>JBBBDQ010000768.1:1807500-3007500 GCA_037127315.1 Ascarosepion bandense | reverse complement strand
AAAACCCAATAAACCTTTGAAGAGATATTGAGCAAAATAAAATTGATGGTTTGAATCATTAATTTGTCAAATGGAGTTTTAAGAAATACAAAAGAGGGACAATCAATTTTCCTTTTATTTTGTGGAAAGTTGGAATAAAATAAATGAGATGGATTGCTATTGTTTTATCCAGAATTTGAAATAAAATTTACAAAAGAGGTACAACTTGTGAAGTATTATTCAAAGGGGTTGCTTATTTAAAAATTACTTCTTTATGTTGTGGGGGTCCCTTTTCATTAGAAAATATATTCTCTGTATTTATAATAAAAGCTAAAAGTGAGAGTATAAGAAAATATATTTACTTTGTATTTTTTTCTTTTTTTTAATCATATCACCCCGAGCAAAGCGGTAACGCCACTGATGAGCAGGGGGCTACATAAGAATGAAAAGATTGGAAAAGAGAAAGCCGGAAACCACATTCTAAACAGGAAACAAGGGATGAGCCTCTTTACCTGTTCAATAGACATGGGTGTTCTCTCTCTCTCTCTCTCTCTCTTTATAGTAAAAGCTAAAAGTGAGAGTGCTTTGTAAATTTTTAGTGCATTAAATATTTTACCACTTATGTTAAAAGGAAACTACTATTCTAAAACCTTTTCAGCCTAATTTCTATCTTCAAGACACCACTTACTTTTAATATCGTCATGAAAAAAATTTTTGTTTACAATCAAGTCTGAAATTAAAAATAATATAAAATTATATATAATATTGCATAATGCAATGGTGGCAAATAAAAATTGTTTGAAATTTCTATATAGCATTACATTGTGGAGTATAAAATTAGTGTTTTTTGGTGTACACTTAGGAGGGATATATAATATTGGATTTAATGTAGTTTTTGGTGTTTTGTAGGTTTACAGGTGGTTTTCTTTGGATAATGTCTTTATCCCAATATAGGCCAATTTTTGACCTATTAAAATGAACAAAAAAAAGTTAGTATGAACAAATATATATTTTGCATGTAAAGATAAAATTTTATATATCTTTAAACATACAAAATTTAAAGAGTTAATAAGTTCATATGGGAGGTTCTCATGTTGAATGTCTAAGTCTTTTAGCATATGTATTATGTATAGGAGAGAGAGATATGCTAATGTGTATGTATGCATTTAGTTAGTAGTAGTAACTCTTTTGACTGTCTATTTAAGGGTCCAGATAAAATAAAGCATGGGAGAACAGACAAAATTATTTTATTGACTCTCTGGTTCCTTTGTCTGTCTTGGAAAAGTATATAAACAAAGGAATTCATTTCAGAATTATCTGTTACTTTCTGATTCACAAGTGTGACTCATTTGACAATACCTTTTATTGACCTTTTGGCCTCTTATTTTTTTTTCTTATCTTTTTGTTATTTATTTATTTAAGGCAAACAAAAATGGTTCTGTACTTTTTTCTATTTATATTTTTCTATCATTACACTCTAACAATGAGAATCAAACACAGTATGTCATGCATGACAAAATCAAGAAACTAATTTAAACCTAGATTAAATATGTATAGATTGCTTTTTTTGGTATGAAAAAATTGAGGAATAACTTCCTTTTAGTAGAGTAACAAGAGTTTGTTTACTTTATTTACATGCAGACTACTGTACTCATCTTTATAGTTGTTATCACAATATTTCAGCTCAGCTGTTGTGTCCTCCAGCCTTTATCAAGTACTTGTTGATCCAGGTAACCTTCAGAAAATTTTGAACTGAACTATTTAATTTATGGGGTAGATTGCTCTTTAGTAACTGATCATGTCTAGGGATATATTGTTTAGTTCTTTTTAATACTAATTGTTAGTGCTGTAATGGATATCCTCTCAGAATGGAAAATCTATAGAGCCAAATTTGAATTCCAGTTGAATTTGTAGAATTTACTCGGAAAAGGTATGAATCTGTTACTTCTCTCTTCAGCTTTGGGTTAAATAACAGGACAGATTGGGTTCTACAGCCTTGGTTGGAAACTAGTCTACCACAGAAAAAAATGCCAACCTACTGTAGAAAAATCTTCTACCAAATCAGTCATGGATCACAAGAGACATGATCACCTGAGTGTCTATCACGTATGGCACTTAAATGACTGACGTTATTTAGTACTTGTTTAGTTATATAATGTATAATAAAAACTAGACAAGATATTCCTAGACATATTTAACTAAACAATAACAATTTACACCTGTAGATTAAAGAAAGAATTCAGCTCAAAATTCCCTCAAAGTTACCCAGATAAAAAAAGCACCTGATAAAGGCTGGAAGGTACAGCAGATGGAATGTTGTGATAACAATAATAAAGATGAAGGTAACAGTCTGCATGTAGATAATGGTAACTACTCATCCTAGAAATTCAAACAAAGTTTGTTTATTCAACTAAAAGTTTCATGCTTGGAAAAAAATAAATTTATTCATATAAAAAAATAAGAGCTGGAGTCTAGAAAATGGTTAATTAGTAGAAAACCTAGACGTTAATGACTAATTCCTTTCTTAAAAAGTCATATTCAACAGATAAAGTAGATAGACAAACTCACACACAAAAAAAATTCTTCCCAACATCTTTTACAAAATATCTTAAAGAAAAGAAGCTCTGATACATGACAGTAAAGTATCAATGATGTTATATTATTTTTAAAGAGTCACAAAATAAAGGTAAATAACTAAAAAAATGCTCACTAAATGTACAGGCTTAAAACCACAGTAGATTTCCATTTGATGAAGTTTTACATCAGCATTTAAAGGATTGCATTCATAAAAGTCTGGCTTTGTCTGCAGTCGACTGTAGAGCACCAATATGAATGGATTGGGAGGTAAACATACTCTGGAAAGACAAAAATGAATATTACAAATCAAGATTTATAAGGGAAACATGAAAGAAAAACATCACTACTGAATTTGTCATCAGATTTAATGTCCTAGATTGTTAAAATGTTTGGATAAAAACCATTTATGCGAGTGAGTCAATTAAAAGCAAGAAATATGTTCCAAGATAAACCTTTATCTTATCTGCATGCATTGAGTATTCTACCGTTTTGACAACATGAGGTTTTACTAAAGTGTTCTGAGTTAATAATATGATATCTAACCTGTTTACTGACAAATATATTTTTTAATGTTATAACTCATGTGTTGGGGTTTCTCCAGTAAAAACATAAAATTTTTTCATTGTATACTTAAAATGGTCTTATCTTTATATGCATCAGCTAATATCTACAACAAAACATAAAAAATGTGTTAAAGTATTTTAATAATGGTATCAGTCAGTTAATTGCTATACATGATATATGCTTGGGCGATCATGTCTTGTAAGAGATATGACTGACTGGGCAGAAGATTATCCTGCAGTTGGTTGCCATTACTTTTTGCAGTAGACTGGTTGCCAGCCAAGGCTATAGAACCTAATCTGTCCTGTTATTTAACCCATAACTGGATGGAAGAGACAGATTAATACCTTTTCCAAGTTTAATTGTGTGTGAGCGAAAGGAATTCAACTGGAATTGAAACTCAGCTCCCCATTTTCTCATTCCAAGACAATATCCACTGCACCATAATACACATCCATATGTAATAGTATAAAATATCTTAAAAGATGGATCTACTCATATAAAATATAAAATTGTGTAAACATTTACAAGTTGTCATAGCATCATTAGCAGCGGTTGTTTACAGAAAAAAATCTTTTTTTTCCCTCAGTTAAAAAATGTGTCAGCCATTTTTCTGGACATCCAAAAGGTAGTTTACGTCGTCTTTACATGGTCTTTTCTTCAAACTTGCTAGAAAAAGTTCTGTTAATTAGTTTAGCTTCGAAGGCTTCTTTCGACTTTAACTAAAACTTAGTAATAAAAAAAAAAATTTTACTTTTTCATTTTTTTTCTTTATTAATTTTTCTTTATTTTATTTTATTTATTTTTTTTTAATTGGAGTAGATAGACTAAACTATCGCCCGGTTCACACTCCACCCACATCTATTGAACAGGTGAAGAGGCTCATCCCTTGTTCCCTGTTTAGGATGTGGTTTCCGGTTTTCTCTTTCCCAATCCCTTATGTAGCCCCCTGCACATCAGTGGCATTACCGCCTTGCTCGGGGGTGACATGATTAAAAAAAATAAAAATAAAAAAATAAATACATATGCAAATTTTCTCTGCACAAAGAGAATGCTCCTATTCTGCAAAAGATAACATGGGTTCTCTCAACCATGGCAACTTGCAAAGACAAGTTATTTTGTATTTAACAGTAAACAGGTTAGGCCTTGAAACCGTCATCATGTTTCACAGGAATAATTGCATGGACTTGGAGAGCAGAGCTGATGAGAAAAGGTTGAGGAGTTATTTTCGCAGTGGAGGCTAGTATTTGGGCTAAAGTCGGTCCTAATAGGTTCGACGTACAAAATGTTAAGAACTTGATATATATGTATTATGCAGTATAATCTTGCCAGGTTGCTGACTACTTTCATATTCGATTAACTGTCGACTACTACTGTCCAACATCTACTGACTATTGTTCCTCTTACTACTCCTACTTAAATTAGGTGGGAGAGTCAATTCACTATAGAATAGGTGTGTTTCACCATAACATCCCCCTCCTAAAACTTTACTCCATAGGAGTAAAACAGTTTTCTTTATATTTTTTTTAATTTTTTACCGGAAATATGAAAAAAAAACAAAAAAAAACCAAAAAAAACAAACACAGTTCATTTTTTTTTTTAGCAACATTGTAGCATATCTCCTACGTTTTGGATCCACTTTTAAATGATTAGTTGCCTTTCTTTTCCTCCTGGATCGGCGTACCTCAGATAAAATTGTTGCTGGCATTGGTAGATCAAACGTATTGAAAATCACCTCCATAGGCATTTCTTCCGCAAAACTACTGTCAACCATGTCTGAAGGGCGTCGTTTGATCTGATTAATGTGACGTCTATACATGAATTTTTCGCCTTTCACCAAGTACATCTTATTGCCAATCCACTTTTCTATTTTTCCAATCTCCCAGAACGATTTATTCTGTCTGTAAACCTTAAAGTATACTTTTTCACCAGGATTATATTTTTTTACTTGAATAAATTTTTCTCTACCTGGCATTGTCTTTTTTGGTAGTAATTTGTCAAAGACAGATCTTACCCGATGTGCGAACATCACCTCAGCTGGCGATTGTGAAACTGGTGTTCCGTTATTTGGCGTAATTCTGTATACCTGTAGAAACTTTTGTAGGGCTTCATCTGCAGGTATTCCCCTAGCTTTCTTTAAAGCTCTTTTTAGGGTGTCCCCAAATTTTTCAGTTAATCTTGGGTGATATGGAGCTGTGGTAACATATTCAATATTGTATTCCTTGCAGAAATCTTGAAATTGTTTCAACATAAATTGACTTCTGTTGTCCATCACAATTGTGTCTACCACACCAAACATTGCGAACAATTCCAGCAAGAAGTTTTTAGTACTTTGCGTCGTCAGTTTTCTTATCCTTTGTGTCTCAGTCCATTTTGAAAAAATATCCACTACTATGACATAATGGTATCCATTCAGTGGACCTGCAAAATCCACATGTAACCTAGACCATGGTAATTCTGTTTTTGGCCAGAGATTAAATTTTATTGAGGGTGCTTTTGCAGCTAAGGCACAGCCTTTACATTTTGAAACTGTGTTCTCAATGTCCCTGTCCATATTCGGCCAATATACAAAACTTCGCATTAGGCGAAGTTTTGTATATTGTATACTAGTATTGTATACCAGTGCTGCCTGGATGACCAGTATGAAAATCCTGTAGTATTTGCTTTTGCAGTATGTATGGAATTTTCTGTATAACAATACAAACCTGTTTTCGACCCAAAAATCAAAATTAGAGGCTTATGATCAGTTTGTAGCTTAAAATGTCGACTGTGGACAAAACGGTGAAATTTCACTACTGTAAATATTATTCCTAGCGCCTCTTTCTCTATCTGAGAGTAATTCTTTTCAGCTGGAATTAGTGCTCTGAAAGCATGAGCAATTGGTTTTTCTTGACCATTTGGCATTTTGTGTAAGATGCATGTTCCTAATCCATATACACTTGTGTTGCAAGCTAGTCCGCGATTTGTTTGTGTTTGGAACTCAATTTCCGTGCATGAATAGCAAAATGAAAGTAAATTGGTAAAAAATTCGCCAAACTGCACGTGAAGTCATTCTGCAGTGAATAACATGTATTGAATGGTGGTTAGTGGGTGAGAAAAACAGTGAAAAGAAGTTCGATATTTGTCTGGTTGTAAAATTGAAAAAAGGTAGGTTTCGTCAATAAACAATTACCGATTTGAGTTCAGCAGTTAGTTTTGCACAGAAATAAGGATGTTTTGGAAAGATTTGAAAGTGTAAAAGCCTTTGGGGAACAAAACAAAAATTTACCAAAAATAATTCCGAGGTTAACACTTCCTTTATCTTTTCAAATGCTTTCTGGCGTTCACTCCACCCATGTCTATTGAACAGGTTAAGAGGCTCATCCCTTGTTCCCTGTTTAGGACGTGGTTTCCGGATTTCTCTTTTCCAATCTTCTCACATTGTTTTCTTGTTTTTTTTGTTTTTTTTCAATTGGAGTAGATAGATCTCTCTATCGCCCGGTTCACACTCCACCCATGTCTATTGAACAGGTTAAGAGGCTCATCCCTTGTTCCCTGTTTAGGACGTGGTTTCCGGCTTTCTCTTTTCCAATCTTTTCACTATTACGTAGCCCCCTGCACATCAGTGGCGTTACCGCCTTGCTCGGGGTGATACGATTAAAAAAAAAAAAAAATTAAAAAAATTAGTCCATTTCCAGAGTTTTCCTTCATTTAATAATGCCCGCAGATCATACATTTTAGGGATGTATATTTGGTAATAATTTGCTAATCCCAAAGAACTTTGTAATGTGATAATATCATTTAGAGCCAGCATGTCTTTCATAGCCGCTGCTCATTCTGAGCCTGGCCGCCTACAATTCTTATTGATGATCTGCTTCAGATATTTTACTTTCTCCATTCACATTTGCTTTCCTTGAGTTTAAATCCAAATTCCTGTATTCTTGAAACTACTGCATTTACATGTTCCACATGTTCTGCTATACTTGTATATCTCATGAGGATGTCATCCAGATATGCTACAGCAAAATCTAAACCACCCAACATCGAATCCATTACTTGCTGGAAAATGGTGAGTGCGACCTTGATCCCAAAAGGTAATCGATTAAATTTATACAGACCCCAACGTGTTTATACACAAAAGTTTTGACGTTTCCTTTTCTACCAGTGCTGAGGTCTATTTTCGAAAATATTGTGCCTCCATTTAGCTTCGCAAATATTTCTTTTGCTGTTAGTAGGGAATAATTATAATCTTTGAGTACCGCGTTCAAACCTGTCGAAAAATCAGCACAAACATGAATTTCTCTAGACTTTTTTTCACGTATATTGTTGGTGTCACCCATTCACTATACTCAACTTTTTTTAAGTACACCAGTTTTCTCTAATCTATCTAATTCATTATCTATCTGTTCAACTGTTCAAAACAGCACATTCCTTTTTGAATACTGCCTGAGCGCTTTCTTTTAGCTGGAATTTTGCCTCCATCTTGGTACACGTTCCCAAACCTGGAGAAAAAACAGCAGGAAATGTTTCCTTAAGTTTCTTTATTAATTTTTGGGCTTTGGTGTTTAAACTTTCTAAACCTTGTAACAGAAAAAATTTATCCCATAATTGGAATTCTGTTATCCAATTTGTACCAAGTAAGTTCGTGGTATTTTCTATGACAAATAGTTTAGCTTTTTGTGTTTTTTTATATAACGTGACGTTTGTAACAAATTCTCCAATAAATTGTATTTTTTCTCCCGTCACTAACCTCGCGATTTTCTTTGACTTCATTTAAGTTGGTTTCCTCAACTTCTTCCACATATGCATATTTATGATAGATAAATCCAAACCAATGTCAAGTTGCATTTTTATATTTCTATTAATTATTTCGATGATAACAAATTTTCTGGTTGATACATCTTTTACCTTGGACTTTAATTTTCTTATTTTATTGTCTTTATTTCTTGACCTGTAATGCGTGCTTTTATGTCCCATTCTTTTACAGTTGAAACATTTTTTATTCCTAAAATTGCAATATCTGTACCAGTGTAGTTCACCGCAAGCAAAACATGGCTTCAGGAGTTTTTGTTTATTTTTCTCTGGTATTTCACTTTTTGCTTGATAATCTGCAATTTTAGAAAATATTTTTGGTAGACTGATTTTTTCCTTTGTAGCATATTTTCCTTATATACGAAACGCCAGACTGTTCTATCTTTTTTGAATCTTTCTTAATTCTGCCAGTTTGAATTCTTCACAATGCTTATTCATATTGGCTGCGTATGTTATATAGTCTTGTTCGTCATATTTCGTCAGATTTAAACATTTCCACTTTTTGTGGAACAGAGATGTTTTTTACTAAATAATTCACTTAATATATTTACTGCCTCGGTAAAAGCCAACTCGCTAGTTTTTTTTTGGTAAAATGTAGTTTACCAATTCGTTATGCTCAGCAGTTTCTAATTTGCTTAAAAGAAGCCTAACCTTTCCTTCAGACCACAAGTGGCAGTCCTCATTATACACGTCCGTATATTTTTTATAATACTCCGCAAAAGTTATATCTTCATCTGGACTGTACGTGAATATTTCAATTGAATTCCATATTGTATTCTTCAGGAAATAATCATTTTGTAGATTTTTCTCTTTCCTCTTCTCAGTTATTGTTCCAGAATTTTGTTTTGAAACTATTTGAGCAAACTGTATTCTCAAGAAAAATATTTCTTTTCTCAGTTGAGAATGCGACAGATTTTTTTGTCACTAAACTGATGTCTTGGCTTGCGAGAAACTTTGGCAAGTTTTTTTTTTTTTAATGTGAATCTGAGACTTTATTGCCAAAATTATTGTGGTGAGCGAATTTTTTCTTTCTCCGTATGAGTGTTAATTTTCGTTGCCCAAAATTGTTTTTGATGAGTGAAAAAGAGGAAAAAAAAAATTTTCTTTATTACTCTGAGTAAATTGGATCTTCGTCTAATATCCAAATCCTCGTCGCCAAAATTGTCTTTTGGCGAGTGGAAAAAATTCTTTTTATCTCCTCCACGTGAGTATCTCATCTTCGTCACCAAAAATTGTTGTGGAGTTATTTTCACAGTGGAGGCTAGTATTTGGGCTAAAGTTGGTCCTAATAGGTTCAACGTATAAAACGTTAGGAACTTGATATAATATGTATTACGCAGTATAATCTTGCCAGGTCACCGACTAATTTCGTATTTGACTGTCAACTACTATCGTCCAACATTAACTGACCCTTGTTCCTCTTACTACTCCTACTTAAATTAGGTGGGAGAGTCTATTCACAATAGAATACGTGTTTCACTATAACAGAAAAAAAAAAAAGAAATCTGCTCACACATATTTGTGTGACGTAACTAGTTTATCAATAAGAGCTGAATGGTTTGTTCATTTTTATGGCTTATCAACCCTTTATGGGTTATTTAAAGCCAAAACATGGATTTTAATAATAATTCTTTTTTGCATGAATGTTGAATTAACAATGTTTTGATAATAATATTGAATTTCACAGATAAAAGTCCTGAAATGTAATCAATAGCTGTGAGAGAAGAGCGATTCATACCTTTCACAAGAGTATTTGTGCAGAAGTGAGTATAACAAACCCAACTGAAATACAAACTTGGCTCTCAGATTTCTCATTTTGAGTCACTACCCATTAACACCACTTGCACATTCTTAAACACTAACAGATTAAATGGCTGTGCAAATCAAAATATAAAATGGCAAAAAGAATCAAGTACATGACTGCAGAGAATCCATTTGACTAAAAAAAAAAAAAATCTAGTGGTAGAAAACGACAGCAGCAGCACCTACTATGCTTCAACAATGAAGTATACAGGGTTAATATACAAACCACAGAGATATTGAAATGCTTTAAAATTATGTTCAATGATATGTAGTAAAGAAATTTAACTTTTCTATGAATTAATTAAATTTGAAAACTATTTCATTTGGTTAGTTGGTCTCCATAACTGAATTAGTAAAGGCACCACCCATGTAAGATAGGATCTCATAGATGTAGGATGTGAATTAAAATTCTATCAGTGATTATTGTTTGGTTTCCATTTCATACTGTATACTTAACAGTTGTAAAATGTTCAGAGTATTTTATAAAATACAAAAAAGATGAAAGTGTGGTAATGAAATTGCATTCAGAAAACAATTTTTATTTTGGAAATTAAAAAAAGAATCACCTAGGATGATTTGTTTGTTTAACAGTATATCAACTCCTTATGAGTCATTTAATGTCATAATTTAATTTTCTTGGAAGCTTTGAAGTAATAAAAATGTGATACATGTTATTCTGCTTTCACAATTGAAGACAAGATAAATGATACTCGGCTTTTGTGCTCATACATGTTTGTGTAGACATGATTACTAGAGGTGGTGATATGTGTGTTTTATGTTGTAGTTTTGTTGAAGTTATATTTTGGAATACAGTTTGATTTAAGAAATTGTAGGATATTATATGGATTAGTGTCATGAAAAGGTTCTTTAATGTTGGTTGTTTGTTTTTGTTTAGTGCATATCAACCTCTAGGTTATTTAATGTCAAAATTTTAATATTCTGAACTCAAGGCTTCAACTAATATATTTTAAACAGTTTTTTTAATGCAATTGTATACTTTCAACTAAATATATTTTCAACACAATTGTGTCCCTTCAACTACAGACAAAATGTATTTTTATACTTTCATCGTGTTTTTTTATTTGGAGGGGGTGTCACTATTTGTCTATAGCTGGGACCCTAACAGGTGCTATCACCCTAAGTCAGGGTGAACCTGGGAACAGCAGCAATTGAGATGTTGTTCCATGCTCCTCAAAACCTTCAGTCTCCTGATCAGAGGCCTTGCTGCCGAATGTAGTTTATTGTCATACCCAGGACTAACTTAGGCTAAGTGCAATTATTTGTACTCTTTGGTGTCCAGATAATTATTAACCTACCAGTTATTTCAACTTTGCATACAAGATCAGAGATGTTTTAGTCAGTTTTGAGAAAAAAAAAAAAAAAAAAAAAAAACCTTTGTGGAGAGTCTTAGATGTTCATAAATGCAAGAACTAAAAATTAGAGAATAAAATAATACAATTATACAGTTCATTTCTTTTTTTTTTTAAATGATTAAAAAAAAAATTTTGAAAACATTTTATATTTTCATAATTTTAAAAATCATAATGTTACCAAAAGCTTGTTTCTATTTTATATCATATCAACCCTTATGGGTCATTTTATGCTGAAGGAGACTGCCAAAAGAAAAATTAAAATAGGAGTTCCAACTAGATGTTACTACTTACCGTTGTTGTAAATTACTATTACAGAGATATCGAAGACAGCTAGCCCAGACAAAAGGGTGGCACACAGACTCAACACCACTCACCCAACTGAAAAAAAAAAAAAAATTGATTCAGAGCTTATAGGAGAGAGGGTATGAATCATGCAAACTTTCAGATGAAAGAAAAAATGAGGTGGAAAGAGAAAGACTGTGGATATACATAGGAAGAAAAAAGTAAAAGCTATAAAAAAAGGAAGAGATATATTAGAAACAAGTGAAATTTAGAAGGCATAGAAAAGAGAGAAATAGAGAAGAGAGAGTGATAAAGTTAGAATAGGAAAGAAAAAGATATAAAGAAAGAGATATAGTAAGGGAGAATAATAAGACATTGCATAATAAAGAAATAAAGTAGAAAATAAAAATAGCAAACAACTTACATTCCTATAAGAGGCAGAGTAAATATCTTAGGATCTGAATCTACCATAAGTACTAATTTTCGAGCATGGTCCATAGTGATGTACCTAAAATTAGTAAAAAAGAATACACATTTTATAGTCATTGAAACAATTTCCCTGAGATGTCTGGCCATAAAGTAATCAATACAGAATTATTAAAAAATAAAAATAAAATACATTTTTAATGAAAATAAAAACAATTACTACAAATTACTATATTCAAATTGTTGTTTATTCTTTTCATACCTTTTATTGCAACAGGCCTTTTCTTTTAAGGTATGACATATCATATAGAAAGATAGATACTATGGTATTAATTACCAACATAAGGTGAGTTATAGACCTCACCTTATGTTGGTAATTGATTCCAGGAGAGGAGACTTAAGTTGAATTTTCTTGTCTCTGAATTTACTTGTCACTAGGCTAAACCACAAATAACCATTCCCAGTTTTGTATTTTATTTATAAATGCATTTTTAATAATATGTGGTCAACAAGAATCTATTTTAAGCTTACAAACAAATAAATTTTAGTTTTTAATATAGTACAGAAAAAAAGTAATCTAAATCTATGAATACATGTACATACATACTTGTAAATGTAGATGTTTACAATTTAGTGATCTTTATAGCACATTGCAGACTCTTTATAAAATAAAATGATTTTGTAAGGTTAAATAATAAATACAGTAATTAATAATATTTTGCGATAGTAGAAAATAAACTAATTTACGTTAAATTTACCAATATTTACACTCAATTTGTTTATTTACATTGCAGGCATAAGTGTCTCTGAAACATCAGCATCAACAGCTGATTCTGGCTGTTGTTGTTTGATATGCTTTTTAATAAGAAATTGGTTGAGAGTTCCTTGAACTGTGTTCTTCTTTTCTTCAAGGGTTACAAATGTTTTCATATTTCGTTTTCTAGGATTTATGATGATTGTATTAACATTTATTGTAAATGTACAGTCTTTCAATATGTTGTAACCCCAAATATTAGGAACAACAAAATATAACAAACACAGTTAAATATAATTTGAAACACAATAATATTTGTTTTTTTATTCTCACCGACCAGGATACAGCAGGATTAGGCTGGATAACAAATTACTGTTTACACATGGTGTATTGTCCAGCAGTAATGTTGTTCAAACTTACCTTTTTTTTTTGTAAAGAATCAATGAAATGTTGGGGTAGAGTTGACTCCCCTAACAATTTTATATACTTTTATTCTTATTCACATGTACAGTAACATGATTTTATGTGCTTTTAATACTTTTCTAGTATTCTTCAATATTTGTGGTGGACAGATGTAAAGTCAAATAAAATGACTTAAACTTGATTTTTATTTTTCCATCTATTTTTTGACAAATGACATATAATTGAGAACAGTCAGTCAGTTAAGAGACATGACTGGGCAGAAGATTATCCTGCAGTAGGTTGCCATTGCTTTCTGCGGTAGACTGGTTGCCAACCAAGGCTATAGAACCGAAACTGTCCTATTATTTAACCCATAACTGGATGGTATTTGTGCGTAAGTGAATGCAAGGAATTCAAACTCGGCTCCCCGATTTCTTGTTCCGAGCCGATATCCATTGCACCACAGAACAACTTAACTCAAAATGACAAAACATGGGATACACCTGTAGACAAATTCTGAATATTGCAGATATGTTTTTACTTGCCTTTTTATGTCACCCTCTTTATAATAAATTTTAAGTCTGTGAACATAAACTGAACTAACTACAGAATTTGCAAGATAAAATCATCACTAAAATGTTGATGTCATTTCATAATATAGAAGAAATATAAAATAGTAGTTTATGGACTGTTTAGTTAAAAAAATGAATTTATGATAAAAATATAATGTCAATGAATTTTGTAGTTGGTCATTATTTAGAAGAATTCTAGTTAAACAAAAAACTACCAAATCCATCCTTACCCTGACCGTGATTGTCCATGCAAATTACTCCAACCCATTGGACTGGCTAAATCCTTGGAAAGAGCAGTCAACATAATAGGAACAGAGTTGATCGGGACGACTTTGATTTGAGTGACTGCTGTAATAACATCAAATTCAAGGTATGTTTCAAGAAGACCACCATCACTTTTTTGGTCAAAACATTTGCCTAGAACTGAAAAAAAGTTGCTGAGTTCCACTGGATCACTGCTTCCACAATGAACAAAGATGTTCTGAAAACAAAATAACAATGATAATGGTTTACAATTAATATATAAGAATCTATTAACTATGAACACACTGCAGGTAATTTGTTTGCTGAGCAAAAACTGTGCTGCCATTGCAGCCAAAAGACCATGTTGGAAATTTGTGTGTTTTTTTTTTTTCTCTTCTACATCCTGTGTAGCAATTGGAATCAACAATATGACTACTACATTTGAAGGGTCTTGAAAGAATTCAGGAAAGAAAAAAAAAGTTATATTTATCAATACTGCAAGCTGAATAGAATTATTAAAGTTACAAAGCGGTATGGAAAAGTGCTTGGTCTAATCCACTTTTGATTAATCTATCCATGTTACAATTTTTTATGATTGCTCATGAAAGATTTAAGATTCTTTATATCTGTTATATCAAAAGTATTGAGATAACAATAAAATATCTATTATTTTAGCTTTTGCTGGTTGAAAGTAATTTTTTTTTTTTAATCATATCACCCCAAGCAAGGTGATAACAGCACTGATGCGCAGGGGTCTACGTAAGGGTAAAAAGATTGGAAAAAAGAAAACCAGAAACCGCATCCTAAACAGGAAACAAGGGATGAGCCTCTTCACCTGTTCAATAGACGTGGGTGGAGTGTGAACTGGGCAATATTTGCTTTTACTTGGAAGATAATTTATACAATGTATTTCATCTAAAATAAATATAGTAATCATCAGAGATAAAGAGAACAGCCATGAAATAGTTTTAAAAGTTAATTTTTTCTTGAATTTAAATCGCTTATGGCCACATCAGATTGAAACACTGGTTCTTGTCTAATCACTGAAGTTAATCAATGTCAAGCCTGGTCAGTACATACGTAGGTGACCACTTGGGAATATCAAGTGCTGTAAGCTTGGATATGTCAGTGGTGTAATATATCAGCTCAGAATGGAATGAGAAATTGAAGAGTCAAGTTTGAATTCCAGTTGAGTTCATTATAGTCACTTATACACAAATACTCCACTTCTCTCCCTGACTATGGGTTAAAAAGTAGGACGTATATCTGAAAATCATTATTATCTCTCCAAAAATTATTCATACAATATTTAATTGGAATTTTTTTTTTAAAATAACGATAATTTAAAAAATAAAAAATAAATAAAAATGTTTCGGCATTAAAAAATTGATAAAAGGTATATAAGCAGTAAAAACCAATCAATCCTAAATTTGGAACCAAAAGCACAAAAATTATGTGTTCCCAAGAATGCTGCTTTTTGAAAATATATTAGTATTTTTATTTATTAGAACTATAATTTTCAAGTGACAGATTACACACACAAAAATGTGAATGTGAGAGAGCCAAATTTATATTAAATATCATCCATATCATAATATTGTTTTACATAATTTAAACTTTGATTCAGATATATTAAAGTTAAAAAAAGATCTAAATGCATGCTTTAATTCAATTGCCCAATGCTTTTATATATATTCTATTTCTTAATATTCAGTTCAATAAAAAAGAAGAAAAAAATTTCTATCTAGCTAAAAATCACAGAATATAATTACTTCTTTTATCTGTTTTCTTTTTTTCATTAATGCATTAAAATGTAAAACTATTGCGGAAAGAAAATGTATTTACCACCATGGACTCATAGACACTTGTGATATTCTAATTTATAAATAAAAATAAAAACACAAACCAACCTTTACAGCTTTTGTATAATCTTCAGGTGGGAAGACACATTTTTTTGATTTTGAAATCTGAAGGGGAAAAAAAAATGTTCTCATGCAATAAGCACAATCTATTCTATAATAAAAAATAACAATATATATATATATATATATATATATATATACACACACACACATACATCCATCAGTTAAACATTATTTTTCCTTAATAATAATATATTCCAGGAGGCATTATTTGATGTCAATAAATGAACATGAATCATGTTATCACAACAAAGAAATGTATTATTAGCAAGTAGGGGAAATAAGCTTCCTAAATGTATTGCTTTTTCTATTGTTTCATGTTAGCTTTCTTCAGATATGTTTTTTTTTTTTTTAAGGAGTTAAAAAACTGAATTCTTTCTGGCATAAAAGAACAGTTAATTGTATACATAAAAAAATCTATAGATTATTTATGCAGAAAATATTCAATTGCTAAAACATGATGACAATATTTGTCATCATATTAAAAAAGTGTCAAAGAAAAATTTATAACTGAAAGCCAGGTTTCTATGCCAAAAGTGAAGATGAAAAACAATTTTGAAGGAGAAATTTAAAAGTTTGATAAGAGTGAATATGTCTTCCATGTATGATATGTTTTTAGAATTCTAAACAATGAAAATTGTTAATTTACAATATTTGGTATGAATATCTGAAAGCATGAATCAGTTAACTTACAAGTATTGGCACTTGTATAGGCATCAACTTGTTTTCATCTGAACCTTTGGCTTTATCTGCTGTATCCACCATAATGGAAACACGTTGTCCATCTGGAAATATAAAAGTTTAGGGATAACAATGAAATACCAAAATAATTCTTAATAGTGAATAATGAAGAAAAGCAAAAAATGAGTGAAATTTTTCAACCAATTTTTTTTTTTTTCCAAAAGATAAGTTTATGCTACTGTTAAAAAGGATCTGTATCCTGTGAGTAATAAAAATCAGTTATTAATTAACTTAGTGAAGGATAAAAATCGCTAGTAACAAACTAATTTGCTAACCTTATTTGTTATAGTGATTTAGTGAAATTTTTTATTTCATGACAGGATGAAAAACATAATTCTGCTTGTTCCTTAGTTAGCATGTTATATCCTGCCATTACCCCAGATAAACAATCAACCATTCCTGTTTGACTGTGAGGATAGATAAAAAAAAAAAAAAAAAGAAAAAGAAAAAAAAGGAAGATATATCAAGGGCGTGGTTAAGCTTTACAGGAAGGAAGAAAAAAGAAAGCAAGGGAAGATAGAGAAGGCAATAACACTTATGTGTTTAATGCTTGATTTAATGAAATGGAAAACCTTGTCAAGTTTTAATCTTTTCATTTGAACCTTCTTCATTAAATGATGACCTGTGCTCATATTTATAATTGTCATTTTGATAAAGTTGATAAGCTCAAATATTTACTGAAGTAATAGGCATAGATATTTTATAGTTGTCAAACTCACTAAAAGTTTATTCAATCATTAACTTAAGAATTAAAATTCATGAGAAAATTAATATAGGAAAACCATTAAATTTTCACCAATCAATATTTATAGTCTATTTTAATTTATAAGTATATTATATATATAAATTATAATAGAAAATTATAAGCATATGCATATTAAATATAGAAAATTTATAAGCATATTACTGGCTAATTTGCACAGAAGGTTGAATTAATCTATTAAAGAAATCAATAGAAATAGAGTGAACAAAAACTGAGCAGTAGTCAAATAAGAACAAGAGGAGATATTCTGAGACATTGACAGTAGAATGAGAACAGTCTAACTACATAGATTAAATAAATGGTTCAGTTTGAAATTCCCCGAATGTTACCCATATATCTGATGAATGCAGGATCACACAACCACCAAAATGTTGCGATAGCTTGTATATAATAGTGTAAATAATGATATCTTATTGCAGAAATTCCGACAATTTAAAAAAAAATTAACTTGATTCTAGAATATTTCAAACATCTAATTTCAATATATAATTAAAAATTCATTTCTATTTAAACACTTAAAGTCAATAGTTATGTGATACACTGTGCATTGCAGCTTAACATTTCTAAGTGCTTCTTTTTAAAAGAAAAATAATTAAAACACAAGAGAATGTTAAGACTTTGGTACTAAGCTGAGGTTAATAAATATTAGAAATGCTTCCCCCCCTCACCACCACCAATCAATACCAAAAAGAATAATAACAGCATAGTTAGAAGATGTGAGAAACCTATTTTCATGAAAATAGGAGGATTTTATATATTTCAACCAAAAGAAGCACTGGCTGCTCAGTCAAGGAATGACAGATGTTTCCTTATGTAAATATAGTTATATTTAACATTACCATTAAAGATAGGAAATTTAAAAATGGAACGGTTGAAAATTTCTAATTCTAGCAGTTAACTCCTACATGATTTTTTTTTAATGACAACACCACCATTTACTCCTATCTCAATAAGAAATCTGTCAAAGTTGGCAAAGCAAACTGGCTGCAGCTCTTGAAATTAACTGTAATATAATAATCTGGCCCCACCCGAGGAAGTGAGGAAGCGGGGGCGTTTTCCGGCCGTTGAAAGGAACGGATGGTTGTTTGACCTTATTTCCGGCAGTAGCGGAAATGGCCACAAGAGGCAGACAGAACAGGTCTCTCTGAGAATTTACGTAGGCGTCGCGTGGGCGTCGCGTGATCAAGGCAATGCCGGA
Source organism: Ascarosepion bandense (assembly GCA_037127315.1). NCBI lineage: Eukaryota > Metazoa > Mollusca > Cephalopoda > Sepiida > Sepiidae > Ascarosepion > Ascarosepion bandense. Next base: position 2,989,113 of record JBBBDQ010000768.1, on the reverse strand, counting down.
AGAAACAAGTCCCGGTTTTGGAAGATATATAAAGACTGCGAAAACACGGATTCGCCAGTCAGTCAGTCTCGACAGACGAGTCAGAGAGTCAGTCAGTCTTGACAGACGAGTCTAGGCAGAGAGACGTAGAGGAGAACAGATACGACACCCCCCCCCGTCACCCTGTCAACCTTGGAAGAGCGCTCCCTCAACTCTCTGTTCACTAGACTACACGGTCCATCGTCATCAATAAAAATATAACTCATATTTTTATATATATGCGTGTTTGTTATTTGTCGCTATATAACATAACCTTCAATCAGTGATTAACTTGGGCTAGAAATGACTTGTAAATTTGAATGCCGCCAAAACAAAATTTCTCTCCTTTAGCCACCCTAGAAAAATTTTCCTGCCAGCCATCAGCATGGCTGATACAAATCTCATTGAGAGCAATACACTGCACCTCCCTGGCTTCACGTTTTTAACTCACCTGAAGTGGAACGAATATATTAGATCTATAGCTGCATCTACTGCTAGGATGGTCAGGTCCTCGTAAAGTTTTTCTCGTCAAAATCCATCTTACACATTTATAAATCTATCATTTGTTGTGCATTGAATACTGTTGCCAGATCTGGTTAGATGCTTCTGCTATTAAGCTAGAGATTCTCAGCCAAATCCAAAAAAGGATCTTCAATGTAATCAGTCCTGACTTGGTATCTTGACTTCAGTCACTGTTATACTAATGTTACGTGCCTTCCTTGACATTTTTTTTAACTGCTCTGATGAGCCTTTTGCTCTTGGTGCCCCATCCATGTGAATTTAAGCATTCTACTAGACTGGCATCTAGGTCCCACCTTTTTACCATTGAAATAGTTAAATGTAACTGCCACTTCTGTCCAAACGATTTCTTTTCTTGCACCCCTGATAACTACCATTTCCAAAAATTTAAATGAAACATCAATTGCCATCTTCTGTCTTCATGAATCCTGCTCATCTTTTATCCTTTCAGTACCCTAGGTACCCAATATTTTCTCTCACTGCACACTAGAAGTGGTTCCACCTTGCTTGGGGTGAAAGGAGTTAAAAAAACTACTTAGCATTTTAAACAATACTCAGATTGTTCAATTTTTGCACAAGAATTAGTTGCTTAAATTTTTTGTTTGGTTCTAATAAACAAAAAAAGGAAAACAAATGTGTCAGAATTGGTAGAATTATTCAATACAGTATAAAAAACATATTCAGTAACTCTTTTTGTTTTACTTTTTCTTTCTTATTTTTTTAAAGTTGCTTAAGCCATTCTGATAGCAGTAGTAGAGTTGCTTAAGATTTAGTCAGATTTGAGTGCAGTTGCTTAAAAAAAAAAATGTCATTTCTTTTTTTTTTTTCACTCTAATATTTCCATGTAAAGTATTAAATCAATTTCTTTGTGTACTATTGTTACCTGATATTGTTCTTCTGATACTGCTTGATCATAAAATAATATAAGGAGAAATAGAACTGACTCATATATAAAAATATAAATTTGAGTGGCTCTTTTGTTTCTATGATAAAAGAGCCACTCATTCATATTTATATTGTTCAATCATTTTAATAGCATTTATATACATATATACCATAATATGGATACATGCTATTACAAAATATATAAATCAAAAAGAATATTTAGTAATGATTGGCCCTAATAAAAATATTTAAGAAAGTTATCCCCCTTTGACCGGAGGAATGAAAAATAAGTTTTTTTTTTTTTTTTTTGGTCACATCTCCTGTTTGGAAGAAAGCATTCTGGGTACAAGGAGTTTCGATCATGACACCAAGGTGAGTGGGACAGACTTCCAAGGCCCATATTTTATCCTTAAGCATCCAGAGGCTTCACTCACCATTCAAATTGTAATTCAATTAAGAAAGTTAAGAGTTATCTTCTCATTTCATCCTTTTATCTTCACCTAACCATATTTTCACCCCTTGGGAACATGACAAAAAAGTTAAGATTTCATGCTTTAGTAAGCACTGGAAACATGAAACTTTACATGTGTGTTTAAATAATCCAGGAAATATAAATTTGAATCTTTTAAATGGAACATTTTAACTGTTTTAAAATCAAACCATTTCACAATTTTTTAAAAATAAAAATGAAGATGTTCTATTAATTTTATTCAGTCATTGCACCTCCATATACTGTCACTAAAATTTAAAAATAACAAATTATCTTTAATATGTGAGAGAAAACTTCAGAAATCTTTGGGTACTCTTTCCCCTTTTAAACAAACAGAAATTTTATATACAGGCTGTTCAGTTCTTTGCAGATATGTTTTTAATAGCACTAATATTTTTTAACTTGTTCTGAATATCATTTATTTTCAGATAAATAATGACAAGCATCATGCTAATTCAGCAAATAGAAAATGATTTAGAGGTTGCTATCTGAAAGTTACACAGTCATTTGTTAAAGTTCGCAAAGAGCTGGAAGCTAACGACAGTGATTCTCCAGCAGTAGCCAAACATAAAACGCCTGTTAAGAGACCAAATACAATCAGAACAGCCAATTTTGTTTAAAAAATGCAAAAAATTATCAATAAAAACCCCAGAAATCGTTTTTTTTTTAATAATCATTTCACCCCAAAAAAAGGCAGAAATACTCTGGTGTGCAGGGGCCACAGTGAGTCCTCCCCCCTCCCCGTCAAAAAATAAAAATAAAAAAAAAATAAAAATAAAAAAACAGGGTACAAGGGATGCCTAAGAAAGGTTAGAAGTGGATGGAATTTAAGAAAGTAGGAAATGTCAATTGATATTGCATTTAAACTTTTTGAGATTGTAACTATCAATGAAGCAAGTATACAAAAGGAAGTTCTACAGGTGAGAAGTGTGGGAAAAGCAGAAGTAGAAGTGGTGATTACATTTGACTATTTTGATGGTAAAAGGGTGGGACCTAGATGCCATTCTAGTAGCATGAGTAAATTCATGTGGTCAAGGCACCAGGGAAAGAAGCTTGTCAGAGCACAAGCTGTGAAAATATTTGTAGAAAAGACAGAGGGAAGCCATGTCCCCATCGATGAGAAAGTGACTGAAGTTGAGCTGCTAAATCAGGATGAGCACCATTGCTAAGGAGCTCCAAGTTTCAAGGCGTTCTATCAGAAGAATTGTGCATGAAAAGCTTCAATACAAGTCATATGTGATGTGGAAAGGTCAAGTCATGTCTGAAAAGAAAAGATAACCATCTGATCTTCATAGTGCTTGTTGAGCAAGTTGAAATATCAGGAGTTTATAGTGCTTTGGTTTTTATCTGATGAGAAAATTTTTTGATAAGGATCAAAAGATCAACTGAAGGAATGACAGATGATTATGCAGAAAACCTAAGGATGTTACAACGGTCATGCTCACAAAGTTTCTGGTAACTGTGAGCAACAACAGAGATGTCGTGCCTCTTCACTTCTTTCCTTAGAACTTAAGGATAAAAGTAATCCCTCTGACTAAGGAGGTGTTGGAGTAGATTGTGAAGCCTTGGATAGAGAACATAAGCAAAGACTGCACACCTAACAACAAGACTGGCCTAATATCAAGATATGAAATGTATGAATATTTACATTATTTATATTCAGACTAATATTCTCATCTTTGTTGTTATTATCATCAATAATAGCAGAGATGAAGATAGTAATCTGAATGTAAATAACTCAGCATCCCAGAAATTCAAACAAAAGAAATGTATAAATAAATGTTTTTGAAAAAGCAATGGATGACTTATTTTAAATTTTTGACTAACATTTTTTTTTATATACAAAGAAAAAAAAATAAAATAAAATAAAAATTTCATAAAACTCCAGTCTCAACTATAATTCAAAAAATGATTTCTAGAAGACAAATGTTCAAGAGTTTTACTTACCTTTATCATAGATAACATTTGCATATAGTGTAATTCGTTGACTATCCAATGAAGATGCTGCATGCTGTTTAATAACATGGAGCCCTGACACAGAGACACAAACCTGTGGCTTTCTAAAAAAGAAAAAAAATTTAAACCTCCAAAACACAGAACTCATGATAAAAATTAAAACTATTTTAATATGTTGGATACGTATTTGTAAAAATCTTTTGAGAATATTACCAGACTTTACAAGGTTACAAAAAGTAAATATTAATAAAAATTCATACAAATTTAGCCAGACTGTTGAACTTTCAATCATTACAAATTTCTCTATGAAAATTACAACTGCACACCAAAAGTGCTATTCTTTAATACTGCAAATTCGAAATCAATAGCAAATTTACAATTTATTAACAATTACTGGTGTGCTGTGGTGCAGTAGATATTGGCTCGGAACATGAAACTGAGTTCGAATTCTAGTGGAATACCTTGCATTCACTTATGCACAAACACCTTTGGGAAAGGTATTAATCAGTCTCTTTCCTCCAGTTACGGGTTAAATAACAGTTCAGATTGGGTTCTATAGCCTTGGCTAGCAACCAGTCTACTGCAGAAAATTGTTGTTTCAGATAGTTTAAGAAACATTAAGAATTTGGATCTTTAGCAGTCACAAGATCTGAATGCCAACTTGAATTTTGATATCACTTATGAACAAAGTGTCACACAAAAAGACTTTAAAAAAAAATTCAGTTTCTCCAATATTTTTTAAATTGAACATATAATAATAAAAATAATTACATAGAATAAGCTGTACTAAGGATAGTTTCACACAATACCAAATGTTGCTGCAAAACCAAAACGTTAACTTAAAACTTGAGTCATGTGCTTAAAAAGCCTTGTCAAATGAAGACTTTCATATGGATGTCATATATGGTGCCAAACACATTTAAAAATATATAAACTGTCAGCTGTATACTTCAAACTTTGTGGACTGACACGAAAGCATCACAAATAACAGAAACCAATCCATTAGAGAACTTTCAACAGTAACAACACTTAAAATGGATAGCACTTGTAACTCAAGAAAATAATGTTATAATCCAGATGTTGATGTTCTAAACTACTTCAAACAAAATGTTAGGAAGGAAACCTCGATGAATATTGGAAAGTGTGATAACAATCAGGAGACTTGAGAAACCACCTACTTAAAAAAAAAAAAAAAAGTTGTTTTAATAGAAAGATTTTATAAATTTCAACTGATGGCTGCTTAGTTAAAGGCTAATATTAACATTATGAAAAATTAAAATCTTAGCTGAAATTATATCAACTCTATTGCTAATATTAATATTCAAAATGAAACAAAGTATGATAAATTGTACCATATTCTTTCAACAAAAAATACTTATTTATATAAATAAAGCTGAAGATGCATGTCAGTGTGTGTGTGTGTGTATCCTCATTGATTTCTATTAACACACTTCAACATTTTTCACCTAATTTGTTTCAAAACCTACACACCCCTTGCAAATTTTATTATTTTACACAACAAAGAAAAAGAAATTGCATGTGTCTCTGCAGTTTAATCTTTGTTTTAATTTCATCTTTTTAATTATTTTTTTTCTTAAAGATAAATTCAACACAGTAACTTTTACATGGAGAAAAACTCTTAAAAAATACAAGAGTTATCTTCCATATTTAATGTCTGCAGATGTGGGGTATATAAAAAAAATTTAAAAGTAGACTTATCCTCTTCCCATCCCGTGCAATGCCAGGTAGTAGAAAATATAGTGAATGTGAGGATGTCTTTAAAATTACCTCCAATTGATCAGTCTATATGATCAAACAGATCATTTCTACTGTGACCATTCATCTGATATGAAACCTGTTCTGACAAGCGTATTAAACCACACAGAATAAAACTTTACCTAATACATTGAACCATGGAACCATAAAATACACATGAGCATAGATAAATTTATAGATTATCAATAAAGATTTCCTTGATTACTGAAGTTCTTTATAAACAAGGTTGACTGGAGTTATCTATAAGCAACTACAATTTGTTGTTAAATGAATGGTTTGCATGTAAAATGTTTTTGTCAGTTCTTCAAACAGTTTAATTGGATTGCTTTTATTTAGTTAATTTACTCTAAGTTATTCACAATCTGACACTAGAAAAAAATAGAGTGATAGCCATAAGATTTTAAATTGTATAAAATTTCTGGTTTCTTAAAAGGCAAAAAAAAAAAAAAAAAAAAAAAAAAAACCTTTGTATTAAAAATACTCACAAAATTTACTGAAAAATCATAATTTCTGAACTGTTGTTTATCTAAAATCCCCTATGTTAAAAAGAAATTATCATTCCTATATCTTAGTAATAATATACATAAATAGAAATCTATGCAAATCATGACTAAAATTAATAGAAAATCATAATCTTCATAAAGAAATTATTGTAAAAAAAAATATTGGATGTTATGTGTGGTATGAGTCTATATCAGCATTAACAATAAGAAATAAGAATAAAGAAATAATATTACCTAAAAGATGATACATGGATGTGGATTGGTGGTCCTTGATTAGAACGATCCCACAAAACTGTCCGTACACGAGGGAATCTCAAATCTTTCATTTCATTTCTAGGAAGAATAAAATAAAATTTTCACAAAATTTATAATTTCTATTTTTACAGAAATTTGTAGGACACTCTGTATTAATGAGTCTATCTTTGTGGTAACAAGTTTTTAATTTCAATTGTAATGATTTTCAAGAGCAGTTTATTACTCCCTTATTACACAACAAAGTAACTACTCCTTATATATAAAATGAAACCAAATATAGATTAAATCTAACAGAATGATAAAGAACAAATAAGAAATATAAATTTAACATGTTTCTTTTTTATCTCTACTTTATCAGAAATTTTAGAAAAAGTTATGTAGGAGAATGTTCTGATACTATGAATTCTGTTTGTTTTTCATTCATCAGATAGATCTCAAGAGTTTTTGCCTTGGGGTGTTAGCGTCTATGTGTCTGAAGTCTAATGTATGTTTAATTCTTGAAGATAGTGCTAGGAAAAGTGTGCATGTATATGTGCATCAAATTTCTAGTTGGTCTTGTGAGAGTTTGGAATGCTAGTATGTGTATTGACTGGGTTAGATGTACATTATTAATGTTGGAGTAAAGTTTATTATTGAGGAAAAATTGTGTGTATTGGAAAATTTGGGGGCATATGGCATGCATTTTGATTTAATTCTATTATTATTATTATTACTAGTACAATCTAACCTGGTAAAGGAAACAGAGAGTTAAGTTCTAAATTTCAATCATATGATGAAGACTGGAGCATATAAAGACCAAAACATTATGAATATAGCAACAAAGATGACGAAACAATACAATGTAAATAAATACAATACTTCATGTCAGAAATATAAACAATATAAACAAATACATCCAAAGTTTTTGATGATAATCTAGTTTGCTTGAAGTTAAAAGTTTAAAAAAGAACATGGCTAAGAAATTTTTTTTTAAATTTTAAAAAATCTGAATTTTTTTCCCCAGATGTATTCATATTTTTGAGAGGTTTTTATTTCAAAATATGCCTGCTGCATAAATTTTTATTTATTTATTTTTTTTTTTAATCATTTCACCCCGAGCAAGGCGGAAATGCCACTGATGTGCAGGGGGGTTACATAAATGTAAAAAGATTAATTAGAAAAGAGTGAGGAGTACAAACTAGTTAGAAAGGAACAATAGAAAGCAGGTGCGATGACAGATACATAGGTGGAGAGAAAGGGAAGGTTATACAGGGGTGGGGAGAGAGCTAGAGTCCAGTGGTTAGTAGATGAGTATTGACTTTGCATTTAAATTTCTGGAGGTTGTAGCTGTCAGGAAAGCAAGAATACGGGAGTGAGTTCCACAGGCGGGAAGTGCAAGAGAAGAAGCTGCAGGAGTAGAATTGTCATCTGCATTTGGCTAACCTGACTGTGAATGGGTGGGACCCAGTTGCCAGTCTGGTTGCACGAGTAAACACCTGTTGAGGAGGCATCAGTGACTTAAGCTCGTCCGAGCAGAAGCCATGAAAGTATTTATAGAACAGACAAAGGGAGGCCACATTTCGACGATAGGGAAGTGGCTGCAGTCGAGTTGCCAGATCAGTACCTATCACATTACAGACTCTCCTTTGGAGCTTGTCAAGAACACTGAGGAGAACGGCAGGGGCACCTGACCATAAATGGCAACAGTACTCCATGCACGGACGGATGGTTGACTTGTATATATGCAGGATGGATTCAGGTGGAAAAAACATCCTGGATCAACATAGTGACCCAACCTTCTTAGCAGTAGACTTTGCTATGGATTCAATATAGTGGTTCCATTTGAGGTCTGAGGACAGGGTAAGTCCGAGGAGGCGTAGTGTATTACTCTCAGGGAGAATCACTTGGTCCATGCTTATGGGAGGCAGGAGAGGTTGCCTGTAATGGTTGACAGACAACAGCTTGGTCTTAGATGAATTGAAGTTGACAAGCCACTTCTTGCCCCAGTTCACCACAGAGTTATGTCTGTCTGCCACGACAGGTTTCTTACTGGAGCGGGAGTATATTGTAGTGTCATCTGCGTAGATGCCTACTTGGGACTTGATCTCATCTGGGAGGTCGTTGATGAAAATAAGGAAGAGCGTTGGGCCCAGGATAGAGCCCTGTGGGACACCAGCATTCGTGCCGTAGGACGAAGAGGCACGCCCATTCAGAACGACCTTCATTTTGTGGTTATTTAAGAAAGATTGGATTAGGTCAAGCAGGCGACTGGTAATACCATAACCGCGTAGTTTGCATAGGAGGCCAGAGTGCCAAACCCTGTCAAAAGCCTTGTAGATGTCCAGAGCAACCGCGCGAGCCTCGTCAGACTCATCAAGGGCCTGTAGCATGTACTCCGTTACGGTTGTTAGCAGGTCGGCCGTGGACCTGGCAAAGCGGAATCCATATTGCCTGTCGGAGAACAGTTTGTGGGCGGCGAGATGATGAACTATTTCAGCATTGATTATAGCCTCGAATACTTTCCCGAATAACGGTAGAAGACTGATAGGGCGATAGTTGGATGGGTCCAAGGGTTCACCACATTTATTAAATACAGGAACGACTGAAGAGAATTTCCAGCATGCAGGAAAGCAGGAAGCATAAAGGCAGTAGTTAAATAGTTTAGAGAGGACAGGGGAAAGTTCAGGAGCACACCTCTTAAGGACTATCACCGGGATTCCATTGTCTCCACACGCCTTATGGGGGTCAAGTTTTGAAATTACTCTGGATACTACTGTCGGGGTAATATATATGTTGTGCAGTTTGGCCTCAGTTCTAATAGGGAAGTCGGGTGGGTGTACTCCGGACGAGTCAAATGTGGAGTTGGATGAGAATCTGTGGGCAAAGCACTCGGCTTTGTCCGCAGATGACGTGAGAACCTCAAATCCATGGATTAAAGGAGGTATTGAGGATTTCCTATTGTTGAGCACTTGTTTACAAATCCTCCAATAGTCCTTGGAGCCGAACTTGCGGTCACCTATGTGCTGTCGCATTCTCTCAGCAAACAACTGTTTGGCGTCATTTAGGGTTCTCTTGCACTCATTGCGAGCAGATGTGAACAGGTGCCTATTGTGATCAGTTGGCTGTTTCCGGAATAGATGGAAGTAATGGTTCCTGTGGACAATGGCGGCTGAGCAGGACGGAGAGAAACACAGAGAGGAATGAGGTTTTAAGCAATACTTCCTGGTGGGTATGAAGGCATCAATGCCAGCTTTCACCCATGACGAGACCTCAGGGGCACAGTCATCAACTGATAGGTCGAACACTTTTCCCCAAGGGACGTCGCAGAGGAAATCGCGAAAGGCATCCCAGTCAGCTTTTTGGTAGAGGTAGGAGGTCCTATAAGTAGGGGGCTCCTGTGGGGAGTGAGATTGGAAAGAGATACTGAGAGAGACTACACCGTGGTCGGAGTTGCTGAGAGGGCAAAGCTGCAAAACTTGACAGGCGTCAGGCGCAGAGGTGAAACATATATCTAGCAGTGAGGAATGACCCGAGGGAGTGCTTGGGAAGCGAGTGGGGAAGTCCACCACTTGCGTAAGGGATTGGGAAATAGCAAAGTTCATGGCGTGAATGCCCGCTGGATCAGTAACAGCGTTTTCAAGCCACTCAGAGTGATGGGCATTGAGGTCTCCAAATACAAATATGTGGGCGAATGGGTGATAGGAAATAGCCTTATCTATGTCATCAGCAATGCTATCTAGTAGGGAGCAGTCCGGAGAGGAGGGAGAACGGTAAAGAAAGAATAGGTAACTCACTGAACTGAGGAGAGACAGGCGGAGACATATGTATTGGTGGTCAGTAGATTCGAGTGAAGTCACCCTAGCTATGGGGAGGTGTTCGCTGACGTAGACACCCAGCCCATGCATGTGGACAGTGGAATCCTTCCTTAAAAGGGGAAGATAACCAGGGATGAAGAGGTCAGAGGAGGGAATAGCTGAGTTGAGGTTAGTTTCGCAGAGCGCAAGGACGTCAGGGGACTTTTCATGCCGGAACGCTTCTACACTAGGAAAGTTAGTACGAATGCCTCGGATATTAGTGAAGGAGAGGTTAATGGGTTTAGGTGGTTTGATATGTAAGCATGTCAAGGTGAGCCCTCAGAAAAAAAAAATGTGGGAGTAAATAAACATTGAGATGTGGCAGAACCAACATATGTTTATTTACTATTAAATATTGATTACTAACAATAAACCCTACTGAAAGGCACAGAAGCTTTAATAAATTTCGATTACCAAGCCCTGGAGATGTCAGTTACATTGTTTAATAAAAAAATTAAAAAAAAAAAAATAGGATATCTACCAAATATAATATTTATATTTATTTTAATTCAGCATGTTCCTCCTTTAGTTTTTTAGTTATTACATGCAAATAATTAATAAGAGACTATTCCACTTTGATAGCATGGAAAGACAGAAAGACACATTAGAGATGCTACTTGGTTTCAGGGAATAAATAATTACAGAAAGAACAAAAGAAAAAAAAAAAAGGAAGATAAAAGTGTTTAACATCTGTTTCAAGAAATGGAAAAAGTTGCCAATTTAAAATCTGTTCATTTGTATCCCATGATCTCTGTTAGCTACTGAAATATTTTGTTAAAGTTGTTAAGTTCAAACATTTAATAAATAAAAGACAATGCATTATTTCAGTGAGAATATAAAAAGAAAGAAATAATGAAGAGAAATAAGTCTTTAAAATAAAAATCCAATTACAATATAATAAAATAACATCATCTGCTGAATAATTTTTTTCTAATTATTAAGAGAATTGATCATAAGTCGGATTTGACTAGAAAAAAAGAAATAAGGTAATATAAGTATTTACTTAGCATCTTCTTGATTTCAGAGAAAAAAAGAAAGACATACATACATAAAAACATACAGTTCCAGTGAAACAAAACACAGTCATTCTCCTCCCTCCCAAGGCATCAAAGGATTTAACCGCAGTTGAGAATATCAGCCAACCTCTTTCGTTCATCACTTTCAAGAAAGAAAGATTGACCAATCTCTCTTCTCACTAATAAAGCTTTGTGACAAACAGACACACACAGCTCTTTATTATGACTTTTGAGTGCATCAGGAGATATTTGGTGTGCTGGAGTGAAAGGCGTTTACAACATCTAACCCACAGTCAAGGCATGCATCGACACTACTAACTTCTAAAAATTTGGATACATGCAAAACCTTTCCCACTTCTTCTCATCTTCAGGAATTAAACACAAACAGCTAGACAAAAATGCTCACTAGAATTCAGATGCATACACACACACACAGACAGACACTAACACTACAAGATAAAAACATGAGATCTACTTGACCATTCCAAAACAACGCAGAACATTCTTCTCCATGAATCATTCCCCACTCCCAATTTCTGATAAAGCTTAAAAGTGAAACATAAAATTTATAAAAATTTCCTTTGTTTCTTTTTTTTATATATATATATATATATATATATATATATATATATATATACACACACACACACATAAGCAGTTAAGCATTCACCTGAAATACAAATAAGTCAAGCATAGGCTTATGTTAATTTTCTTTGATAGAGCGCTCAATAGCCTATAGCCACAAACAATGTGAACCTGGATCTTAAAAAAAAAAAAAAAAAAAAAAAAAAGGAAAGGAAAAACATACTAATTCTTAGCATTTACCAATAGGATTATTATTGTGAAACTTAAAAACATGTGCTTGGTAATTTTTTTTTTTTTAATAAGGAGAAAAAAAAAAAAAAAAAAACAAATAAAATACATATACATTCTTGTGTGTGTGTGTAATAACAATAAGAATTGTGTTTCGCCAAGAAAAACAGTTAACGAGTGTTTCTAGAAGTTTTTAAGGGGAGCAGTCTTTGTCGTTAGAGTGGTCAATATCAAAAGACAAGGTATTAATAATAAGCATTAATAAGTAAACGTTTTATAGATGCACACACACAAAGTAAATATATATTATATACAAGATTACATCATTAGCAAATTGAAAATTAAAGCTTCTGAAATTTGTTTTGCCGTGTTGTGTATATGGTAAAGTCAAATTTTGGTTTAGGGGTAACTTTTAAGAATTAAAACAAATTAATGCCCACTTCATTACTTTTGAACAAAAGTTCATCAGTTTATAGAACATGAAGATTATATATATATATATATATAGTATATTTAGGCAGCAACCTCTCTTTTATGCAGGTTTCATTAAAAATGACAAACAAGGTATGACGGTTAAGTTTTTTTATGTAATTTTTCATGCGATCTTATGATTTCTTTCTTTTGAGGACAAATTATATAAAAATTGCCCAAATGTTTTGTTATCTGAGTGCTTTCAACTATACTTTTAGCCATTTCTGAGGATGAATGTTATTTCACATGTAACAGAATGTAAGTGGTGTTATGTATAATGTGGAGTAATGATATATGTTATATTTTCATGCAAGGTAAAAATAATGAAAATTAAAAGCCACTATACTTCTTCTCAGGTCAAAGAGTGTTACTGGTCCCATACAGCATAATACTAACTTTCCCATGGTCATATGGATGGTGACTAAATTAACTCTCCCTCCAACGTGATGAGGAGAGTGGCTATGACAAGATAAAACTGTCAAAAAGCATTTACCACACATAATATCATGAAATATAAGAAACATACCCCTTATATCAGAGTTTGATCTTATTATTTACAGCAGCTGACCCTTAACCATACCTTGCTTGCTGTTGGATCTGGGAAAGGATGTTGAAAGGGTGAATAAAGACCTGTGAAATCACTTAAATCTATACACTCACATACACTGCTGCTTCTAAGGAAAATTTGGATGTATATACACAATAAAAGTATACTTTTAAGGTATGCTATATTTATGGGTAAAAATGCACAATATCAAGGATAGAGTGTATGTAAATATAAAAGTGGACACTGAAGTCAACACCAACAGTTGACAGTCTGTTTCATGCTTAAATGCAATCTTCAGGCTTGAAGATTGCACTCAATCATGAAACAGACTGTCACCTTTGGTGTTGACCTCAGTGTCCACTTTTATAGTGGATAGAATTATGATGTTGACAGTTTACTCAATTTCAAACCTGATCACTTTCTGATATATCAGAAAGTAACTCAGAGAGATTATAGTGAGAGTATTGACTTTGTTCAACTACTTATCATGCCAGATTATGTGCTATCTTCCAGAAACTGTAAAAACTACCCAACATAGTTGCAGTATAAAATACAGGTGTTGAAGAAACACAAATGTGCTTGAGTGCACATCTGCAACAGGGAGTAGCTAGGCCACCCTAATTGATAGGTATACTCAAATGACCATTCAGTAATATATTATATATAAATGACAAATTCTTTGCACTAAAGCCACACACACACACACACATTATATATATATATATATATATATATATATATATATATGACAGTAAAGAAAGACTGTCCCCCATATGCTTTGAATAAAGTGTGGATATAGTAGGGCAATGAAACTCTAATAATCCAAAAATAAAAAAAAAATAAAAAAATCTGATGTTTAGTCATTTGGTCAGATTTTTGTAAATGGGTTAAGCTGAGAACTTATCAGCATCCTACACATCCTAAATTGAAAAAATTAGCAAACATTTTAAGCCTAAGTGCTTCAAACTTTATCGCCGTAATATTTTTTTAATAAAGCTTATTTTAAAGTTGTGTGTAAGAATTAGAAGAATTTGTGCTTTTGTCTGGCAATTATCCTGAAGAATTGTAGCACAGTTTCAATCACTGTTCATTCCTTAAGTGTTGACAATTAAGAGAAAATGTTTTAATATCAACAGAATACAAAGAACATGTTTTAGTTTTTGATATTCTTTATATTAGAAAAAAAAAATGCACCACAATGTTTGTCAATGTTAAACATACCTTAAATCTTTGTCTGGTAAAAGAAAAGAAAAAAACACTGATTATGTCCAGCTTCTGTTTTATACTGTTATTATTGCTAATTAAATTTTTGATTTTATGGATGTGTGGGTGGTGTAAAGGATAATGTTTTGAAATGAGAAATTAAAGAGCAAAGTTTGAATTCCAGTCAAGTTTGTTAATTATGCATATACCCTTGGATATGAATCCATTTCTTCATCTCCCTCTAGCTATGGGCCAAATAGTAGGACAATTTGGGCTCTTTTACCTTGGTTGGCAACAAGTCTCGAAGGAGGATAACTCTGAATGCAAAACCCTATGCAGGCCAGACAAATCATATGCTATGCAGCTAAAGAAATGGTCAGAGTTCACATTAACTTTGATCCCAACTACTGCTGGTCTTTTAAAAATGACGAGTTTTGTGGTTGTTTTTGGTTTTTTTTAGTTTCTTTTACTAATCTAGCACTTAAGAAAATACGTATGGTAAAAATCTATATGATCAGGCAGCATATGCTATTCAGGTAATTGTATTTTTAAAAATTTATCCCAGGCTTCTAATTGACAAAAATATTTATAAAAAAATAATGTGAACAAGTACTAACGTAAGTCCTTTTATTTATTTATTTTTCTCGTTGCAGCTAGTTTTGAAAATTTAGAAGAATCTTCTGACTAAAACCACAAACAATGGATGATAGTTCAAGCTTGTGTAGGGCAGCACAAGCAATCTCTCTAGTTCGGTCGAGACTGGACAAGTATTGCACATTTTCTTTTTCTGATACTTGAGGACTAAGCTCAAAAAATTACTATAAAAAAGAAATAAATTTACCAGTAGTTATTTAAACTATCTTTTTTCTTATTTCTCTTAAAGTAAAAAATTATTTTACTTTTGATGAAAATCAAAACATTTTCTTTTAGTTTTTAATGGAAATGAACAAGTCCGTGCGACACATTATGAATCTTTTCTTTTATAACGGAGATTTACTTAAGAAAAATAAAACAAGCATCAATAAAAAAAAAATAAAAAAAAAGGAGAAGCAATTAAGTTTAAATTTATTTTAATTAAAGAAATAACAATAATGAAGAACAAAAATAAATTTTATAATAAGATATTTTTGTAGTATTCTATTTTTTATGTAATCGGAATCCATTTCAATAAGTTGTTTTTTGTTGTTTGTTTTTGTTAGATTTTTTTAAGCAAACGTTACAACGCACTTAGGGGTATAAGAACTAACCTCAAAGTTTTTTTCTAATGTGCCAAGCGAAGTCTGACAATATTTTTCTTTTCAGTTTTCATTATCTGTTGAGCTTTTTTTTTTTCATCACCAACAGAATTTAGGAGTTGAGCTTTTACAAGTTATTCTACCTCAAGCACAGCTGATCTTTCTTACCAACAAAGAAAACAAAAAAACCTGTTGTTAACATTGGCACTCGGCAAAAGTTGGTAATACAACAAATGCACTGGTTTTTTTTTGTTTGTTTGTTTTCTCTGTAAGGCTTTTTTTATGTACAGTACATAAAAAAAATAACACTCGGTTTCTTTGCCATTAAGTATTTTTCTGTTTACAAATTGGATAGGATACCAAATTCAATATAAATAAGCATTGATATTTGGTATTATCCAGTATTTTTAGTACATTTAAACTTCGTCATTATTATTTAAAAAATTTAAAAAAAAAACAACAACTTTTTAACCGAATATGCTCACACAAAGGATCGAATTCTAACATCTTCAAAAGAAATAGAACCAGGACAAACAAACAATACTGACTTCGTTAGAAGAAACATTCACAAAATAAATCAAACATAAATATTTTACTTACTTTTCTCAATAAGATACTTCTACAGATAGTTGGTGCTTTTTTTTTTAATGAATGCAACAAATTCCGAATTGGTTTTTTGGATAGACGAGTCTTGGCATGTCTAAAGTTTTTCGATCTTTGTCTCCGAAAGTTTGTCGTCCTTTCAACACATCATTTTAACTGTATATTCAATTCCAACATCATTTTCTTTGTTCACAATTTTCATACTATTAGTTTGTTTTTGTTTTTTTTTTAACTTTTTAATACACCTAACCGTTTGATTTATTTGTATTTCCTGAATCTTAACTAAATGACCCAGATATGAAAGTAAACGTCAATTTTCAACAGATCGGGACTTTTCAGGAACCATTCATTAAAAAAGTTGGGATGGATCTTTTACAAAGGATATTAAGGACAAAATCTGCAAAACTATGTCCAAGTCTGCATTGAAGCTGAAGAAGACAGACTTCAATTAATTAAAAATATAAAAATTAATTATTTATGTAAAAAAAAAAAATCAATTTCATGTTTTGACTTTTGAGACTGGTTTATGGCTGAGTAGAGTTCTTTGTGCCATCAAAGCCAAAAGATTTAACGGGGAGAAACGAGAGGGAAAAAAAGAAACTGCGAGAAGCACTCTAAACGAAAAGAAAAAAATCAATTATTGTGCCACTTTGGTGGTGCTAACACTAACAGTAAAACCATAAAAGTTTTTTGTTTTTTTTATTTTAGTTTTGCTTTGCAGTGTGTACTACTACAAGTGCAATCAAAAATGATATAATCAATCAATGTAATATCACATTATTGTTTTTTTAGTTTTAAGAGTTAAAAGTGCTTTAGGAAAAGTTAAATTATCGCTAAACTCTTTAACTTTATCTCAGAATTAAATTCAAAGTTTTGTTTAAAAAAACAATACAAAAAAAAGCCGAAGAAGTCTAGTTTCGGGCCGGATATTAATTTGTTCTCTTTTTTAGGTTTCTGTCTAAAAACAAGAGAGATATGGGAAAAAACTATGAACAGTTTAACATTTTTTTAAATGTTATGTAGATGCCGTTGTCAGTATTGCTAGTGAGCATTTAGCAGTGATGTCCGAATCATTTTGTCAACACGTCCGAGAGCGTCAATTTTCCCAGTTTTTATTTATTTCCACTCAGGTTTCAAAATCTTCAACCTTTTTGGAAATAGCTACAGTTAAATTACAAAGATTTCCAGAAGTAGTATACCATATTAGAAATTATCTAAAATTATGTACATTTTCTCTTGTTTTGAACTGGATAGCTAGAGAAAATAACCTAAATTTATGGGGAAAATTATGTTTACAATTTTTTTACCGAAGTCACTTTTACTTTAATTTTTTTAGGTTCAACGAAACTTTAAAAGTTTTTTTTTTAAATAACCTAAAATGTTTTATTTTTTCTTAGACAAATTTAATCAGAAAAATTAGATCTAGATTCTAAACCAATTTAATTATTTAAAAACTTCTCTAACGGCTAGAATTTTTTTTAAGAAAAAGAATTATTTGCATTGACAATAACTTTCTTTAACAAAAAATATAATACAATCTGAGTTTGTTTTTTCGTTAAATGCAGAATAAAGAAATTGCGTTTTTCTTCCTTAACATTGTTAAGTTAACAATAACATTTAATAAAATTCAGATACTAAAATTTAAAAAAGGACAATCGCTTTGCTTGCAATCAAAATTTCGATTCCTGATTTTTTTAAATCGGTGACAATAAACATAAACACATAAACTTAAACTTTATTATTTCGAAATAAAAGGTTACAAGAATAAAAGAACAATTTTAATTTAAACACAATCTCTAAAAAAGCATCTAAAAAAAAAAAAAGTACAATATTTTTTTTTAAATTAAAAAAAACATTTTAAAATTAAGGTTGTTTAATGTTTATTATTATTATCGTATGCGTAATAAATAGAATAACGTGCAGCTGGTTATAAACCGAAGTTGTAAGTAGATAAATATAATATAGATGAATAACTTTATCAAATAAAATACAGAAGAATGTTATGACTTAAACCGTTGTCAGGACCAACTTACCTCCGTCAAAACATAAATGCCGCCTCGTACAGGAATGTTTTACTGCGCATGCTCCGTTGTTATGTAGTCATCAGATTCAGTTTTTTAACCCGTCAACAGTGACACCAATGTTATTTGAATTTGATTATTTTCGTCTCATATTTATGTATTTTTAAAGAATATATTTTAAAAACAACTTGTTTGTCATAGATTAAAATACTTCCAGAATAAACAAGTAGTTAATTAATAAAAAAGAGAAATAAAAGAAATGCTCTGATAAGGTGTATCATTATATTTTTTTATTTAAATTTGTTAAGGTTATTCATATGGAGGCGTACCTTGCTCTGCCAGAATTCTATCAAGGCTAAAATGAAGTATAATATACGTGAGCCCTAAGGGACTGTCTCCATAGATGATACCTTTTCTTGACTAGGAGACTAGATTTAATCCCTGGTGTCTAAGGAATCTCCAAATTCCAAAAGAACTTGAGCAATTTTGTCTTGTGTCACATATTGTTCAAATAGGCACATGAATAGATATCTTCTGATAGGAAAATAAAGATCAAGACATGATAACAAAGTAAATAAGAATATAAAATACAAATAAACTAATTTCACTCTGCAAATTTGAAGGTATTCAAAAAAAAAACAATCTATGGGCTTGGTTAAATATTTTCTGGAAACAATGCATCAAATAGAATATTTCACTTTACAATACATTAACAAACTTACATGTGGCACTTTGGCATGGTGTAATGGTTAGCAAGCTTGTCTTGCTAGAACCTGTTACAACTAAGTAGTGAGTTCGATCCTCACTAGGTACTCCATACCTTCAGCCTTGTGGCACATCTAAGCCGTGCTTAGAAAATTTAGACATCTTGAGGTGGTGTAATGATTAGCAAGCTTGTCTCGCTAGAATCATTACAATTGAGTAGTGAGTATGGGTCTCCCATATTTTCAATCTTGTGCCACATCTAAGCTATGCTTAGAAAATCACCATTAACAAACTTACATTAAAGTTGATACTTAATTAAAAATAATTTCAGTTACTTTATTTTTAATTACTAAATTTTGAAAGGATAGAAATAGTTTATCATTCTTGCAACAATTTGTGTAAGCACATTTTGCTTCAAAATTATTTAACAGTATTTTAAGAATAATTAAACATACATTTTGATTCTAAATTGGTGACAGTGTTTTAAGAATAAATACTTTATACTTCCATATTTATTTATTCAAACTCCAAGTACATAAAAAAGCAGATAAAGATAAAACAAACATTTTATCAGAAATGACAATATGTACATTTTTATATTCATTAAATGAAGAACATTTACAAATTTCAAACATTCTTTTTAATATTAAGTAGTTGATTTAATGAATATAAATATAAAAGTTCATATTTCTTTTTTGAGTGACCTATATAAATTAATTAAATTGCGAACATGTGTATATATATATATATATATATATATATATATATATATCTTATCAGGCTAAAAGAATGTTGAACGAACATTTCAAACCTAATCAATAGTATGAAATGAGAGTCCCAGTCTATTTAATCTTTCTTTAGACTATGTCCTGCACATTTGCAAACACAAATGTGAAGAGGTGGGCACTTATCATTTAAGCATTCATGCCACATCACAAACAAATCTAATAATACAAGACAACAATCCTGCTTTCCCTCCTGAGATCAACATACTGATGATGAGAGTGGCTATGTCAATGATATAGGTATTAATAGTTAGGGTAAGAATGATCTTGAAGAAAAATCAACATCTTCTACCAAGTGTTTCAAGAAATCAGATTCATCATTAGGGCTGGTGCAAAGGTCTCGTACCCCTTCCCCCTGAAATCTATGATATGGGGCCCCTATTCTATTGCATCTCAATTTTCATAAGGTAGTATTCATATAAAATAACAATTTCATTGTAACCTAATTATGTACAAAAATGGATCACATGCAATATAGGTAAACAATTCAACTAGAAAAATTGAAAAATACAATTAGAGACATGTCATAATAGATTATTCCATATTGAATAAAACAACAATGTTTTCTGGCAGTTTTTATCTTCAACTTGAGATTTTTCTTGTTAAAAAGTTAAATAATTTTAACACATTCAAAATTATGGATAAAAATTGTGAATTTTATATATGGATTTTTTAAAAGATTTAATATAAGCAAAACAAATTCACAGATTTGGACAAAAAAAGAATCCAGAATGACATCAAAATCTGCAAAATAATTTTATCCTTTAATAGTCAGTTGTGCTTCTTTAATTTATAATGTATATTCATGCAGGTAAAAAAAGCAAATGTTGACAAGATAGTGAGGGTCACAAAGCACAACTGGAGCCATCAATCAGGCTTGCCCCCAGTTGAGGATATTTAGTGGGTAATATGCACGTCATTGCTTATGATAAACCTTTCCAAAAACAGAAACAATGAGAAGGGAGTGGGATGAAAGCAGTGATGGCAATTACTCCGAATTCATCATAAAAATTCAGGAAGTTAAACTAGTAGATATTAAACATTTCAAATACTTTGTTGTATAAATCAGTTATGACAAATTTAGTATAGGTCATAAGGAAATTGATTGTTGAATAGGCTGCACAAATTGTTACAAAATCAAAATATTAACCTGAAAACTAGAGTCATGTTTTTAAATAACCTCATCAGATTGAGTCTTTCATATGGATGTCCTGTATTGTACCAAACTTGTTAGAAATATTGTTGTGTTCCATTTACTCAGGTTTTAGGTTTTAGTTGCTATCTGAGTGTTGGAATTCCAAGCATTTAACAGCAACAACAAACATCTTTTAAATGAAACATAAAAACATAATTTTCTGAAGGAAAAACAGAAGCAGAGTGTCAGTTGAAATAACTTTTATATATTCTTTTCAGAACTATACAGTAACAATAAAATGTTCAGTTTTGCTTGTAGTGAAGTTTGTTTCATAAAGTAATTAAGTGTTTTTAGTTCAGCATGAAATTGTGGACAGACTAACTTTATGACAGCCAAATGTGTTTGTGAGCTCGTAGACAAAGGCTTAGTAGGCAGATCCTGGTTAATTCCTTCTATTTTTTATATGTACTAGGTGTTAGTTGGTAGCTTTTTGCTGTATCTTTTAGATTGTGTGTGAGTGTGTGGGTGTGTATACACACATATAGATGAAACTGAGCTCCTAAATTGTTTTGAGCCTTGAGAAGTAGTAGGCTTCTATTTTTATATCTGTAAAGGGATTCAAAATCTAATTTCACATGGGGTGTGAACTTCTTGAATACAAGGCTTTCATTAGTTAGAAAATAATTTCACACTGGCTTCTGAAAATCTTTTTCTCAAATTCGCAAGAGTGGTAAAAGAAGTTATTGTTATTTTTTAAATGGTCCAAAAATAACACGTGGTTGTTCTACAACTATGTTCAAAATATTTTGATGGTATTTTCCCTTGTAAAGATTGTTTATCAAACAAACTTCTGGTGATATTTTATTGGTTGGAAAATATATATAGAATTTAATTTCTATAATATCTAACCTGTCAGCTGTATACAAATCAATGGTTAAAAGTGGCTATAAACAAATAAAAACTGTAGGTTTCAGTGAGGGTTATCCTTCATCAAACCATATAGATTAGTGCTACAGAATCACAAACAAAGAAATATACCAAATAACAGAAACCATATCACTTGTAAACTTTCAACAGAAACAACAGATAAAATGGATATCACATGTAACTCAAAAAGAAAATAATGACATAATCAAGATGTTAACATTTCACACTACTTCAAATAAAAGGTTAGGAAGCATTATACTCTGCTATAATTAAATCTCTTTCTTGTTCACTCTACATGTTGACTGGATGTGAGTGCTAAGAAAGCAAAACACAAAATAAATGTATTGTCTTCTGTGCTCTGAGTATCACATCCAGCCCACAAAAAAAAAATCCCCACAAAAATCTAAAATGCAATAGCCAATTACAAACATTTCCACTCAAAAAAAGATCTCACTGGGAACCACCAGATTTGCTTAAAAGAAACCGCCTAGTAAATGACTGTTACAGTACCAGCCTGAGAGGCCATTTGTTGACACCACCATGATTGACTCTATTATCACCACTGTAACCTTGCTCAAGCTTTACTAATCTCACCAACGAACCCAACAAATTGGTCAACTCTTGGCCTTATCAATAACTCATCTGACTCTTCAGACTCAACCTTCTGTATCAGATTTTTGACTTCACTTGAATCTTTATGTTCACACACTCTGTATGGGAAAAACCTGGTTCATGACTTCACCTGACTCTTCATATTTGCACCCTTTGTATTGGCAAAAGTCAAATTCATAGTTTCACTATCCACTCAAGGTCTCCCTTGATGTCATCACCATTTCATTATCTCCAATTCGACTAGACTCCAACAGAGACATTCTTCTCACTTCAACAGAGACATTCCACTCAACCAAACTTCACTAATATTCTCCAGGCATCTCTCCTAACACCAACTGCAACCTTGGCCAACCAACCTAATAAATCAATTAATTCCCAACTTTACCAACAATACCCTTACACCTAATCACTTCCTTTACCAATGGCAACTCAAAAACAAAAAAAACATATATCAACAATCTTTGCCACCTCTTCTTACATATTCTGAAATTTGATCAATACACACTATTACAATTTTAACCCTTGTTTGTTCTTTCCCTTACAACCATGAGCTTGTTATAATAATTGGTGTTAGTCATGTGCAACAAAGGAAACGGACATAACAGAAAGAAACCTGGAATGAAATGCTGGAAAGAGCAACAACAACTACTGGAATTTTCCTGAAAAATTGTTTCATTAGAAAGATTTTATAAATTTCAACCAAAAGTCTGGGAAAACAAAAAACTTACTTGGGAGACACAATTTACAACAAGAGCTGTAGCAAGGAGGGGAGAAATGAATGTTTGTCATCGGGAAGAAGTATGTTCAATGGAAAGAAACAACAAGGCAACATCAGGAGAGAGCATCTTCACATGCATTCATTGCAATTGAGACTGTCGCTCCTGTGTGGGCCTATACATCCATGACAAATACTGCACCATCATCATCAGCTGAGGCATAACTTTAACACTTTGGATGAAGATCCAAAGTTTCTTGAGATCAACAGATGTCACACTAACTAATATATCAACTCACATAAAAATTACAAGTCCATTCATGCACCGTCATCATGTTAAAAAGTGAAAGAAATCCTGCGGATAAGGTGGTTGTCAAACCTAAAAAAATAAAGCAGTTTGTTTATACAGTTTATTCAGATTGATAAAAACATTTGGAATAGCCTCTTCACCATATTTTCTTTCTGCTTTACCAGTATTATAATGAAAAAAATCATTTAAAAATAAATTAAATTTATAAAAATGGAACATGGTAATTCAGGAAAGAATAAAAAAAGAATATTGCAACAGTATTTAAAAAAAAATACAATAGAATATGATCTTTCCTGATATATCATAAAGCATGTAGTGAATTAATAAATGGAAAGTTTCAAGAAGTTCAGTAGAGGTGGGGGTCATAAATCCCCCCCCCCCCGCTTATTTTTTCTATTAGCCCCCTAAGAATAGAAGAAGTGTCCATTCTATAAGGGACATCAAAACCTTATTTTTCTAAGAGATTTATTTTTTTCAGTGTCCCCACACTACTACAAGGTGGTTAAAGTTGGTTTAACAGCAATACCATGGAAAAATTGCTCACAACATTTTCATTGTTGGGTATGCTGAGGGTGCTGGGTAATGACTCCAGCCCATACCCACCAGGGGCTTGAGCCTACTTTTATTTTGAAACTACTCCAGCCAAAGTGGTGGAAGTATGGAGTTCTGGGAGATGTAATGATCAGTCAGTCAGTTAAGTGCCATATACGATACATGCTTGGGTGATCATGTCTCAAAAAAGACATGACTGACTGGGCAGAAGACTTTCCCACAGTAGGTTGCCATTACTTTCTGTGGTAGACTGCTTGCCAACCAAGGCTGTAGAAACCAATCCATCTTTCTATTTAACCCATAGCTGGATGGAGAAGTGATGGATTCATATCTTTCTCAAGGTTATTTGCATGTATGAAATTCAAACTTGGCTCTCCAATTTATCATTCCATTGCACCACAACACACATCCAATATAATGATAATCTAATTTAAATGTGAAAAATCAAGACTATAAATTGTATCCCTTAGACAAGAACATGCAATTAGACATATTCAGTTCATATTTCTACCTACATGTGTATCAACCACATCAATATACGTCTTTACAGCATTTTAAAAAAAATTGTGTATTTTTGCTTATTGATTTTGATATGGAAGATTGACAAAAATAAGCAACTTTCTTAGAATATTTATGCTATTTTATTTTAAAAAAAACCCAAAATGTAATTCAAATGCCAAAAAATAAAAAGATTAGTGCAATTTATTGAGAGAGTACTGTGAATGAGCAAAAATGTCTGAATTTGGAATTTATCTACTGAAGATTTCTCGTTGAACAATTCTCAATGGTTGGATGAACCAGTTAATGATGTTTCACAGTTGGATAGACTAGCTAATGATGCTTATGTTTGAGTAAGCCAGTTAAGGCTGATAGCAATCAATTCCGGACATTACTAGAGTATAATCAAATCATTTGCATCAACTTGATTATAATAGTCACTTTGATGTGTGGCTTTGTGTTAAGAAGAATGTGAAAGCAGAAGTTCATGTTTCCGTGCCTGGAATACAAGTAAGAAAAATTGTTTTTCTGCATAGGAGGATTGTGCATATCTTCTAATTAGAAAATTTAAAAAAAGAATGAACATATGTCAATCAATAAGAAAGCTTCATGACAAAAACAATATCTGTCCCTAGAGCCACCTTAAACCTATAAAAGAAGCTGAACCCTTTAACTCAGGGAGAGAAATCATTCTACCACTGAACTTGTAACTTATGTGTCCTCTTCTATATTTGATACCATGTGTCTCTGAGTTTTGTCAGCTCCTCTAATGGTATCTGTATGTATTGTTACATTCTGATGAACTCTAAAAATATAAACATTATTTTTTTTCAGTGAATTCTTCAAAAGACTTTCTTTTCATTTGCAGTGAACTTGTAGAAAATTCAGATGTCTGAATTCCAAACAATAACTAAATAAAAATAAAGAAAACATGGTTATGCCTTTTAAATAAATCATTTGTATTTACAAACATATGTAGACGAATTCAAAGGAATCAAAAAGAAATAAAAATAGTCTTTAGTTGAATTAAAGTCTTTGGGTTAACAGAAAAACCTGAAGTTGAGTAAAGACTTTGATCATCAGTGAAAATTCACTAACCATACAAACTGTTGTTGTTGGTTTCATTTGAAGTCACTGACACATGTTTCTTTCTGCTCGTGCAGGTGGTGGAGAGGAAAATGCTAATATAGCCATGTCTTCATTTGCATTTGAATGACCTGGAGACAATCACATCTTTGCTTTTGAAATCTGTAAATTTTCATAAGAAAACTTTCCAAAAAGTGGGCTCAAGAAAAATAGGATTTTAGTTTTTTTTGATTGGTCAAATATGTTACATGTTGATGTTAAATTCTAACCAACAGACACTTTGATTTAAATGATGTGTGTAGTAGAATGACTATATTGAATCAATAGCTGCATTAACTGCAAGGAAAGATGGGTCATTGTGTTATATCAGAAAATTTTCCTCAGCAGAATTCATCTTGCACATTTACAAATTTACCATTCATCGATGCATTGAATTCTGTTGTCATAAATGGTCTTGTGTTCCTGCTAAACATCTAGAAATGCTTGAGAAAATCCAAAGAAGGATCTGTAAGATAGTAAATCCTAATCAGGCATTTTGACTTCAGTCATTTTATCATCCACATGGTGTAGTTTCCCTCTGTCTTTTCTAAACATATTTTCATGGCAACTGCTTTGACAAGTTCTTCTGATAAGTACCCAGACTACAGGAATTAAAGAGTGCTAGGCAACTAGGTTCCACTGTTTTACTATTGGCATAGCTAAATGCAACCATCACTTCAATAGTTTCTTTTCTCGCACTTCCCATCCTTGTAATTCTCTTCTGTTTCCTTGCTTCTCTGATAACTACAATCTTAAAAACTTTAAGTGCAATGTCAATCACCATCTTCTGCCTTCTTGAACTCTGTTCATCTTTTGTCCTTTCCTCAATCCTCCCTATTCTCAGTCTTCTCTTTCATTTAACCTCATATTTTATTAAAATAATACTAAATTGAATGCTTTTTTGGTTACCAAATAAAAACTGTTACAATTTTATGGATAAGTTTTCATTCATCAGCTATATTCACTAGAAATTGCTCCTTCAGATTACTATTTATTTTAGTCTTTACAAAATTCTTTTTTTTTTTAAATGAAAATAATTCAGTTCTTTAAAAAACTTCTAAAAGCAATTTCAGGTAACTCTTTATTAATAAAATTAAAATATGGGAGTATGTCATTTGGAAGCTGATTTAAAGATGATAGAAACTAGGGTAAGGGGAAATGGGATATATGCTGTTTGATAATATAATAAAATTAAAAAAATTTTTTTTTATTTTTACTTTATAAACAAAACACTTCTGACATCTGAATATATATATATATATATATATATATATATATATAGGATTAGTATAAGTAAAAATTTGTGACTTAGCTGATTGATGTTACCTTCATCAATCCAACTCAACAATTTACTATAAGTGACAAACATTATATATATATATACACTTAGCTAATTGATGTTATATTCAGCACCTCAACCCCAGAGTTTCATAAACAAACCTACCTTTTTATAATTGTTTAGTCTGCTCATCAGGAAGTTTCAGCAGTTGGATTGGCTGATATTTTTTTATATATATATATTTCTAAAGAATTAATGAATTTATTTTTAATCTGACACTTTTACTACTTCCAATGTTATTTTTAGTGGATACCCATATTTGAGTAAACTCTCTGTTTATTTATTTTTATTATTTAAACTCTGTTTATATGTTTACCAGCATGTGTACTTGAGAAAACTTATTAAAGAAAATGTGTCCTATTAAGAAAAATTTCTTTATTAAGCCATTATGTGTGTGTGTGCATGTGTGTGTATGTTAAATTGTCAGTCACTTAGCAGAAAAAAAAAGACCTTGAAAAGTGAATGGCATTACAATAATGCTTTCACAAAACTTTAAAGTCGGCATAAATGAAATAATACTGCTCAGCTAAGTGACAAACTTCTCCACATTAAACATATATATATATATATATATATATATATACTCGCATGAGAAAGGCTACCAACCTATATATATATATATATATATACTCGCATGAGGAAGGCTACAAAACTGGCAGTGGAAGGTGAAGTGCTCCTCCTTTTAACCTTAGTTGATAGTCTTTCACAGATTATGCAATACTATGTTGACTTTCTGCATGATCCAGTGCTAACCAATCCAATTAATTTGAGACTGCCTGTGCTGCATACTATTCAAGTAGTTTGATGATAAGACATGAGTGTGGGTTGTTAATATCCAAATCATACCACAATGATATGACTTTAGTCAGTGCTCACAGTACTGGGTGTTCTGAAGCAGTCCACCATTAAGTATTAACCAGGTACAATACTGTTTAACTCTAGTGATTGCAGAAAATCAGATTATCAGCCTGAATAAAGGTGATGATGAAAATCAATTGTAAAACTTTTCATATGAAAATAAATATCTTTGGGTTTCAAATAAACATGCTGGGATAATAATTCTTTTTTGAAGTAAAATCCATTCTTATTCCCATTTTGAAGGAAGGTGAGTCTTGGTAAGGTCTTGAGTTGGTAAGTTTGACAGGTCAGTTGACTGAGGTCATTTTATAAAAAGTTCAAGAAATTTTCTCTCAATCCTTAATTTAGACTGTTAGTATTCTATAACAAAGGCTTTTTTACTGAAAATTCTGAAAAATTATAAAAACCTCCTGCCACTCCCTTTTATTCCAACCACCCCATCTAATTGAAACTCAAGTGTACTCATCAAAATTAATCTTAACTAGACAACCTGTTGGGTCACAAGAGAAAGTTATGGTAGAGAAATATTATCAATGAATTCATTCCCTTGCAGCTTATGCTAGCTTTCAGATACATGCTGTTTACTCATTGCTGTAGGTTGACATTTTTTCTTCAAAATGTAATCATTAATTCAAATTTTTTTTTAATTAAGCAACTAGATGACAAGATCAAAACACTGTTCATTTAACAGTATCTCAGCTATAAAGGCAAAGCAATGTTCTAAATAACAGTTGATCAAAAATCATCAAGAAGAATAAGATAGTTGTATGAACAAAAATAATGTAATATGAATGATATTTCAGTGTAGTCTGAATATTTTAAAGAGAAGATTTTCATTTCTTGTCATCTGGAAATAAGTATTGATTTTAACTAGCTTAATATGATTAGCTTTTATTATACAACGTTGCATCAGTTAGTCTGTAGTCAGATACAAATATAATTTGTGTTAGGATAACGGGGCTTTTCTTATATATAAAATAAACATTTGCCTCCTTAGGTGCACAATAAAAAAATACTCTTGGTATGAAATTGAAATAGGAAGAATTTCTTTATTCACATTATTTAAATTTGGACTGGGGACCGGGAGGAGGGGCCTGCCACTGTTCTCAGCTTTCTTATTGTTATCACAACATTTCAGCAATTGTGCTCTATGGCTTTCATCAGGTGCAAGTTGATCCAGATAACATGCAGAGAATTTGGAACTGAACCTTTTAATTCATGGGAGTGGACCGTTCTCATTCCACTGACTATGTCTAGAGATATCTTGTTTAGTTCTTATTTTAGTACTTCTCAGTTATTATTTACATTGTTCAAACTGTCGTCTTCATCTATATAGTCATATTCATGACTTTTCAACCATTGTACACTTCAGGTGGTGATATTGGAATTTTGAACTGAACCTTTCATTTAGTCTACAGGGATAGATTGTTCTAATTAAAACAATCTAACTCTGTCGACTAAATTGTTCTACTTCATAGTAAAGCAATATTTCTTTAAATCATTTAAAGACAATTATCTTTTAAATTCTATTAACAAAATACTTATTTAAATTTTGATGTGCTAGAATTTTC
Source organism: Ascarosepion bandense (assembly GCA_037127315.1). NCBI lineage: Eukaryota > Metazoa > Mollusca > Cephalopoda > Sepiida > Sepiidae > Ascarosepion > Ascarosepion bandense. The sequence goes on along the minus strand of JBBBDQ010000768.1, from coordinate 2,959,837 downwards.
TTGCAACACACATTGACATGTGTTGAAATCCTCACAGTATTTAGTATTGTTGAAGCTAACATATTTTATCAAGATTTACAAACTCTACTTTTCCTACAATGTATTATATTCTATCAGAATGAAATATGTATAAAAAATAATATGCAAATAACAATATTGCATTTGTATTAAATAAATATTTGTTATTTTAATCATTAAATTGTTTTTTAAAATAGTGAAAGTATTTTGTATGTTAAATAATAAAACTTTTAATTTTACCAAAAACTTCATGAAAATTCATTATACTAAGCTATGCAGCCTAGTAAAACCAACTGTACTTTGTATCGCGGATGTGCGTTGTGGTACAGTGGATATTGGCTCGGAACGAGAAACCAGGGAGCCGAGTTTGAATTCCAATTGAATCCATTATATTCACTTACATGTAAATACCCTTGGGAAAGGTATTAATCCGTCTCTTTCTTCCAGTTATGGGTTAAATAGCAGGACAGATTGGGTTCTATAGCCTTGGCTAGCAACCAGTCTACCGCAGAAAGCAATGGCAACCTACTGCGAGATAATCTTCTGCCCAGTCAGTCATGTCTCTTTCAAGATATGATTGCCCAAGCGTGTATCATGTATGGCACTTTAACTGACTGACTTTGTATCCCTTTCCTGTTTGCACTTCTCCCCCAAAATTAGTTTAGATTGGTCAATGTATGGCTATTTTAGGCATGATGGACAAACAGACAGATAGACTGACTAAAGAAAGTCACAGAATTTTAGATATTAGATTATAATTTTTCACTTGATGTTCTACTTAGTTGCAGAGAGAAAAAAAGGGTGGGGGAATATATATAAATTGTGACTTTGTAAAATATGAGGAGTGAGGGGTATTTAACTTAATGGGCCAGTTTGTTTTTCTTTTTGTTTTTACCTTTTTTCTCTCTTTCTGTTCCCCTTCCTCTTCTTTGAATGTTTCCTTATATTGCATATTTTCTCATTTACTTGAGTATAATATGACCTAGTGCTTCTAGAGCTAAAAATAGGGAATCAAATTTATTCTACTAACCTACACACCCTAGTAAAACCAACTGTATTTTAAAATCCCTTTCTTGTTTGCACATCTCCTCAAGATTTCATTTTGATCATTCAATATATGGTTATTTTAGAGGTTGTGATGTAAGCTTGGATGTGTGGGTGATGTAATAAATAATGGCTCAGAATTGGAGATTGGAGAGCTGAGTTCCAATTCCAGTCAGGTTTATTATAAATTTACCTCTTCCCCGCTTTATGGGTTAATTTGTAGGAATTGTATTAATAAATTATTATTATTTCTAAAATAATTCTTACAATCGTAAAATATTTTCTGTCTTTAAATAACTTGCAAAAGGTTGATAAGTCATAAAAAAACAAATCACTCAATCGGGTATCTTGTGAGAATCATTTGCCTGAGTTTATTTATTATGTTAGTAAAAGTTAAAATATTTATCTGTTTTATAAGCCCTTGGCTAGGAAATAATTTATGATTTGATATTTATGCATACTTTTTTTCTAATTTAGTGCCATTTTATCACATGCTACAGACCCTGCGATGGTTTAAACCAGCTCAGCAAAATTTAATACAGTGTTTGTCAAATTGAAAAATAATTTGATTTCAAATTAAATTAAAATGACTTGTCTCATAATGTCTATGTTTCTTTATTATCTACATGACTTCTTGGGAAACATAGCAGAGTGGTTCCCCATTGTCTTTTTCTACAGATTGGAATTTTAAATTTTCCTTCTCCTAGTTTATCTGTCATCCAATGCTATAGAGTCAAGCCTACCTTGCTATTTATCCCATAGATAGAGAGAGAAGAGATGAATTCATGCTTTTCCCGAGGCATTAACACAGAAATGAATGTGTAGTGATAGCGTTTGTGAAGAAAAACTTAAAATATCCATGTAAATTAAGACTTGGTAAAACAAACAATTAAGCAGATTTTATAGAAAATACATTATTAGAATATATTCTTGTAATTAATCAGTTTCCTACAAAATAAAAACCTCTTTTTATTGAAAATTAATAAAATACAACATCTTTACTGAGTGGACACCAACTTGAAATTTAATTAACTTATAATTTATTAAGAACAATAAAATTTACCAAGCATTAAAACATATATTAAATCATTAATTTGCAAAGTTTCAACTTTTAAGCATGTATTAAGATAATAGAAATTTTATATCTTTCTATATTTCTGAGATGAGGTAATGTAATTATTTACACTATTTACATTCTTTGGACTGTTGTCCTCATCTTTATTGTCATATTTACAATGTTTCTGCCATTGTACACTCTGGCATTCATCAGGTGATTAGAATTTCAAACCAAACCCTATATTTCACCCCCACCTCCAAAAGAACACATGGCACAGTGGATACAAGAATTATTTGAAGTAATCCAGTCACTTGATACAAAGAGTTATGAGTCTAATATCTGGCCAAAGCAGAGATGAAGAAAACTTGAAGAGTTGAGTTATAAAAGGGAAATAATTGAAACTGAGATATCCAGAAGAGGCATGGCATGATATGGAATTAGTAATGCAGACCATGATGGACAAAATAAAGAGTTTAGCTTAAAATTCTAATCACCTGAAGAAGGCTGGAGTGTACAACAGCTGAAATGTTGTGAATATGACAACAAAGATGAGGGCAACTGTCTGAACAATGTAAATAAAAATCTTATACTCATACATTGAAATAGAGTGGAGCATTTTTCTGCAAAATATTTATGCATGTTCTTGAGTTCACTATTATGTCCACATGCCAAATAAAAGGCAATATATCAAGTACAAGGTGGAGTAGCAATTGGAGAAACAGTCCAAGTTGAAGTAGTAAGGGGAATCATTGAGAAATCTTCCTGTGTCTAGTTTATTTCCTTTCATATGAAAACTCTTCTCATAAAAATAAACTCAAGTTGAAACAAAGAAACAATTTTTATAAAACACCTTCACAATTTCTGGAATATAAAAGCTTTGGATTTACACATTTATCTGCTTCCTTCTCTTTATTTCCTTTTTTTTTTTTTTTTGTGGAATAAGTTGAATATTTTTACAAGACCAGATTTTTCATCTCCTGAAACTGCCACAAATGCAACAGACTGAACTAGAACTTGAACTCTGCTTGCTAATTTCACTTTCTACATTAATAGTTGTTACACTTTCAGCACAATTTTATCTTCAGCATTAACAGGCTTCAGCAGCAAGGATCTGAAATGTTTTTAAACAAGTGTGATTTGAGTTCACTTACACTTGGATATTTATTTACCAATTATTAATCACTTAACAACCACCATGCTGAATACAACAAAAGATTATTGATGGATTAAATCATCTGTTTTTTGTTTTTTTTTATCTTGTTAAATTATTTTGCCTTCTCAGATTCCTGCCAAGTCAGTAGTAACCGCATTATGCTAAAAATGAACAAGTAAATAACTTTTTTATTTTCCCCACTAATGGATATCTTTGTAGTAAAACAAGGTTTATAATAGTTGGAATTAAACATTTTTAAAAATAAAATGAATTAAAAATTTTGAAAAGAAATTAGTTTCAACGCATGTAGGAATTTTATATAAACATATTTATACATGTTAAGATGATATAGAATGGTATCTGAATGAAAGTGAAGAAACGAGACGAAGAGGAAAAGCTTTTTTATTCACCTGAAGATGTCAACTTCACAAACAGAGACAAAAAGTGTTGACATTAAAAACAGCTTTTACAGTTAGGCTAATTTTTCTGTATATATTTTTATATAAAGAATAAGAATTCAAAAAAGAAAATATACTTGTGCGAACACAGTTGAAAAAGGTAAAAAAAACATTTATAGGCTCTGCTCATATAAAATATGTGGCTGGCTTAAATAAAGATGGCCTGTTGGGGGGACAAACTCTTCAGTGAAAAAAAAACGTCAGATTGTTTTCACTAACATGTTCCATTGTTGTGCACTTGACAATTACAAGATCACCTGCTGGAATGGCATTATTCTAGTAGGGTCTTTTTGGGTGAACAAGTATGATGTTGAAAGACCCAAAACTTGTTATGATCCCAAAGCATAACATCCCTGATGAGGTGATCCTCTGCACTCGTAGGAGTGCATTCATGACAGATTGGAGCAAAAAAGAGAATGAGAGTTTGTTGACTTCTCTTTTTATAATCCTGAATAGCACAAGCAAGCATCTTGGCAAATAAATTTGAGAGTCATTCATACATCATTTACTTAAATAATTTTCTGAAAATATAAAGACTGTTTTTTATTTCCTTTATTGCATTCTGTATATTAGTGGTTTGACCAGTGTATCAGCTTGCCTGATGGCTAGTGGGTCCCTGATGGAGTGTGTTTCCTATATCAGATTAAAAGAAACAAACATAGACAACCGTTTTAGTAATAAAAAGGAACAAGAACTTTGTAAAGTCATCTGCACACTATCCATTATACAATGTCCAATGTGAGAAGACATTTTCAAAATTAAAGATCATAAAAACAAGGTTAAGAAATTTGCTGAGGAGAATATTAAATCATACATGTTACTATCCATTGAAAATGAATTGTTAGATGAATTGGATGCCGAAGCAATTATTAGCAGATTCATACAATCATCTAGTGAACACAAACAATTGCTCCTTAATATAGTGAACTGCATGCAATCCTCTATTAAGCTTTTAAACTATTTGTTAATATGCAAATTGTGCACTAACCCATTTAAAAATATCAACCAATTACTGAAAATTAAAAAATAAATTAAATTATGACATTCTGAATTTACATTTGGCATGATTTTTTTTAATATCCTGTGAATCATTATAGTTGTAGGGACACTGTAGCTTCAGTAGAAGTGATGTTTCTTTGGGCACAACAGCCTGACAGAGACCAACCCTCTCCAGGCTGGTTGGAATTCATAGTTTTCCTTCTCTTAGACTGGCTGCAACTCAAGGCTATAGAACCTAGTCAGTCCTGCTAATTACTCATACTTGGGGGGAGCAGAGATGGATTCACACCTTTCCCAAGGGTATTAGCATATGAGTGCTTGTATTGGATCTGACTGAAATTCAAACTTGGCTCTCTGATTCCTCAACCCAAGCTTCTATTCATTACTCCACTGTGCCTCCCATTTGACATCTACCACCAGTAATATATACCATGCATGTACATTGTAATTATTAAGAAATGCATTTTTTTTTCCACAAAAGTTTTGATTGTGCCCTTTTTTCCCATATGTATTTTTTGAAAATTTAATTTATTTGTTATGAAAATAAATTAGGGCTTCTATGACTTCTGGCAACCAATATTTTAAAACTTAGTCCACCACTGATGATGTATATGATTTGTTCAAAGTTTATGTAGTGATAACGATTGATAGTTCTTGAGAAACTCCCAAGTGAATGAAGGTTGTCAGCCATTAAAGGACTCACTTGGACTATGACATGCTCCCTGCATGCCACAAAAAAAAGAAAGTGGACTTTTTAAAACACAAACAGAAGACTGTTAATTAGTTTATTAAAGCTTCTTAAGTTGTAATAAGTGTTGGTTATTTTCATCACAGTTTATTGTTTTATTTTTATTTTTATTTTTATTTTTATTTTTTAAAATCATTTCACCCCAAGCAAGGCATTCCATTGCCACTATTGCACATGGGGCTACATAGGGGAAGGTAAAGAGGAGGAGTGGTTAGGTGTAGGAAATATCAGAAGGAAGGTGATAGATGGGTAAGGATACCGAGGATGAGGGTTGGGCAGATGGGAAGAGTGTTTGAAAGAATGGGAGTTAGTGTGTTAGGAGGTGTCTATTGACCTTACATTTAAACTCCTGGAGATTGTAGCCAAGCAATCATGTGGAAGGGTTTACTGTTAAAATGAAATTACCAAAAGTATAATTGATTATATGTTGATTATAATAATCTGTCAGCTGATTTTATGGCTGTTGATAAATTTTGTATGTGAGACTTTTTTTACTCATATGTTGCATTCATCAAAGCATGACTAAAATCTGCCACAACTAGGCTTATATTTATATTTGCATAAAAATAATTCTGATTCTTCTTTTTTAGTCAAATGAAAACATGTTAATGCTATTTAGGTTAATGCTATAAACATTATTAACATTTAATTAAGAAACATATTTCAAAACTCCTTGTTGCATTTTCTGTGTTTTTTTAGAAGAGCAAATTGATTGAAAATAAAAACAATATGAATGGGTTAGATTGATGAATTTTATAACATATCAACACTTGGATTATTTAATGTCAAAATCTATCTTTTTATTATACTTGAATCAATAGGTAAACATTGGTCAGGTTTATACTTATGTCTATACATAAACATTGGACCAGTTTATAATTGGGTTTGCCAGTATCCTCTTGGAGGATGGATCCTTTTCGATGGGTCTTACTTCTCTTCACCCAAAATATGAAAAATAAAGAAAATAGCACCAGCCTACAACAATAAATCAAAAGACTGTAAACTTTGTCTGGAGGAGAAAATAGTTATATATGGAGGAGAAGAATATATGTTTTATATAAGAAGTGATATTGTGGACATGAGAAGCTTTTTAATTAGTCCATTAGGAATGGGTCACCAAACATGACTGACCCTGAGGATAAAAATATTCAAATGCTGTGTGTTTTTCTAAAACACACAGCATTTGAATTCAGATAAAAGACTAAATTTTAATGGCTGATTTTTAGAGTGGATATTCCTTCTCATTTTGGAAAAAATAGACAACACAAATTTCATAGTCCTAGCAATTGTTATGTTTATGTACTTGTAAATGTGTGTGTGTGTGTGTGTGGTTTAAATATTTATCACTCTATGTCTGTTCATGTCTGATTATCTTAGTGCATCCATATCTATCAATTTATCTAAAGTGGCCAGCTTAGTCAACCACACAGCAGGAGGATTACTTCTTGTCAATATTTAAGTCCATGTAACAATCATATTTCAGATATCTGATTTTGGAACAGGTTTTAGAATGTGCAGGTGTCATCCCAGGGTGTGCAAGTAGTGTAACAGATATCAGTGTGGAAAGTAGAATGCCAAAGCAGAGTTCAAATTCTGATCTGGTCTGTTTTCACTTTTGCACAAATTCACATAGGAAAGGCATCTGTTCTCCCTCCATCTATTGGTTAATTAGTAGAATAGACTTTGACAGAGAAAGACAATTCTGATTTTAAAATGATAGAGAAGGCAATGAGAAACCATTCCCCAAGAAGTCATGGCAATTCCCAGATAATAAGAAAAAGGAATCTGTGGAGATGGTAACAGGAAACCAAGCCACTATCTTTTCCAAGTATTCTTAGCAATCCCCATATAATAAATAAGGGAATCCACAGAGAAGGCAATGGAAAACCACTATTTTTCCCAAGTAGTCTGGGCAATTCTAGATGATAAAGTGAAGGAATTTATGGAAAATCTAAAGGAACATAGCATTAGATTTAAGCTGTCATTCTAACATTGTTATTTCTTGGAAAATTTGTATAATTTCTTTATCAACTATTTTTAGTCAGGCATTTCTAAAAGTATCTTATCTGAAAGTAATAGGATTAATGGAAGTGTTAGGAAAAGGAGAATATTTCCAGTTTTCAGTTCTTTGTTATAGGCATTATGCAATAAACCATAACTTCTTATTGGTGCATTTCAAGTACGTTCCAGCAAGTATTTTGTAAAAGAATTTCAACATTTGGATTACTTGCTTCAAATTACTATTGATATTAGAACATTATCAACAATGTGATACCATAACCAGAATCTTCAACACTCAATAGCTGTTTAGACTAGCATCATAACATTGAGCTCCAACACCTCAGAATACCACATTCCTGTTCACTATAGAATTCCTTGCTCCTGATGATGAGGCTGCAATATTATATGAAATTAATTCCGGCCATATTCATCTACTTGTTACAGGATATCTTTGGCATTGACAATTTTAGAGGTTTGCATAGCATATCTCATCCTGCTGCCAAGGCAACTATTAGATTTGTATGGCGCAGAAAGAAATTGATATCCATTTTTTGCACTTTTTCTATAAATATTTTCATGGTAATTGTTCTGATGAATTTTATGGTATGCAGAGTTTATGAATTTAAGTACTTAATTGGTGGCAAAATTTTCTCCTTTTACAATTGAAATGGATAGATGTAACCATAAGTTCTATGTTACACTTCTCACTTGTGAAACTCCCTTCTGGCTTCTGATCAACTTTGATTTTCAAAAATCTAAATGCAATGTCAATTGTTATCTTTAGTCTTATTAATTCTTGTTCTCTCTCCTTAATGTTTTCTTCTCAGTTTCTTCTTTCACTTGTGGAAATCTTTTCTGGCTTCTTTCTTTCCAGTCCACTTTGATATTCAGAAATTAAATGCAATGTCAATCATTATCTTCTTTTTAATTACTGTTCTTTAATTGTTCTCTCTTCTTAATAATGGTTTTTTTTTCTCATATTCTCTCACACACTGTAACCCCTTGCATCTTAGTGGTTTTATTACTTTGATTGGGGTGAAATGTTTTTTTAAATCTTTGAATCATATCCTGTTCACACTATCACAAAAAAAAAAAAAAAGATTGGATGACACACAGACAAACATTTCTCACATATCTATATAGATGTTGCTGGGATTTTCTTGTGTGTAAAAGCATGTTACAAGATAACCAAAAGAAGTCCTTGCCATTTTTTATATACCATTAATCATCCATGACCTTTTACCAATGTTATATAGCAATATACAACAAACAAGCATGTATGTGAAAATATATAATAATATTTTTTATTGATGACGATGGACCGTGTAGCCTAGTGAACAGAGAATTGAGAGCGCGCTTCTAATGGGGGTTGACGGGGGGGGTGTCGTATCTGTTGCTCCTTGGGTCTGGTCTGGCTCTCTGCCTGACTCTGTCCAGACTCGTCTGTCGTGAAATCCGTGCCCGAGGTCTTTTTATCTCCAAACCGGTACTTCCGATTTTTGCCTCGCCTACGCACGCCCACGTAATTCTCAGAGACACCTGTTCTGCTTGCCTCTTGTAGCCATTTCCGCTACTGCCGGAAATAAGGTCAAACAAACATCCGTTCCTTTCAACGGCCGGAAAACGCCCCCGCTTGCATCAGCTTCCTTCTTCGGGTGGGGCCAGATTATTATATTACACCAATATGCCTTCAGCTGTGCAATACACTGGCAATAAAAATCAGGTGTCTTAAATGCAATGAAGTCTGTGAGTGCCTGCCTCATTTGTGAAAGTTTTCTCACAAACGTAGTTATCCAGGGAAGGTTAGAGGTGGTAATGCAAGGTCTGGGGAGTAAGGTGGATGACAAGTTGCTGTATGGTATTTCTAGTTACCCATGCCACAAGAGGAGCAGTACATCATAGCAATTAACCAATGCTGGCTCCTTCTGTTTCAGTGCCTGTTGAAGATGTTCCAACTGCTGTGAGTATGTCCACAGCAATGGTTTGGCTCATAGTGTATCACTTGTTGACCAGTCCACCAGATACAGAACATAATCTTGCATAGGTGTAGAGATGGTCTTGTGGTGTGAGGTACAGGGTTCTGTGGTGAAAACCAATGTCTGGCACACTTGGAAGTATCATACAGGATCTATCTTTCATCACTGGTGGGCACATGATCAAATATTGGCATGTTGTAGCACTAAGAAAACAAAAAAACAAACTGATACTTGTTGCTCTAGTTGGCTTCCGACAGCATGTGGGGTGTACCCACTTGCTCAATTTGCATGTCTTCTCTAAACAATGCAAGTAAAATCTGATTATTTCATAAGAAAACTGGAAATGTTTGGCTAGCTCACCACAGGTTTGGCAGTTGTCCTCCTCTATGTTACCTTCAGGGTCTCATTATTCAGGTTTGGTTATGTTTCTGTTTCATGGCATATCAACCTCAATGGTCATTTGCAGAAATTTTTTATGTAGTAAGAAAAAATTCTGCTGTGAACAAAAGGGGAAAGGTAATAAAAAAAAAAAAATTCAATACAACACAAGGGTTCAAATTAAAGGAAATTTACAGCTTTATTAAAAACAGAGAGGAGTTGTGTGCTGACTGCAAAACAGGTCTGTTAGCAAAGGCTAGGTTATAGCCTTGGTAACCACAAGAAGAAGAAAAAAAAATTAAAGTCTTTCTCAGTTTACCTTGTTAGGTACAGTGTTTGTAGTTCGTTTCTTGTCTCGAGCCTGGAAAAAAGTGTTTGCTTTTTTGGTTGTTTTTTTTTTTTGTTAAGTCTCTTCTTCAACTCTTGTTGGTTGTGGGCCGACCTGGGAAACTGTATCCCTTTTCTGAAAAGTAAAATTTCTTTCTTCCTCTGGAAGAAGTATATTTTCACAAAATAAAATTTCTTTCTTCCTTTGGAAGAAGTGTCTTTTCTTAAAATAAATTTTCTTTCTTCCTCTGGAAGAAGAGTCTTTTCTTAAAATAAATTTTCTTTCTTCCTCTGGAAGAAGAGTCTTTTCTTAAAATAAATTTTCTTTCTTCCTCTGGAAGAAGTGTCGTTTAAACTTTTTTTTCTTACACCATGTGGGTTAATGACAAACAGGGGAAACGATCCTTTTTAGAGAAATGTACTCTTTCTTCCTCTGGAAGTAGTATCTTGAATCTTGTTTCTTCTCTGTTCATCAGGAGGAAATTCTTTCTTTTCTTCTTTTGCGAGCTTCTCTAGCCCACAAATAAATTCAAACTTCTTTTTATGTCTTTGGTCTGACGGAGCTAAAATTTTCAGGACTGCTCAAGTCGACGAAAATAAAAAAAACTGAGAATTCCCGCTCCTTGAGATTCTATCAGATGGAGCTAACCAATCAGAGGCGGGATACGCGACACATGGTACCGCAAAGACATTTCAATTTCCCAATGGCCCTAGCGAGAAAAGGAGAGAAAGAAAAAAACGATCAAAAGAATGGACAAATAAAATTTCAACACTTTTAATGCTAACAAGATTTTTACAATGGATTCATATGAATAAAATATGTATTCTTTGTAAGATATTAGCTTGTAGATCAGGTTTCAGTGATGTATTTATGCAAAGAGGGTTTTTGTCTAGAGTCAAATGAATAGCTGATAATGTCTTTTTTCAAAAATGTATTTGCTGGTAATATAATTTTTTTCAAAAATGTATTGTTGGTGTTTTTGCTATAAAAAAATCTATTTTCATGCTTTATTAGTGTTTTTGACAGCAATTTATTGATTAAATAACACATAACTCAATAAATCCCAGGTCTAACTAATAAAACAACTTTTAGGCAAAATTCAACTTTATTCATCAACATAGTCTCCTTTTGGGATGATACGCTGATCCCAATGCTTCTCTAACAATTTGATGCCTTTTTTGTAGAATGATTTGTCTTTGGCCTCAAAATACATTTCACTGGAGCCAAATCTTTTTCCCTGAAGCATTCCTTTGAGATGTGCAAGCAGCCAGTATTCGCTGTGGGCCAGATTTGGAGAATAGGGTGGATGCAGAAGCAATTTGAAGTGCAATTCATATAGTTTTGCCCTCATTGTGATCAACTTATGACCCTGTGCATTGTCTTTGTGAAAGATCACTTTTTCTTCTTCATTTGTGGTAATTTTTATGCAATTTTTTCTTCAAATGCACCAATAATGCTATATAATATTCGCTATTGATGATTCTTCCTTTCTTAAAATAATCAATAAACAAAATACCTTGTGCTTCCCAAAATATGGAAACCAAAACCTTGCCTGCTGATATTTGCAACTTTGGTCACTTTGAACAGCATTCACCTGCTGCTGTTCACTCAGCTGACTACCAATTAGACTCTGGAGTGAAGTGGTGGATCTATGTTTCATCCATTGTCACATACTTATGCAAAAACTTCTTGTTGCATTGAAACAGTTGCAAACAACGCTCTGAATTGTCAACGTGTTATTGTTTTTGATCAACTGGGAGCAAACACAGCACCCACTTTGAACACAGCATTCTCATTGACAAATGTTCATGCAAAATGGTGAATACACTGCCTTCTGATATGTTCAACTCCTCTGCTATCTCATGCAACTTCAGTTTATGGTCAGCCAAAACAAGTTTGTGGATTTTTTTGGTGTTTTCCAGGACAACTTCCGATTTTGGATCACCTGAGCATTCAGCATCATTTGTGTCTGTATGACTGCGTCTAAAGTCAGCATACCATCTCTTAACCATTGTTTCCAATAGAGCAGAGTCCAAATAACACTTATCAAGTCATTGCTTGAACAGTATTTTTTCTTATCAGAAAGCAATGCTTTATCAACACATGAAATTCAGATTTTTCCATTGTTTAGAATATTTGCAAAAGTAGCTTCACTTAAATAACTGTAATTTGTAAACTAATAATCCAATTGGGCCCAAATTTTGTCACATGCCATTTGAAGGTTAATACTTCATAAAAATCATACAGATTTTTTATTAGTGGTGCCATCTATATATCAGGCTCGGGACTTATTGAGTGATGTGTTATTTACCCATAATTGAGAGCCTTACAGGTGCTACCACCCTGTGTCCTCTAAACCTTTCAACTAGAGGCCTTGCTGCCAGATGTAATTTATCATCATACCCAAGACACAGATGTTCATTATCCAGGGTCTGTGGCTGGCTATGGTGGGGTTCATCATAAAGGGACAGATCTCTGGACCTTAACTTCTGGAACTAATACCTGGTGGTTTTCAATCACAGCATTATCCTCAAAGGCTTGATGCATTCAATCATTTGATGCAACTGTGAAAAAACCCACCTTAAAATTGTAGAGGAACCTGAATGAGCTGTTTTGACACCATCATTTTCACTCACCATTGAATGAACTATGACTGATGTGTGTGTGCAATGCACCTACATTTGTAAAAAGCCATGCGCCAACTCCACTCCACATGATGCACTCATTTGCATATAATTGATCACTTCTTCCTACACAGCGTAAAAAATGTTTTGGTTGCTGTAGATATATGTGAATCTGTATTGAAAGAGTATTTTAGTGGCTAATTGATGTGTAATAAAACAGCATATACAGTCTAGCAAAAAACATTTTGTATTTCATTTGTTAAAGATATATATTGATTTGTATGTGTACCTATTGTAGAATAAAATATTTATATTTGAAATGTATGGTTTATGCAACTATTTACACTATTTACATTGTTCATACTGTTGTCCTCATCTTTATTGTCATATTTATGATAGTTACAAATGTTGTACACTCTGACTTTCATCAAGTGATATACGTTGGAATTTGGAATTGAACCCTTTATTTCATCCACCAGGGTAGATTGTTCTAGTTCCACGTGCCATACCTTTTCTAGATATCTCAGTTTCAGTTATTTGAATTTAGTAACTCAACTCTCCAATTTTTGTTCCGCTCTATTGTAGCCACAGCATTGAACTCAAAACTCTTTGGGTCAAGTCCCTGAATTACTTCAGCCAATACTTTTATATCCACTGAAGAAGTTTGGGGCATACAACGGTCAAAATGTTGTTAATATGACAAAAAAGATGGTGACAACAGCTAGAACACTGTAAATAGTTTAAATAGTTACAATATCTCATCTCAGAAATATAGACAAAAAATTTTTTTTATAAATGTTCACACAAAAATATGAAATTTCTTACTCATAGTTTTATTGTTGTCATTAATGGGTTATTTAATGTTTCATTGTTTAATTCTTTCATTGTTTAATGTTTCATTGTTGGTTTGTCTGTTTGTGTTATGTAGATATCACACTTAGTAATTGTTTCTGTTGTAAACTTTCAATTAACATCCTGAACTCCCAATACCTTTTAACCTTATTTACATTATTCAGACGATGGTCCTCATTTTGGTTGCCATTTGTACAACATTTCAACCGTTGTATGCTTCAGCCTTCTTCAGGTGCTAGGAATTTCAAATCTAACCCTTTATTCCTTATGTAAAGCCTCTTTTGGTAGTCATGAGTTATCTCTTATCTCTCTCTAACCCAACTTTCTAAGTTATTTGTTCACCACTGCTGTAATCTGGTATTGAACTCACATGACCCGGTGGATATAGATGTTTGTTAGTTCCAGTGACTTGATCCAAAGAGTTGTGAGTTCAATACTAGGCTACAGCAGTAGTGAACAAGTAACTTAGAAAATCAGGTTAGAGGGAGATAACTTGTCACTACCAAAAGATGCTTCACACAAGGAATGAGAATAATATACCCCAATGATCATAATAAAAGGGTTCAGTTCAAAATTCCTAACATCTGAAGAAGGCCAGAGCATACACTGACTGAAATGTTGTTCAAATGACATGCAAGATGAGGACAATAGTCCGAATAATGTAAATACTACCTTATCCCAGAAATATAGACAAATACCTTTTATCATTTTTAGTCTTACATTTCATTTGGTGGAGAGTGTTACAACAATACACATGGTTATTAGTTACCACAGACTTTAGTTAAATGCAAATCATCCATTAATAGTAAATACAGCAGATAAAATATGGTAAGCATTATAAGTCATGACCATTTTTACAGTCCCATCATTATGTTGTGTTAATTCTGCCTGAAAACTCATGACATTTTTATTTAAAGAAGTTCAATCATTATGAATTTTTATGCTAATGCATCCTCATGAGTGGCCAGGCTGCTAGGAGATGGGTGTTTCTTTTTATCAAAATACCAACTTTCAATGGATTGGCAACAAGCCTATTAAGTGATAACATGATTTCTTGATTACACAGCCATTGACAGCTACTGAAGAGTTTTCTCTGCCCAATTTCATTCACCAAGCCTTGGTCAACCTGTGGCACTTTCCAGCAATTTTAACAGCAGATATTTACCAAAATATAGTTAATTAGTAGAACCCTTAGTAGAGTTATGTAAAAGGAATGGTGAAGTTAAATGGACTCTATGATATTAGAACCTTGAATAAGTTCTCACTGTTTTCCAATGGATGGCATTCCCAGAACTGCATGTGTGTAGTTTCAGATAGTAATGCATCTATAAAGAAGTACTACAAGCAAGTGCATGCCATTTTGCTGAAGTGTAAACAACTTTGTTTTTCATAGCGTTAAACATGTCGGATTTCATGCCAAAGAAAGTGTATTTGTGGGAACTGCACTACTTTATTCAAAAGAAATCTGCCACTGAAGCACACAGAATTCTTGATGATATTTATGGTGACTATGCTCTGTCAAAAACAACATGCAAAAATTGGTTCAGATGCTTCAAAAATAATGATTTTGATGTTGAAGATAAAGAGCCCTCTGGCACACTGAAAAAGTTTGAAGGTGAAGAATTAGAGCCATTACTTCATGAAGACTCATGGCAGACACAAGCTGAACTTGCAGAATCATCAGAATTTGATCACACAACAGTTACAAAATGTTTGAAAGCATTAGGAATGATTCAAAAGCAAAGACATTGGGTTCCGTACAAGTTGAAGCTGAGAGAAGTTGAACGGCATCTTGTCATGTGTGAACAGCTGCTTCAATGGCAGAAAAAAAAGGTTTTTTGCATCATATTGTGACCAGCAATAAAAAGTAGATACACTATGATAACCCTAAGCATAGAAGATTGTAGGGTAAGCCTGACCATGCATCAACATCAGCAGCAAAGCCTAATATATATGGATCAAAGCTTCTGCTCTGTATTTGGTAAGATCAAAAGCCATCATGGGAGATCGTTATGAACTGCAATTGATGCGTCTGAGATGAGCATTGAAGAAAAATAGCCACTATACAAGCAGAGACATGGCAAAGTGGTTTTGCAACATGATAATGCTAGGCCACATGTTACAAAACAGGTGCAAACCTACTTGGAAACAATTAAATGGGAAATCCTACTCCACCCACCATATTCACCAGACATTGCCCTGTCCAGTAATCACTTGTATTGATCAATAGCACATGGCCTGGCTGAGCAGAGCTTTCATTCTTATGAAGATTCTGAAAAATAGGTAGTCTCAAAACACTTGGTTTTTTTCTAATGTTGAATTCAAAGACTGCCAGAAAGATGGGAAAAAATAGTGGCTAGTGATGAACAACACTTTCAGTGACATGCTTCTTACTATTTTTTTTAAATAAAAACATTACTTTTCATGAAAAATTTGCAAGAACTTATTCAAAGTCCTAATAGAATATAGCATTTAAAAATTACAAAAAGATCTGTTATAGAAATGATGGGGTGCGAAAAATGTAAGTCTCTAACAATGCACCAGAATTTTGTGATGAAATTATATGTTCAAGGTGAAAACAAATTGGATGCTTCTCATAAAAAAAACACTACTATATCATCTACAATTGATTGAAATTGCAAAAAGAATGGTTCAAACAATGAAAATGAGGTTGAAGTCATTTTCCCCATCCAGAGACATCATAGCTATCTATCTATTAAGACTATTACTGAGTTATAGAACCATTCCATATGCAAGTAGAGTGCAAAGTCTCTCTGCATTGGTGGGAAGACAAGTTAGATCTCTTATAACAATGTCCTATAGAACAATTGAAAAAAAGTGGTACAAAAATGACACAGAATCTCATTCTGAAAAGCAAAATTTATTGTACAAAAGGGACATAATACAGTTATAATAACAACAAATAGACAGAATTTACTGGCTCATGCTGAACAATAAGTCTTAGAATTGATAAAAAAGAAGCAAAGAAGGAATATTTAAAAACAAGAAGGAACCTGAAAGTAGGACAGGATGAATGCTTCTGATGGCAAAAGTGAACACAGTAGGAAAGAAACTATGGAGGATAGTATGTATGAATCAGAATAAAGATGTGCTCAGATCTAGATCCCCAACAAAAAGAAACCAGGAACACACCTTAAGAGGGAGAGAAATAAGATCTTGTAGTATAGTTATGAGAAAATCAAGAAAGGGCATAAAACCTTTTAATTTCCGGAAAGAGTAATGAGATATGCAAAATAGACTTACCCTATTTTGCATAAAATCAAATGATTTCAAATAAATCAGTTGTCACACAGCACAGGAGGAAATATTCCTACATCTTTCTCTATGTGCCATGTCCCCTCAGAATGTTGGCAATCACAGCTCTCCACAATTTCCTGTCAGTTACAGCTCTAAATAAATTCTGTCTTTTCCTTTTCTTTGTTTCCAGTGATATTTTCCTGTCTTTCAGTACTTAACTGGTTAGCTTTTGAAATGCATCCTATGTGTCTTCGAATCTCAGTGTCACACTTTCTATCCTCTGTCACAAAGCTTCATAGGTATTTAAATTTCTTTGTTTTATTTTAGTTTCTCTGACCTGTAGTTGGTCTTCATTTTGCTGATGATTATACATTGTTTTCTTGAAGTTTATGCTCAATCCTTTCTTCTTGCTTTCTCTTGTTACCTTCTGTAGAAGGTCCTGCATTTTCCTTTCCATGTCTGCTATCAGCAGTACGACAGTTAAATAAACAGCATGACTCTGAAAATAAACTTATAATGACAGCTTTAAAATAAACTATTATGTCCATTTTAAGCTAGAATCTTTAAATGGTAATAAAAGCCAGAGTGTTACAATAAGAAACAATAAGATGAAAGAAAAACAATTCAAAAATTAAATTTAATAAGAACTTTAATGATTCAAATGATAATGGTTTATCTATAAAATTCAAACAGCTTTTGATTGCTTTGTGCACAAACTATAATTTGTTAAATTGTTATAGTTTTTATAATTTATAATGATAGTTTTTAAGGAATGCCATTTAATTTATAAATTTGTTGAAATGGTGGTGACAGTTGTATGCTCAACTAAAAACAGCTGATTTCATTTTATGAGAAAGCAAAGAGAAGCTTCAGCAATATAAGAATGTGATTTGAGTTTTTGTTTGTTTAAGCTAGGTCTTCAAAAATGTTTTTATGTGCTTACTTATGATACTAAGAATAACAAATAAAATAGTGTTTGACTGCAAAAGAAAATAAAAGTCTCAATAAGTCTGCTATACTACATCATCAATAATACAACTAAGGACTAGCATAATAATTTTTTAAAAATTACATTTGCTGAGCAAATATGTATATAGTTATTATTATCATTATTATTATTATTATTATTACAATAATAGCATACTGCAACTGAAAAGCTATTAAGTTTCGTTATTCAATACACAATCAACAGGCAGTGAAATGTGGTTAATTTACTTGGTCATATATATATATATATATATTGATAAGGAGATTTAAAATAAAATTAAACTAAAAATTAAAAAAGGATATCATATAAAATGATTATTGTGGGGTGGGAAGTTATTATATTTTAAAAGAATTGTGTGTGAAGACATAAAAATTGGAGTAAAGTGTAGCCATAGTAGACAAGACATATCAAAAGTTTAAAAAGTAAAAGAATAAGACAGTAGCTAATGTATTTTTAAAAGTGAAAAATTGAAAAAAATAGAAATAAGAACAATAAAAAAGTAAAATATTCGTTTTAAAAGATTTTCTTGACATAAAAAAACTATTTAAAAAAAATAAAAGTGATAAATTGAAGTTGGATTTTAAAAACAGGAGTACCAGATAATAGATGACTAGTAGTGAAAGTAAATATACTCAATAAAATAACAGTTAAAGTTTAGTTTTAAGATATATATAATTAAAAGGGGTAGGTTTATAGATTATGGCAAATAGTAAACATATTGAGATAAATTCAGATATATTTATAAGTGTGAATAATCTTATGATGCCAGTAAATTTCATTATATTAAGTTGGTTCTTGGGAATTTAATTATATGAATTGTTTCTTCTAAGCAAAGAAAACATATTTCATGTAACAATTTACATGTTCTAACTTTTGTTAATATCTTCCATTTTACTGTAGGAGTTTTATTTGCATCTTTCGGTTGCCAATAGTATTTGGAGAGAGAAGTTGAGTTACTATAGATTATCGTACTTGTAGGTAAACAATATATGCCTACTCAAAAAAACCTATAGGTAAACAACCTATGCCTTCTCAACGAATAATGCCTGGAAACACATCTAGATATACACCTATTTATTTTGGGATAAGTGTGTATGTGTGCACAAAAGTGGATGGAGAATTTATTAACTAAGCTTAAGGTTAATAATTTTCCCAGCAATATTGACAATCACTTTTTGAATAAAACTTGGCCATCTTCACCACTGAAGCGAATCTTCTAGTATTTTTTACTTTGTCAGACTTTCTGCCTTTAGGTGGAAAGTAACCCATACAAACTATGACCAGCTTTGATAACCCTAGTATCCAGTTACCACAAATGCAGGGGCTGGGTAATCTTTGACCAGTGGCCTGAGTGCATGTGCTCAGGTTCCCCACATCAAAAACCGACTTTGTGTCACAACTCTCTCTAGTGGGAGAGTAGGGTAAATCAACTCTCTGCTTCTAGGTGAAGAGGAGCCCAGACGAGGCTTCGCCAAAGAGTAGCATCCTGTCTGTGGTAAATAGACAAGAGCTTGACCTTGTTTTGAGTTGGGTCTACAGGATATTTTTGGCTGAGCTTACAAGCTTGGAAACCCTGCTTTAATTGACCTTGTGTCATATCCTCCATGGGCATCTGTCCTTTAGTGGGGAGGCGGTAAATATCGGATCATCTAGTATTCATTACTGTCAAATTCTCTGTCTTTGGGCAGAGAGGAATGCCATAGGTAAAGTCTTGTCTTAGGTAAATAGACAAAAATGCTTGAGGAGGGTCTACAGGATATTTTTGACTGAGGTTAAGGACTCAGAAAGCCCACTTTAAATGACCTTGTGTCACATTCGCCTTTCAGTAGGGAGGAACATCTCATAGACCCTGTTAAGGCCAGGTCTACAGGATATTTTTTGGCTGAGCTTAAGGGCTCAGAAACACCACTTTAATTAACCTTGTGTTGCAGCCACCATGAGCATCTGCCTTATAGTGGGGAAGTCGTAAATATTGGATCTTCTGGGTTGAATGATGTGCTCCCCCTATCCTTGAGGTCTGACTGACCAATCCAGCAGCAGCAGCAGCTCCGAGGTCGAGAGATGTGCTCCCCCTCTCTTTGTAGATCAACTGCAGTAGCAGCAGTACTCTAAGACCAGCAGCAGTAACCTTGCAGCAATGGCATCCATTTCTAACAGTGCATTTTAGAACAAACTACAGATATTGCACTGTTTTTTTCTATCCTTTTCAGGACAAATTGCAGAAATTGCGCCATCTTTTCTAACTATACTTTTCAGGACAAATTGACAACAACTTTCCAGCATGTGCCATTCATGCCAGATGTTGACGATGTCCCTACACATAACAACTCAGAGGCCAGCCCTGATGTTGACTTACCTACCTGTCCAATGTCTCAGAGGCCTGTCCAATTGATAAGAGACCTGTGTTTCTCAACATAATCAAAACAGCCTGTATTATTTTGCTTCCAAATAAAATATTTCTTTTTTTTAAATGACAGAACTTGTCATTTCTTTCCTTGATTTGTAAATAGCTTTTCTCAATATGCTTCAGTGGTTAATATCCTTATTAGCTCTGCAACAAGATTTTATTATTCAAGGATAGCTTATGTTGATAAAATCAAAAAATTGAGTTTCAAAAATGTTCTTAGTACTCCTGATATAATTTTTAGTAAGATTTGGATTTTCTGTAGTAGAGATGGTAGCTTGGTATACTATGGAATTTGTAAGGCATCTATTTTGCAGAGGACATACATTAGGGTTATGACAATTGCAAGTATCATTATTTATAATAAGTTGGTTATGATTGTTAATTTTGTAATATTCTTAGGATTTTATTGTTGTGTTGTTATCATATCAAAATTATCAGTGCAACTATTACTAAGTTTCAGCATATTTTTATTAAAATTTTTCCAAAGGGGGAAGTTAGTTAGGAAGTGTTTCTGAACAAGATTAAGGAATTTATTGCCTAACTTAGGTACACACCACCATTTAACAAAATGTCAAATGGGGGTGGTGTGTACCAAATTATATTTCTATTTCTATGATGTTTGGTATCATTATTATTTTGCTTATTATATTTAACATCATTGCATATCTGCTTTTTTTAGGGCAATATTCTAGTATTGATTGTGTTTATAAAAAATATCATCAGTTGAGGAATTGTTGTTAATTCTGTGTTCAACAAAATGTGGTATGTGTTTAATAATAGATGGTGGGTGATTAGATTTAGGATGCATGTAGATAGGGTTAGCATTATGCTTCATGTAGAATGAGTATGCGTTATTAACTAAATCTAGAGTAACATCTAGAAAGTCAACTTTTTATGTTGGTTTGTATTATTACTTTAAGATTAAAGTATTTCCTTATGCTATGTATGAATTTATGAATTCTATCTACTTTAGAGTTAGAATTATCAATGATCATGAGACCAATCTATAATCATCTAATACAATGGACTTTTTTATTTTTTAGTTCAATTTTGTTATTTTAAATTTCCTTATCAATATATATATAACCAAGTAAATTAACCACATTTCACTGCCTGATGATGGCCCATTGAACACCAAAAACTTAATAGTGTTTGAGTTGCAATATGTTATTATTATAATAATAACAAAACTATATATCTATGCTCTACTTCTGTACTGAGTACTTTTTAAAAGTAAATATAAAACTGGGGAATATATGTTTATTAGTTTAAACAATTTGCATATATATATATATATATATATATAACGTAAATATATATAAATGAACAAATTGAGATTATTTGAGATTATGACACCAAGTTATAAAACATTTAAAAAAAAAAAGAGGGATCATATTTTATTAATAAAATGGTATACAAAAGTATCACAATGCTTAAAATCTTAAACACCTTTTTCAAAACAAAAATTGCCAGTAATTTAAGACTGAGTAGATAAAAAAAAATTTTATTAATGACTGAAGTTAAAATGTAATGTGATTAGAGGATAAAGGGAGTGGGGGGGGAATTATTGTTTGTTAGATAATGCTTCTTAGAAAGGGGCTAATTTATGTTTAATTCTTGCAGCATGCACAGGATAGGTCTTTGCATGTTATTAATAACAAACTCCAATATATCCAAGTGGAGTCTGCTCTGTGCCCTATGCAATACGAAGAAAAATTCAAGAGAATAACTTGTCCTATGAGCAGCAGAATGCTCGTCAATTGCAGAGGCATGAGTCTGTGAACACCCGGATGTCACTGGCTCATGTCTACAAACATGGTCTGGGACATGTTGGGCAATTCTATTTTCCAACCTCTGGATGGTTTTGCCCATGTAGTCGACACTTAAATTGATATACAACTAAATTGCTTTCATGGGCAGGCAAAAATATCCTTATGGCAAGTGGGGAAAGCTCTTGGTTGTAAAAATTCATAACGACATTGAAACACCACTTAACAGTAGTAGAAATTTTATCGGCATATGTCTAACAGGACCAATCCACAGTAGTCTGACATAGACAGGACATTTAGATGGCCCATAAATCTTAGCCTCATTGAACTTAGCAATTATTCATTCAATAGCAGATGTAATAACACATTCGAGATAGCCATTTGTCAGAAATAGTTGTTTAATGTTTCTTTTAGCTCAGCATCGAGTTTGCACTCAAAACATAACATCAGAGCCCAATGGGTAAGACAGCTAATAAAATTAATTTTCCTGGTTCTGCGAGTAAAAGAGCTCCAAATTAAGTAAATCCCAGAAAAAGTGAATTTATGATAGACAATAGTAATAAAGCATGAAACTGTTCTTTCTACTAGAACACCCAGGAAGGTAACAAATTGTTCTCTTCCACCTCTATAGTATATTTTAATGGAGGATGGAGATTATTCAGATGTGAAAAGAGCTCTTCCGCCTTACTACTATTAGGAAATGATGTAAACGGATCATCACTGTAGCAGAAGTAACAATAAGGTTTGTCAATCTTATCGAAAAGATGTTTCTCATGAAAGCCAACAAAAATGTTGGCCATCAGAGGAGCTAATGGACTACCTATAGTTACTCCATCTATTTGTCAATACATGCAATTATCGAACATGATGGAGACAACTTAACTGCCATCTCCATCAACTTGCCAAAGACACTCTCAGGAAAGGATGGAGACTTTGTGGAGCCATGATACAAAAAGTCAGCACAAATATTGTTTTGTCAATTGGGATATTTGTGAACAGACTTGGTATATCAAATGACATAAAATACTCAGTGTCAGAGTTGGGTTTCAAATTTTGCATATATTCAGTGAACTGAAATGAATTAGGCACACAATACTTTGAATAGATTACTAACACCGGATCAAGAACTTCAACCAACCACTTAGCCAGGCTGTGTTGGGTTGAATCCAGTATAGACAAAATGGGTCTAAGTGGAACATCTTCTTTGTGAATTTTTAGTAACCCATACATTTGAGGATGCTGGGAAGAATATTATTATAAATTTCTTTAGTCAGAAATTTTCTTTTATGAAATTCTAATAATTTTTTCTGGAATCAAATTTCAGTTCTTGAGGTATTGTCACAACGTCTCCTAACTTCTGGAATTTACTGCTATCATTTAAAATACATAACATAATCAGAGTAATTTAATATTACTACTCCAGCACATTTGTTAGGTCTTGTCATATAAATATCTTAGTTTTTAATAGCTTAGCTGTTTGAAAGTGGTTTCTTCGCCAAGTAAACCCAAGAGAATCAATAGTATAATTAACAAAACGATATGCTAAGTTTTTAATTGAACTTTTAAATGAAGCAATTGTTCCTCTGAGTTAAGCAGATGTTTTGATAACTGAGAAAACAGAATTTCAAAGTTGCTGAATACCTCAACTTTTTTAGAGGGAATACAAAAATCCAAACCCTGGGACAAGACCACCTTATTGGAACGCTTAACCTTAGCAATGTGATGAACAATGTTCCCAGGGATGACATAGTTTTGAGAACAAGACTTCAACAACTTAATTTTATAGGAAAAGGACTGTACTTTGCTTCTCAAATGGATGGAATTATTGAGGGTCTTAACAAAATTGTGACCATATTGATCCCAAAAATATTTAGAAAAATTGTCATTACCACACCAAGTTATAATACATTTAAAAAAAAAAAAAAAAGAGAAAAAGCGGGATCAAGTAAGTAAAAAGTTTGTCACTTAGCTGATTGATGTAACTTTTATCATCCGAACTTCAGAGTTTTGTAGATGAACACTACAGGAATCACTCTATCCACTTGTCATGAAGGTATTTTAATAAAGGAATTAATTAAACAACATTCAGGAAGACAGAAGAGATGCCAATTGACATTGCATTTTAAAATTTCTTTTAAGATTGTAGGTGGCAGAAAGACAAATCAAGAAAAAGTCTCACAGGCAAGAAGTGGGAGAAAAGAAACTATCAGAATAGAAGAGTAGTTGTTAGTTCAACAATAAAACAGTGAGATCTAGTTGCCAATCTAGTCAGTCAGTCAGTTAAGTGCCATACGTGATACACGCTTGGGCGATCATGTCTTGAAAGAGACATGACTGACTGGGCAGAAAATTATCCCACAGTAGGTTGCCATTGCTTTCTGCAGTAGACTGGTTGCTGACCAAGGCTATAGAACCCAATCTGTCCTGCTATTTAACTGGAAGGAAGAGACGGATTAATACCTTTCCCAAGGGTATTTGCACGTAAGTGAATACAATGGATTCAACTGGAATTCGAACTCGGCTCCCCGGTTTCTTGTTCCGAGCCGATATCCACTGTACCACAATGCACATCCACTCTAGCATGCTTAAATTCATGCAAGGTACTAAAAAGAAAAACTAATCAGAACAATTGCAGTGAAAAAATTTGTAGTAAAGATAAAGGGAAGCCATGTTATATTGGTGACAAAGTGACTGAAGTTGAGATGACTGGTCTTTTCTACAAATATTTTAATGGCAACAGCTCTGATTAGCTTTTTTTTTCCTTTGTGTCCTGTCCATATGAATTTAAGCATGCTACTAAATTGGCATCTAAATCCCATCCTTTTACTGTTGAAATAAAGATAACTGCCACTTCTACTTAAACAGTTTCTTTTCTTGCATTTCTCACCTGCAGAATTCTTTTCTGTTTACTTGATAGCTACAATCTCTAAAAATTTAAATATAACATCAATTTCCATCTTCTATTTTCTTGAATCCCATTAATTTTTTTATTCTTTCTTCACTACCCCCTGTACCCAGTCTTTTCTCTCACTGTAATCTCATGTACACTAGTGGCAGTCCTGTCTTGCTTGGGGGTGAAATGAATAAGAGAAAAAGGTGGGGAGGGGATTGATTACATCACAAATACATCTTTGAATTTTATGAAGGATCTCCAGATATATAGTAAGAATACCAGACCAGATATGGCAACAATATTCAATGCATGGAGGAATAGTAGATTTATAAATGTGCAAAGTGAATTCTGATGAGAAAAGTTGTCTTACATGACAAAGTGAACCAACTTTCCCAGCAGTAGACATAAAAGTTGATTTAATATAATTACTCTACTTCATATGAGGAGAAAATGTAAGCCCAAGAAGGTACAAAGTGTTGATCACTTGGAGTTCAGCATCAGCCATGCTGATGGCAGGTAGACAAAGTTTTCTATGGTGATTAAATGAAAGTAGTTTTGCTTTGGAAGCATTAAAATTTACAAGCCATTTCTTGCCCCAGTTAAGCACTGATTGGAGGTTCTTTTCAACAGCAGTTGCCAGTTTTACTTTGTCAGATCTAATGAACTTGCTACTAAAACAGAAGTAAATAACTGTATTATGAGCATAAATACCTAGTTAGGAACTGATGACATCAGGAATGTTGTCAATGAAGAACAAAAATTGTATAGGTCCAGAGATAGAGCCTTGTGGGACCCCTGCATTAATATGAAATGATCTAGAAACATGTCTGTTAATGCAACCCTCATAGTTGTTAAGAATGATTGGATTAAGCCAAATACTTGTCCAGAGGCACTGTAATCCTTGAGCTTGTATAGAAGCAAACATCTCAAGCCACAGCCAGAGTGTTGCCTTCTTATCTAAAGCTTGATATACAAATTCAATGATAGCCATTAACACAGCAGCAGTAAATCTAGAGAAATGGAAGCCATATTTTTTGCAAAAGGAGGCAGTGTGACATAAGATGCTTAACCAATTCTGAATTGATTAGAGTGTCAAGTACTTAACCAAAAAGAGATAATAGACTAATAGGGCAATAATTTGAGGGATTAGAAGGTTTCCCAGAATTCTTAAAAACAGCAACTACAGAAGACTTCTAACAAGCGGGAAAGCGAGAAACAGCAAGGCATTTACTGTAAAGCTTGGAGAGAATAAGATCCAGTTCAGGAGCAGGCATTTATTGTAAAGTTCAGAGAAAACAGGAGCCAATGCATGAATAAAAACAGAATGAAAATAATAAGTAAAATAAAATAATTACAACCACTTCCAAAACTATTATGGATATGATCAGAACCAAAAATATTCATAATAATTCAGAAGCAGGTATATACAATATAAACTATCACAACTGTTCCTTTAAATATACTGAAGAAACTTAATAAATTAAAAAAAAAGTGTATCTATAAACACAGAAAGGACACAACAATTTATCCGATGCATTAGTCATACATAGAAATAAATTCAGTCACAACTTGGATCTAAAGAATGTCACACAAAAAAGAGAAAAATAACTTACTTAGATGGAAAATTCTTGAAAGTGCTGTTATCAAATCTGACCAAAATATAAATTTGTGCCTCAGATTATTTAAAAGATCTCTTTTCTGAAAGAAATACTTCTTTTCCAAGCCAACATACATTACTATAAAAATATGAAAAAATTAAGAGAAAATAGTTAGATTCATAGCCTATTATTTAAAATACATAAATTAATGACAAACTAAAAAATATATAAATAATAATTACATTATAATAAAAACAATTCAACAACATTTACTCACTTGTTTATAAGATATTAAATTTCATCAGTTAGCAGCTGCAATAATTTACCTTCACTTTTCAGTTAACCTAATGAGTGTTCTTAAATCTTTTAAAATCTGGAAAAATAATATTTTTACTTTTGGTTATAAATACTTGTTGACAAATATAAAGTACTTACATTTGCCATCAGAGGATGGACTCAGGATAAGTTTTCCTTTTGTCTTAACCCATATTGTCCTTTACAGATATATATTTTTAGTTATATCTGAAATTTAATTCACACACACACACACACACAATTTTTGCAAGTCAATCATTTATCTTCCATCTTCTTAATTCCTGTTCTTTTATTGTTTTCTCTCCTAAATAATGTTTTCTTTTCTTCGTATTCTTTTACACTCAGTAACCCTTTGTATCTTAGTGGCTTTGTTGCTTTGTTCAGGGTGAAATGATTAAAATAAAATTACAATACCATTAAAATATTTATCAAATTCTGCTAGTCATGTACTCTACTGTAACACAATCATTAGACAAACAAAACATTTGATACATGCAATTATTTTGTTACAGTTGAACACATGAAACTCTGTAGTAGAATTTGATAACTATTGTAATTTTATTTTAAATTGAATATTTTATTTAACTGAATATTATATATTATATTTTAAGCTCTGCTAACTTTAGCATTGTGCTCTCAGTTTATTTCATATTTTAAGCTTTAGCTTATACTTTATGATTTTATTTTTGTGCATGTGTGTATATATATATATATATGTGTGTGTGTGTGTATATATATATATATAGTGGAGGATTGAAAGTTCTCAGATGTATTTACTCACCAAAATCTGACCAAATCTCAAAATTTACATGTTAATTCCTTCTTGACATAGTGATTATCAATGCAAATAGTGAAACCAGAAGTTGAGTTAAAATGACACCTGAGGACAAAACATCTAGTTCATACTGATTCAAGGTATGATATCTAAAGATAATTATTTCCTAAGGGAAAATCAAAGATGAGTAAATCATTAGGGAAATTAATCTAAAGAGAAGGACTTACATATAATGCTTACTGGTAGACTGGATGGTTAAAATTGAATATAACATACTCAGAGCCCAGTGGGCTGTTCTCACAAGACACTACATCACATAAGGTCTAGGATCAATACCTAGCACTTGGGGGTGGGGGGTGTCCTCAAAAGAGAAAGTGCAATTTTTGACTCTAGTTCATAGTCTCTTCTCTAACTTTAAATTCAATCACATTCTGCTTGAGTGGGCATATCGATAAATACAAATACCATAGTCTAACAGGGGCAACCAGTCTACCACAGAAAGAAATGGCAGCCTGTTTCAGGAAAATCTGCCTAATCAGTCAAGGATCAAAAGAGGCATGTTTGCCCAAGTATGTATCATGTATGGCACTTAACTGGCTAACTGAATAAACTAAAATGTGGTTGGTCATTTTTATCTTACTATTCAATTTTTTCCCTTTCTTTTCTCTCTTATTTTTATGTTCAGGGTTTCCAATCAACCTGGTCTGAGGTATTATCTGTACTGATTGTGTGTGATACCTCTGTGTTAAGAGTTTTGATTTTATTCCTTTGGATAATAACTTTGAATTGGGACTCTACTGGTTGGCAGAATTTACCTTCTTAATAAAAACTCTTATTCATGACCAACATACCAAATACTTTTTCTGTGGTGACAGATATTTCTAAAACTTGATTGTATACCATATCTCCTGCTCTCGTGATTTTCTACTGTGATGATTCTTGTATTATCCCAATATTTCTACCAATCAGTTTTAATTCACAATTGATCAGCAGTTATAATTATTTTGCATCTGTCTTTTTACTACAGAATCTATCTCTCTTATTTATACCAAATCTGTTCATTTTAACTTTAGTCTATCCAGGTAACTTGGCAGTATGATCCTTATTTTTCTACTGATAATCAATTCTGTAGCTGATATGGAGATACAACAATATACCATTTAGGTTAGAAAATTATATGTTGGCTGTCATTGGTTAATGAATAAGCAATTTCATTATGTCTATGAATTATCTAAAAAGAAAATGAGGCAAACACATGTCAGTACAGATGCAAAAGAGGCCCTAGATCACATGTGGACATGTCTGTCAAAACCAGTTACCTTCGAGTTTTCCCTGTTAATAGCATGCTTACCATGTTCAAATACAGGCTTCTCTGCAACTTGTGTAGATTCGGGTTTCTGCCAGTATTTATTATCAATATAAATGATGAGAAAACTAGTGGGCAAGACTCGGTGTCTTGTGAAAGTGGTCCTGTGGACATTTTGTTCCTAAAGTTGCTGTGCCTTCTGAGGTAGTATCATTTTGTTACCTCCCATCTAATTTTATTTCTCTGTCTATTACACTCATAGCAGATGGAAGAGCTATCATTTAGGTGTTTCTCCCAACATCAATACACCTGTAATATTTGGTATCTTTGTGGGTATAATTGACAAAGAAGTGGATACAAATATTAGCGTTGAGAGGAATATTTTATTTTCTTATTTTTACATACTTTCGTGTTAAGTGTCTGCTAGCAAGAGAACACATGTTGCCTGCTTAGAAGCTAGAGAGGGACTGGCCAATCCTTTAGGTCAAGCATGGGTCAGGGAGATAGAGAGAGTAGGGGAAAGAGAAATAGTAGCAGAGAAAGAAAAGGAAATAGATTTGGGTATCTTAGTTCTTGGGAGTTATTTAGAGACAGAGAGGGTAAAAGAAAAAATGTATTCTCTGCATGGTAGTAGTATCTGACCTGAGGTCATTTTGGTTCATTCCTACAATACTCTCCTACCAGATAACGGAGTGTTTTTTTTTGTTTGTTTTGTTTTTTAATAATAATAAAAGTATTCATTATCTTTTTTCCATTTGACTCTCCTACCAGAGTTTGTTGTTTTTATTTTATGTTCCTGTACTTCTTCAGGAGGTAAAATATCAGGCTCTTTATTTTTGTTGGTAGTTGTATTTTGTGTACATTTTTGCTTGTTTTCAATATAAGGTTTTAAACGGTCTATTGAAACTTGTGTATGTGTGTTTAAGTTAGTTTCTATAAGGAAATATTTTGGTGTTCGTTCGAGTACAGTGTAAGGACCTGAAAAGGGTGCTTCTAGCGGTTTTCGAACGCGGTCTATCCTAATCCAAACTTTTTACAAATTTGCAGTTGATTTGGTACGTAAGATTTTTGTGTTGATTTTTCTCTGTTTGAAAAGTCAGTCAAGTCAAATTTTGCCATGGTTTTATGTAGTTCTCTAGTAAAATCTTGTGTGACTGTTTCTGGGTTTTCCAAATCTATCATTAGGTGTGGCAATAACATTTTTGCACCTGTGACCGCATAAAAAGGGGAAAAATTAGAGCAGTTGGGCATACTTCGAATTCCCAAGAGAACAATTGGTAGGGCTGAAATCCAAGATTCTTTTCGGGCCATTATAGCTGCTTTGATGGTGAGCTCTTTCTATAAGTCCGTTGCATTGTAGATGATATGATGTTGTTCTTAGCCTATAGAATCCGATAATTTTTGATAATTCCATGAATAATTCACTTTCAAATTGTGTACCTCTGTCTGTTATGACATGAAGTGGGACACCAAAGCGAGTAATCCACGTATTTACAAACGCTTCTGCAACAGTTTGTGCCGTAATATATGCTGTGGGTTGCGCTTCTATCCATCGACTGGTTCGATCTATGCATGTTAAAATATATCGACATGGATTAATGTAGGGATTGTTGGAACATTTTGCTGGCGGTAGAGGTCCAATTATGTCGATGTGTACAGTATGGAATCTTGATGACGGTATTTCCAATGTTTGTACTGGCGATTTTGTGTGTCTATATATTTTTGCCTGTTGGCAAGATGTGCATGATGCACATAATTCTTTGATGGTTTTATCCATGTTAGGCCAGTAAAACCTAGCCTTAATCATTTTTATAGATGATTTTATACCTGGGTGTGACACTGAATGCAAACTATCGAAGATGGATTTTCTTAGTGTGCATAGTACAAAAGGTCTGGGGTATGACGTTGATGTATCACACAACACAAATTGGTCTTTTCCAGATATTGTATATTTTTTTAATTCTGGGAAGGACTGTATTTCAGTATCTGCTGTTTGGGCATCTGCAAGTGCTGGGAGGTCGTACATATCGATCTGTACAGCAAATGTTGGGCGTGATAGACAATCTGCTACTACATTTTGATCACCCTTCACATGGGCAATATCTGAGATTAATTCTGTGATTATGGCCAGTTGTCTTTGTTGCCTATCCTATTTTGCTTGTTTTAGGCTGTGAAATGTGCCGCATATTGGCTTGTGGTCTGTTAGAAGTAATACTTCGCGACTTTCTATGAGGTGGCAAAAATGTAATACAGCCAAATATGCTGCTAAAAGTTCACGATCAAAAGTGGAATATCTTGTCTGTGTTGCTGTTAGTTTCTTCGAGAAAAATCCTATTGGTATAGGGTTTCCATTAACGACTTGATGTAAGGCAGCACCTACTACATATTTGCTGCTGTCCATGACCAGTTGATATTGTGTACAACTTGGTTGAGGATGGGGTAATTCCGTTAGCTTACCCAATATTTTAGTCATGGTAGAGAAGGATTCTTTTTCTAATGTATTCAAGGTGATTAATCCTTTCGGTGTTAGTCGCATTCTCTCAGATAAAGGAAAAACTAACTTTGCGAATCCTGGTATTAATTTTCTGTAAAATCCTACCATACCAAGAAATCTGCGTAGGCTTTTAGCATCTTTAGGACACGGAAAAGATTCTATTTCTTTTACTTTATTTGCAGTTGGTGTAATTCCCTTTGAGTTAATTCTAAAGCCTAAGAAGTCAAGGGCTGTTACGTTGAAAATCGATTTGGAGAGCGATATTTTTAGGTTGTTTTCTTGTAGAATTCGAAACACTGTGTCAATATCTTTTTTATGAGATTGTTTGTCATCGCTGAAGATGAGGATATCATCGATATATACGAAGACACAGTCGGTATCTCGAAAGATTCTGTCCATATATCTTTGAAAAGTAGATGAAGAATTCTTTAATCCAAACGGCATAAATTCATATTGATAAAGTCCCATTGGTGAAATAACTGCAGTTTTTGGAATATCATTGGGGTGCATCTTGATTTGATGATAGGCTGAAATTAAATCAATTTTTGAAAATCGCTGTTTATCAGCGAGTTTAGCAGTAAAAGAATTAATATTAGGGATGGGGTATCTATCACTTTTAGTGATACTGTTTAAGGCGCGGTAGTCTCCACAGCAGCGATATCCTCCACTCTGTTTAGGTACTAGATGTAGTGGGCTTAACCATTCGCTGTCTGAAGGAGTTATTACTCCTTCATTTATTAGTCTCTTAAATTCTTCTTTTGTAGCAGTCAGCTTTTCAGCAGACAGTTGTCTGGATTTAGCAAAAACTGGTGAGTGACTACCTGTGTCGATTCTGTGGTAAACACCGCAGTAGGTATTGTTTTTGTTGGTGTGAGAAGAGATAATTTCTGGGTATTTATCTAAGCTGTTTTTTATAAATGTGGGTATATTTGCTTCGTTTATGACCACATTTACAGGAGCAGTAGTGTTTACTAACAACTTCTTTTTAGTGGTTGTTGCTGGGTCATAAATTGTCCTGTTTTTGCAGTCGATAGTGAGGCCAAAGTTATTTAGAAAGTCAATTCCGAGGAGGGGATTGGTGATATCAGCGACCACGAATGTCCAGGAAAAGGTTCTTCTTAAGCTCGGTATTGCAATCTCCAGGTTAGCTTGGCCGTGGCATTGTATTTTCTCTCTGTTGGCAGTGGTGAGTGATACTGGTGTTGGGTATAACGTCACGCCTTTTAACGCGGACGCCGGTATTATTGAGAGGCTTGCACCAGTGTCTACTATAAATTGTAATATGGTTGTCCCTAATCGTGCTTTGATTTGTAGTAGTGGCGAACTCAAGGGGACAGACATGGTTCGCGCTACTAGTTTTCCAAGGCTGTTGATGGTGGTGTGGGTGGATGCGAGCTTGGTAAAATTTTGATGTTCTGCTTCTTTGGCCATTTACACCACGGTTTGCAAGTTCTTGCTTGCTCGGCAAAGTAGAGGTGTGCTCTGCATATTTTAGTTTTTTGGTCTGGGAAGTAGGGTTTTATTCCTATCGGTATACGGATGTTTTTATTCCTTTCTGTGTGCTGCTGAGTGGAGAATGCTGTTGCTGTTCCGTTCATGTTATTTAATAAGGGTATTAATTCGTCCGCTAGTTTTCCTATTTGGGATGAATTTAGTTCTTTTTGGGAGGCAATGACAGGGGAAATTGTTGCGGGTAATGCCTGTAGAAATTTGTGAAGAACAATTTCTTCGCCGACACCTATCCTTTTAGCTATAGAAAGCATCTCTTGAAGGTATGCAGATGGACGGCCTGTAATTGTGTTGGTAGACATTAACTTGTCTAGCAACTCAGGCTTTGTTCTTTCATTAGCCTCAATTAAGGAGCATTTTAGTTCCTCATAGTTCTTTGCATCTAAAATGTGATATGGTATTTTAGCTACCACCTCTGCAGGCAGAGATGATATAACTGTATAAAACTTTGTTGTTGAATTTGTAATATTCCGCAGATGGAATTGGGCTTCCAGAATAGAAAACCAGCCATTCACTGCCGTTTCCATGAATTCCGGTGTTTTTATTGTAATTTGTTGTAAGGAGGCTTCTTCCATTTTTTTCTTTTTTTTGTATGTAAAAAAATATATATATTCAAGTATTTTTTTTTTTTTGGGATGAAGAGGGGTGGAAAAAAAAATGTAGTTTGTTTTACTTACGTCAAAGGTTCTCTTTAAAAACGTTTGTAACGTGAAATTAACTGCTACTTGTATATTTTCCTGAAAACTCCAAAATGTGTTTCTTTCCTTTCAGTCCTGGTAAAATTAGTTCGTTTCTTGAGGTTGTAATGTCCATTTTGTCGGGGTCACCATTGTAATATTTGGTATCTTTGTGGGTATAATTGACAAAGAAGTGGATACAAATATTAGCGTTGAGAGGAATATTTTATTTTCTTATTTTTACATACTTTCGTGTTAAGTGTCTGCTAGCAAGAGAACACATGTTGCCTGCTTAGAAGCTAGAGAGGGACTGGCCAATCCTTTAGGTCAAGCATGGGTCAGGGAGATAGAGAGAGTAGGGGAAAGAGAAATAGTAGCAGAGAAAGAAAAGGAAATAGATTTGGGTATCTTAGTTCTTGGGAGTTATTTAGAGACAGAGAGGGTAAAAGAAACAATGTATTCTCTGCATGGTAGTAGTATCTGACCTGAGGTCATTTTGGTTCATTCCTACACACCTTTGCCGTAGCTTACAACAGGAAACAACCCAATTCCATTATATAATACGCCATCAATACTAGAAAGAGTAATAACAGTTGACGTGAAAATTCTAATTTTCTAAAAACTGTTTTAAGAAAAGATTTTTAAAATTTCTGTCAACAGTAATTTTAACTGTTCAGTCAATAAATGTTGAATGTTTTTTGCATGGAAATGGTTAATTTCACCATTATCAAAGGTGCCAAATATATTTATTAACAAGACTTGAAAAGGAAAAATGATGAAAGAAGAAAATAAAAATCAGAGAGTGGGAAGAATCAAAGGTGTGTGTGAGTGTGGTGAATATGAAATAAAAATAACTCTCATTACTGTTTTCTAATTCACCAAGTATGAAAATCTATTTTTGATTAACAGAAAAAAAGAATTGACTATTGTGCTGAAGAAAAAAGATCCAGGCAAATTTTGCAAGCCAGTGTGAAGTATTTTCTAACCAATGAAAATGAAATGGTGAGTGATCTACAAAACTGAGAGAAAGTAACCAGCCAATGCCAAATCATTTTGATTTAAAGAGAGAATCAGAGAGACGAGGAAGCAGAAAACAGAGCCAACACCAGCCACAATGTAATATAAATTGTCGACTGCCCAGACATCTGTCCCAGCGACTCACCCAACTCATCTTTCTCTCTCGTGCTACTTTATCTTTCCTTCCTCTTCACCTACTGGCCGTCCACAACAAAAAGAAAGGAACAAAGAGACTTTACTATTTTTTGATACACAGTGAAATATAAACTTATTTTATTCTCTACACTAAATCACATTTATTTTGCTAAAATAAACTCTTAATTCTTTTAAACTCTTTACTACTCTTTCTCTTAAAAAACTTTCAGTTTAAATTTCATACATTCCAATCCAATTTGATATAATTCGATAAATAAATTTTCATTTATTTATATACAAACGAGACAGTTTTATTCTTTCCAACCTTCTGGTAACTTTAAATTGTGAGGACTCCGGTTGTGTTTGACACAAGGCCAATTTGATAAACATAATCTAGGTCCCCCCCCCCCAAAAAAAAGAAGAAGAATGAAAAATTAGGGGAAAATTAAACAAAATAGTACTAACAGTGATTAAATTCCTTACTAACGTCGTGCCCAGCAAGGTAAAAAAATAAGGCCAATATATTCAATTACTCTCCACTCCAAACAAACTCGGACGGTTCTCTAGTAGACTGAAAATATGAATATTCTACCTGTCGCACTAAATCACCATAAGACGTAAGCATGATCACTAACTTGAAACGTCAAAAAGGACTATTTAGCCATTAATTTAGCTTTTTAAATGTTTAGCCATCAGCTCATACTCGCAGGGACGACGTGCATTTCAGGTGGTGTAACTAAAGAAACAATGACACGTTTTATGGTGACGTCATAAAACGGGTGTGTGATTTCCACTTCCGGTAAGGCCGTGTCAATGTTAAGGACGTTTTTGTTCCGGTATTCATCGCTACTGTCTACAAGAGGTAAGGAAATGTTTATTTATTGTAAAGCAAATCTATTAAAAAACACACATACAACTTTTATATTGATTTAAACCTTCTGTCTTGATTTTCTTTTAAATTTTCCTAATTTTAAACGGATTTTTCCTGTATGGGATAACTCATCGACGATTAAATATTTTTATAAAAAATCATGAAAACGAAACCGGTTTCGTTATATCGCTAAAAATAAATTATTAAAAAGAAAATTGATGTTTTTCTCACTTGCTATTTATTGTCCTCTTTTGATTATTATTTGATATAAGCAGATTAAAAAGATTTAAAAGTTAAATTTAACTAACAAACAAAAAAGATTCATACCTCCGTTCACTGTTATTGTTTATTTAAAGAAAATGCAAATAAAAAATATTTTCATCTCTGTTTTCACTGCAGAAGTTTCGATTAAAAGTAAAATAGCATTCATTTAAATATTGATAGCATTTGTAGTTATTTTACATTTATAATAAGTGCATGTAATATTAGTGAAACTGAAAAAAATACTGTGTACTGTAGTGTAGTAGAAGTAGATTTTTTTTCATACACTACAAGTTTTAAATTTGCAACAGCATGCATATGTCTATTTGTTATGTCAATTTTGGTATTAATTTTCTATATGACCCAAACGACGCCAACATAGACAATACAATTAAATTCAGTATCTTTCACTCACCTTTATTTTAAAAATCACTCGTTTGTTGGAGTTTTCTTATTATTTTTATTCTTAGTCTTAGTCTTGGGGTGGGAAAATGTTGCTTAAAAAATAAAAATCTTAAACGGAAAATAAAAAGTTCAGTAAACGTGGAAAAACCCTGTTATTTGTTATAAATTTTAAAAATATTATTAATTTACATTTCATTTTTTTTAAATAGTACACTAAAGTTTTTAAACTGTTTAAAAAAAAAACAACATTAAATTTAAAACTAGTGCATAAAAATGGATAAAAAAAATCCTAATTTACTCACGTGGCAAAAAAGTACTGACTTTCTCTACTCCTAACTCGAAACTGACACATGACAAAAAGATTATCAACAACAGTCATTACAAAAAATGTATTATTAAAAAATAAAATAAAATAAAATACGAGGAAGTTGAAGAAACACTCATAGTCTTATGATAAGTTATGAACGTAAAAAATTTTGGATTACCAATATGCAAAGCGATAGCGCCAAAATAAAAAAATAAAAAATCAGTAGGCTTCATCAATTATAGTGTTTATTTTATTTTACTTTTTTTTAGACAGTATGTACAGTAAATGTGGAGAGAGTAACACTAGACCGCCTAGAAAACAACTGTGATAAGTTAAAATAAAAAAAAATTATCAGTGTGTAAAAAAAAAAAAAAAAAAATCAGATTAAATGTTATGCAAACAAAAAATATAAAATTATAAAAATTAATTACCTTTCTTTAAGCTCACCAACCACTCTATAAATCATTTGCTTACTGAGAGATGGTTGGTAGGACTTTATTTATTCCAAATCCAAAATCTTCAAAGTGGTAATCTGTTTTTCAGCCCTACTCGGTGCCAAGAATTTGACCAAGCTAAAACTGGGCACTGCTGGTTTTTTATTTAATCACTCAATTAATATTAGCTGTTTTTATTTGGTATTACCAATTTTTACACTAAACTACAGTCACTGAACTGAGTAATATATTTTGAATTTTTATGAATTTTTCTTTCATGTTTTAAATGACCTTTTAATGTCTGCTTTTATTGCTTTTAAATGAAATTTTATACCCCTGCAAAGGTAGTTAAAATGTATTAACTGTCAAGGAAACCACTCAGCTGACTTTAAGAGGATGTAAAATTGCAAAGGAAATATCAAGAATGACGTTTACTCCAACCAAATATATCATTCCCAGAGGTATAAAAAAAAAATGGTATAAAGGAGGGGTTCCCAACCTTTTCTGCATCGTTACCCACTTTCACATTGAAAAATTTCCCACCTGTATTGTAAATATTCAAAAGTATACCAAAATTGTTTGATAAAAGTTTGTTACAAGCTTGTTGGGGTGTCAATTGCAGAGAAATTTAGGTTTTAATTTTTACATGGCACAAGGCCATTTCCCGAAGAACTTCCTAACTAAATTCCTGCATTCCAACAATTATTTTATATGGTTGAAATCATTTATGAAATTAGCAAATGAAACATAGAATAAAATGGTCAAAGCATTATTTGTATTTATAAATGTGTATTAACAAATAACAAGAATTACATACTTTGTACAGACATTGGATGTGTCTGATTAGAAATGTCTTTCATTCTCTGCATAGGATTGTGTTACAGCAATTTAGGTAAGTTGTATAGTTCTTTGTCACTGGAAGATTTATCAGTGTCATATGTAAGTTGTGTTAGAAGATTGGTGAAAATTTCTGAGTCCGTTGATAAGTTCATTTTTGTAAAGTTTAGAAGAATGATTAGTAAGAGAAGCTGAGTTGGTCTTATATGTTGTGTGTGTTAAAATTCTTGTGCCAACTGTAGTGATTTGTACACGTGTTATTTAAAGAAATAAAAAGGCATCTTGCGTCTTGCAATTAGCGCGGGTGAACGGCCTTCCTTTGTGTTCTCTGGTTCTGCTGCAACTGTCCCCGGGTGTTTACCACATGTCTGCTATATATACATCCCGTAAACAAGCAGGAAAGCAAGATTATCATGTGATTGTCGTGTGTGTATATGTACAATGAGTGAATGTAGTTGTGTAGAAATACACGTGATCATAAGCTCATCAACTGTCTTTATGATGTTGTAAAAATATATCAAAAGGTAACGCTGATTTAAGCAGCAACTACTGCTGTCATTATCATATTAAAAGTAAACTTGACCATTGAAAACTATAAAATTTACTTTTATGATTAGGGTTATCATTATCATTGCAAGTGTTGACAAAAAAATTAAACTATTTTTGTTTATAATTATTAAAGAATATACAATAAACTAATAAAAATTCACTAAGTGTTTTTCTTTGTTGTTCTTGGTTTTAAAAATGTTATTTAGTCTGAAGAACCATTTGAGTGTTAAAGATTCTTTTCAAAACTATAAGAAATATCAAAATACTTGTTGTTTGCTGGGATATCAAGGAATGTGACCCAATTATTTTCAATTAGCTTACTGCTTTTTATATATATATATACAGATTCTTTGCATATTTCCTATGAATATTTTTGGGGTAGGAGCATTGAAATACCTTTTTAATACTCAAAATCCTATATTGCCCACCATTTTCTATTCAGTTGCTCATCACCCACTCGAGTTGAAATTGTCTACCAATGGGCGATATCACCTAGGTTACTCTGGTCTAAAATAATGTAAACAACTCTATTTAAATACAGCCAGAGTATCAATCTCAAATAATACCAGCTATGAATGCCATGGGTGCAAAAAAACTGTATAGCCTTAAACCAGAACACCTCCCAAATTATGGTAATGAGTTAAGGAGAATACTAAAAATAACTGTACCAAACTGTGTAACTAATTTAATTCCAACAAATGAAATCATTAAGATAAAATACTCCTACAGCATCCTCTCCATCAGAAACATCCATTCCACAAAAAATAAAAAAATAATTAAAAAAAACATAAACCTCCAAATTATTACATGTTCAGAGATTGGAGCAACCATCAAAATTAAAGTGACCTAACCTTATCCACAAACCAGAAAGATCCTCTTAAACAAGAACACGTACAACAGCAAAACGTAATAATAAAGCTAATGCAAAATAGTTATAAAGAACTAAAGGCAATAGAAACTGAAAATCCTTATTCTCAGACAACTAAGAACATTAAACAAAACAACTTTATGAAGTAAAACTTAAAAAATGTCCAACAAAATTATACAAATTGCAATCAAACATAGTATTTGAATTCTTATGAAAAGTTTAACTAAATAAAATTTTAAATACTTACGTGTACATATGTGGAATAAAGAAATATTTGGGTTGTTATCCAAGCATATGGTTAACCAACTGGGTGTGATGGACCCTAAGCTGAAGATAATGGATAGGTCCTAAATGTAAGCTGATATAACACCCACTTTACTGCTAATCTAGATATTTTGTATATGCTTGTCTCTGAGATTATTAGCATTGTTGGTGTGGGCTGTTGTGCAAGCTGTATACAATATTTTTTGGCATGCGAATTGTTGACCTCTTAACATCTATTGTTACTTTGGTTTCTCAAGTTTAGTGATAATGGTAAAGTGGTAACATGTACAGGCTTGATGAACTGGGAGTATATAGCTGCTGACTTACACACTGGCAGTTTTTAGTAAATATAAAGTTGTTTGCCTACCCATGAAGGCAAAGATAGCACACAGTTGTTCCAATGTTGACTGAGCAGCCCTGTTTAAGGATAGCACTGCTCACCAGTCTAGAAATGCTGACCTTGACAGTCTCCCTGAGTAAGTCTGGCAAGTTTAGTATGGATGTCCCATTAAGGTCTCAAAATCAATGGAAATTAAACTAAATTTAACAAATGCTTACTGACAGCTCAACTAGCTCTGTTCTTGCTTAAAGAACTGTCCTTATTGCTAGTTAACTCACCGACTATGATGTTAATATGGCTACTCTGAGACCAGCCTTTCTTATAACAGTCAAATCAAAGAGTATGATGGTGGCTTTATATTCTTCTAAAAAGGTAGAAAAGCAGGTGAACAAAGAGAGACTGCTGTAGGGTTTGCTGTACAAATGAACCTAGTGTCTCACTTGAGCAAACTACCATATGGTATAAGCAATAGGCTACAGTGCTTATTCACTTACACTTGTTTCATATAAAACTAAAGTCTTTAGTCTACAAGGTGTTGCAAAATTGACTGGGAGACCTGGAGTTGTCTGGAGAAATATGGGACAGGTAAAATGAATAGCAATGATTAGTAGCTACTTGAACAATTCAGCTTCACATAGCAAGTACACAATTTCAGTATAAAGGTGACTGCATTACCATCTGGATGCACTCAAGATCTTATCAATAACACCTAGTGGACTAAGTTATAGCCCACAAATGTGACATGCAGGATATCTGCAATGTCAGATATGTCTGAGGTGCACACTGTTGAACTGGCCATACCTGCTGTTGGAAATTGTACTACAGTGAAGTTACCAAAGTGCTTGCAAAACTTCATGTCCAAGACACACTCTGCAAGCTCAAATTGAAACTTAGGTGAATTATACTAGCTAGGAAGCAGCTTACAGTATTACATTATTCAGACTATTGTCCTCATCTTTGTTGCCATTTTTGCAATGTTTCGGCCATTGTACGCTCCAGCCTTCTTCAGGTGCTAGGAATTTTGAACTGAACCCTTTATTACAATCACTGGAGTATATCATCTTCATTCCTTGCATAAAGTCATGAGATTGGAAGTCATGAGTTATCTCCCTCTAACCCTGCAAGTTATTTGTTTACCACTGCTGGTTCTTAAGGACACATGGCTCAGTGAATATAGACATTGGTTACAATTTAGAAAAAGAACTTCTTGCAAGCACTCAACAACAGCTGGCAACAATGAGATGGAAGACACATGTGGTTTGACTTAGCTGCATAAATGTTGTAGATTGTCTGAGCTGATGAATAATTTAATGAAGAAGTGTATTTTTATAAAACAGAAAAAATATGCAAACTGCTAGCAAAAGAAAATAGACATTGTTTTGATAAACATTTGATTGTTGTCAAAATTAAGAATGCAGGTAAAATTCACCATGTCAGGAAAATATTTGATTGTTTTGAAACCAGCGTAGCCAAGGTCAGATAATGTGGGTTTTGGAATTATGTAAACAATATGTCAGGATATGACATGATTGCTTATATAAGAGACAAAAATTATTAGTAGTAAGCAGTCAGTTGAGAGTTGGGGCTTTGAATCAAAACCAAAAAAGACAGGAAAAACTGCGCACAAATGCAGCCTCTTCTCCCTCAATGCGTGTGTGCTGTCACCTTTGAACATATCTTCTACTCTACAACACGTGACATGATGGGTGAATAAATGATGTGCTGTCTATATTTCCTCCTATGTATCTGTTTCTCTGACCACTCTTCTATACAAAACTGTTGTATTGATTGCAGAGAATAAGCTAATAATATTTTTATGAATCCTACATCATTGGTATATGTCACTCTGGTCTATGTCACATGGATATTTGTCGCCACTGACATACAACATAAATGTAAATTGTTGCAGGCAAAATGAATAGTAAAGATCTGTACAACCTTTTGAAGCAGGTTTTTTGCCCACAAACAACCCCGCCTTTGAGATTTACTCAACACAGTCTTATGGATCAATCTGCTTTTAACCACCTTCAGCAAACACCCATTGGGGAATATATGAATGATTCTCCTAACTTGGAGGAAGCAAAAGTATCTCTCAGCAAGTTAGACATTGAGATGGCTGTCGGAAAGGACAACATCTTTGCTGAAATCTTGTATCTGAAGTATTATGGTGGTCACTTGGCTGATAACATGTAAAGAATAATTCTGAACGTATAAAATGCTGACAGTTCCAAAGGATTGGAGAGATGTAATCATGATACCATTGAACAAAAGTATAAGGGAGTGGTGTAGGCATTATTGTGGTAGAGCTTTACTTTCACTAGCAGGTAAAATCCTCACTAGGATTTTGCTCTCTTGACTGAATGCTCATATTGTGAATATGATACTACCAGTCACAATGTGCCTTCTGTCCTAATAGGGGAATGAGGGACTATGATTTTTATAGTGCAACAAATCCAAAAGAACTTGTATGAATAACAACAAGGTTTGTTTCAGGTGTTTGTAGAACTTACCAAGGCTTTTGATACTATAAACAAATTACATAGAACTCGAGATGCTTAAGCTGTCCTTGCTATTTCATATATATCATCCAGTCATTTCATGACATGGAAATATGTTATTATTAGTAGTTTACTTGCACAATCTGTCAAGTTTGTAGTACCTACAATATTCTTTTTCTTTTCTGTCTTTGAGGATGGTGACCAGAGTATGTACATTCAATATTGTGCAAATAAGAAACTGGTTCCACCTCTGATGTTTCTCTGCTAAATGTAAGACTTTTCAAGCTTTTGTCTGAGATCTTCTCTTGGCCAATGATTGTGACTTAGTCA
Source organism: Ascarosepion bandense (assembly GCA_037127315.1). Lineage (NCBI taxonomy): Eukaryota > Metazoa > Mollusca > Cephalopoda > Sepiida > Sepiidae > Ascarosepion > Ascarosepion bandense. The sequence goes on along the minus strand of JBBBDQ010000768.1, from coordinate 2,917,096 downwards.
CCCAAACAGAACAGGAAATGTAGGCTCCAATAGCTAATCTTTTCCATTCTTACAAAACTTTTGGCCTTTCTATTAGCCAGGACATAGCAGTAGTCATAATTCAACCTACTCTAAGTTCATTTTACGTCAAACCATTAATATTTATGGATAGCCGTAAACGGAAAGATTCACATGCCTTGAGACCACTATAAACAGTTTCTGCACTTGACAATAAAATGTCTGCTCATGTGAAGAAGACAGCTGATGCTTTTGCAGCTCTAAAAGGTTGAGTCTAAGAGAGGATTTTAGAAGTGTACAAAGATAGCAGTCTACAATGCCTGTGTGATGACCTGCTTGCTGGACTCCTGACGCCAGGCACTAGTTCTCAAAAAGACCAATACAATCAGCATTGAAGTGCACATTCACTGGACAGGCCCTGTCATTTGCCATGATGGCAGTAGAATACCTAAACAAATGCTCTATGGCAAAACCAAGGAAGCACTTCAAGGACTGTTTAAAAGTGTCTCTTGGAGCCTGCTATATAGAAGATCCTGAGTGGGGGAAAACTGCTACTTGTGAAATTCATGAAGGCATTAAGATCTTTCAAGAGCATGCACTGAGTTGTGCAAATATCAAGTGTGCAGCTGACAAAAGAAAAATCGTTCATCCAGCAATTCATTAATTTACATGTGATGTATGTGGCAAATTATATCTCTCTAATGCAAGCCTCGTTAACCACAAGAAGTCATATTTGTAGATCTTTCACAAATTATGATCACTACTATGCTGGAAATAACTTAATATGCAAGGTGTGTGAAAAAACCTGCAGAAAACAATCTGGTCTCACCAGTCACATGAAAACCCACAAGCAAGCTAAACATAAACTACCAAACAAGACAGGCCCTGTATAAAACAACTTTGTTTGCCATGTTTACAATAAGCATTACAAGTCTCTTTTGGACTTGAAGAGCCATTCACATGAGAATTAAAATATTGTGATGGTATTACTCATGAAATGAGTCAACAGCCATCATACACCTATCAGTCAGTCAGTTAAGTGCTATACGTGATACACGCTTGGGCAATCATGTCTTGAAAGAGACCTAACTGACTGGGCTGAAGATTATCCCACAGTAGGTTGCCATTGCTTTGTGCGGTAGACTGGTTGCCAGCCAAGGCTATCAAACCCAACCTGTCCTGTTATTTAACCCATAAGGGAAGTGACGAATTAATACTTTTCCCAAGGGTATTTGCGCATTAGTGAATGCAAGGAATTCAACTGGAATTCGAACTCGGCTACCTGATTTATCTTTCTGAGGTGATATCCACTGCACCACAAACACCCATACACAATCAATTTTCAAAAAGTTATAAACCTTTGTGATATGGTATAACACCCAGGTGTTGAAATGTCAGTAAGTAAAATAAAAAAAAAACAACCTATTTTAATAATAATGCTTATCAATATAATTTTTTTTTTTTTTTTAACTCAGATAACTTTTTTTTATAAAATGTTGGACAATGAAAAATTAATTCTTTGTGTGTGGATACTTGGCATTAGTGAACCAAATGAAAAGAAAAATGTTTATAAATATTGTTGGTTCTGAAGAAATTTAATATCATTACTGATCAGATTGTGCAACAGCTTGCTTAACAAATACTGCATTATTTCAAAATCTGAATATGAAATGTTAATTTATTCTCAAGATTTAAACAAATGCTTATATTTATTATTTAATATACCAAAGTTAAAAATTGGATTAAGCTATTTATTACTAAAAAAAAATTTCAGCATTTCTCCTGTAGAAAAAAAGATAATACCATTTTTGAACAGGTGGAGATGTTTATCCCTTGTTTCCTGTTAAGGATTGGGTTTCTGATTCCTTTTGAAGTTTTTTCTTCTTTTTCACTCCCAGTAGCCCCTTGCATCTTAGTGGCATTATCATCTTGCTTGAGGTGAATTGATTTAAAAAAAAAAAAGAATAACAACTATAAATAAATATACTCATCCAACAAGTAGCATATATTTTTATGAAGTTTTACTATTTTGGTATCTAAAATGTTTTTAGATATCATTTAGAGTATAGTTTTTGTTTCATAATTCACTTACACAATGTATTTTTACCATTTTATTTGTTTTATAAAGTTTCAATAAATTATTCTAATTTTATTTACCTAATTTTAGTACACAATAATAGCGCCATCTTCTGAATGTAATAGGAGTTTATTTAACATCAAAATTGAATGAAACTCAGGCTTTAAAAACTTTGAAACCATTTAACATCCTACAAGCGGAACCATTTTTGCAGAGTTATTAAAACTTTATACAGCAAATTTAATACCCATATATTATACAAAAGGAAAATAAAAGTTTGTGCAAAAAATAACTTTAATATATAAAGATCACAGGAAAAGAATGAAAACAAAGATTATGGATACTAAAAATGTTATGTAAAATGCTTCTAAAATTGAAGCAAAATTTTGACACTTATTTTGTATACAAAATTGATGAAAATCAACAAATTATTGAACTTAAAAATACTCTCCTCCCCTTTTGACTTTTTTTTTTTTTTTTTTTTTTTTTTTTTTTTTTTTTCTTGTCACATATTTCTTAGCTTATATATCTCAGAAGATCTGCTGAGTGCTACTCTTGATACTGGATCCAGTCCCTCAACTGGACTTGTAATTTTGCTAATTGGTTTTCTGGAGGACTGGCAACATTTGTTGATGGTAGGAGTTGAGTGTAGCATAGACCCAGTTGTAGGTGTGTCCATGTGGTATATGTTGGTCCCATTGGTCTGCCTAAGCATGTCATTGACTGGTGACTGATATGTTGTACTACTTTGTAACCATTTTCAACCGTTTATGGACTCCATGTACCATGACTACAATGGGTTATTCTATAAAGATAACACATCATGTTATCAGTTGCCAAGAATTGGTTTGAGGAGCATTCTAGAGACTCCCATTGGACTATATGGTCACTACATTTGCTTGACATGAGCCCAATCAAACATTATGAAGACTGGTAGTGCAGTCTTGTGAGGACAGTGTATGACTGAATAAAATTGTTCAAAGAACCATTTCTTCAGTATCGTTACAATTTATATTTTTTTCTGTCTATACATCTGAGATGAGGTAGTATTTACATTATTTACATTGTTTTGATTGTTGTGTTGTCTTCCTATTTATTGTCATATTTGCAACATTTTGATCATTGTACACTCTGGCTTTCTTCAGGTAATTGGAATTTCGAATCGAACCCCTTATTTCAATCACTGGGTTATATTGTTCTCATTCCCAACGACACATAATCCAGTGGATAAAAGTACTGGTTAGGTTGAGTGACTTAATCCAAAGAGTTCTGAGTTCAATACACTGGCTACAGCAGTGGTGAACATATAATTTAGAGAGTTGTGTTAAAGGGAGATCATATCTCTTTCAAAACATGACAAACTAGGCAGAAGATCTTTCTGCAGTAAGTTACCATTACTTTCTGCAGTAGACAAGTTGTCGACCAAGGCTATAGAATCTAATCTGTTCTGCTATTCAACCCATAGCTGGAGGGAGAAGAGATGGATTAATACCTTTCCCAAGGGTATTTTTGTGAAAGTAAATGAAACAAATTCTCGGCTGAAATTTGAACTTGGCTCTCTAATTTCTCATTCTTGGCTGATATCCATTACACCACAATGCACAGCCAACAATTCAGTAATTAGTAAATAAAATTTTTATGTGTAATTAAACTTTTAATAAATTATCCGTATGGTGTGGGACTTTTTCCACACCCTTTATATCTGCCGACTTTGGTGTCGACCTTGTACTGCTCTCTCTGGTTGACAGTTTAAATTAGTCATTCTCAACCTTTTTTTTACCCATGGACCACTTTTACTCTTAATTTTTTTGGGGGGAACCCCATAACCATATGATAAAAAAAGCTTGTTTCATTTTTTTTACTAATAAATAAGTTTAGGAATTGTATTATATAATTAGTAAATGTATCTACTTTATTCTGAAGTAAAACTAATTTAATAAAAATAAACTTTATTTAACGACTAAATACTATGGAACATTTATGTACATTAGTAAAATAACTGATAATAAACCATTTAAGATATTTGAGTAATTAATTAAAAAAAAGTTCAGATATATTCAGTGCTCTGTAAGTTTTTTTATATTTGGCTCTATTGATGTCAGTGATAGTTAAAGATCCACCCTTTTCACAATTTTGAGCCTATTACTACATTAATTAATTTATATTGATATTTAAAATTAATATTATTATATATTAAATTAATTTATATAATAAAGTATAATCTTTATATAATTTTCCTTTATATATCCTTCAGTTTTTATTCAATTTTTACAATCAAAACATCTGGTATAGTAAAAGGGACGCTAACTTACATCTCTTGATTTTGTTTTCTGTTTTAGAATTGTTTTTCTAATTTTAGTATCTTAACATGGTGTAGATTATTGTAGAAATTCCAATTTTCAGTTATAACACTTGTTCTAAAGTGAAATTACTCCATGGACCTCTAAAATATTACCATAAACCCCCACCACCACCAACTAGCTATTTTTTATGTGGAACCCTAGTAATGTTACATAGATCCTGGTTAAGATCTAGGGGTCTAAATCATTGATGTAACCAGTTATAATTCCCTCCAGTTATGGGTTAAATAATAGGACAGATTGGGTTCTATAGCCTTGACTTGCAAGACGGATTAATACCTTTCCCAAGAGCATTTATATGTAAGTGAATGCAAGGAATTCAACTGGAATTCGAACTCAGTTTCCCGATTTCTCGTTCTGAGCTGATATCCACTGTACCACAACGCATCACTTACTGGTCCATAAAAAAGAAAGTAGTCTATAACTTGATGCTTGAAAATATTTATGAAACTGATATGTCTTGCAACTTTTTTTTAATGATATTTATGAATGTTTACATTTCACACCAGGGAATTTTCTTTTTTTCTTACAGCACAGCTGTAGCAATCTTATACTGAATTCTAGTCCAGTAGAAAGCAATCAATATGCCTTTAACAGCAATTATAAATGAAGTGCATTTGTCTATTGGAAGAAATACTATGTATTTTAGAATATAATTTACATGAAACAATTACACATTGGTGAACTTTACAGTTATTGTCTGTAGATAAAATATTTATGGCCATACTTTTACTATTTAATGTACATATGTTAATAATAAATTGTTTTAATTTTGTAGGTTAATTTGCATAACAGAAAACTATAACTAAATAATGACATTTTTCCCTGCATTCACTGTATTTGTACCATTTCTGATTTTTTTACGTACATATTACGCTAATCCAGTATAATTTTATGACATAGAAATGTTAATACCAAGAATTATTTAAAAATTGTTTTAGTAATATAAAAAATCTTAAATTAATTTAATAATTTATATTATTATCTTTTACTTTTTCTCTATTTATATTATAAAACTGTTCAAATAGCAATAAAAAAATCTATTTAATTGAATGAATCGCTGGTTGATTTATAGAAAAAATGTTAGATTTGTTGATCTATTATAATTTATATGTTAAAATAGACATTTTTCAAACTAAGTAACATAAGTGATTCTAGACAATGTATTGTTAATGAACTAGTAGAGAGAAATTTGAAAAACATGATATATCAGTTGAGGATGATCAAAGAACACACTGATCTAAATGTTATAATGAACAAAGATAAAGCTATTTTGAGAAACTTTAGAAATTTAAAAGATAGCTTATATCAAAACTATTAGGTTGAGTCCTAAATATTTGTTTTTGTTTACCAACTTTATTCAAAATATAACATTTGGTTACAAAAAAATGGACATCACTTATGGCTCAACCTAATATTAAAAAAACAAATACATTTGCTGAAAATAATTTTTCTTAACACAAGATAAAATGAAAATAAGTTTGCTGCAATTCTCTCTCCCTATATATATATATATATATATATATATATATATGTGTGTGTGTGTGTTAAAGAACAGAACACACACCACTTACTTGCTACCTATATTTCAAACACTCAGCTTTTATCAGGCAAGCAGAAGTCTGCATGTTCAAGACACTTGCTTATATACATATCGTTAGCTCTTCATGTTCAGTTCATTTGTGTTGGGTGTGCATTGAGCACTTTTTTGACCTACCGTATGCTGGTCCAACTGGCCACTATTTGGCTAATGTGTGTGTGTGTGTGTGTGTGTGTGTATATATATATATATATATATATAAAGACAAAAGGAAAACTTATCTTAGCTAATGCACTTTGTCCTAGGTTGGATTTTATCAAGGCAAGTATTTTTATTCATATTGTCTTTTTACAGATATGAATATATATACAGGATGCAATGGACAAATTCTTGCCATTTTATATATTAATTTTGCGCATGGTTTCTTATTTTTTATTTTGTCGACTGCACAGTATAATAGGGTCAGTTAGGCACCATCTATGAGAAAAAGTGCACCATGACGCAATTCATTCTGCCAGAAATTTGGAAATGGCATGCTGTACTGCTTGGCATTTATACTGGAAGTGCTAATATTAACATTTCAGTGTGTTTAGGTGTCAATCTGAGGACAATGCAGTCGATTCAGTGGAAAAGTTGGATGAGTCTAATGGTGACTACAAAGCTGTTTAGAGTGATCACTAGTGATGGCAATGTCATGCCTCTATTCGTCTTCTCACAGGGCCACAGACTCAATACAGTAGCTAACATCAAGTGCCTTGAGGAAGTAGTGCACCCCTGGGTTAAGAGGGTTGCTGTTGGAAGACCCTATGTCTGCCAACAGGACTCTGCACCATGCCATGCAAGCTGAAGAACCCAGTCATGGCTGTCAGACAATTTCTGGAATCACATCACCCCTTACAAATGTAACCCAACCCAACTTCCCAGATTGCAGCCCTCTTAATTATTGTGTGGGGTGCAGTTGAGTGAAAGACCAAAAAAACTTCTTGTAGCATCAAAGATGAACTGAGGGCAAGGATTATGGCAGTATTCACCAACTTTAACAAGGAGACTGTTCAGAAAAGTTGCAGGAGATTCTGAATTCATCTGGAAGCTATGGTTGAAGCCAATGGTGATTTTGTTGAATAAATTTACTCTTCAGTATTTCAAGATAATTTTGTGTAGTTTTTGTAAATATATCTACTAAAATGAGATGTCAGTGTTATTTTCATTTTTGTGTAACTTAATGACAATTTATCCATCTCACATACTCACTCTCATATATATAATTATTTATCATGAAAATACAAACATTTTGCAAGTACTCTATAGATATATTCATTTATAAGAAGAAGCAGTGAAAAGTTTTCAGGTTGGCTAAGATTTAAGATTAAAAAAGACATTAAGGTTTGATTAAGTTTTGAAAATTGGTTTGTATGAAGAATTTTTTACTAGTCTCTTTTTTGAATTGCAGTTTGGCTAGAAACTAATGTTTCAATTGAAACATCTCTATCCTTTTTGGTCTTTGCCTGAAATATATTTGTTTCTTTTTCAGAATCATTGCTCAACAGGCACACTCGATTCTTACCTGTGCTCCAGTTTTTCTTTTCTTTAAATTCTGTCAACATGTACAACGTTGTATTTGTTCTTGGAGGACCTGGTGCTGGTAAAGGTACACAGTGTGTTAAAATTGTGGAGGTCAGTATCTCTTAGGATTTATGATTTTTTTTTTTTTTTTCAAACTTTTACTCTAGAGCTTACATCTGAATTATTAATATTACTTGCCTTTACGCTGCATTCTTTTTCAAGGCCTCTCAATTACAGTATCCTTGTTGTTAATTTAACTCAAATTTATTTTCTGTTGCCATAGCAACATACAACAGCACAACTATGAAATTAAAACACACTATTGTTCAGGGATCAGTCACCTTCGTTGGCAGGATAGACTTTTTGTACAGCGAATGAAATTAAGAGTGAAGTGAAAGATGATGACTCTATTATATTATTAATGTTATTATTTTATATTAGATTGTAATGAAAATATTTTAATTTTTACAAACATTTACTCTAAGGTTTTGTTTTTTTTATGTGTCGTAATTATTTATATATACACCTAACTTTAGGCTACAAATTATAAGAAAAACACCTCGTGTATAATACATGTTTTTCAAAATCTTTAGCAGCTAAGTTTAACATTTATTTAACTTTTTTTTATCTGGTTCATAATGACTAAAAATAGTAATTTTTATTACTTCAGATGTTATAGTGGATGTTTCATATCTGAAATAGATGTTCTTTTTTTATTTATTAAGCAGTGTGTATTATGTCTATTGGTCTTTGCATTTGATAAATCTTAGCAAAAAAAAAAAATGCATCCCCTGGCTGTATCCACTATAATAATGTTTCAAGTAGTATAAATGTTAGATTAAAAATAAATATATTTATTCTTTACAAATAATTTGTCTTAAAACACAAAAATTACACAATATTTAGAGCAAATGTGCAGACATGTTCATATAAAAATGCAACAAGCTTGTAATGAAAATAAGCTAAGGACTATTAAAAATAAAATTATATATAAACACATAGTGAAGTGATTAGTGGATATTTCTCTGTAGTAGCATAAAATAGAATTAGATGTTATTATGATATGTGCATTGTGCCATGGATATCATCTTGGAATGAGAAATTGAAAAACCAAGTTCAAATTCCACTTGAATTCATTGCATTCACTTATGTGTAAATACCATTGGGAAAGGTATGAATCTATCTCTTCTCCCTCCAGATATTGGTTAAGCAGCAGGACAATTGGGTTTTATAGCCTTGGTTGACAATCAGTCTACCACAGAAATAAATGGTAACCTACTGTGGGAAAATCATCTGCCTAGTCTGTCATGGGTTGAAAGAGACATGATCACCCAAACGTGTATCATGTACGGCACTTAACAGACTAGTTGTGATATCTACATATAAAAAAAAAAAAAAGATTTTCTGACATTTGTCAGTCTGCAGCAGTCAGCCATTGTGTAACTTCACTAATAGTTTCTGCCCTACTAAACTCACTCAAATGCTATTTATTTCAAACCAAATTTCCTACACATTATTTTTATGTTTAAGCAATCATATTAAGGGCAAAACAATTTGAAAGTAATCTTCTAGGCAGAGAAAAAGTGGATTTGGACTGCGGGTTTTCATTGAAGATGTTTTAAGTGCAGTATCTGACTTGAGTGCAAAGAGAAAATAGTCCAGAAAGAAATGACTGCATTTCTAAAGTTGTAAGAATTTCCGATCAAGTAAATGAAGGAATATAGAATGGTCATCATTTGAATTATGTTTCAGGGTACTGGAAATCACAAAGAAGACTAGAGGACAATATCTGAAAAATTTATGACCAGTGTTGGATGGTGTCATTTTATGGAGAGATAATTTATCATTTTATTGCTATATTACCATAGCACAGAAATTGCTTATAGATTTTGAAGGCAACTTATGGTGTTTCAGCATTTCATGATGAGACAACATGATGCAAATAGGAAATCAAATCCCACTGAGGTTTGACTGTCTCTATGCACAGTCAATGGAGTTCAGGGGGGAAGAAAACAGCCAATGTCAAGGCCATTAATAACCATCTGTTACTGTTGATGGAAAAAAGCTGCTGTCATTTGTTGTTTTTAAAAGAAAAAATCTGGCCCAAGAGACATTTCCAAAAAGAATAGAGGGGCATGTTTTGAAGGAAGATTTGATTTGAAACAGGGATGATGTGTAACTGGATCAAAGGCTGGCGGGGACAAGCAACCTGCTGAAATAGTCATCCTTATCATTCACTATACATTTAAATTCCGTTGACAGATTTGGTAAGTGGGAACTGGAATCAATAAAAGTCAATGTTGCTAATTATTCCTAATTAGATTGTCTCTGCTATTCAAACATCAGCATTAAGAAGCCATTAAAGTTGCTTGTCTGCAACAAGTGGTAACGATTGACAGAGGGACATATCTTTCATTCTCACAAGCTACATTTGTTGACCAGATCCTTTGATTACATGTACATTGATGTTAGCAGCTTGATAGAACTATTGTAACAGTCATTCAAAAAATGCTGTATTGTGAAGGTGACTTCTTTTTTGAGGAAGGGCAACAAGATGAACCTGTGGACAATGACACTGAAGATGATTAAACCATCTGCTATACTGACAATATATATAAAAATGTCATGATGTCTATCTTTGACATGGAGAGCATTGAAGTAGACTAAAATGTGCTTTATGTGTCTTGTCTGCTGAAATAAAGACCAGAAGTGAACAGCTATCAATTTTTAATTATTGTTTGAAAATGCAAGACAAATGAACCCAGCCAAAATCTATTGAAAACTTTCAAAATAGTTAGGATTATTGAAGGATACAATATATCGTGCATTGCATAAGCATAAATCATACAATTGATTAAACACAAAAATACTTTTGATAAACCACAATTTAATAAATCAACTGATTAATACACACACACACACACACACAAGGTGTATCAAAATGCTTTTACAAACATTTGAGGTAGGTTCCTCAAACTAAAACAAGGATAAATGTCCATATAAACATGTTCACAAATCCTTTGTTTTTGAGTTAAGTTTACAGAAAGTTTACAGTAGATTTTGCTGTGTTGCCATGTAAACTAGGTTACATTTGTTATTCATGTACATTTGTGACTAATCTGTCTTCATTGTTAAACATGTGTAGTAGTGAGTTAACTGGGAAGTGTTCTGTGTATTTGTGCCATATATATATATCTTAAGCAGGCAGATATGATTTTTACATATGTTTGTGCAAATGTTAATAGATGCAAGGCTGAATCAGATTGCATTTCCAGATGGAAAGTAGCCAAATCATCTACCTTTGTTTAGACAGGATCTGTGGCACCACAACCTATGGATTGAGGAAGACTGAGATCTATTTATATGCCTGACCACGAAGAACACATTCTACAGTGAGTCGGAGACAATCCAGGTATCAGCCCACATCAAGTAGCCCTATCATGTCGTATATCTCATAGTATTGCATGGAGAGTACTTGAAGAGCAGCTCCTGTATTTGTATGATCTGCAATGTCTGCAGTCTTTCACCCTCTGATTACTCACCATGGGAAAATTTTTACTGATGGTTTATTGCAAAAATATCAATCTGTTGTTTGTCTCTTAAGTTTTGTTTATAAATGAGGTAATATTTGGTAGAGATGAATAACAAATTTTTACAACCAACATTTGTGGTTGGCTTGGAATTCCATTGATGCAGGCTAGATTCCAGCATCAGTTTGTGATTAATGTGTGGCCTGGAATTGTATGTTCTCCCAGTACATCTTACAGGAGCTGTCTACAAGGATTTATTTTAAACAGATCTGTTAGAGGATGTACTCCTGCTAATACAAAGATGCATGTGGTTCATGCATGATGGGGCTCCAGCACATTTTGGTCACATTGTTTGCAATGCACTGGCTGACATCTACCATGAAAGATGGATTTTCTTATTCACAGATATTTCATAAATTTATTTCTTTATAAAATGGTAAATAATATTTCATTAGTTGGTTCATATATTTTTATAATCTTGTAAACATAAAATTATTATTGTAAATAAACAACCTAATAAATAAATAGTGTTGATTATCATTGTTGTTAATTCTCAAAAATAAAGAAAACATATAAATCTACTTTCATAAGTTTTGGTTTTATTAAAGTTTTAAAACAATGATCATTGCCAAGGGAGTCAAAAAAGGTATACAGTAATAGTGGTGTCAAGGTAATAACCATCCTCTTGACACACCAGTTTTTTTATACAAAGTTTAAACATTGTCAAACAATATTTCCTGATGTTTACATTTTTTTTACTTTGGTGCTGTATATTTATGACCTTGTGCCAGACTATGGTTGCTTAATACCAAAAACTTGGCTTCAAGTTCCTTGTTATTGTGAAGTACATTCTACAGCCCAATTCACTGGGTCACTCACAACTGTGGCCTTGTGCTCAGCTAACCTAAGTGTTTTAAATACTGCATATTTCTGCATAAAAATGACCTTTACATCCATAAAATCACCCTTAAAAATAGGGGGTTGTCTTCTACTACAAATTTTAAAAAAGAAACCTTAAATTCTGAGTCATGTTTATCAGTAGGCTTCAGGCTCTGTGCGATAACCAATAACGTACATGAAAAGATAAACATTATCAAATGAAATGATAATAAAAATAACAAAACCATTTCTACCTATTTCTATATATTACTGGCATGACTTCATAATAAATTGCCTTCTCAAAAATAATTCTATATCAATTAAATAAACTTGTATCCATGCAAGCTCAGCTGAGAAAATGTAAACATTGAGTTATGATTGTGTTAACAGCAATCTTTATCTTTTGCTAAACTTTCAATAATCATTATGGTAGTGTTAATTACAGCAGTAATAGCATTTAGGATAACATAATATTCATTTCTTGTTAAAGATACATTATCATACTGTTAGCAGTATTTTGTGATTGTTGGTGAAGTAGAAGTAAATGGCCATTAGTATACCAGGCTGTTTGTAACTGTTTAGATACAGGAAAAAAGAGGAGGAAGAAGAATACTCAGTATTCACAAAGGTTCCTGTGATGAAGCATAAACAAAACAATGAGTTCCTTTTTAGAGCACAATTATAGGAGAAACATGATATAGAATGGGTTTTGTTATTTCATTTATTTTGAATTTCTAAGGATACAGTAAGTAACATTTCTAACAATATCATCTTTATATAATCAGTTATCATACTACAGTTATAGGAAAAACTCAATGCTATATATATATATATTTTTTTTTTTACCTTGTCTTATCTACAGTAACTATTTGGTTTCAACATTTTTCCCCCTAAACAGACACTTTAAAAGAAACAAACAGTTTCTTTGATTTTGTTACATCAACATCAGTCTTGAAATTTTATTTCAGAAATATGGTTATGTCCACTTATCAGCTGGAGATCTTCTTCGAGCAGAGCGAGCAAATCCTGAATCCAAATATGGTCAGTTGATTGATAAACACATTAAAGAAGGCAGTATTGTACCTGTTGCAATTACCTGTGCTCTTCTTCGACAGGTATGATTTTTGGCTCAATCTTTTTAGTCAATCTATGATTTGTGTATGTGTTTTATGTAATCTGACTACATTAAAAGCAATATAAAAATAGTTTACCAAATATGATAATGCTTGAACTTATAAAAAAATTTGTATAATCTTTAATTCTTATTGTCAAAGTTTACTTTGGTATATCTAATTTTAATAGGATTTTCTTAAATGATAGATATATATGATGTCAACCATAGTCTAGATCATAGTCAATGTGAATTACATGATCCTTTCCTAAGCTGCATAGTATGCAATTCACCAGGGCTACATATGGTTTTGAATTCAAAGTTGTCCTTCTCTTAGACTGATCATCAACTAAAGAGCCTTGATTGCACTTCTATTTAAACCATAGTTGGAGGTTTTGAATCCAGTTGGCCACCTAAAACTATAGAATTCAGTCTGTCCTGCTATTTAGCAATAACTTGGGGGAGAAGGTATACATTCATGCTTTTCTCAAGGGCATTTGCACATCAGTGAATGTAACAAATCTTTCTGATTCTATTTGAGCTGCTATCCATTACTCCACTCTTGCCTGCTTAAAGATAGAAAAGATTTTAGTTTTAAAAACTAAATGATGATAATTTGCTTACAAAGCAGACTGAATTTAGCCTTTTACTTGGGATTACTGTAGTTTTTTATAAATCTTGGGAATCTGGTGCTTTTGATAAATGACAAACAATATTCAACTAAAAAAAAAAATTATTAAAATCAACTGACAAGATTGTTCTGTTCAATTTTTTATTATATTTTTCTACTTTCTGAATAAGATGTATATCAGGAATTAAATTTTTGATAAACTGTTCAAAGTTCATGTTGCAATCATTTATGATAAAAATGTTTGAAACATCTAACCCAATTATTACCAATAACATGGAACCTTTTATGAATTCTCTTGTTGTTCTTTGGAGATTATATCCCTAATATTAACTATCAAAAGATCAATTCTTACATTGCACACATGTGCACCATACTCTCTTGTAGGTTTATCTGAACATGAGACAAATATTAGTAAATAATACTAAAATATATAGCATCCAGTGCAATTAAAGACTCAAAATTCCAAAACCTATTATACAAAATAAAACCCAGATTATATAAAATATCTTTTACCAAATGAGATGGTATCTTGAAGAGTATACAAAATATTTAATATATATATTTAAAAACAAACACCTATTGATGCAATTTTTTTTTTTGTATGGTCTTGCTCATATATAACCACTAGCATCATAGCCTGGCATTGCCCGTGCAACTCGGAACATTTTTTAATTAGATGATTAATGCAGCGTGTTGCGATTTCTGAGCACTTGTAGTCGCCACCTCACTATAAAACTCAGTTATATAAAAATAATTATATAAAAAAATTGTTCAAAAATTCAATTAAAAAATCTATTTTCTTTTGTTTTGCGTAAACGTGAGTTGATGTTTTGTGTGACATTGTAAACAACATTGCGTTTGTTTTACAGGGGAAAATATTTATATTTTTTGTTGACTAAATGAATTTCAGAAATATTTTAAGAATATTTAAAAATGTAGATATTTAATTTTAGAGGAAAAAGTTACATTAATGCCACATGAATTACAGACAGTTGATTTCCTGCATGAAATATTTAGTGAAAAAAAAAATTTTTTTTTTTCTCCAATTTTATTTTCTGAAGTATGAAATATTAAATCTGAAAAAAAAAACTTAAATAATTGTTTCAAAATTACAGGGTAATTACATTCTTTGTTGACTAAATGAATTTCAGAAATTTTCAAAGAATATTTAAAAATGTAGACATTTAATTTTAGAGGGGAAAGTTACATTAATGCCACATGAATTATAGACAGTTGGATTTCCTGCATGAAATATTTAGCAAAAAAAAAAACTTTATTTTTTTTAATTTCATTTTCTGAAGTATGAAATATTAGATCTGAAAAAAAAAATGACTTAAATAATTAAATTAACCATAGGCACTTTTTTTTACATATTTTGTTTTTATTTGAAAAAACACTTTTTTTTAAAATATTTTTGTTTTTATTTGAAAAAACACTTTTTAAATATTTTTGTTTCAAAATTATGGGGAAAAATATTCACATTTTTTTGTTGGCCAAATGAATTTTTAAAACGTCGGAATAAAAATTAAATATAAAGGGTTTTTTTTTTTTTTTTTTTTTTTGTCACATTTGATATGTGTGATTTGATTTGTGTGATGTAATCTAGCGGTAAATTTTTGTTTTAGGATCCAAAGGCTAATATCCCTTCAAACTTTTCCAAACTACTCTTATTTCCATGCAAATGTATATGCTGAACTCAAATCAACAATTAGATATTGAAGAAACCTACCTTTTTTGATGTTAACGACCAGAAGAAAAAAAAATCGGACTTCTTGCTCTTTTTGTCAGCCATTACCGGCTTAGTGAGAGTCATTTGCTGCTAAACGATTTTCGGTGTAGGAAGAAAATTTGGGCCTATTTACTTCCTTTACAGAAAAATCTTTGCAGAAATTACTACGCAAATACACACAAATAACTTTTTATACACACAAATACACGCAGCTTTCTTCTGAAATTAAGTACCGAAAAAAATCGCATAGTAATTTCTGCAAAGACTTTTTCTGTAAAGGAAGTAAATAGGCCCAAATTTTCTTCCTATGCCTAAAATCGTTCAGCAGTGAATGACTCTCACTAAGCCGGTAATGGCTGACAAAAAGAGAGAAAAGTCCTTTTTTTGTTTTTTTTTTGTTTTTTCTGGTTGTTAACATCAAAAAAGGTACGTTTCTTAAATATCTAATTGTTGATTTGTGTTCAGCATATACATTTGCACGGAAATAAGACTATTTTGGAAACATTTGAAGAAATATTAGCCTTTGGCTCCTAAAACAAAAATTTACCAATCTAGCAACCATCTTAGATCTTAGATGTTTTACAAAGCAAATGTAAACAATTGGATCCATTGGCCAAAAAGTGCGAAAAGGAAAATTACTGAACTTAAACTCAAAAAGTATGTGTCGACCTGGCTTCGCTGTAGACATGTGTCCCTAGAAAGTTTGAATGGCATAGCTTAAAAAATGTAGGCGTGCAAGGGAACAGTCACACACAGACTCACAGATTGCTTTTTATATATATAGATTACACATGATGCCTTTACAGACTTTCAAACTTTCAACTCTGTATAAAATGTCAGGATGAAGCCAACAGAATCTTCCCTACCACACACACAAACACACACTATTACTATTTTAATATTTTTATTACAAGTAGTTATAATAATAGTTTGCATCACTACACAAATGCTTTCATATTTCAGTACTATAAATTGTACTTTGTCAAGTGATGGTTGGCAAAATATTATTATAACCACTTATAATAATTGTGTATGTGTTACATCTATATATTAAAGTGCTCAATATTGGGGATAAGCCTTATTTAAATATAAAAATGAACATTGAGGTCAACAACCATCAGTGAAATACCATTTCATGATTAAGTGTAATCTAAATAGCCTGAAGATTGTGCTTAAGTATGAAACAGACTGTTGCCACTGGATGTTGACGTCCATGTCCACTTTTCTATTTATGTACACTCTATCCCTGATATTGACCCCTTTAGCCCATAAATATAGCAAACCATAAAACTATATTTTTATCATAGGTTTCTATATACACACACACACACACACACAAATTAATGCATACATATTTTGCAAATTTAAGTTTGAGTTGCTATTAAGGTTGTAAAATTTAGAAAATAAATTTAGTCTGAAAACAGTTAAGAATTCTGAACAAAACTGTTTTTTATTGAATACCCAAATTTTATCAGGATAGATGATACTCTTCATCTTGGTTTGTGTTATGCAAATAAATACATTGGTACCTTGACTTATGAGTGTCTCAACTAACAAGGTTTTTGATATATGAACTATGTCCCAACCAAGTTTTTGCTTAGAATTGAAAGCTAAAATTCAGGTTTAGAGCCATCTTCAGATACCCCACCACTAGTTAGCACAGCAAATGCTGTAACATTTGCCCAGCATCCTATGTCTCACTCCTTCACTTTAAGCAGTTAGCTCGCAGTGGAAGCATCAGTGTTGTGCTCATATTTGTGCTTTCAGTTAATTTGCAAAGCTTTATTTTTCCAACCATAGTCCGAAGAAAGTGAGTACATAGGACAATGCTAAGAAGAAGCAAAAGCTGATGATATGCATTGCATAGAAGAAATTATCAAAAAGCATGATCACTGTGCATGTAGTCAACTTGGTGAAGCAGTACAAGTGTTGCATTTTTACAATATGCACCATACTGAAGCAGAAGGAGACAGTAAAGGGAATAACACCAGCAAGAGCATTAAAATAATTTCTAAACATGGACTATTTCTATGAAATATGGAGGAGCTGCTGATTGACCGAGAAGCAGCTTACAGGAGATACTTTGACAGAGATCATAATCTGAGAGAAGGCGCAAGTTATTTATACTAATTTGCTGCAACAGACCTCAGGCACTTCGACAGACAAGGCATCAGGTGAGCTATTTAAAGCCAGTTGAGGCTGGTTTGAGAATTTTAAAGAGAACTGGCATTCACTCTATTGTCAGGCATGGTAAGGCAGTGAGCGTGAATATGAAGGCAGCTGAGGATTACCTCAAAACATTTGCTGGAATTATAGCAGCTGAAGGTTACATCACCCAGCTAGTCTTCAACTGTAATGAGACAAGATTTTTTTGGAAGAAGATTTCAAGGAGAAATTGTATAATGGAAGAGGCTGACAGACCACAAACCCATAAAGGATAGGCTAACCCTCACACTGTGCACCAATGCGAGCAGCAACTGCAAGATTAAGCTGCTACTCATTTATCATTTAAAAATCATCTAAGATTCTGAAAGAAAAACTGCAGGTTATGTGTCGGGCAAACCTGATGGCGTGGGTCATCAGACAATTCTCTTGAAGTAGAGGAATTCAGTCTTTGGTCCTGACTTTAATATTTCAGGTGAAATAACATACCCCCTGCAAATCCTTCTTGTCCTGAACAATTCACCTGCTCGCCCACCTAATTACAAAGATGACAAGTTTATATAAATTCTCTACTTTCCATCCAACACCATCCTATCGTGCAGCCCATGGACCAGCAAGTGATTTCTAATTACAAGAAGCTTTTCACCAAGCACCTGTTTTGCCATTGCTTTAAGGCACAAACCTCACCCTTTGAAAGTTCTGGAAGGACCACTATGACATCGTGACATACCTCAGAATTATCAATATGGCTTGGCAGGATGTTTACAAAAGAACTTGACCTCTGCATGGAAGAAGGTGTGACCTGAGGTTGTGTCTAAAATGGACTTTGAAAAACTCAAACATGAAGTGGCAATGGTGATAGAGATTGTATCTATTGGCAAGTCCACTGGCCTAAACATAGATTAAGGTGACAGAGAAGATTATCTCTACAATTGCGATAAAGGAAATGTTGGGAGTGTGGGAGAAACTTTATTCAAAAGAAAAACCCAGAAAAAGTTGCAACTGGGCATGTGATGGCACTATTTAATGACACTTGCCTAACTCATTTCAGAAACATTCTGAAAGGAAGGATGAAACAGACCTCATTGGACAGGTTTTTATCGAAAACCTCTGCAGATGAAAGTGAGGAAAGCATGATGAAAAAGGCAAAATAAGCGAATAAGATTCAGTTATTCAGTTCAGCCTTTCTCTTTCACCTCCATCAGCACATTCAAGTCATTTGATCATCAAGGTAAATGCTGTACATTATACTTAATAAACCTGTTTATTGCAGTACATTCTATTGTATTGTGTTTTTATACAATATTTGTTTATAAGTACATTTTTCTTATTTAAAAACATGTAACAAAAAAATTGCATTGTTTTTTGTTTTTTTTTGTGGGGTCAAAATGGATTATTGGTATTTTAATTCATTTCAATGGAGAAAATTAATTTGAGTTACATGCTCTGTCACAGAACGAATTAGACTCATAAATCAAGGCACCATTGTAAATATAATATTTCTTTTCTTTTAGCCCTTTTCAGATGAACCAGCAAGATGTGATATGGATTTTTGATTGCATTTGGTTTTTATAGATATATTCAAAACCTGATATTCTTGAGTAATATCAGAATATATATACAAGAGTTGTTTTGTGCATGTTGCTCATAAATTTCAGTTGCTATAAAGTTGTAAAATTTATAAGATGTATTTAGTCTGGAACAATTTAAGACATTTGAATAAAAATTATTTTTAATTAAATGTCTACTGTCTCTTTTTTATCTAGTAGTTTTGCAAGTATTTTACTATTAAGAGAAGATATAAAGAATCGTGTTAATGGTGGATAATTTTGTTTTTGTAGGCAATGGAGAAGAGTGGTAAGGATAATTTCCTCATTGATGGTTTTCCAAGAAACAAGGATAATCTGGATGGATGGAATCAAGAAATGAATGATGTTGCCAATGTAAAAATGGTGCTCTTTTTTAATTGCAGTGAAGAAGTAAGTTCAACTTTTTCTTCTCTCTCTCTCTCTCTCTCTGGAATATAAGAAAAAAGGCACACTTCCCTTAATTCTAATTGAAAAATCATGAAAAAACAATGAGAAACCATTCCAATACCTTTCTCAAGACCAATCATAGCAATATACAGTTTAAAGATATAAAATAAAAGAAGTTATGAAGAGCTATGATTGCCTATGTCTTGAAGGAACATGACTGTTGTAACCCTAAAAGGTTACTGAGTGAGTAATTACCAAAATGGAGGTTGAGAATAACAGTATATCAACAAGTACAAGACTCACACACTGCATGAAGTAGATACACTGTTAATTAGTATAATCACTCTACTCTACTACAATAGTGTCCATGTATTTAAAAAGATAGGAACATCCCATTTCTGTATATAGGTAAATATATAACAATGACACTAGGATAGGTGATTTAATTTTAGGCAAGTATTTTGCATATGTTGCTAATTAAAGCTTGTCATATTTAAAATATTTTAAAATTATTCTTGAT
This sequence comes from Ascarosepion bandense, assembly GCA_037127315.1. Taxonomy (NCBI): domain Eukaryota; kingdom Metazoa; phylum Mollusca; class Cephalopoda; order Sepiida; family Sepiidae; genus Ascarosepion; species Ascarosepion bandense. The sequence continues at coordinate 2,897,020 of JBBBDQ010000768.1, read as the reverse complement.
TAATAATTAATTTTTATAATTTTTTTAGATGTAACTTGCAACATTTTTATTTTTAGGTGTGTATTAACCGTTGTCTTGAACGTGGAAAGACTAGTGGCAGAACAGATGACAATACTGAGAGTTTGAAGAAACGGTAAGTTAACAGTTTTAGCCATATTCTTATAAACATTTTCCAAGCATTTTAAATAAAAAAATGTGTACTACAGGGTTTGGCTGAAATGAATTTTAAACTTTATGGTATATTTTTATTGAAATACATAATTTATATTTACAAAAAGAAAAATTGCAGTAGAAAGAAAAAATGTTAACACATTGAATGTTTTATTTCTTTTTTAACTTACAGCCTGCCAGATACTCTTCAAAAGTAAACAATATTGAATAATTGCTTAAGCTTTCTTTTTTCTAATCTATTTCTTATGCAAACAGTTTTTAGTAATTCTCTAAATTAATAAGTTCATTGAAATTTTCAATAATCACTACACTGTAGATCAAATATGATTTATATTAAAATATTTATGAGACCCTCAGTAAGCATCATTCTTTAGAGACAATGTGTTTTTAAACACAAAGTATTGTTTTAGTATTATGTAACAAATAATCCTGGAAATGATCAACTTATTGACTGATTTCATAATGACAATGTAGGGAGGATCCTCAAGATAAGATGTCAAGACCATGTGAAGATGGCAAAATTGCTTCAGCATGCCTCCATAGAATCTTTTTGTGTCAAAGTACATCAAAGAAAATAGAAGTTCATCAGCAAAATACAAACAATGATAGCAACACTGACCTGAGTTCCTGAAGGGAAAAAAAACTACAGAGAAGGAGAGGAAAGCAATGGGCAAGTGATCTTGGGGTGAGGCAGAAGTGGCAGGTGCAGATAAGGCTCTGTGGAGGCATTCTGTAGGGGCACATGTTATGAAGTATCAGACAAAAAGGAATGTAACAAACAATAAAATATATTATTTTTAATAGATGCTTATGTTTGAAATAGATGACCTAATTTTATTTTGGATATTGTGTACTATGTCTATCAGCTTCTGCACACAAAATTTCTCCTGCAAAAGGGAATACAGGTTAAAACTAGAGAGCACATTTCCTTAAGAGTTATTGAGTGTACAGTCCAGTAGATGTAACACACACTGTTTAAAATAAAAGCAGGGCATCTATTTTAAATATGGGTATCCACTGAAAAGGTCAGATTAAAAACACATTCATTCATTCTTTAGAAATAAAATGTTTATAAACAATATATTATATCCTATTAGTATTCAAAATGTTAAAAATTTTGCACATATGAAAATTAATATTTTATTAAAGAGCTAAAATAAAAAAAGAATATCATTGATTTTAATCAAAAACATTATACAACACATCAGTAGATATGAATCTATGGCCACATGTCCATGACTAACATGAGCATACAAGTTAGAGCACATCAGTTGTTGTTTGACCTAGAGATGGATGGGTTCTGTTAACTATACACATGCTAAAGGTACACTATGCATGAATGAATACATCCCTGCTTTCAACCCAGGTAGGTGGGGGGAACTGGTCAGGTGATTAGCAATCCTATGACCATACCAGGTCATAAGGCTGATGATGATGAATATGACATCTCCCTAGAGATGATTCTTTATTAAGTTGATGAATATTATTCCATTTTACTGCAGTATTTACAACAAATATCATGATGAGCTTGAATGGTTATTCAAGCTCATAGGTCAACTACATGTACTGCAGCTATAGCAACAATGAGTGCTTTTAGGACAAGACGGCATAATGGAAACCATCCTCCTTCATGTTGGTTTTGAATTCAGAGTTGTTCTTCTCTTGAGATGGTTGCTACTCAAGGCTAGAGAACCAAGTCTGCCTTGCTATTTAACATATAGCTGAAGGAAGAAGAAATGGATTCATGCCTCTTCTAAGAGAATTTGTGTGAAAGTGAATGCAACAGACTTTGTCAAAATTTAAACTCAGCTTGCTAATTCCACTTTGATGGAAGGCAAAAACGTATCTCTAAGATGATTAAAAGAGAGCAGTTTTGTTTTGGAGGCTTTAAAATTAAGAAGCCATTTCTTGCCCCAGTTAACAAATTGCAGGCAATTTTTGAAATCATTTGCCTATTTGAACTTATCAACCCTATCAAACTTACCATTAAGACATGAATAAATACTTGTGTCATTGGCTTAGATACCAATTTGAGAATTGATGATATTAGGAAGTCCAAGCATAGACCTGCATTAATGTAAAAAGATCTAGAAGAGTGGCCATTCAAGACAAGTTCATTTCACAATATAAAAGAGATTGAATCAAGTGAAAAAATTCAGACAGAAATATCATTAACTCCTCAACTTGTAAAGAAAAACAGCATGTCTTTTTATTTTGTAGGTACCTTAATACAATTTATTGAATTTGTTTATAGCACGTTAACATCAGTTTCTCTTTTGACTACTAATATTAAGAAACAATATAAAAAAAGAGTGATAACGAAAATTATAGAACTTTTAATCACTGTTTCAATCCTCAAATATGAAAATTAAGTGTTCAAGATTTTCAGTCTTTTAAAAAAAAATTATTGACTTCTTTGTACTTATTTTATAAATATGTTTTTTATTATGGTCACAATTTTCTTAAATTTTTATTCACAACACCTTTCTAAATTTGGGAATTTATGAATTGAGATATTGTAATCTAAAGATTTATAATTCAAATTATATAAAAGTAGTGCAATTTAACTTGGTGAAGCAAATAAAGAGTTAAGTTCTAAATTCCAATCATCTGAAGAAGGCCGAAGTGTACAATGGCTGAAATGTTGTGAATATATCAACAAAAATGAGGACAACAATCTGTACAATATAAATAGTGTAAATAAATACAATATCTCATGTCAGGAATATAAACAAATATATCCAAAGTCTTTGATAAAATAATCTTGTTTGTTTGTAGACAAAGGTTTAAAAAAGAGCATGCTCCAGAAAGATTGTTTTTTTTTTATTCTAAAAATCTGATTCTCTTTTCTCATATTTATTTATATTTTCTGAGAGGTTTTCCCTTTAAAAGCTGCCCACTGAGTAAAAGAGGGAAAAGTTTGTGCATCAAGGTGAGCCTTCAGAAAAAAACAAAAAAACAAAAAAAAAATCATTGAGATATAGTAGAATCAGCCATATGTTTGATTACTATTAAATATTGATTACTACCTTATTAAAAGGCATGGCATCTTTATTAATCCTCAATTACCTAGTCCTGTAGATGTCAGTTACATTGTTTAATAAAAGAAATAAAATATCTACCAAATATAACATTTATATTAATCTTATTCTAATTTAGCATGTCCCTCCTTTAGTTTATTAGTATGTCCATTACACCTTTCAAATAATTAAAAAATAAGAGACTATTCTGTTTTGACAGCATGGAAAGACATGTCAAAGGTGCTACTTGGTTTCAGGAAGTAAATGATTAAAAAAAAGGGAAGATAAGTGTTTAATGTTTGTTTCAGTGAAATTGAAAAAGTTTCTAATTTTCAAATCTGTTCATTTGTTGTAAAAGTTGTTATATTCAAATATTTAATGGATAAAAAAAATATTTGTTTTTAATGAGAATATAAAAGAAAGAAAGAAATAATGAAGGGAAATAAGTCTTTAAAATACAAAATCAGTTACAATAAATAAAATAACATTGTCTGCTGAATTATTTTTTTTTAATTATTATTATTAAGAGAAATGTTCATAAGACAGGGATTGACTCAAAAGAAAGACATAAGGGAACATAAAAATACTTAACATCTTCTGCCACTACCTCATAAATAATGGGCTATTCTGTTTCAAGGAAAGAGTAGAAAAGACACTACTAAATTTTCATGAAAAAATGAATGAAAGAAACAAAGTAAGTGCTAACAAAGGGAAGATGAAAGTAATTAATGGTTTCCATGAAATGAAGAAAGTTGTCGATTGCAAATTTTTTCATTTCTACCCACTTTTTTAAAATAATAACCAGCATTCATATTTATGATTAGTATTTCAATATTTTGTTGCAATTTTTTTCAGCTCAAATATTTAACGATGCAATAGGGGAATTTCTACAGATATTTTATTGTCATAGAACTCGCCATGAGTTTATTCAACACACCATGAGCTTAAGAATTAAGATTCATCAGAAAATTCAAATAGAAGAACCATGAAATTTACTGTGACATTCTCACACCGTGTAACTCTCTTTCCTCTCAAAACTACACTGGGCACAGATACCAAATGATTTAACCGCAGTCACTAATATCAGTCAACCTCATCCAATCAGCCATACACACCTTTCAACCTTTGATCTTCATAAGATTGACCTAAGCCAGTTTTGACTTAACTGTTTGTAGTCTACAGTAATATAATTAATTTTATTTTAAATTTTGTTTTCTTGTCTCTCTTCTTGCTAATAATGCCTTTGTTTCTTGCTATCATACATGTCTATTTCCCCTATTACAATATCACAAGTAATCCTCCTCTCTTTTATTGTTTGACCTCAATATAAAATTGTAACAGATGGACACATGGCTCTTATTATATATGTTATATAAAAATTATGAATATTCTATTAATTTTTTTTCTTTGCAGAATTGTAACTTTTAATGACTCAACTAGACCCATAATTGAACATTATCAAGCACTGAAACTTGTCCAAGAAATTCCTGCCGAAAAGAATCCATCTGAAGTAAGTTAATTTTGTTTCTTTGCTGAGGAGCACCATGATGCAGCATTGTTGAAAAACCAATGAAATATAAAGCATTTACATGTGTGTATTCCCAGATGAATCTTTTGAAGATGAATTTATAATTTATTTTAGATCTGCAATCTTCTTTTTGTGTCATGTCTAATTATGTCTCTTCACAACTTCCTATCCATTGTATCTCTTAGCAAAGTTTGTCTTTTTACTATCTCTGCTAGTAACTGCTCTGCCATCCATTTATACATTTGATAGGTAGATTACTTGTTGTTTTCCTCTGTCCTTCTTGCCTTCAATATATCTTGTGAGTATCAAATGCTCAGAGCCATCTTTCCTCATTATGTTTCCATAAATTTCAACTTTCTCTTTGATTCTATTCTGATGTGGATGTGTAGGTGGTGTAATGGATTGTGGCGTGGAATGAGAAATCAGAGCTGAGTTTGAATTCCAGTCAGGTTCATTACATTCACTTATGCACAATTATCCTTGAAAAGGTATGAATCCATCTCATCACCCCAGCTATGGTTTAAATAGTGGGATTTATAGCTGGAAAAATTAGTTATATCCAAACAATTGTTAATGCAATATTCAGTCACAGAAAAAGAATTATTCTTACAATTCAAAATATGTCTCCACTTTAAATAAACCTCAAAGGGTTGATGAACCTTAAGAAAAAAATTAATCTCAAGCTGGCAGAGTTAAAAGTAAATATAATAACTTGGATGAGACTAGAAATTCAAAGTAGAACACATTAAGAGGAGCTCTAGTGATGTCAATGAACAAAATCATCCCAAGAAGAGAAACAAGAAAAAAAAAAAGAAATGGATCTTAGATGAAATTCTCAGGATGATGAAATAGAGATAGCAAGCAATACCAAGGAATGGTACAGAATATAGACACATGCATCAAATCTGTAATACAAAGAATATCAGTCAATGCTTTCTGCAGCAGACTGGTTGCCAACCAAGGCTATAGAATCCAATCTGTCTTGTTATTTAACCCATAGCTGTAGGCATTTGCATGAAAGTGAATGCAATGACTTTAACTGGAATTCAAATTTGGCTCTTTGATTTCTTGTTCCGAGCTGACATCCACTGCACCATAACGTACAAAGAGTATAATCAGTTGTAATCAGAATGAAGACGAGAAAGGAGTTTTTGTTCCCAGACAAGGAAAAGTGAATTTTTTTCTATTCACATTTAGCTCACATAATTTTATGTCTTTCCCCCCCCCTCTTAGTTTGCCTTTTATTAGTGTAAACATACAACAGTGCACTCATCCATTCCCCCACTGACCAGTCACTTATTACCATGTGTCATTCTGCTTTCATTCATACCAAAAACTGAAAAAAGCCTGCTGCATGCTCACAACGAAACAAATAAAATCATACACCACATTGAAAACCAAGAAACTGAACTTTGCTTTCAGCATATAAATTAAGTGCTTTTTCAGAATCTGGGTGGGTTGGTAGGTGACACATGGTCCAACTTCTGCTGTGTTGGACTAATAGATCAGCCTTCGTCTTTCCTTCCTGTTCATCTACACTTCAAGGTCAGTATCAGAACTATGTGAGGAACAGTCTATATACTGCCACGGGTAGACAAGAATTGACTACCTCAATCACAAACATAATTGTTAGTATAGAGACCAGCAACTGAAAATCATCAGTGTCCAATTTTGTTGTCACTTGACTGCAAAAGTTTTCTTTTATTTATTTATTTTTTCTTTTCTTCCCTTTCAGTCAAGTGGGTACCAATTAGAAAATTTTGCTAGTCATAAAACAGAAGCATTTTAGATTGAGATAAAATCTTTCCTTTTCTACATGGGTGCCCACTCCTGGTGTAACATTAGATCTGATATTCAAATTTTAATTTCTCATTTTATACTTATATAAATTTCTCATTTTTAAAAATACTTATTACTCATAATTTTTATTATCATACTGGAGTTAGACTATTATTGTCATCTTTTTAGCTTTCCGATTGTTTATTTAATCTTCAATAACACTTATTTTAATTTATCTGCATGCATTTTCTTCAATAAAATTAAAGACTAATTGCTTAAGTAGCAATTGTACTTTTCTTGTTACACTTTCTATCTCATATTTAACCCTTTTCAACACTTTTAAACCCACCCTGTAAATATCAGCTACCAATGTTCAACTCACCATAACCCATTGCCAATATCAGTCAGTTAAGTGCCATACGTGATACACGCTTGGGCGATCATGTCACGAAAGAGATATGACTGACTAGGCAGAAGATTATCCTGCAGTAGATTGCCATTGCTTTCTGCGGTAGACTGGTTGCCAACCAAGGCTATAGAACCCAATCTGTCCTGTTATTTGACCCATAGCTGGAGGGAAGAGATGGATTAATACCTTTCCCAAGGGTATTTGCGCATATATGATTGCAACGAATTCAACTGGAATTCGAACTCGGCTCTATACTTTGCCATAATACATGATGACATCATCACAAATAGCACAGGAAGTCATGTAAACAGTGAAATTTTTGGAGCTGATATTTATGGAGTGGGTTTGATCATGTTGAATGCTAAAGGATTAATCTCTTTTAGGAACTTAAACACACAATTCCAGTTTGAAGTTCCCTTCAGATTTTAAAATACTTTGTTATTATGTCCATTATTGATAATTTTTATAATTATTAAAATCACTAAGCATTAGTACATAACTTTTGAAGTAGTCTATATTTATTTTTTTTTCATAGTAAATAAAAATAACTCTATAAATGAAAATAAGTGTTGCTCTTTTGCATTCTATTTTATGTGTACATATTCAAACCACAACAATAATAACTTGTATTTTTACAAATGTGTGTATTTTAAATTATCATTATAAGTTAGAAAAAGAAAAATAAACTCCAAATGTGGCTAAGATATTTGTAATCTTTACAGAATAAATTCTTTTTTGCAACTTTGTAGTTATAGGGTAAAATCTTTCTTTTTATTTCTTTTAATTATTCTAATTTTATTTTTATTTTTTCTTTCCTTTTTCTTCTCTTCTATTATCTTTCTTTCTCTCAGCTCTCCTTTTAAACTTTTTGCAACTGTCTTAATTTAGAAACCTTTTTTAAAAATCGTCACTTGCACTGTATTTGCTAATTCTCCTCTATAATAGATTTTTTAATTTGATTTTTTTTTATTGTTTTACAGGTGTTTGAAGAGGTGCAGCAAGTGTTTGAAAAGATGGATTCATGAAACAGATATTGTCCCTTAAAAATTGTTCAGTCATAAGAAAGTAAAAATGTGTATCGTACATTGGCTCTGCTCTTTAAAAAAGGAACAAAAATTGGCACTATGAACAAGAAGTTATGGAGGGAATTGATATATACATATAATATTTTTCTTAAAATTGAATGACTCAATTCTTGGGTGAGATTTTATGAGGGAATAATACATATATGTAATTGTCTATTCTTTTTTAAATCATGTTGGTTTGTAATCTTAAAAATATGATTTAAACTATATTAATTTCTAGTGGTACATATTTGTTGGAATTATGTAAATGGTTATTTATATACAAACTTGATATTTTTTAATATATTAAGTTAAACATTTTTTAAATATTTAGAATTTTGGAAAAAGAATACTTGGGGAGAAATTTTACCAATAAACTCTAATTTAGAGGATATTTGTAGCATTTTTTAAAGCTTTGAGGAAAGAAATATGGAAAAGAACAAAAATTGGATTAAAAAAAATTGTTCCTTTGTATAATCACCCAATTTGTAAGCACTGCATACCTCCATTACAGCTAAAAGTTTCAAAAACCTGCGGTTGGTTTTCTAAAAAACCAAATCAGATAATTTATTGACATAAATAATTGTCCAAAAACCATATTTTCAGTTTCATTTCTAACAGTCATTTTTGCAACTTAAATCCTGGAAATAGATTTCTTTCTTAACATGATTGTTTCAATGTGTGTATTTCTTAATTAAATGTCTGATAAGTTTATTATTTTCGATTTACTGCAAAAAATTACTGATAAATTAATGAAAATGTTAGCCTCTTTAATAATGCTTACTATCATTATTATTGAAAATATATCAGTTGAGAGTGTATCATTCATTTTGCCAGCTGATTTTAGATCAAGGCAATGTAATGTTTATGTATTTACACAAATCTTTAAGTATACACTGCATTATTTCTAGCTGTTTACATGCTGACTATTGTTCTTATCTTTGTTGTTATCAAAACAAAAATCAGGACAATAATCTGTATGTAAATGATAACTCCTCATCCCAGAAATTAAAAAAGAAATTATTTCTGGCATATATTAATCTTAAATACTGAACAATTTGATTTCATTTCTTGCTTTGTTATATACCTGACTATATGTCTATCATTTTAATGACTTTTATAATCTTGTTAAAAAGATTGCTTGCGTAACTTCTTTTCACTTAGGTGAATTATGACAAGGATGCTGTACAAAAGCCCACTTCCCAAAATTTTGAGAAAATATCAGAATTTATTTTAGAATCTCTCTTGGCCGGGCTGAGAACTATTCAGCACACCCTCGTAGAACTTATTTAAGTGCCAACAGGGAGAATATTTGAACTTTTAAAATAAAAAGATAATTTTTGATTCGTGGAATAAGATAACTGTTCCATGGAGAAAATTTGCAAAAAATAATAGTAAGCTCTCTAAAATCATTTTTGGTGGGGCAAATTGGAGGAAATAATTTGCTCATGTTGGCACTTGTATTTGGCATACAAGACTACACTCAGAGTATTTTTTGTTTTTCGAGATGGTGTATTTTAATAATTTTAGCCATGTTCATTTTATTAATCATATCATCTATCTGAAATAGGTATATTGAAACAGTCATATTATGAAATATTTGTATTTTTATGCTTGCTTTATGATTTAAGAGTGACATCTGCATTTTTAATTTCAGTAAAATATTGGCCAACTTTCAACTCAGATTGAAAAGCTTAAGTCTTGTATCTTAATATATACCAAGTAATTGAGAACAAGTTACAATGTAAAGAAAAACATTGATATTCAATAGAAAAACAATCAGTATATTTTAAAAATTATTTGTACATTTATTCAATTAAGAAAAACTAGGGAACAAAAGTTATTCACTAAAACTACCATCAGCTTCAAGTAAGGCCTTAATACAGACTCAGGTAACTGCCACTGTGAATCATATGATTCTCTTAAGTTGTCTGTCTTCTAGCAGTTTTCGATGAGTCCTTGTTAATATGGAGCCATTGGTTGGTCTCCCCTTATGAAGACATTCAGACCTAATCCAAAGTAGAACTAGAAGATTGTCAAATTCATGACCAGAAGTTAGGCAGCATGATATGAGCTTTGAACAATCAGGAATGGTGTACATTTGTGGGTTTCAAATACAACCAGTTGTAATTTTTCTTATTCCCTTGGTTAGTTTTAAGAATCTGAATATCTTAAGAATTGTTGTGATTGATGGTTACTGCTACAAGGATTATATGCCTTTTCATTTATTCTATCAAATTGGATGCTGCCATTTTAATGCTCTCTATGCATCTTAAAAGAGAATGGTAAAATTTGGCTCATGTCAACATGACATTATCTTTCATTTATAACCTGTTATGGGTGTGTTTTCAAATATCTGGCACATCTTGTATACAAAAAAACTAATCTCTACCACCAGTTTTCTTGTCATTTTTAGTCACATATACTAAGAATGAAGAACCACCTATGTGTACAGCTTGTCTTGGATCATATATGGCATATCTTCATTAAATGTGATGGCCTGAACCTAACGGGACTCAGATATTAAAGGAAATACTTTAAAAGAAATTATTCAACAAAATTCATCCAAACTCTTATATTCAAATTTTTACAAAAGGTTAAACTACATGACAAGATTTAACTCCTGATACTTACATATATCTGTGTATATAAAATCAATTTTAAGTTAGTTATTAGTCTTTGTGACACAATATTAACACATTGGTATTGATGTTAAGTACAAAAAGGCCAACCTAACTCACTTGACATTTCAGGATGCATATTTGACCATTTCAAGTTAAAAAATAATCATAGTCTCTATTGAGAGAATGATTAAACAACAAATGGTGTGAAATAATGATTTCTTATTGGGAATGTCCATTTAACTGAACAAAATTCTGTGCAATTATTGCTTATCAATTTCAGTAAGATAAAAAGATATATAATAAAATATTTTTATTATTTGTATCTTTGAACTTTTTTTACTACACATTGAAATATAATCAAATGAATATTTCTAATTTTGTTAGCTTTATGTTGTAGCTTTAACTTTTTTAAATCTCTAATATATTTATTGAAAAAATGACATTGGAAAAATTTAGACAAAAATTTACTCCATCTTAAATCACAAAAATATAGATTGGACATTGACCATTCATATTAAAAATTATTTCACAGCCTATATTTCAATAAACAAATCATGAGCATTATCAGTGATTAAATGAATTTAATTTCGTTTGAAAAGTGTGAAAAGTGTATGATAAATAATATAAATGCACAATATTGCAAAACATCTGCCTTCATAGAATTATATAAAAGTAAAAACTGTACAAACAGCAGTTTATTTTTTCTCACCTTTTTTTAGTAGCACAAATGTACAAAACAAAAATTGTTTCAGCTTCAATGATGTAAATTGCAACATGCAGAAAATGAAAACATTTGGCATATTAATTTCTATTTTAAGAGTGAATAATACTCTTCTTTAGTGGCCTCCTATGAATTTCTCATGCATTCTCTGTTGTGCTTGATATATTTGTAGTCACTTTATTGCTAATCACAAATGTGCAGTCCACAGGGATGGATGTCTTCTTTCTGGCATTCTCAGAGTGGGTGGGATTTTGTAAACAAACAATAAGGTAACTATAAATTATATTTAAGCTGATGGATTTACCAACCAATTCACCTGGGAGTAACCACTTTTAGTCAGCCATTCTTATATTTCTCAAAAAAAAAAAAAATTTTATTATATTGTTTGAAGTTCCAGTTTCTTATAATTTTGTATATGCATAGAAATACGTCATAAGTTCAAAGTGAAATTATTTCCCTTTTTAAAGATTTTTAAAAATGAAACCAAACCAGGCAAGAAAAGGTATTAACAAAAATATTTGCATTGAGATCAGCTCTTTAGGAACTTAAATCAGGAATCATTTCATTTTTTATTGTCAAAGTATTTAGGATTATGTGAAAAATAAAAATTGGAGTGTTTCTTTATATCTGAACAGAAATAAATGAAAGAAAAGTAAAGAAAACACTATTGCTCAAATCATGTTTGAAACAATACTATTTTGCCTCAAATTGGGTTTAAAATAGAGTGAAAAAAACTGAAGTTGAGCTTTTGGAAATTTGGGGATTTTTCTATTTTTTATGTGTTTGTTTATATTTTTAATAGTAATCTTTGCTTTGAATGTATTATTGGTAAATTAGACCAATTTTGGAACAAGGCCATATTAAAAAAGGGCTTCGTTCAAGAATGAACTCAATAATGGTATACTAGTTGACAAAGCATTACAAAGGTGGTATTGATCTATGTAGTTCAACATTAATGAAGATATACATTTGATAAATTAGTAAGCAAAAAAAAAAAAAATAATGATACTGGGAATTTTTTTGTTTTAAGCCCTGCATACATGAACTTCCTCTCTCACTAGCTATTTTACACAAGGTAAGCAGCTTGGGGTGTCATTTACAGAGCTTGAGCTTGTCTCCTTGTTCACTAAACTTAGCTTAATCTGGCACAGGGTTACAAGTTTGAACTTACAATAAGAGTAAATAGCTCTGAGGCTAGTTTGTAAATGTTTCCTTATGAAGAAATGTCAAGAGTTTAATTTTTCTAACAATGAATACCATACTTTTATGTCAATATCCTACACAAATCTTGAGTAGCCTATCACAAGGAAAAAGAATTCCCAAATGCAGATATACTCAAAATATAAATCTAAAATCTCTTTAAAAAGTCATTTGTGTTGACTATTTTTTTCTTACTACAGTGTACTCAGTAAAAAGGTGGTAAATTCAGAAAGAAATTTATTTAGCTATCATGATTCATGAAAAAATCATCATAGATGTTCAAAATGTTTGCTTGAATGTTTAACACAAAGTTGTAAGTATGGTAAGCAGGAGGCAGTAGCTTTATTCAAGGTCATGAATAGTCAAGAAATTTATTCAAGTTTAATTATTTCTGAAAGATAAAAAAAATAAGTTTCCTGCTTTTTTACTGGAAACACTGTATTTTACTTTTTCAAGAATAGTGAGTTAAATTTCATCCCACTTTCAAAGTGCTAGTTTCTATTTGGCAGATCATTCATAATACCACCTTTTTTATCTTCATATAACAAGAACTCAGTTATATTGTCCACCATATTGTTTATTACCCAGGCTGATCAACAAATGGCAATATAAGTGAAAGAAAAAAAAGAGTTAATGCATCTGCTTATTTCTGTAATTATATTTTGTTATTAAACTTAAATTGCATCATGATAGAGTAACAGGATTTACTTCAACTTATATTCTGCTGGGTATAAGGGAAGGAAAATATTGATATTTGACAAAATCTGTCACTTTAGTGTTAAAGTGCTGATGACCTATTAAAATGTTTTTGCTTATCCAACTAGATATGGTTTATATTACGATATGCTATTTTGTTATCACGAAAAGAAAAATTCTAACATTTTAAATGTATATTGTACATCATAATAAAATTACTCATTATAGAAATTTTTAATAATTAAAAATAGATCTAAGCACTGTAAAAATAAGCAAATTGCTGTTGTAGTTGTTCATGCTTAGGAAAACTGAATATGATATTAAGCTCTACAGCATCCATAGAAATTTTTATAAAGTTTTTTTTTTTTTTTTTTAATTAAAAAAAAAAAGTGAGAGATACCTTGAAGCATGCTTGATGTTAAGTAGTTAACTCAAAGGATCTTCCCAGTATGAATTTAGTTAATTAAATTTTTAACTTAACAGATTCTTAGCTTTTATATCACTTTGTATGTGACTTTATTTTCTGTATAAAAAGTTTATTCTGCCACAGAAGGTAACAAACCCTTATCAATAGTGTTTGAATTTCATATTTGTGTTGTCATATCCTGTTATGGCAACAGAAAACAACAGTGAAATTAACAATAAGGATAATGCAACTGGGAGGCCTTAAAAAGAATGCAGTAGAAAGGGAAGCAATATTAATAATGAAGAGTGTTAAAGGTTAATGTTTTCTAAACATCTTGCAGAAGAGTGATGTCCTCAGATTCCATGGGTTTTACCAATATATATGAATAAACCTAATGAGTAGTTAGGGTAAAAGATTTTATGTTTTTGATATCTATAGAAAACGAAATCAGTTGATATATTTATCAGATAAATTATAAACACTAATTTGGTTCTGGGCCCATCTAAAAAATATTTATTTTGAAGATCCTGTCATGTGTAGATGGAGAGAGATGAAGTTTAAAATGCTTAAGTGAAACTCCAGACAGTGGAATCTACTTCTGGTGGAAGTGTTAAAAACACTATCAAGCACTGATGGAGACTGCCGGATGAATCTGAAAATTTTATGATTTCTAGAAAACATCATTGTCTTCCCACATGTCACTTAAATAAAAAAATATACTAAGAATATATTTTTATGTAAGGGAGTATACATATAGAAATGAAGGCTATTTATAAGATTTTGTTTCTATAAATTAATCCATCAGTTTCAATTTAAATAGATTCAGTGCCATACCTAAAAAAAAAAAAAGAACACGGGTCACTCTAATCTTTAAAATTGTTTTAAAATGATTTCAAATAAGATCTATATTTCAGGGATATACTTATTATTTATGTTGCCAAAGGACCAAAGTCTAAGGAACCCATTAGTAACTGTGAATATAGTTATAAGCATGGAAACTTTCCCATATAACAGGGTATAGCCAACCATGTGATTTCTTGACCTTTAATATGCAACTTGTTGGCTGAGCTCTTTTTTCATCACAATATAACAAAGTAAACAAGAAAGATTTCAAGCTTTATAATTATTTATTGGGTATGAATTGAGACCCCATTGGATTAAAATGTAAGTTTACTGTTCATGGTTAGTAAAAATATTTAAGAATCCTAATTTCAATGCTAGATTTGAGTAGGACATTGTTCTTTAATGCTGAGGAAAGGAATGGTGGGAGGCAGATTAAAGAAATTTCTGGTCAGCAAGGATTACAGAAAACTGAGGTCATGGGTAAAGAGATTAATGATTTAGGTGTGCAGATTAGGGTAGTGAATGCAGCTCTCAAATATCTGAACTTTATTGTATGTGGTTTTTACATTAAGCAAATTTTGGCCACCCCTGTCATATGAGATAAACATGTAAAACTCATACTAAATTATCTTTGGCATAAATCCTGGCAAATATCATAAGATTCACAGATCAAATATGATTTCATGTCAAGTAACAGCCAGTTACACTTACTTTTGTAGCTATAAAAACAAGACTTAAGATATCCTTCTGTTGTTTCAAAGCATAACTTCTTGTACTCTCCAAATAAAGACTCATGAATAAAGAATGGGTTATAATAATTTACCTGAAATTGTCAAATTGAAGCAGATATGAAAAGATTCATCTTGGAGCTTTATGATTCTGTATCTAAAAAATATACAAGTTTTAAGAATAGTCTAAAGTTAAGTTCCCAAGTGCTAATACAAAAAGTCAACATACTTTTCACTTTGGTTTTTTTTTGTTTTGTTTTGTTTTTTTTTATTATTTATAAACTAAGCATCTAATTCATTCATTTACTTTGATTGCTTGAAATTGGACAAATTCATCCCGCATGCTTTGTGCTTTTTTCTTATACTTATCAGCCAGTTTAGCATTTTGTTCGACACCATCCCCTCTTCGATACATTATGCTTAAATTTACACAAGAGTACATGTGGCCAAGTTCACAGCCCTTTGAAGCATAAGAAAAAGCTTTCTCCATGTCTTTCTGTAAGTTCAATTGATTTTTCATATAGAGTGTGCTTAAGTTGAAACAGGCCAGGGGATGGTTGTTCATACAGGCTTGATCCAGATACTTTATTGCTTTTGAAACATTATGTCTTTCTTTGGAAAGACTGAAGATCCCAGCCTGGTAACATGCAGGATTATAACCATATTCACACCCTTTCTCTTCATAATTGATCCCTTCATCAAAATCTTTTGTACATCCTGGAAAAAGCAAAAAGAACTTGGGTAAGACTTTTTTTTTGTATAACATTATTGGGATTTTAAAAATATTTTATGTGGTAAACAAAAACATTATTATGCAATAAAAAAAAAAACAATTATTAAAACAAGAACAAATCACTACTGAGAGTGAGAGTTGATCTGTGGTGTCCCTAATAGGTACTGAATTCCTCCAAGAGATACAAAGAAACTTTAGTACTCAACATCACCTCAGAATGTCAAAAGATTTAGATGCCTTAAGTATTAACCTATAAAGTTAACTTATAACTTAAGGAAATAAGGCAGAACCCATCATATCATTGCAAGAAAAAGATCAAATATTTAAAAAAAAATTTGAAATCATACACTCTTGTTTGACCAATGTTAATTTGATGGAGTCAAGTAAATAAACAATTATTTTACATATTAAAGTTTTATTTACATTATTCAGACTGTTGTCTTTTTCTTTATTGACACATTCCCATCACTTGAAGAAGACCAGATTATACAACAGCCAAAATGTTGTGAATATGACAATGAAGATGAGAACAGTCCAAACAATTGTATTAATTACAATACCTCATCTCAGAAATATAGACAAATAATCAAAGATTTAGTTTTGTATCTTATCAAATGTTACAAACATAATATTACAAATTACTTTTTAATAAAATAATGTTTCAGAAAGTGCTAAGTTAGGTGAGAAGAGCAGATCTCCCTACCTTAACAAGTTTTATGGGTCATCAGTGGTTTCCAACTCTTTTTAGCTCATGACCCACTTTGAACTCAATTTTTCTGTGGCCTATGAAATTATTATAGTGTAAAAAAGACTACTTCCATTTTACATTTATATATCCAATAAAAATATAAGGATATTTATTGGAAACACAATTTCACAAGCATCTAAAATATTTCCCATCCCCAATGACATGGCCAAAATCAATATTAATTTTTTTATATATGGCACTAAACAGAGTCAATAAAAGCTCTATAGACCATTCAATAAGCTGTGGTTCATATATTAGTCTGGTGGCCCAGTAAAAATAAAATTTCTGTGGTCTACCTGAAATTTGCCATGGCCCATAGGTTGGGAAACACTGATCTAGAAGTCAAGTATTCTCATTCAACAGATAGATTTTCTAGAATTGCCTGTTTTTCAGCAGTTAAACATTGTAACTTGCTTTCAGTACTTTTGTTTGTGAGGCTTGCTAGTGAGCTTGTTAGTCAAAATTGAGCAGTTTCCAATAAACAATGCCTCACATTGTTCAGCCAAAAACAAAATCTTTTCTCTAATGAAATTTTGGTTTTGATGGGTTCACAACAGCAGCAACTTTTATATATCCTCAATATACAGGCCTTACATTCCATCACCTGTAATCAAAGTGTCCTTTGATTACAGGTGATGGAATGTATATATATATATTTATATACATTCTCTGATTTCTCCAAATATTTTCAGTTATCATCCATAAGTATGTTTTGTGCTAAAAGACTTTGCTAATTATAGATTACAGAAATGAAAATAGATAATAAACCTTTTTTTCAAATTTACTTAGTTACTTAATTTACTTAAGCCAACTCTGGGATATGAGCCATTTTTTTCAGCTGGTTAAGTACAGACTGGGTTTCAGATCATACTAAGTCGTAAGTAATTTACATCTTTAAAAAACAGTTTTGAAGAAAAAAATTGATAAACAAAAAAGAAAATTATTTATGATTCAAGCCTGATAGTGTAATTCATCCTGATCCAGGTCCAAGTTCAAAGTTTCTCCAGTATTTAAAATTTACTCTATTGGAACTTGGTGAACAACTTATAAGTTGTTATTCAGTCAATTCATTTTTGAAAAATGCCTAGTTCATTCAACAGATTGACTGAAAACTGATATACTTTCAAAAGTCATACAACAGGCATCTTCTTAACTGAACATTTTAATCAGATTTTGATGAGATTGAAATTAATGTTTGAGTTAATATTTTAATGAAAATTCTATGAAACTTAAATCTTTCAACATAAGAGCAGAACCAGTTAGGTAAAATACCTAATTTTTCAGTTTATAACTTACACAAATAGGAAATAAAGAAATAATAAAAAGAAAATCTCTCAAATTTACTTGATCTAAATCAACTCTAGAATAGAACTACATTTCTGTAGAACCTTATGAAAATCAAACTATCATTTATTATTTGTAACCAGCATGTTTAAAAATTGAACATTATTTTTTATTCATAAGCATTTAAAAACAAAATCTAGCCTAGAACCAATAAGTTTAAAAAGTTTATCATTAAAAATTATGTTAATATAAAAAATATTTTTAAAACTTTGATCAAAAGATATAAAAAAAGAAAATTAAATAAAGTGAGCAAATAATGTGATATTTTAATGATGATACAAATAGTTAAATAAGTTCAATGTGATAAAAAAAGTCCTGAATTCTTAATTTAATTTTAATACTGCATATTTATTTTGTAAAAAAGGAAAAAAGTTGTAAGGAGGTAAAAAAAAAAATCACAGGATTCTCTTTGTTTGGATAGGAAATGTCAGAAAAAATGAAATTAGTAATATTTTATTACTAGAGATTAAATAAGACTTATTGTTAACATTTAATTAAAATATTACATATTTCATTAAATTAAATATGATATAAGGAATAAACCCCATTTCCAGCAAAATTACATACCACATTTAAACACGCCCAAACTTTATTTTTTACCCAATATTACAATATTACAAACATGGCAAAAAAAAAAAAAAAAAAAAGATTTCACAATAGAATAGGCTCTGCTCAAATCAAAGTGTCTATTGGTTAGAAATTAACATCACCAGGTGAAATATTTGAGACATCTAAGACTGTATTTTTCTTGGACCTATTTTGGGAAAATATTTCTTGTAAAAACCAACAGATTTCAACTTTCAGAGACAGAGATGCGACTGTCTCCCTCCAGCACATACTGAATGAAATGTGTTGGCAACTTCAAATGAATCATCTCCAACAACAACAAGGATTATTAGTGAATCTTTAAGTATTTTCTCAATCACAGATTTTTTTTCTGTGGAACAGCTATTTAAAAGTCTATTCTAAAGTACAGTTTTTTCGTGTACTGCTAGCCAAAGCCTCAACTAAAGTCTAATTTTACTCCTCCTTGACTCTTAGATTCATATATAGATGTTTGTAAATATAACTTTATTTGACAGGCATGCCCATGTTTTCTTTATTCTATTATTGTTTGAAATTCAGAAATTTTCGAATTTTTAATATAAAAATCCTATAGACAACTAAATTTTCTACAATGACTTATTAAGAATATTATCTATTTTAAATAAAAAATATTTTCATTTTAACATTTTTGCCTATCCATAATTAAAAATTATGACTTTGTTCCTCCTAAAATTCAAACAAAACATTTATTACTTTTCTTAAATTATTTTTTTCATTTATTTTTGTGTACCCCCCACCCTTAAAAAAAACATCTTTATTAAGCAATGCTAAAATGTAATCAGGGCCAATGTAAGGGTCTCATGAGCCCCCACCTAACGTATGATATGGGCCACCAACTCTACTACATCTCATTTTTTATATGGTAGTATTCAAATGAAATACAGATTTTATTGTAACCTTACTATATACAATAATGGATGATATGCAATATTGGTGAAAAATTCAAAATAAATACAATGTATCTAAATAAAAATTAGAAACATGTCAAAATAGATCAGATGTGCATTGTGGTGTGCTTGAAATGAAAAATCAGTGAACAGAGTTCAAATTCCAGTTGAATTCCCTGCACTCACTTCTGCATAAATACCCTTAATCCATCTCTTTCTTCCAGTTATGGGTTAAATAACAGGACAGATTGGGTTCTATAGCCTTGGCTGGCAACTTGTCTACCACAGAAAGTAATGGCAACCTACTGTGGGATAATCTTCTGCCCAGTCAGTCATGTTTCTTTCAAGACATGATTGCCCAAGCATGTATCCTGTATAGTACTTAACTGATTGACTGACATAATAGATCATCTCATTTTAAATAAATGTTTTGCAGTAAATTTTAACATCAACTTAAGATTTTACTTGTAAAAAATTTGAAGAAATTAACATATAAAGAATTATGAATAAAAAATATAGTATTTTATAAAGTGTTTTTTGAGACTTAGCATAAGCAAAAGAAATTCATGGTTTGGGACAAAAAAATAGAACTCAGGATGACATCAAAATCTGCAAAAATTTTTCACCCTTTAATAGTCAGTTGTGCTTAGTTTAATTTGTAAAGTATATAAATGTAGGTAGAAAAAAAGCAAATGTTGATAAGATAGTGAGGGTCATAAAGCACTAGCCAATGCCCCAAATCAGGCTATTCAGGAGTGGTATGCACAGACCCTGGTAAGAAATCACATAATTTTGTCAGACTCTTCAGAAATATACCCACTACTAAAAAGGTTAGACACTTACCTTGGCCCATAATTCGATAATTCCCATACTTTAAACAGCTATGTCCATATTGATGCTCATCACAATTGGCCTTAAATATTTTTGCAGCTCGTTCAAATTCCTTTTTTACTGATTCAAAATAATCAGCAAGTCTGTGACAACCTGAAATTTGAAAAATATTGTGGTAAAAATAATCAGATATACAAAGAGCAGTAAAAGAAACAACCTCTTATTTATTAATTTGTATTGAATAAAAATAAATTACAACAGTTGAAGAAAAAAGTATTGTCACATCAAAAACATGATTTATTATGATTAACAAACTTTTTAATATGTTCAAAATGCTCCACTTCATGTTCAATCAGTCAGTTAAGTGCCATACGTGATACACGCTTGGGCGATCATGTCTCGCAAGAGACATGACTGACTGGGCAGAAGATTATCCCACAGTAGGTTGCCATTGCTTTCTGCGGTAGACTGGTTGCCGACCAAGGCTATAGAACCCAATCTGTCCTGTTATTTAACCCATAACTGGAAGGAATAGATGGATTAATACCTTTCCCAAAGGTATTTGCACGTAAGTGAATACGATGGATTCAACTGGAATTTGAACTCGGCTCCCCGGTTTCTCATTCCGAGCCGATATCCACTGTACCACAACGCACATCCATGTTCAGTACAACGCTGAATTTTATCAACAACACTTCTCCAAACAATTTGCAACATTTGTGCAGTAACTTCAGAAAATTTATCAGAAATTGCTTGTTTTAATTCAGGAATTATTTGTAGTTTGAGGCTGGAAACAAGATCTTTCAATACACTCCACAAATGCTGTTCCTTTTGCTAACAAACATACATTGTCTTCTTACAATTGATATTTAGTCCTTTCTTCTCACTTTCCTTTGCTACCTTTTGTAGATGTTTTTGTAGTTTCCTTTCTGTGTCTGCTATCAACACTGTGTCATCTGTATATCTTTTTCCCCTTTTTTACAATAATGTTCACTCTTCACAAGGCTCAAGAGGTAAGGGACACAGTTTATGAGAATATGTGAGGAAAACAGTTAACCCTAGACTTAAACAGGTTAAGACTGAAGTGATCATGGAAGTATTCTCTTGGGAGACAGTTCCACAAATAATTTCATGGGAAGAAACTATTCAAATAAAATTTACGTCACACTAATGAAATATGAAGTGAATGAGGTTGATTCACTACAATGTGTATGGTATAGTAGTTTTAGCTGTGATAGTTAGAACTGGTGGAATTAAAGAATATATTTCATGGAAATAACAATAGAGTAATGAGAGGCTTTCGTTGGTGGAAAAGGAGTTGTAAGTTGGAAAATAATTCAACATCCACAAGGCCACATAGACACTTTTGAACTTGAGACCGAAAATTGAACATTAGGTGGCTACTGTCAATATATGGCAGTGGTACTCCATTTTCAGCCTGATCTGGCTCATATAAAGATAGAGGATAACAGGAGGAGTCTGGTACTTTCTGTAATGCTACAGGGAACCAATCATTTTTTCAGCATCTTTAGCAATGAAGGCTAGGTTGAACTTAAGTCTCAGTACGGGCTCAAGGTATGGAGTCTCCCTGATAGTTCAAAAGTGTTATAACTGTGGCCACTAATAATGAATTCTCTTAGGATCACCTCACTGTAAAGATTGAATGAGTCCAGTGAGAAAACACATTCTTGTCTTAAGCCCCAATATATGTGTATTTACTAAATTCATTTTCTATCCTTATGCAAGTGGTTTGCTTTCAGTATAAGTTTTGGATTATTTGAATCAGTCAGTTAATTGCCATACATGATACATGCTTGGGAAATCATGCCTCTTTTGAGACATGACTGACTAGACAGAAGATTTTCTTACAGTAGATTGCCATTACTTTCTGTGATAATCCAGTTGCCAACCAAGGCTATAGAACCCAATCTGTCCTGCTATTCAACCCATAGCTAGAGAGACAAAATGGATTAAATTTTCCAAGGGTATTTGTGCATAACTGAATGAAATGAATTTGACGAGAATTTGAACTGAAATCTTCAATTTCTCATATATCCATTACACCACAATGTACATCTTTCCCAAATAAATAAAACTTACCTAGCAGCCCAGTTTTTTCATGTTGTACTTTAACTTTATTAAATGCTTTTTTTTAGCATATAAAACATAGGTAGAAATCTTTCTGCATTTGTATTTCTTTTTCTGATATCATTCTGAGAATAAATATCACATTCCTTGTTCCAACCAGTGTCTTTAATGAAACCATTCTGTTCTTGTCTTATTTCTGTTCTAATTCTGCTGTAGCTATCAGAATTTAGCTGATAAATTTTGTAACATGGCTTAGTTGGTTGACTGACTGATGGAGTTTGCACCTGAATTTTTAGGCAATGCTATGGATGTGCATTGTGGTGCATTGGATATCGGCTCGGAATGAGAAGTTGGGAAGCCGTGTTCGAATTCCAGTCGTATTCACTGCATTCATTTACGCGCAAATACCCTTGGGAAAGGTATTAATCCGTCTATTCCTTTATGGGTTAAATAACAGGACAGATTAGGTTCTATAGCCTTGGTCGGCAACCAGTCTACCGCAGAAAGCAATGGCAACCTACTGCAGGATAATCTTCTGCCCAGTCAGTCATGTCTCTTTCGAGACATGATCGTCCAAGCGTGTATCACTTATGGCACTTAACTGACTGACTATGAAAATGGATCTACTTAGATCATCTGATCAGCAGTGTATATCACCACACTCACAGTCATCGAAAATTCCGAAATCATAGAGCTTTTTCTTAAACTGCCATCAATTTTTTAGTAAGAAAAAAAATATACTGTTATATGTTGTGTATTAAAAGTACAAACCTTGTAGAATTTAAATTTCAAGAAATAAAAAAAGGACTATAAAAAAAAAATTTAAAGCTAAGAATTTCTTTTTAAAACAATAAATTTTTTCATGTTAGATAATAATATTTTCGCGAATTTTAAATAAATGGAAAAATATTGAAGTTTGTTGGTTCTTAGTTTTCAACTTTGTTATATAAATTTTCTTTTTCTTATTAACTTAATTAAAAATTTCACGTCCCAATTGTCACCATGGTTAGATGTGCAGAAAGGTAAAGAAAGCAAACAAACAAAAACTATCGTTAAAAAAAAGAGTCAACAAACTCGGAAAACAAGTTTTAAAAATTGCTGAAACAATGACACAATGAAACATTTGTATATTTATTCAGTGAAAGAATACTAAAATCATTTTCACTTTTTTTTAACACAACTTTAGCTTTTAATGTGGTATTTTATTATTAGTTCTCGAAAGAAATTTTATGAGAACAGTGTGAAAAATTTATATTTTAAAAATATATTCCCTTAAATCATCAGCACCAAGAATTAATTTTATAATTTTCCATTCTGAAGAAAAAATTTAAAATTCGCGCAGAATTGTTTCATGGGTAAAAAGTACAGATAATAAAAAATGGTAGAATATTGGTTATCTCAAAAGAAAAAACATTTCAATGAGTAACATTTGGTTTAGAACTAGTATCGAGTAGAATTTATTAAAACATTTTATTTTATTGAATTTTTTTATTCGTTTTAATTTTTTCTTTTTTCATACTTTCTTTCTTATTTTTTTCTATTAGTTAGTAGACTGATTTTTTTAATGCTGATATTGTGATTTTTCAGTTTAATTTGTAATACAAATACATTCATACTTATGTAACTTTAAAACTTAAAGTAACTCATTTAATGAGATGATGACCGTGTAGGTCGAATACATTGCTTTTTTCCGTTAATTTATCACAGCATTTGAAGTTAACAATGCCCGAGGAAAAAATAAAGATTAAACGATTATTAAAACTGAGATAACTTTTTTAAAAAATAAAGTGAATAAAAAATAGTACTGTATTATTTTTCTTTCTGAGATTATTGAATTTGCTATGTTAGCTTGTTAAGATGTTATTGTTAATATTGTTATAACTTACTTATGGTTTTGTTGCGTGTTAATCTGGCAATAAAAGGACTCAATTTATCAAAATACTTGCGTAAAAAAACAAATTATTTCTAATAACTAGAGATCTGTCTTATTCTTTGAGCGACATCACATCCAAGTTCTTGAAAGGTTTCTGTTTAAAAGAAGTATTTTCTTTTAAGACAAAAAAATGAAAACACATCTCAGTTCTGTCGTGAAATTTCAAGTATTATTAAAAATTACGATATCCAAGTAATGTTTTAAGCGACTTGGAATTAAACAAGATTTGTAAGATTCTTTTATTTATTATTTAAACTTAAAAATTCTTCGAAAGCCGGTGCTGACAAGAACAAAAATGACACCGCACTTAATTCTTTTTTTTTTTGCTTTTCATAATATTTTGAATCCTCTAAAATTAAAATAGATGTTTATATATAATCCCTACCTTCTGGAGATTTCTCATGGAAGCACTGGAATCTGTATTCCACTCCAACTCTTTCTAAATATGCCTTTGCTTGTTCTTCGTCCTTCAAATCATAATCCATGATTGTAACTCACCTCCACTGATTTTCTCCAATTCGTGCAGACGGCGTGTCATGACAAAAGAGTTACTGGCCTTTGTTGTATAACACTCCTGTTGCTCTTTCCCTGTCTCAAAAGTCAAAAAAGCTAATGGTCTCTGTCATTTAATTGTCGTTGTATTTAACTGGTTTAATAACCTGTCTTTGGTTTCATTTAGTATTCCGGTAGTGTTGCTAGATATCACATATCCCACATTCGCTTTATTTAAAAGTGAAATAAAAAAAATTAATAGTATCAAATTAAAGCTATTCATCAGTCAAATGATACACTCCTTGAGTCCAACGTATAAGTGAATGCGATGAATTTGACTGGAATTTCAACTCAACTGTTCAATTTCTCGTTCCTAGCCAATATCTATTACACCACAATGCACGACGCACATTATATATATATATATATATATATATATATATATATATATATATATTTACCTTATACAAAAAGATTTCCAAAAATAAAAGGAAGTAGTGTTTTTTAAATTTTTTTCAATAAAACATTTATTACCATCATTATTAACTACTTGATAAGACATTGTTCTTTTAATGTCAACACAAAATGTACAATTTTGTAGTAATTTGTAGTTTGTACATGTTCTAAAGTAATAATTTATAATACATATATATATATATATATATATATATATATATATATATATATATATATATATACAAACAAGGTTTGGTTTTAAAAACAACCCACAAGGTCTGTTTGTTTAATATTGTTATTATATTTTTCCAATTTTCAGAAAAGACATTGAGTATTGTGCTCAAAGTTGTGGATAAACTATCCAAAGGTCATATTTTGTTACTTCTCTTCAAGTATTTTTAACCAGCACAGTCATTATCAAGAACTTAAGTGGGGTGTGTGTGTGGTCATTAGTTTTCCTTTGTGTGCATTCTTATATTCTTTTAGAGGCTGGACATTTGAAATAGTCTAGTGTAATGTCATGTGCAATGGTAGCTGGGTATCATTGAATACAAGTGGCCAGTTCTTATATATATATATATATATATATATAAGATTTGAGTTGCAAAAGGAAGCAGAGTGACCTGGTGTCAAAACATGTCACTTTTTCAACTTCATAGTTATCTAATTTTCAATTTTGATTGAACAATGTTGACACACCTACAAGCATATTCACCAACTACTACCCCTTAATTTTCTAAATAACCATGAATTCATTTTATATTTTCTGAATAAATCATTTTCACCATTTATTTTAAAATATCATCTGAAGAAAAACAGTATTGTTCTGAAACATGAAAATTTTGCTTATTTATATAATGCTTTTATAAGCCATTGTAATAACAAAATTGCAATATATATATATATATATAGCCTTTGAGATTTCATTCACCTGATTGACTCAGTTGATTAAAAATTTAATTGGCCAATTAAAGTTTATTGCTTTACTTGCCAGCGGTTGATTAAAGATCTTGCAATGAAACATGTCTCTTCACATATAGAAAAAGGAAATTTGATTCCTTTTACAACCCAAAAGTATGCCATTGAAGATTCACAAGTTACTCAGAATGACCTATAATGACATTATTGAACTCTTTGGTCTTATGCATGGCTCCTGATTTATGTCGAAATGTGTGGCTAAAAAAAGACAGTGACATCCTGCAATCATCAAAGCAAGATCTGACAAATGGAGTTTAGATTGACAAGCTCCTGTCTCGCTTTTATTGTCCTGGTCAGTGTAAACATTTGTTTAATTAACGCTTCCAGAGTGGAGCCAAAATGTCTCTGTCACCCAGATTAAAGATGCTCAAAGATTTTTAGAAACTCTTTTTAAAAAATATTATCCTTGACTAAATATCTATATTTTCTTCCTGCTTACGAAAAGTAAAAACAAATTATAAAAGTAAGTAATTTTTTTATAGAAAATTGTTGAAAAAATTTTTTATCATCTATGAGATGGAGGTTGTATTCAAAAAGAAATTACAAATTACAAATTTAGGTACCTCCATTCAATTGCCAAAAACAAAAAAAAAACAGCATATCATGATGTTAAAACTCAATAAAAACAAAGTTTTATCATCAAAATGTTTATGCTATTATTAAGAGGAAAGATCAAATTTTGTTATTATTTTTTTTAATTTTTTAAAATCCTTTCTAATGCGTTTGAAATTTTAATTAAAATTTCATTTTTTGTTTTTCGTCAGCGATTCATGCTATATTTATGTAAGGCAACTATTAAGAAAATGGAGTTGGTCAAGTAAAATGATTTTGGGGTGAGTAAATTTTCCCTTGCTCTTGACCACCAGTTGAGTGATATTTGCTTTTTCAAATCTCAAAGGCTGTATATATATATATATATATATATATATATATATATAGTATTGTAACTAAGTTGTTGAACTCGTAGGTTTATTAACCTTTTGTTCATGCATTTACTTTTGTAAAGAGTGCTCAATACAAATGTAGAGCGTTGTACTGTAATGGTTGTTACAATGTTTTTATAAATTCATAGTATCACTACACAAAAGTTTTCATGTTTCGAAGCCAGCCCATTATGTTGTTGGCTTAATGATACTATGAATTTATAAAAACATTGTAACAACCATTACAGTATATATATATATATATATATATATATATATTATTCTGACATTTTTATGACTTTAAACATTATTTTTAATGGATGCTATATTTGAGAAGATTTTCCATTTATTTTTAAACAGTATATATTTTCCTTTTACTGGTCTGAATACTTGAGAAATCTTATTAAAGAAATATGTACCCTCCAGAAGGATTCAAAACTATATTCCCTTTGGAGGAGAAACCATTATTAGATCCAACATGCTTTTAACCAATTCATTCATGAAGGATGATGTTAATTCAATAAGGTTCTATGCAGCCTTTTAAGCCCATCTTTCTAGATACCTGAAATTTCATAACTTCTCAGTTTTGTATTTGAATTTCTAAAGAAATGATAGAGTATAGAATCCTGCTTATAAATGTTTTCTTTTTTTTTCTGAACCATCTATATATGCATAATAATAATTTTTACTTTCTATTCTTTTGTGAGCTATGTTTTTCCACCAAGTAGTTCTTTACACAGTGGATATCAGCTTGGAATGAGAAATTGGGGTGCCGAGTTCAAATTCCAGTTGAATTCCTTGCATTCACTTACATGCAAATACCCTTGGGAAAGGTACTAATCCATCTTTTCCCTCTAGTTATGAGTTAAATAACAGGACTTATTGGGCTCTATAGCCTTGGTTGGCAACCAGTCTACTGCAGAAAGTAATGGCAACCTACTGCAGGATAATCTTCAACCCAACCAGTCATGTCTCTTTCAAAACATAATCGTCCAAGCCTGTATCACGTATGGCACTTAACTGACTGAATTCTTCACATATATGCAGAAATCCTCTAAAGAATACCATGATGTAAACAAAGGAATTCTACCTACCACACAGACACCACATTAGTTTTTAAAAATAACCGAGATGGTTGAAAGTACTTGAACAAAACAACAACATAAACATGAACTTTTTAAAAAAATATTGAAATTCATTTACTTTGAAAGTTTTTATCTTCAACAGCACCAAGTCAGTACTCAACATGCTGACCAACAACATTATCCATTATAATCCTGCTGCATCTCTCACTACAAGAAATGATGGTGTAGTGCAGCTGGCCTGTGCAATGCTAGCTATCATTTCTTCTTTTTAAATAAATGTTATTTTATCCTACACAAATCACTAAACTAACAGTTGATGCAGATTGTGTTTTGACTAATACAGTTAAAGTGGGCAGATTTTTTCATAGTCTAGTCAGTAAAATTGGGATATCAAGTTTGATATAAAAAAGTAATATGTGTTGTACACTTTACAGGATGTTATTTTAAGTTTTGACCTATTCTCTCTCTCTCTCTCTCTATATATATATATATATATATATATTTCAATTCTGGCTAGAAGCAATCGGATGTCTAAGCATACTGATGAGCTGTGATACAGTGAAGCAGATCTGTCTGCAGATGTCTATATATATGTGTGTGTGTGTTACGAAAAGTACTGGAGATTGCTGAAATGGATTAACAACTGACATATTTAATTTATTTGTTTGAACATTGTTTTTTATAGATATTTAAGGTTGTTATGGTTATTATTGCTGGGTTGTTTTTTTGGTTCTTTCACTTAAACACCCAATACTTGCTGAATTGCTTTTGTTGCTGAAATAAATAGGCAAAGGAAAAAAGTAAGAGACGGAGACACTCAGAATATTTAGCATAGGTTTCATTCATGAGGCAGTGACGATCTTTTGAGAGGAAAAATCTTCCTGAGCAAAAGATAAATCTTGACTCGTGGGGAGACCCAGCTAAAGGGACTGTATTCCTTTGGTTTTCTGTTTAACACTTTTCTTGTGCGTGTGCAGACAAAATTTATCATTCTTTTTTTTTGTCTTTTTATTTTATTTTATTTTGTGTTTAATTTAATCCCCACAGCAAATCCTCACCCAAAGTAGCAGAGCTATAGTAGGGATGCATTTGAGGAAGAGTTGTAAAACTTTACGTGTTATTCTTTTCAATGTATATACTTTATGTGTAGTAGAAGTGGTCATTATTCCTTGTAAATGGAACCCATCTACCTGAGCAGGTAATGATTGTGTGTCAGGTGTTGGAGATAGTGTGTTATCTGTTGGGTTCTGTTTAATGTTTTTATTTTTATCATAGGCATGGGTGAATATTGCTGGTTTTGATTATTCAATCGAACTGTTTGTTCATCACCAGCCAATGTCTCTATGATAAAATGTTTTTTCTGCTTTCTTTACTATTTTATATGGCCCTGAATATGAACCCTCCAAAGGTTTTATAATTCTGTTAATTCGCAACCATACATATGTTGCTGTCTTTAGTTCTTTAAGTATAAAGGATTTTTTGAGTTGTATGTAACTGTCCTTCTGAAAGTTGGATTATATCCAACTCTTGCATCTCCTTGGCAGTTTTTTATATCCTGTTTGGTCAGGTCAGGATATTCCTCGTTGATGATTAGTTTTGGGGATCATAGCTGGGTTCCTGTGACAGCAGTAGCTGGGGAGAAGCCTTGCTCATTTGGCATATTCCTGATACCAAGAAAAATAATTGGCAATGAATCTAACCAGTTCTGCCTCTTTGTCATGATTGCCATTTTTAGAGTGCGGTGTAACCTTTCGATCATTCCATTGGGACTGTATTCCTTTGGTTTTCTATTTACTACATTGGTAGTATGCTGTTGTGTGGAGCCTGTGGAAACCTATTATAGCAGACAGGTCTCTAAACAGTTAACACTTAGATTGGCTTCCCAGATCTGTGACAACATGTAGAGAGACTCCAAAGCGGGAGACTCATTTATTTAGAAATGCTAATGCCAAGGTGGTGGTAGAGGTATCTTGTAGGAGTGTGGCTTCTATCCATCTTGTTGCTCTGTCAATGCACATAAGTACATATCTGGCTGAAGATGTGTATACACCGTCATAGTTACAATGGACCAATGATGTTTATATGTACCTTTTTAAATCTTCTAGATGGTAAAGAGAATGGTGTAGTTTCTGTTTTAGTGTGTTGAAGATCTTGTGCTGTTGACATCAAAGACAGCTCTTGACCCAAGATCATATATTTTTGTCCATGTCTGGCCAGAAGTACTTTGATTAGTTTTGTTGGTAGTGTAGGTCCTGGATGGAAGATGTCATGAAACATGTCAAAGATCCTCCTATGCATTGGTTCAGGTATGTATGGTCTGGGAGTGGATGTCGATAAGTCGCACCAGGTGGATGTTATGGTTATTATTGCTTGGTTGTTGTTTTTTTTGGTTCTTTCACTTAAACACCCAATACTTGCTGAATTGCTTTCATCCATGAAATAAATAGACAAAAGAAAAAGGAAAGAGATGGAGACACTCAGAATATTTAAGATGGGTTTTATTTATGAGGCAGTGATGATCTTTTGAGAGAAAAAATCTTCCTGGGCAAAAGGTACATCTTGAACCATGGAGAGACCCAGCTAAAAGGAAACCTCCTTTTCTTGTGCATATGCAGATAGTCTGTTAGAAGCCTCCTGGGAGATTATTATACTTTTTTTAAAATTTAATTTAATTTTATTTTGTGTTTTAATTTAATCCCTACATACTCGTATTTGAGTAGAGATTCTGTTTTTAATTAAATAGTATATTTATATATATAATGCTACCGGCCTGAATAATTTTGAAAATTCTCTTTAGAAAAATGTGTGTCATTCAGCAGGAGGAAAAATATTCATATTAGTGAATAATACCAAAATACTCTACCCTGCCCAATGCAAGGGAAGGCTCAAAATCCTAAAAGCTATTAAAAAATAAACAGACCTCATTAAATAATATATCATTCACCAGAGTAGTGCATATGATATATTTAATATGTGCACATATATATATATATATGCACATACACACATTAAATGAGAAACTAACTTTATATTTGCATTAATTCTCTTTCAATATATATATATGTGTGTGTGTGTGTGTGTGTGTGTGTGTGTGTGTGTGTGTGTGTGTGTGTGTATAAACAAAAAAACTTCCCTTTTGGCACATGTATATATACATATATATATAACAATATATATATATATAGCTTTTGTTGAATATGACCGACAAGGAGGATTTTATTCATTTTTTATTCATTCTTTCCATGAGAATGCTGGAAAAAAGGAAAGTAAAACAGGAAAAAAAGAAAAAAAAAATGAATAAAAAAATGAATAAAATCTTCTCTGTTGGCCGTATTCAATGAAGGATGCTTGAAAGAAAGGTTGCTGTCCAAGTATACACACACACACACACACACACACACATACATATATATATATATATATAATTGTGACTTTTATGTGTGAATCAAGAGCATATGTGTATGCATCTTCTTGTAGGTAACTGCTGCCTTGTTAACTGTGTTATTTGCAACATTACAGACACCAGATAATCAACTCATAAGAATAACTCAATACTCCCTGAGGTTATAACAATGTAACCAGTATACCTCCAAATAAATGTACTTATGAGCCTAGTCATACAAACATATAGTTAAGTATGCACTCATATATATTAAGTGAAATAATTCTCAGCACTGTCTTCTGCACAATATTTGTAAAATCTTAGCAGTGTCTGCAAGGTTTACTTACATTTTTATCTTTTGTATGTGTGTCATTTAAAAGTTTTACTAAATATTTTGAAACTAAGAAAATGTCTTTTCTATGAACATTTGACTTTTTTTACTTAATATAGAAAAATTCATTTATGCACATGAGCAATGAAAAAATAAATAGACTGTATTAAATTGAAGTGAAGACAAAGTTATTGTATCTTAAACATTATCCATCATCATAATCTAAAAATAATTTAATGAGAAAAAGTTCTCTCCCTTTGGTAGAAATCAAAGAGAATATTTTTTAAAGGTTCACTTTGTGCATTCACCAACATCCTTAAAGGCCCAATTCTGCACTTGGTGGTTCTGAGCTTATCTTCTTGGACAACCCTCAAGGCTCCTAGATCTTTCAACTTTCTGAGGTGATACTAAATACAAAACTTTCTTTGGTATCTCTTAGAGTAATCCCAGTATATATTGGGGTCACCACAGATAAACTCTTCTTAGATCAAATATTTCTGATGAACATTAAAATCAATTCAGACTTCTGGTATTTCCTAGTATGAAATATGGTATTAATAAATTGTATATCTTCTTGGCTCTTTTGTATACAAACATAGAGACAGCAAATATCAACTGGCATTATATTATTCTATGCTTCTTGATAGAATACAACAAAAGATGTAGGTGGACTAAGTTAACAAGTCAGACATCATCTCATCCTGTATATTCAATTGGGAACAGGTCTGATAATCATGCCAAATAGAAATGTTATTGAACCTCTTGCAAAGCATGTTAAGTAATATGGTCATCACATGTGGGAGCATTATTTTGCTGCAATAGCAGCTTAGATGTAGCACAAGGTCAAAAGTATAGAGCACACAGTGAGGATCAAACGCACTACTCAATTGTAATGATTCTAGTGAGACAAGCTTGATAACTATTACACCATGTTGAGGTGCTCACCATTGAACATATAGTATACCAAAATAAATATTCTTATTTACTTAACTATTTTAATGATTTTAGTTACTAAAACAAACTATCATTTATTGCAGATAAAGTAGAATGCTTTGCTTGAAAATTCTCTTCCAACTCCACTCTTGACTCAGGAGTTTCTTTGCCTGATTTACCCCCAGAACAAAATCTCTACTGAATAATATGTACATAACTCAGTTTATAGTTTGCGCTATCATCTCTAAACTCGATCTCTACAAGGCTTGCACATTCGACAGTATGCCTGCAATTTCCCTAAAGAACTGTGCTCCTAAACAGGCCCCTGTTCTCTTCAAACTATAATAAATACCTTGTTGTTTGGAAACCCTCCTCTGTAGCTATTGTCTTTAAGAATTCTAGGGAACTTTCTGACCTCTCAAATTATTATCTTATTCGTCACTTACTTCTTTTTGGAAAAGTACTAGAGGTGGATGTGCGTTGTGGTGCAGTGGATATCGATTCGGAACGAGAAATTGGGGAGCCGAGTTCAAATTCCAGTTGAATTCATTGCATTCACTTACGCGCAAATACCCTTGGGAAAGGTATTAATCTGTCTCTTCCTTCCAGTTATGGGTTAAATAACAGGACAGATTGGGTTCTATAGCTAGCCTTGGCTGGCAACCAATCTACCACAGAAAGCAATGGCAACCTACTGTGGGATAATCTTCTGCCCAGTCAGTCATGTCTCTTTTGAGACATGATCGTCCAAGCGTGTTTCACGTATGACACTTAACTGACTGACTAGAGACAGTAATCAACACTGAATTGGCTGAGTATTTCACTTCACATGAGCTTCTTTTGGATAAATAATATAACTTCTGTTTCTCCAGGTCTACTGCCAATGTGTTAATGGCTATTATTGAATCTGTCTATCAGGATTTAGGTAAGAATGTCAAGGGTTTAGATATCTGCTATAATTGAATACCCCAGCACCCTCTATGAACACTATGATGCACTAAGTCTATCATGAATAAATGAGCAAGAGAATTTTCACTAGTGAGTCTTGTGACCATTCTTGATCAGGCTCTCTCTTGTTAAACTCTCTGCTTCTGAGCAGAGAGGCACCCAAACAAGTGTCATCTGAGGTGAAAAAACAAGAGCCCAACCCAGCCATAAGCTAGATCTATAGGATATTTTGGGTTGAGCATAAGAGCTCAGAATCTCCACATTAATTGATCTTGTGTTGCATCTACCTCAGTGGAAAAGTGGTAAATACTGTCTTGCTTATGGATTATGACCTGGTAGTACTATTCTCATTGGTAATAATTCTTGTGCTGAATAAAACTTTTATTCAATTATGCCTGGCTTGGTAATTTTTTCACTTGGATTTAGACTTTGTTAAATTGTATCCTTGTCTAAGATACGATAATATCTCAAAGGTATTCAACAGGATTTGGCATGCTAGCCTTCTCTACAAGCACAAAGATGGGCTACAGTGTCTCTGGATAAATATTTGGCTTCATACAATAATTCTTAATTAGTTATGTATTTTAAACTTTTTTTTATATGAATTTTAAAAAGCAATAAATAAACTTAGTATATTATATTATTTTTTATTATTTAGTGTATTATATTATTTTTTTATTATTTTATATTTACCTTTTAATTGTTTTAAATTACATTCTTATAAAATGTTTGATAAAGTTGATTCACTGTGTGATGCCAGAAAATTTTCTTATTAGAATTTTGCACATTTATAAATCTATCATTTTTTTGTGCTTTGAGTACTTCTGTCATATCTAGTCTGGTGCTCCTACTATATATCTTGAGGTTCTTGACAAAATTCAGAGAAGTGTCTGTAATGTAATCAGTCATAACCAAGCATCTCGGCTTCAATTGCTTTCTCATTGACATGATGTTTTCCCTCTGTCTTTTCTACAAATATATTCATGGCAATTGTTCTGCTTGGTGCTTCAGCATAAATTTAAGCATGCTACTAGATGGGTAACTAAAGTCTCACCATTATACTGTTGAACTGACTAGATACAATTGTGTGTTCTAATAGTTTCTTTTGTCTCAATTCTCATCTGTGGAACTCCCTTCTGATTTTTTGTTTCCCTGCCACCTACAATCTTCAAAAATTTAAATGCATATTTTGTCTTCCTGAAACCTGTTCTTTTATTGCCCTTTCTCCTCACTAAAGTCTTCTCATTCTCTTTCAATCCAAGTAGCTTCTTGTGTCTTAGTGGCCTTATTGCCTTGCTTATGGTGAAAAAATAAATCCTCATAATATTTTTTTTATCTCTATGCTTTTATCCTTTTAAAAATTGTGAGTATATCTTTCCCCTTAGAAAAATAGAGGAAAATTTATTATTCATGAAAATTAAAATTATGGCAGCCCTGATGAATGCTTGTGGTATGTGGTGATAATGACAATGAAACATACATGAAGATTGTTTTAAATGTTCCCATGTTAGCGTTAAGGTCAGATTCCTATGTAAGATAAGGAAAATAATCTTAAACCCAGTTAAACTGCAAGCACACACGCATTCGGATATTTATACTCACTTTATGCGCAATGTACGCTGCAGGAAGCCACGTGTCTAGGTCTTGAACATATTGTCAACAACAGAAATTAAAAGCTTTTTAAAAACTTCCTGTGCGTGCCTGCGCGTGTATGTGAGGGAAATAGAGAAAGTTGATTTTTTTTGTTTCAAATGTCTTCTTTTATCTTTTTTTTTTTTTCTGATATGGCATCGTTACGTTTTCAGACGAGTTTATCGTACAATTAACCCGAGATAGTAAAAAAAAAGTAATTAGTAGTAAAATTTAACCCTTTCTCTCTCTCTCTCTTTTTTTTTTTTTCACTCATTTTCATTTTCTCTCTTCAATCCGGTTATTTGTTGCGATAGACTGCTGCTTGAAATTTTAAAACAATTATTAAATAAAAAAAAGAGACTTTACTCTTCTTTTTAGTAAAACTACCTAGTAACTACACATTGACAAGAAGACTGTGTATTCAAACACGTGCACTCCACCAGCCTACAAACAACGTTGGAGTAGTCAGTAGAGAGACCTACGTACACACATTTTTACACAATAATTGTTAGGTGGGTAACTATGTAAACAAATTAGTAGTGTTACTAAAACAACGTATAGAAAATGGAAAACAAAAGGAGGGATTGAGATAGGATGATCACAGCTAATTTCTCCTTTTTTTTTTTAATCTTTGTTAAGAAGAAGAATAAAAGTGAAATGATCTGAATATGTCCGTTAATCGGTCAACTGTTCATGTTCAATGTGGCTACTAGTGAAGCTGACTCTCTCTCTCTCTCTATGAATCACGATCTGTCCCCACTCTGCTAGAACTAAGTTTTACCCGTTGTAACCTACTACTAAAAATTAATAATTTTTATATGTTGGACCAGGTGTCTGCCTACATGGAAGAAAGTGGTCAATTTGTTTTTTCCCCTTTTTTTGGTCCTAGAGACTTATGTCCAAACAGCAATGTTTGGATTACGAAAATAAAAATAAAAAAAGTAAAAAAGAAAAAAATTGGTATTACTGTAGGGTAATGCTAATTTTATCTTTTTTACTTATTTTTTTCTTCTAATATTTAAAAATCAAGCAATTTATCACTTATTCACTCTTATCTCCCTCTCTTTCCAGCTCCACAAGTTCGAAGGTCTAGCTATTGAAATCGTGACTGACCTATTTTTCTGACTATGGTAGCCCTTTGGGATCACTTATTTGCTTGAAATATGGCCACTACCGTCCATAGTATCGTACATGTTTGTATCATTCTAAAACCGAATTAAAAAAAACAAAAACATTTCATCCTATTAAAGACAAGAAGCACTTCATGAAACAATATATTTGGGTAGTGTTGAAATGTGGTTTGGACCGACAACTTTGCAGCACGGGTAAATCAGTAAAAATGAATCAATTTCTTTTAGCTACTGAAAAGCATGCATTTAACTCTCTACCTCAGCAATGTATGAGAGTGATAAATGATAACTTGGCATATAACCAATTCATTCTTACCAGAAGAGCTTCTATATCTATTGCTAGTCAATCTATAAACTTCATTTTATCCATTAAAAAACTTCAAAGACAACTGCTCAATTTTATGAGGTCTGTTCAGAATATATCTAGCTATTTGGAATATCACAAGAAGTTGTGTGGTTTTGATTAACCAATCGGAAGGGATCTTACTGTACACATGAACACACACACATCTGTAGGGTTACTCTGTTAGCAATGGAATGTCATCAAGTGAGATTGAGTAATATCTATATTTACAATGACCAAGCAAATAAATTTTCATCTCTTGTGGTATTTTTTATTGCTTTTTTTTTGGGCTTGCTTTTATTCAGGTATTAATTAGCTCAATTAATTGATTTCATAAGTGGTCAGAAAACCTATGGGGACAGATCTTGATAACTCCCCACAGTTCCCTGATATTTGTAGGAGCATTCCAAATTATAAGTTTGAGCAATACAAGGTTTCTTCTTTTATGGGAAAGTGTCAGCTCATTGAGCTACAGTCTAGACTGCTCCTTTCTGGTGTGGTCCATTATTGTTACAAGATCTGTCCCCATAGGTTTTCTGACCACTTATGAAATCAATTAATTGAGCTAATTAATACCTGAATAAAAGCAAGCCAAAAAAAAGCAATAAAAAAATACCACAAGAGATGAAAATTTATTTGCTTGGTCATTGTAAATATAGATATTACTCAATCTCACTTGATGACATTCCATTGCTAACAGAGTAACCCTACAGATGTGTGTGTGTTCATGTGTACAGTAAGATCCCTTCCGATTGGTTAATCAAAACCACACAACTTGTTCTTGTGATATTCCAAATGGCTAGATATAATCTGAACAGACCTCATAAAATTGAGCAGTTGTCTTTGAAGTTTTCTTTGTATCTCAGCATTTTTTAAAACCAAAAAGAAAGAAAAACATTTTTTATTTTTGATCTGACTTAAAGAGACCTTTGGTATGATTATTTCAGTTCAGAATACATTTTTTCCTCAATTTTTTGTATACTCTTGTATAAATTTTAATATCTATTTAACTAATATTATATCATAATACAGAACAAATTACCAGATATATATAAGTTAATTGATATTCTTTTATTAAGAATTTTTGACAATATTCTAAGGTGAACATTTTGCAATGTTTTCATATGACATTTATTTCATTATGTTTATTTAATAGATTTTTATTCTTAAGAAATTTAATAATATATAGTTTTTCATATAGCCATAAGGGGCATGGGTCTGTTAAAAACTTACACATTTTAGCTTTTTAAAACAATTCCCTTTTATTGGTTTTTTTAGATACCAAAAATATTTCAATAAGGATGTTCTATTTTGGTATTTATTATTATTATTGTGAAGAAGTGTATTGATAAAATCTTTTTTTTTTCAGTGAATTCTTAGTACTACCAATATAAATCTTTATATTATTAGGGTTTTCAGTAGAAGTAGTACATTGATAAACAATAGATTCCGTAAGGCACCTATTTTCCAAAGAGCACTTTATAGGGTTTCTACAATTACATTTATTATTGTCTAAATTATTGATTTCAGTTTTTGGATTATTCTTATTTTCAATTAAGTTCAAATTTTTTACTTAAAATATTATTATTATGATTTTTTTTATAATTTTTTTCAGATTATCTGTACAATTATAACTTAATTTTAGTGTATTTTTATTGAAAATCTTGCTTAATGGATTATTATTCAGAAATTGTTTCTCAATCAAAGTGAGAAATTTTCTGCCTAATTTACAGCTAACCATTTGGTTGAAAGGAGGTGTATACCAAATAATTTTTGTATTTCTATTTTTACTTAAAGGTAGATTTTCTCTTTTACATATTTAATATTTGGGCTTTTATATCTACTATTTTTTAAAGCAATATTATAAAAATTATTGTGCTTATTAAATACTTCTTCATTTGCAGAATTTTTACTAATTCTACATTTTATGGATGAGTGTACATGCTTAATAACAGATGGAGGATGATTAGATTTTGGGTGGATATATAAAGGATTTGTACTTGTTTTTTTATATAGCTGGTATATATTATTTTCTAAATCTAAAATCACATCGAGGAAATCTACATTTTTTATATTTGTATTCATAGTAACTTTTAAATTAAGGTTTTTTAATTCTCTTTATATTAACTTTTTTATTTTAATTTAGAAAGTTAATATATAGAGAATTAGAAAGGCTAAAGCAGTGTTTATGCTGATACAATTATACATGTGAATGAAGCAAAGGAGATGCTGAGAATTAAATTTTAAATAAATATATATTTTATGTAAATATTGAAGACATACAAATTCTGAGATCTCAGTTTTTACATGTAGAAGAGATATACACTGAAAATACTTTTAAGCTCCTCCGATACTCTAATTATTTATATTCAATATAAAACAAAAGGCTCATGAAATATTTAAAAATAGAAAAGCAGTCCTTCCTGACCAATCCAACAAATCAAAATACATTGTTTTATTCACTAACACTATCCCAACTGCAAGTGAAAAAAAAATATTTAAACTCAACATAAAATTGTTAAAACTACTTCTAAAACAATAAAAGACTTAATTAATACAAAAGAAAATAATAAGCTAAAAAAGTTAAAGGAAGAATTTACTCTTATCATTTGTAATAATTGCCTCAAGAAACACATAAGAGAAACATGAAGGAATTTGAAGAAAAAAATTATATAAGCACAAAAGGAATCTTTTTCAAAAAACCACACTAAATGCATCAGTGATTTACTTTAATGAGATTGACCATAATTTGGATTTAAAAAATGCTACTCTAGTTAAAAAAGAAAGCAATTTACTGAAACATAAATGTTTGAAAAGTGCTTTAATCACTAGATCATCTGCAGTAAATTTGCATCCATATTCTTACATTTTACCTTTCTTAGCAGATCTTCTATTATCACAATGTGGGGTAATTAATAGCAAAAGTGATGGAGTCAAATACAAAGAAACTAAATGAAATTGGCTAAATTATGAAGAATAAAGGCCGAAACACACACACAATAACAAAAATCAAAGGTTAAGTGCTTTGTATAATATGAGACCTCTCTAGTATCACAAAATGCAGTAACTCCATGTTGCATTGATTTTCCAAGTGAACAGAAGACCTATGAAGAAGTGTCTTGATAACTGGCCACAGCTCCCTGATATTTGTAGATATAGGATCTTGCATTTAACTTGACCACTTGACCACATCCCATAATGGTTGATGAGACTCATGTTGGGTGAACATGGTGACCATTTTTCAAATATCTATTGAATGCACCTCAAACCATTTCTGGGTAGCTTAACCAACAGAGCATTATCTAGATGAAATAACCCTGTGAATGAATGCAGATGGTCATGAACAAATGTAACAAAGTGGTCACTGGTCAATGAAGTGTTTAGGCTGACAAGCAAACCCAACCAATGTCATGTGAAAACATCCAACACCATTGCAGAACCAGCCTGCATAGTGCCTTGTAGACCAGAGGTTTGGTGATGCTCTGAGCCAACTCCTTGATTGTATACCTCTAAGACTCAAGTAGGAGGGCATGTAGGGTCAAGCACCGAGAAATGTGAGAAAGGAAGACATTTTAAATACAAAAAAAAAACAGATGAAAAATGAAATAAGCACTTTATTCAATTCAAATATGAACTGCTATTTTATTTCACTCTTTGATTAAATGCCCTCCCAATATGGATGCCCAGGGTTGTCACACCCTCTGCCCTCTCTTCTACATGTTACTGTTGGTGACAGATGAGGTCCATGGCTTCATGGAGTCTGCACTATGCCGAAATTTATTAACACTTCAACACAACTGGAATCATGACACATCAGATCATATCACATGGTTCCAGCCTTTCAGAATTCAATTAGTGATGTCATAAGCCAGGTGAGATGCTGTGTTCAGTGTCATAATGTTAACAAGATCATCTTGGTGAGTTTTCTGTTTTGGTAGAAACTAAAGAACTAACCTGAGCCACTGGTGCTTGTCCATTACCACAAACAATTTTAACCAGACACATCTGCCTATGAATATTTAGAACTAGGGGGCAGTAATGTCTTCTATTATGCATTCCTATTACACATAGGGTGCTGTAGATGGTGGGATGTCAAATCTCCTTATAATTTCAGAAATGGAATATCTCATTCATCTGCCACTCATTATCATGTCACATTCAAATGTCAATAATTCAAATTGTATTGCATGAACAGTCTAGTTCGTATTTAAGCTGACTCACCAGATATATGAATGCAAATAATATAAGCCTGTGTATTGCTATGATGTCAAATTATGGTGGCACTAGTAAACATTACAGTTATATACTGATATCACATGATTTTTGACAATGTATATATTAACCCATGCCATTGGATTTTCATTCTATTCACACAAACACACGCACATTATTGTATATAATATAGTTTTTATCTAAATCAAATCATTTAAAAAACTAAAATATCACACATCTAAATAATAATTTAATGGTGCAATACTTTTTGTTCAGTTGTTCTGCTTACCATACCAACAAAGAAGTTAGAAGTTACACATTTTTAGGACTATTAAAATATCTTTTAGGAAATACAATTTTCTACAGAAATATACTGCTCTAAGAAATAATCACTTCATAATATAAAATTTCATAATGACTTCAATTTGGACTGTTACATCCAACTGCTACTCAGGTTATCACACAGACTCTCATTTCAACTGTCAACTTGATATTTTTTCTTATACCTCACATGCAGATGTCATAGTAAACACAAAATGTGCACAGGTATTTAACAGAAAAATGCTCAGCTTTATTCTAAAGTGTCTTACTTGAAGAGTATAAAATTTGTAATAACTTAACAATGATACATGGTTAAAATCTGAAACTTTTCAGATTAATAATTTGATATATGTCTTCCAAAGAAATTTGTGAAAAGTGTATGCAACAGGCTTAGTCAGAATTGTAATGTAGCTCACCAACTCCATTTACTTTATCAATAATCATAATGCTACTGACATATCCACAGTTAAAAATGACACTATAGTCAAATGGAAAGAGAAAATTTATTGACAGAAGACAGAGGTAT
This sequence comes from Ascarosepion bandense, assembly GCA_037127315.1. NCBI lineage: Eukaryota > Metazoa > Mollusca > Cephalopoda > Sepiida > Sepiidae > Ascarosepion > Ascarosepion bandense. The sequence continues at coordinate 2,854,969 of JBBBDQ010000768.1, read as the reverse complement.
ATGCTGAATGCTGATTTTCTAGGCAGGCTAGCCCACTTGAAAGTTTGATGTAGCATAGTACATGTAACCCTGTTTCTTTTATTTGAATGAGAAGGAGAAAAGAAGGTAAAAAAAAGAGAGAAAAAGATAGAGAGTCAGAAATCTAGTTATTATATTAATAAGCTTAACTGGATCAGATAAAAAATATATTCTTAATAGCTGTTAATCAGAGCTTAATAAAAATAACTATCTCTGCTAAATAATTGTTAAGCTTAATATAACTTTCACTACTTAATAATCATTATTAAGAACAGATTCTGAGTTAATTAGTTCAATAGAATCAATTGGATATATTCAGAAAAATAATTAATTGGTTAATAATACTTTTAAAATCAATTAATAATTATAACATTTGTAACACTATCATGTAGCATCCAAAGGATATAAATTATATACATATGTAATACTAAAATTTATAGAATATTCTGACCTGAAAAGGCATATATTTAAAACTAGATTCATTCAGGTCTGCTATAGTAAAAGTTAACCTAATGATATTGATAACTGCAATGATCAAGTACTAAAATAATAATTACTAATATGGCTACAATTCATTTGAATATTTTTTACTAGTAACAGTCATAGTAGTGTAAATACCATATCACCAATATTATTCAGACTGCCATCACATAATTAGTACCATCGCAACAACTAGTGCTACTAGTGGCAACTATAGTGTGGTGGTCTTTATCAATATTCCACAATAGCATAATTAGTACTATTATGGCTACTACTGTGAGCATATTTTCTTGAAGTATTTTTGTCACACCTACATTTATTGCTGTAACAGTAAGGTTTTGATGATTCTGTCATAAAGTGCTATACACACAAATACACTTCAATGCATGAACCTTTTATTATTTTCATAGACATGCAGATATATTTATTTAAATATTAAATAACTAATGTATAGTGTATAGGTATAGATGTACATATATGTGTCTGCCAATCTATTTGTCTATTTGATAGTCTCTCTATATATCTGTCTGTTTGTTTCGCTCGGTCTCTCTATATACAAGAAAAAAATGATTGACCAAAACTCAGAGTTAAATCACTTACAAATATTTAATTTATGATAAACATAAAATGATAGATATACAAAATTTACAATTTTTTGCATTCAAAACAGAAACATAGAGTTTACTACTGGCAGGTGAAGTGTTACGAAGGGGAAGGAAGGGTTAGTATCTTTACCCAATCAAGTTAGCAAAGTAGTTTAAGTGCTATACTTTTTGGAAATCCTTAATTGTGTATATAAAGAATAATTTACAGTATGGTCAATGAAAAGGTCAAAAAAATCTATTTACTCTTTTAGTTCTATGAGGTTCTCTTTCAGATTTTGTTGGTCGGCAACTTTTCATAGAGATTCTTTTGGCTGGATGCACAGATCCACGAATCAGGCCAGAGTTGATATGTCAGCAAATCCTGTTAACAACTAACTACTCTCTTCCCAAAACGTATTTTTATAGGGGCTAACACCTAATTTGCATATTTCTAGAACATTTTGAATTCTCTCGATTTTACTCAAACATTCTACAATCTTCCAAAACGTTTTACTCTTAATTTCTCTGCTTAACAACTACTTCATGAATTAAAACTTTTTTGTAATAACAAGTAGGACTCAGTAGAATCCCTTGTTATAACTTTTTAGACATTATTAATATTATTTTTTTATATATAAATGCATCCTCGTAACAATATATATATATATATATATATATATATATATATATATATATATATATATATATATGCACATGCATGCACACAGACACATACACACATATGTAAGCATTTATTATGTAGGTGTTTACTATGTCTGTCACAACTGACAGACAATCTCTGATAGGACAAGTGAATTTGTAAACAACATTATTCTTAAAGAATTTGATTGTACTGAGATTTTATTATTGGCCACTAAAAAGTTTTAAATCTTTTATAATAGATAATAAATCATAGACATCTTTGTAAACAATAATAAAAAAAACTCTTATATAGGATATACAGCCACAACCCTCTCCACTAGACTCACTTGTCATATGTCCAGTTGAAGCTCAATATGGTCACACATGAGGCAGAAATTCAAAAATTACAACAAGACAGTTCTTTGTTGATAATACAAAAATACTTTGTAAAGCAAAGTGCAAAATTTTATAAATTCTCAAACTTGAATAACTTTTAGAATTTGTAAAATTGAATATTCTTTCTATTTGAATAAATAGAATCAAAACAAGAAATAATCAATACTATCACTTATAATTTATAAACACATAATTTAAAATGTATTTAAATTCTTAAAACTTATATAAAGCCATGCCCATGTGTTATAATAAACTTTTAATTTAAAAATATCATCACATAACATTGAATATATTAAAAAGTTAAACATAACTATCTCATTAGATTTAGAATAGAAAAACAAAGCTATCAGATAAATTTAATTTTTACAATGACTGAAGTCATTCTAAAGCTCAAAATACTTAATAAACAGACATGAACTTCATAATTTCACTTCTAACATTTGCCTTATTTAACAAATGGCTGAAGCATCATGGTAATAACAACAAAGATGATGACATTAGTCCAAATATAAATAATGAAAATAAGGAGACTATCAGTCAACTGAGACTCAAATAAAATCAGAATTTGCAACAATTTTATTGATTTTCAGATTCTTCATTTATAAAACCATTTTGAAAATTGTTCTGATGAACTTTCCTTCTTGTTGACTCAACTGCATCAATTTAAGAGTGCTAGTAGATTGGCAATTAGGTCCCACCATTTTACTGTGAACTAGCTAGATGTAACCATAATTTCTATTCTAATAGTTTCTTTTCTTACACTTCTCACATATGGAACTCTGTTTCAGTTTCTTGTTTCCTTTGAAGAATTCATCCTTCCATTAGGTGTTCTTTTTCTGTGTCGGGGGTTACCAGTGAATCTATTGGGAGATGGTTAATGTTTATTGATTCAACCTTGAGTCATACATAACCAAACTCCCTACAGCTTACAAGTTTTATTCAGAATTATCATCAGATTATTTTCATTATCATCAAAAGGTTGGTAGCAGGTTGGAATGTGGAAGAATAAAATGTACATTTTGCATTTAAAATAGAAATTTATTAAAGGAATGGAATAACAAGAATAGGTAGTAATTAAAAGTTCATTAAGAAACATTATTAAGAAGTTAAGGGTAGAGTTCGTAATAGTAATTTGTTGGAAGAAGTTTATGCATACGTATGTATGTATGTATGAGCGTTTGTTTGGTAGGAATGTCTTTGGATGGCGAAGAAGAAGTAAAAGGAATCAGCATACGAGAAAGAAGGAGAAGGAGGACGATGTGTGATACGACCTTACGTCTGGGTCGTTCATGGTTGAAGTTTCTCCCATTACATTTTAGTTGTGTCTCTCTCTCGCTGCTCCCATTTCACTGACTGATGCTGACCAAAGTTATTTATAGTCATCTAGATTTTTTCACACTGGATCATTAAGTCTTTATGGTCTTGCAAATTGCTTCCATTGGTCAGAAAATCAATTTAACATCTACTCACGAAATCTGGTTTCAACTTTTCTTTAAGCACATGGTCAATCCTTTAGACTAAACTATTGCCCAGTTCACACTCCACCCACGTCTATTGTACAGGTGTAGAGGCTCATCCCTTGTTCCCTGTTCAGGATGTGGTTTCCGGCTTTCTCTTTTTCAATCTTTTCACTTTTCTTTTTTCATTTTTTTTTTTTTAATTGGAGTAGATAGACTAAACTATCGCCTGGTTCACACTCCACTCATGTCTATTGTACAGGTGTAGAGGCTCATCCCTTGTTTCCTGTTCAGGATGTGGTTTCCGGCATTCTCTTTTCCAAATCTTTTCACTCTCACATAGCCCCCTGCACATCAGTGGCGTTACCACTGTGCTCGGGGTGATATGATTAAAAAAAAAAAAAAAAAAAACTAGAATTTCACAAGTCATTGTGAATTTTTGTAAAAGTGAAGAAAAAGATTGCTTTTAATTCTTAATTTCCTATGAGCCACACCCCGTCATCTACAATCTTAAAAAATTTTGATGCAATGTCAATCACAATCAATTGTCTTCCTGAAACCAATAATAAATTTCAATATAATCAAATCATCTAAGCTATCTTCAAGTGTCTTACAGTCCATGTAAGCTTCAAGTTCAATTTATTTAATCGACTGTGGTAGATTTTCTTCTTCTGCTATCCATATCAAGGAATATATCATTTTTTTTTCTTTTCTATTGTTTGTCCTGCTTTCATTGAGTCTGCACTACCTGGCCTAGGGTGTGATATTGCAATTACTATACCATCAAATTCATAAAGCAATACTTTTATCTACTAGGCTATAAAACATTATGTTTAAGACTCCAGGTTCTAGTTTCAGGATTATCTCACAGCCTAAAAGATTAAAGGAATTTGGTGGCATTGTAATTGTAAATTCAATCCTTGGGTTGGGTAGTAAAGGCTCAGACTTAGTAGAAACAGGGTTAGCAATAATTGAGTGTTACTAAAATGAAGAGAAAGACAAAATATCCCTAGACACAGATGGTAGAATGAGAACAGTCTACCCTCATAGATTAAATAAAGGGTTCAGTTCAGAATTGTCTGAAGGTTACCCAACTCAACAGACTCTTGAAGAAGGCTAGAGTCACAACAGCCAAAGCATTGTAGTAAAAGCAAAAAAGATAAGAAAATAAATGCATTTATTTGCAATAAAACAATTTCAAATATATGAAAGAAAGGAATTAACAATCCTCAGTCATAATTAAGAAACATAATATAAAAATTGTTAATCTCTAAGTGTATTTTTATGTTTTAATAATTTAAGTATTTAAAAATATTATATTCCATAATAGATTTTACATTAAATGTAACAATTATTATGGGATAGATGCCATAAATTTTTCATAACAAAATAATGAAGTATATGGCTATCAAAAATTTCTTTTTTTGCAGTTTCAACAGCATAAAATTTTTCTTTCAGTCATAAAGATTTAATCTTGAGTTGACTGATCCATTCTCAATTTTCTTTAACTGGAAGAATGACACATTCCTTTATGTTCAGTGATTAACACACTTAGTAAGTCACTGTTGCTTTTTGGTTTGTGACTATTTAGTAAATCAAATAAATGTCTGTGTGTGCCATTCATGCATACACTAAAAAAAGCAATAAAAATAAATCAAACTGCAAAATAACAATAAAAATAAAAAGGAAAAATAAACAAAAAGAAAAATCAAACACATATAAATAAAAATAAAAATGAATCAATCACAAACAAGAACACTCTCACAAAAATCACACCATGTTCTTTATAAACAAGAAAAAACTGAGATCTAACAGCAAATAGCCCTGACGAGTGAGAACATAATAATATTGTTCTCATGAAACTTTGAAGTCAGCATGAATCTGCACAGTTAAAGAGACAAACTCTTTGTATTTATCAACACTCTATCTCCACCTCGATATTGAGCACTTTGTGATAAAAACCTGCTTTCCAAAATACATTTTATCAGTAAACCGGTTGCCATCCAAGGTTATAGAACCCAGTCTGCCATGCTATTCAACCCATAGCTGGAGGAAGAAGAGAATAATTAATACCTTTCCCAGGGTTATTTGTGTGTAAGTGAATGAAACAAACTTGACTGAAATTCAAACTCAGCTCTCTGATTTCTTATTTTGAGCTGATATCCATTACAACACAAGTCACATTTAAAAAAAAGTTAATTTTTTGAGAGGTTCTAAAGCATGTAATGTTTATATACATAAATTATATATGTCCTAAAGGTTGTTATAGCTGGGTGTGGTAGTGAGAATAAACTCCTATTGTCCATAAAATGCTCTTATGGCATACATCTGAAATAGCATCTGACAACTAAGTTCAATTTCCAAGTTGAAGAAGGGGCAATGGTGGACCACTGGTGCCTCATGACCAGCTTTTTCAGATAGCTGGAGCTTGATAGCTTGAGAAAATGGTCTGTCTAGGGCAGAGTTTCCCACACTGGGGTATATGTACCCCCAGTGATACATTTGTATGCTTCAGGGTGTACATTGACTCCAAGAGAATAACCACTACTGTACAATACATGATGTAATCTCCATCCAGATTGCACCACAAATTTATTTTTTCAATCTCCTCATTTCAGTAAGCAAAGCTTTTAATTAAGTTATATCAAGAGTGGAGTGAATTTTCACTATTATAAAACTTCCCGCTACCATAATCTGTACCTGTACCAAACCTAAAAAATCAGGTATGGGACATCAAACTATTTTATAGATTACCTGCATTTAAATCACTAATGTTATGAGAAACTGACACTATTTGAAAAGACTTCAAGATAAAATATCAAAATTTCAAATTCATTGCTTTTCTTTTTCATCATCAATTTTTATGGGTATCACGAATCTATAAAAATGCCAAGGGGTACAGAAGAACAAAAAAATTGGGAAACCCTGATCTAGGGAAAAGAAAATTCTGATCTTAAACATTCCCTGCTTTCCCTAAACAAAGAAAAGGCTATGGAAATAAATTCAGAAAAAAAAATCTGGAATGGAGCCTCAAAGAAAGTTGATTGTAAACACTGGCAAACATCTGGTATCTCCTGCAACCAAGCCAACCTCAAATGTAATGCCTTGTATTTGTTTGGATCTTGCCAAGAAGAAGTCCATGTGGTCTGGATAATATATGACCTTGATATACCATCACCCAGACCTGTGTTACCAAAGGACTGAATTTTAACCAAAAATAAGGACTACATTTATCTTAGGAAATAAAGAGATGCCTACTACGCATAATAATGGGTAAGTGATTAATGTAATGGAAAAATTTCTTAGTGGCATGTTTTTTTTCAAGAAGGAACTTCTTCAGATGGTTTTATTGATCGAATGCAAACGGGAGAGAAAATGAAAGAAGAGGACAAATTTAACAAACACCAGTTACAGTTTGCACCAAAGTATTAAATATACCAAGTTGCTCACCCTTTAAATTTAAATTCTGACATTCAATGGAATTAGATATTTAATTTATCTCATTTAACTTTATATTTTTATCTTATTTAGCTTTTTATTGCATTTGTTTATAATTTTTTTCTATCATTATTGTTTTTAATTATACTAACATTAAAAAAGATTCACTAAAAAGAAAATGCATTGAGAGTATGCTAATCTCATAATTCTTGGCAATAAATCTAAGACCAGAACCATACATAATATCACTGATCATCTCAAAAGCAATAACAGCACAATGTGTATACAAGTTAGTAGACAAAACAAAAAACAATGACCTACTTGAAGTGGACTAATTCAAGTTTAAAATTTGATAGGACTAGATAGGTTCACTATTGTATGATTCACACTCCTTCCCAATCTTTTGAATAGGAGTAGAGGTTTATTCTGCCTCCTTGACCTCAATTTTCAACTAACTCCAAGTGGAATGATTACATCAAATCTATAGCTGCATCTACTGCTAAGAAGTTTGGGTCACTGTCTGGCCAGAAAGTTTTTTCTTGTCAGAATCCATTTTGCACGTTAATAAATCTACTATTTGTCTGTGCATTAAATACTGTTGCCAGATCTGGTTGGGTGCTTCTGCAATTTATCTTGAGGTTCTTGACAAAATCCAAAGCAAGCTCTGTAATGATCTACTTGAAGTGGGTTGATTTAAAATCCAAATTTAATAGGAGTAGATAGGTTCACCTATTGTACACACTCCTTCCCAGTCTTTTGAACAGGAGTAGAGGTTTTGTTTTGTGGGAGTGATTAATTTTTCTTTTTATTTTTGTTTATGTTTATGTTTTCTTGATTTTTTCTTTTTGTTTATTTTTCCTTGAGTCATGAATGCCAATCAATCTGAATTAAAAATTGAAGAATGCAATGAGAAACCACTCTGCTATTTTTCCTCAAGAAATCATTGCAATTCACAGATATTAAAGATAAGACACTGTAGAGAGCCATGATCTCCTATATCCCAAAGAAACATAGCATTTTTAAAAATACCAATATTAGGATTTATTAAACAAATATGATTTATTAATGAAATACATCTATTGGATGCTTCAGTATATATCATCAGTGATGTTTTTAGCCGAGGTTCATTAGGGGTTTTGCATCTTTCAACGTCATACCCACCTCTCCACAGTGACCCAGTTAATATTGATCAGGTATCGACTTGTGTACTTTCTCTCACCTACAAGTTTTCAATCTTCCAAAATGCACACCATACGACTCTTCTTGGCAGTTTATTGTCCAATTGCAGATGACTTCTGGTTCACACTTTCTGCGTCCCCTTTTGATATTGTTCTTAAAATATCACTCACATCCTGGTCAAACTGTTGCCATTCTTCCTTCTGGTGTGCAGTGGGCTATTTAATCTGCTTTCTGGTCACTCTCTCTAGATTTTGAGAGACTGGTACGTGGAGGGTCTTGGCTCTGTGGTGTGTATTCTGGCCATGCTCCTCCTATGTAAAATCTTCCATTAAACATGGATTTTCATGTCTGCAAAAAACAGAGTACCAAATTCACTTTCATATGTTTAAATTTTATTACAATTCTAATCATTGCTTTTTAAAACAATAAACATGACCAAAGAGTGAAGATAAAATAATAACAGTGTTAAGGGAAAAGTTTTCCTTTTGGCATTTTGTTTTTTGCAGGTACGAAGGTTCAACTTTTCTAATCTTTCATTCATTCTAATAACTACATATATAGTGATACAGAAATTTTGGTGGGAGGGACAGAAAAAAATTCAAACAATAATCATTAACAGTATTTGAACCCAGTATAAATAGACAATATTTAACTGCTCAATGATTTTATTACTGCAGTCCAGCTTTGGGAGTGAATGACAGAAAATTGCAAGGTCAGTTGGAAACAGACAAAAATTGACACATTTTTTTCATGAAAAAATAAACTGAAGAATTATAAAATGTTATTTGATGATGTAAATGTTAAATTTCTTTCAGAAAAAATGATTTCTTTCATGACAATTTAGATATTCAGTTATCTGAAAATTTTGAATTATCCAAACATTTTTTCAACCCAGTTGTCAGAAGGTGTCCAGATAATCAAGGAAGTACAGTACAAAGTGAGTCAAAAGTAGTACCCAGATTCTGGCCCAGGGTACAAGATCAGAATTGTTACTTCCTGCAAGATGGTGTTCCATCCCATTATAGATATCATATTCATCAATGACTTGATGAAAACTTTCTTGGAAATTGGATCAGATGCCACTGTCTGATTGACTGGTTGGCACACTGTCAAGACCTCATACCTTCAGCTGTCTTTCTTTGGAAGCCCATGAATGACCTTGTATATCATGAAAAGGTTCATACAATTCAGAAATTGAAAGCTCAAATCACTACAAAGTTTGAGGAAATTGATATCAAACGCTAGGAGTATATGTGCTATTCAGTGCTTGTAATTGATCATGAAGGAGAGCACTTTTATAAAAAAAAATTATAAGTTAGTAGTACAAAATAATTAAAAATTGTACATAAATAAATGTTAAATAGTCTGAGTTTGTCTTATACACTTACTTTACACTTACTTTATTTACACTTACTTTTGGGAGAAGTGTAGCAAAAGAAAGTCAGATGGTTGATTAAAAATTGTTTCACTTGTGGGTAAATGTTTTTTCTTTTTAGAATTGGTTCTAAAAATGACTGCTAGATATAACTGTCATGGTGGACTGTGTAGGAGTATAGCGGGTATCTTATCTTATTTATTCTTTTTCTTGTTGTAGTAGGATTCCGTTCTACTGAAGGGTAGTAGCATACCTTAGCAGGTTAACAGAATTTGGCCTTGTGGGAAGATAGCCCACTATAATTCATAAAATGATTATAAAATCAAGAAAGGCAATTTGAGTATAAAATAACATTTATATATATACACATTTCAATTAATGTTTTACAATTAAAATAATACTTGAATATAAGTCCAACGGAGGTTAAAGAGTTCATGACAAATAAGTGTCTTGAAGATAAGGGGATGTTCATTTTGAAATTGCCGCTTCTAAGGTCAGCAAGTCAGTAAGTACTTTTGAGGAATGTCTTTGAAGTGGTCAATAAGTACTTTTGAGACAGGGAGAAAGAAAGAGGTCAGCATAGTAGCCGCTGGACTTAAGTCAAGGAGATATTAATTACACTTTTCTCCTCTTGTTTTTGTCTGTCTAACAATGCTTTGTCTCCGCTTTTTATATCTGCTTTTTGGATCAGAAGCTGAAATGGTAATTTGATATTTGGTTAATTTTTATTTTTCAACCGGAACATCTTCGCAAATCTACCTGTGCAGAGGTGATTTTTATTCATTCGCTTTCTGGTCGGCATAGAGCCAACATCCGGCTCATCGCTTTTGCTCAGTCGGTATCACCACAGGAGCATTATTATTAATAAATAAAAATATACAATAGTAATAATAATAATTATCATAAATAAAATAAAATAAAATAAATAACATTAAAACTTTGTTTAAAATACAATAAACCAAAATAATAACAGTTCTCTCAGAATGCAATAGATCCTGGAGACATTCTCTTCACTATCAGCCATTGGAGGATAAAGATGCCCATCTCCTCTCCTCAGGACATTGCTTCTTAGAATACAAAGTGACTCTCTTCCTTTTATTACATGCAACTTTAAAATACATGTAACAAAAATACATGCACCAATACACAAATATAAATAAAACTATATAAATTTAATTTACTATTTAACATGCTTTCAGTGTCATCTTTGTGTATGTTTTATTTTGTAATCATGAGGCTGTTCCTGCTGGTATGATGTAAGTGACCACACAACTGTTGCGGATTCATTTCTTCAAATCCTGAAAAAATATATTGTCCTCCTAGGTTTTGTCTGATGAAAAGAGTAGTTTGTGCCCTAATAAAGTTAAAGTTGAGGTCTGTTTGAACCTCATTTGAGCGTACATCAGAACTCGGGTTAGTTGACATTGGATAGAATGTAGTTAGACATCAGAAGGGATTTGAATCTCGCATATGATGGAAGTCGGTTGGCATAAAACTTGGACGAAAGATACAAAGCAAGCCAGACTTCCGCATGTGAAAGTTGACAGTAGAACAAAGGGTAGAAAGATTTTGGCATTCTTAATAACTATACCAACAAAAGACATTTCACAATAATGTAAAACTTCCCTCTGAGACTCTTGCAGGAAAATCGAAAGCCAAAGAAACATGTGAAGGCCAAGCAGAAAGAAAAAAGAGTGAGATTGCAAAAATATTGTTAGATCTCCCAGAAATTCTTGTGAGAAAAATGAACAATTTTTTTCATTTGTCTATTAGATGGGTACACCTAAGAGTAAGTTTTCTCTTTTTTTCAATACTTTTCATATTACCTTGTTTTTTATTCATGATTTGAAAAAAATTGTATTGTAAATCTTTTTTAGAGCTAATTATTTCTATAATTTTGTTACATGGGCATGAAAAGAAATTTTTTGTACAAGCCTTTTTGTAAAATTTTTACTTCATTATATTGTTTTATATCTGTTTAATAAATGTTTGTATGTTTCAAATTCCACAAGGTAATCTCAAGACTTGTTTGTTATTTCATGTGCCTTTTTTAACATTCAGGATAAGAGAGGTGATGTTTTTCTTCTCCAATTCTCTCCTAGGGAAAACAATTCTTTGACTTTAGACATTGTTAGTGAAAATAATTTTCTCCAGAATAAATAGTTAGATATGCATAGGTTTCATTGATTTCTACTTTCTCGTATACTGTAAAACAAGTGTTAACAATCAAAGTTGTAAAAACAGACATTGACTGCTACTTTTGACTCTGTATTTCTAGTGGTAGAAAGATAAAATATCCTTTACACAATAATCACCAATATAGGCAATGTTTATGCACCCTTTTATCACAGTCCAATGATGTTATTGTTTATCTATCACTCTCATGATTAACCTTTATCATTTTCTGCAATAAAAATATTTTTGATGTTAGAGAAATGCATTTGATGAGTAGACAATTTTATAATTTTTTGACTTAAGATTTTCTGAATTTCAATATTAAATCTGAAAAGAATTCTTGAAAATCGGGAAGAAAAAGATTATCAGTGGTCAGACATTAAGGGAAGCATTCCTTACAGAATAAAGACCTTGCCTGTTTTGGATTATCGATCTCAAAAGACCATGAATCTGAAGTTGAGGAATTTTTTTGTTTATCTGATTTTGATAGTAGTGTGTCTGCTTTATCAATCAAATGCTGGCTTATAACTGGTAGATACTGCATTCTCCACTTGCACTGCTCCAGTGAGGCAACACTGGTCTGTCTATTTCAGGGAACAGATCTGGGCAGAGTTTTATGGAAGACTGACAGCTGCCTTTGTAGCATCTCTCTTCTTCATATCACCAATGGTGTCCAAGGAAAGGGTATGAGCTGACATTGTTTAGCACTGGTGTCACTGCAGGTGTTTACAGAATAAAGTTGAATGCAATGTTAGATTCTAGAGTATCAAATTACACCTGAAGCCTTTTCCATGAAAAGAAAGTAAAGAAGCAAAAATCCAGAGAAGTGTTGGGATTTTACTTTTTTTCCCAATTATTATGTACTGTGCTTGGTTAATCATGTGACCTTTAACAGCCACTCAGAGTGCCAGAGTTTTATAGATGCTGGAGAGGAAAGATTTACACCTGAATTTACTTTTGAATAGAGACAGCCTTTTGCAGCATTCATTATCTTTCATATTCAAGGTTGGAAAGAACCTAAACCCCATTGCTTCCAAAGGGTTGTCAGTGCTTTTGTAACTTGTTTTTTTACAGGTAGGGTGTTGACCCTATGCAAGCTCCTTTATCCTCCGAGCATGGTAGACTGGTTTCCAATCAAGGCTATAGAATCCAATCTGACCTACTGTTTAATCCATAGCTGGAGAGAGAAGAGATGGATTAATGCCTTTCCCAAGGGTATTTGCATGTAAACGAATGAAATAAATTCAATTGGAATTTTAATTTGACTCTCCAGTTTCTTATTCCAAACTGCATTACAATGCACATCCTGTTGGAAAGAAGACTTGTAAAATATTTTTATATTTTATTGGCAAATTTTTGTTTTTAGAAAATAAAACTTCATTTTTCCTTACTTCAACTTCTCTCAAGTCATTTTTATTTTTCTTATAAATAACTGGGTAGACATCTATTTCTATGACCAGATAAAGACAAAGCTAACCAAAATCTATTTGTTGATTTAACAAGAGCTAGTGTGTGTGTGTGTGTGTGTGTGTGTAAATACATTGCTAATGGTTTTACTTTCAAACTCTATTGTAAAGCAGGAAGTGAAAGATAATCAGTAGTAAGGAATTACTTAGTATTATTATTTTGCCCTGTTCTTTTTCTTTCTTTTGTTATTTTTTATTGAAAATTTTATCAATTCTATTTGTTGGGAATTTTTTGGAAATTACTCTTAATCATGGCCAATTGCTCTACAAATGGTTATTAGCACATTAGGGAATTGGTTGAATAATGCCACCTTCTGGCAAAGTAAGTATGTGTTAATCAGGATTAATGCCTTTAACATCTCTCTATAATCTTTCTCATTACCAGAAATTTTAACAAGGGCCTTGTTCCTGGCATGCCATGATACTTAATAGAGATGAATGCAATCAAGTCAGGAACATTTCAGCACTCATTGTATATTAATTAATTATAGAAGAATGTAAAAATATCTTAAAATTTCTTCTATTTTGAGAAAACTTTAACACCAATTAGTTTCTTCCATTCTTTTCCTTCTTCCATGATCTTCGTTAATTCTTCACTCCCTGAACTAGTATCTTCTTTGCTGATCCACATATGTTTTAGTCAGTATTCTTCTCTTTCATGTTTTGTGTTTTGGTTTCTACAAGAGAACTTTATTCAACAGCTCTTATTTTCTCCTCCCCAAATGCCCAATTACTTACAGTCTTATAATCTGTAGTGATTTCATCATTTGCAATTTTACTTTGCAATTTTCTGTAGAGCTCTTTAGTGAAAAATCTAAAAAGACAAATATGTAAAATATATATGTAACAGTTTTTAAAAAAACAAGAAGTTTGTAAAAATGTTAAAAGTAGAATTTGATTAAATTACTTTTTTACTTAATTCTTGCAAAATATATGATAGCTCTTTTATTCAGACCCAAGTATTTAAATTTTGTTGGCCAAGTTCAAATTCTGATCTTGTCTGTTGTCTGTTACATTCACTTTTGCATTAATGCTCTGGGGAAAGACATAGATCCATTTCTCCAATTCCCTGCCATGGATTAATCAGGAGAGCAGTGAAAATGCAGCCCTACCATTAACAAGAAAGAAACTGAAAGTAACAAAACAACAAATGTAGAAAAGGTAAAGGAGATTTTATTTAAAAGGATTGATCATTTGTTCCTTCTGAAGTATCATATATCAATGAGATACTGAGAGTTGGTTTGGAGTATAACCCAAGATAGACACATAGAGAAAATCTAACATATCTGTAGTTGAATGAGATAGACTCATGGGAGATATCAACATAGATATTTAGTTAAGAGTTAGTCTCTGTTGCCGCTGGTTTTGTTGCTAACCAAAGATATTACTGTTGATGCTGGAGAGGAAAAATTTACACCTGACTTTAACCATCAGCAGTAACTTGGTGTTGCTGCTGATGGTCTGGAGTCTGCAGTGCTCAATTAAGCTGCCTGCCATTGGGCCTATCATAAATGCCAGCTGTGTCAGATTTGCTCTGTGGATGGAATCAGTGTTAGTTTTATAGTCAGCTAATGAATTAAAAACACTGCAAAACCTGAGTGAGCTTTTTCTGATTGATCTTGAAAGATGTTTTAAGATCTTGATAATTTTGAGATTATATTCTGGAAGTGTGCGCGCAGAGCCAGATGAAATTAAGGTCTGTTTTTATCCCATGAGCTGTAGATGTCGAAGTGGATACTTTCATTTGAGTTAATGAATTGGAGTTCTAACAGGGCATGACAGTAAACTTGGCTCTTTAGCCTTGAATGAAAACCAGTCTAAGAGAAAAACTAATCTGAATTCAAAACCATGAAGAAGGAAACTACTTTATTATCTTTTTTTTCCCCAGAAAATGACAATTCGCAGATTTTAAAGAAAAGAAATTTGTGAGGAGATATGATCAACTATACTCTGGGAGGACATGCCATTTTCTTTGTTTCATATAGATAAATCTAGATAATTAGAACCTTTGGATATGGAATTCTACAATTTTATGTAAGTACCTAAGTTTCTATAGACCTTGACTGAAAACCTAGGGCCTGGCTAAGCTTGTTTTCAATTGGATTCCATGAGTCCTAAGGTTAGCCTTGCTCAGAATAGTTGTATAGGTAAATGCCCTGATATATTTACACAGCAAGAAACTATAAGCCAACTAATTGTAAGATAGTGTATATTGTTAAGCATATTTCTATTATCTTAATGGTTAATTTTGTTTATGGATTCTAATTTTATTAATATTCTTCGTATTAATATTCTTCACCCTCCACCAAGATAACAACTGCTTCAATTTGGCTTGTTTAACTCATTTATTTTATTTTTTTGTGAGCTTTGGTAATTTTTTTTTTTTTTTAAATGTATTACTGCTATTTTTTCTAATGTATATATATATATATTATATTGTCATGTTTTGATCCCAATTTGGGGGTTCACTATTTTCCCATAGTTAAGACAATAACAGGTCAAGGTGGACCTGGGAACAGCAGCAATTAATAAGTGATTCCATACTTCTCAAAACCTCCTGGTCAGAGGCCTTGCTGCCAGATATAGTTTATCATCATACCCAGGATGTCTTCAGAATGGAACTGATAATTTAAGGAAAATTGATACTGTCATTTGAAACAAATTCACAAAATACATTCAAATCAGTAACGATATGTGATGTAACATGTATGTTTGGCAAATGTCATTTCTCAAAAGGATACTTTTGTAAAATGAGATTGAATGCAATTTATGATGACTTCATCATTATAACAAGTTTTTCTTAGAATAATTTAGTGTTAGTATTAATCATTTAAAAAAAGAGCGTTTCTACTTGATATTTCTAAATATTTAAAGTATTGTTATTAATGTAACCTTCTTCTTCTATGTGTCATGTCCCTTCAGGACATAGACGATCATGGCCTTCCACGTCTCCCTATCCTTGGTAGCTTTTAACACACTTTTCTCCTGTCACCTCACCCAAACCCTGCTCAGTCATCCATATGCTCAGGCCCTTAAAATATGTTATCCACTGATTTCCTCTGTCTTTTTTTCCCTCTATCTGAACAGTGAATATCAGATTCTCCAAGCCTTCCTTCCTATCACATGTCCCAAGAACTTCAGCTGTCTTTTCCTGATGCTTAGTATTAATTTTCTTTTTATTTCCATCCTTTCCAAAACCTCATCATTGCTCACATGCTTGATCCATGATATCCGCAGCATCCTTCTGTAGAACCACATTTCAGTTGTTTCAAGTTTTTCCTTTATCTTTGATGGTATTGTCCAACATTCACTGCCATATTGAAGAACAGATGTCATATAGCAATCCAGTACTCTCTTCTTTGTTTCTAACAAATTTTCTGGTGTCTTAATACTCTGCTCAGCTTCTGGAATGCGTCCTTGGCCATGCCAATTTGTTTTTGGATCTCAGTGTCGTACTTTCCATCTTCTATTAGAATACTTCCCAAGTACTTAAATTTTTGTACTTGCTTGATTTTAGTATCCCCAACCTGTAATTGGCATTTTGGGATCCTCTGTTTGCTGATGGCCATACATTCAGTTTTCTTGTAGTTTATTTGTAGTCCTTTCTTTCGATTTTCTTCATCTACTTTTTTTACGAGGTCTTGTAGTTTTCTTTCGTGTCAGCTATCAGCACTGTATCATCTGCATATCTTGACGAATCCTGGCATAACTTCTATGGTCCTCAGAATAGTCTCACTGTACAAGTTGAATAGATCTGGTGAAAAGACACATCCTTGTCTTACACCCCTTTCTATCTTTGCCTATCTGCTGAATTCGTTTTCTGTCTCTATGCAGGTAGTTTGCTGCCAGTAGAGGTTCTTGATTACACTAATATCATTGCTAAATATATCGAGGTTGCTGAGCATTTCTATCAATTCCTTGTGGCGTACTTTGTCAAACGCCTTGGCATAGTCTACAAAACACAGATAAACTTCCTTTTTCATTTGTATCACCCTTTCTGGTAGCATCCTAAGCATAAATATTGCATTCCTTGTTCTAGTGTTCTTGACAAAACTGCACTGTTCTTGTTCTATTTACAGTCTGATTCTGCTTCATCAGGATTCAGACAATGAGTTTCGTTATGTGGCTCATCAAACTGATTGGTTGGTGGAGTTCACATTCAATTGTAAGTTTTCTATGTGTATGATTTTAGTTCTGCCTGCTTCAATGAAAAAAACAAAAACTTTTTTTGTTAAGCAGTAGAAGCTCAGACTTCACTTTAAGTTTTATTTTTGTTAAATTTTTATTTTCTGTGTTCAAAATGAAATAAAGTAACTGAATTTATCCAAAAAAAAAAAAAGGGTTAGTGTTTAAAATGCAAAGAGGCCTGTTCATTGGGTTTATTTATGAATGCACTTCTTTTTCAACTTTTGAGTGAAGTTCATTTTTTTTGGTAATGTTCACAGGCATACATGGGTTTTCATTGAAAGAAAATATACTTTATAAATTTTTAACACTTTCTTCAATATAAAAGAAAAGGTCAAATAGAAAACCCTTTCTTTTCATGTGAGCAATGAATTAAACACCACTACTTACCATAAGTAGGACTGTTTAGAAGCAGCTATTAATTAATTTTAACTACTATTTTAAACGGTTTTCAAAATTGTTTTCAAACACTTAGCCTTATTTTTTATTCTCTATTACCCATATTTCACATCATATAATAATAAATATGATGAAATTTTTTTGCACTTTTGGTGAAAAAAAAAAGTGAAACGATTTTAAACATAAACAATATTGTTTTATTTTGTTGTTTGTGTGATAGTTTATTAAATTTTATTGTATGTTTTATGTCAGCTGAAAAAAAACAGACCATTTTTAGGGAAATTCTTGCTTGTGATAGCAACTGTTCAAGTATTGACTGAAAAAGAAATGGATGGATGAATGGATGGATGAATGGATGGATAGATTGATCATATTACTGACTAAAAAGTAAAAACTATGAGTACTCAATTGAATCAAATAAAATAACTTTTTAAATGTTTATTTAAAATAAGATATTAAAAAATCTTGTAGTCAAATAGGAAAGAAAACTAATTATTGTTAAGTGAGAACAAATATACTGAAAGAAGAAAGGAAAAGAAGGAAGGATGATGGAGGAAAATGAAGGAAGGAAGAAGAGAAATAAATAAATAAGTAAATAAACAAACGAATAAATGAAAATAGATTCAAGAAATGCGTAGAAAGCTGTAGATTATTTGTGTTACCCCCCCTTGAACATGTAAAGTGTAGTTCAGCCGTCAGGTGGCGTTTCGCGCCAGTTTGTATTGTTGCTCCTTGTTTTTTCTTTTTTGCCACCATCATATTTTCTTTTTCTGATATACTGTTTGTATTTACCCGGACAACCTGCTCGCATTTATATTTGTCAACACTCATTCTGATCCCCATTCAGCCCCCGAAGAATATAACTACAAGCCAAGGTAAGCCAAAAGTTAAGTCAATCTGTATTTTTACTTAAAAAATGCTATGGAAATATTGCTATTCAACTGACATTAACTTGTGAGTCTCTGAGTCTGAGTCTATATTTGAAAAAACCGTTTACGAATAATGATGACTCCCGTTTTCAATATGACTGTGCATTAAATACTAATGGTTAACAGCTTATTATTTTTTGTAAAATATACTAAAAGACATCCTAAATTAATTTTAGTAGATAGCTATAAGGTAATTTTGTGTTTTCTTATTGCTTATTCGTTAATGTAGTTGAACAATTGACAAATATTCGTGTACATAACACATCTGGCCATAATAGTAATAAACATTCATTCACCGTCCATTTTTACTTTATTTTTTTTATTAATCCTCAAAATTTTAACTTTTTTCTTTCACAATGAAACTTTCCTTATTTTTTTAGTTACCGACTACTACTTATATGAAATAAACTACTTAAATTCTTTTATTAGGGGTGACTTGTTTTCATCAAATCCGGGGGTATATCTATATAAAAACACGAATTTAACTCGTCTTTATTTTGCCATCCCAACATGTTTACATTTTTTTTATCGTCTCTGAAAAATAAGTGCAAAATAATCTATGCCTTTATAAACATTATTTCATATTCTATTAATACTAATTTCATCCTCAACCACTTCATTTCAACATTCCATTTTACAAAAGTTTAAAAAAAACAAAAAACTTACAAAAACTGTTTTTCTAAGATCAGGTAGTTCGTTTTTAAAAACTTATTGATGATTAATTTTTATTAATTAATAGTTTAATAAAAGTTTTCAGTTAAAATTAATTCTAGACTTGTAACTACTAAAAAACATAAGTAAACGTTATTGAAAATTTTAAAATGCTTCTTTTATTGTTGAAAAATAAACTAAAACAACTTGGTGAATGTGCAAATTGTCAAAGTTAGTGTTTACTGTTTACTTTCTTCCAGTGTGACTTTTTTTTTTGGTCTTCTTAGCATATTCCCTTTTGTAATGCTTATTTTAAATGAAGATTTTATAAAAATCAAAATTTTAATTTTAAAGGTTTTATGTCCCCCCCACTTATGAGTAAAATAATTCATAAAAATAAACGAATAAAATGTTTTTCTTTTTTTCCTATCTAACGTTAGGGAACTTCGTGTGAGAAATTAATTTTACTGTTTACAACGGTTTATAAAATTAATTTATTACACAGTATTTACAAATCAAAATATTTTTTTTTTTTTTTAATAAAAAAAATAATACAAAATCAAAGTTTCGAAAATTACAAAGAAAAAGTTGCAAGGTTTCATCATCCAATGTTTAATTTTTAATAAACCTTGAAATAAGAACATTAAAATAAGTGTTTTACTTTTAAAATACATGTTTTGTTCTTATTTCAAGAATGTTTATTATAAATAACAATCATTCACTGACATAGGTGATGAACCCTAAAATCAAAATGTAAATTTAATTTAATTTTTGCTGAATTTAAAAAAAAAAACTTAATAAAATATTTTAACTTTTAACTTCTTGTTATAGTTTTTTTTTTTTTTCACTCATTGTCATGAAGCTTAAACTTTATTGAATTCTTCTGTGTATAAGTTTTCTTTTTTCTTTTTTTTTTTTTGTTAGAGGAAAATAGGTCGTAGTACGCCACGGACATGTTTAAGAGAACCATAGTGTTACTGTAACTAATACTAATTAAATATCTTATGAAGTTGAAAAACAAACTAGAATATTTTAAATGTTTTTTTTTGTTTGATTTGCTTAAAGTGTATCTACAAAATCACTTTTACTCCTTTGATATTTTTTCTTGGTTTGTCTATGTAAAATTCGATAATGTTAATAAAAACAGATATTTGAATATGAAATATTAATAAACGTAACTGACGGTTGATTTTGTATAATTTTTTTTTTAATTTCTCCTTAACATGAAGCTGGTTTTGAAGATCAACGACTTTTTTTTTTTAGACTGTGCGCTTTAATTGAAGTTCGGGAATTAAAAAATGTAAATTTTTATTATACAAGTTTTAAAAAATGCAAATAGCTTAATAATAGTTTAGAAAAAAAAAATCTAAACATTTGTTTACAAGTGACTCAACTTTTTGTTTTAGTAATCTTTTGGCAACTACCAAAAAAGTTTGTTGCGGTGCTTTAAGATTTTCTAAAATCAGTTTACTGTTTCAATGAATTGATTATTAGTAAGACTAACATAAAATGCCTTAAAAAATAACTTAAATCAGAAGAAAAAAAACTCCCTGAAATGCAAAACGTAACCTGGGAAATTTTTTTATGCTCCTTTTTTTTTCTTCTTTCTCGACTCCATAGAGAAGGTTAGTCCCAAAACGAACCTTAAGGTTAGATATTTTTTTTTTTTAGCAAGATCTCATTTATCCGTAAAATTTATTAATCAGTAAGCTTTTTAATTCTGTAATTTAATTCGGTAGAATGTTCTTATAAAAAATTAAAAAAAAAAAATTAGCAAACTTGGGTAGTTTTTTTGTTTTTTTTGTAAATTGAATGTTGATTCTAATCTAAAGTTTAACTCTTTAAACTCAACTGGGTTTAAAAACAGCCTTTTTATGCATCAGTATTTATGCATTTTTAAAAAAAAATTTACATTTGATTTTAGAGTAACAAGGATGTTTATTTTAAGACATCTGATGGTCAGTTACACTAAAATTGTTTCACTAAAATTAATTTGCTTCTAGTCACCTCAAACAAATCGCTGAAACTCTACTAGTTGACTGGCAAAGAAAGTTAACAACCTGCTTTATCTTTAATCTTTAAAAAAGTCCCAGTTTACGCAGGTATAATGAAGTTGAAATAAAATTACCTAATTTCTGATCAAGTTTCACAAATGTTGAAAAAAAGTTTTTATACATTAAAAATGTTTAAAATGCTAATTTTGTTTTAAAAAAAGTTTGCAAAAATATTTTTACCATTTTAAAATTTATTCCATTTATTTTTGTAAACTGTTTTAAAATTTAAATATTTATGCAGCAATTAGACTACTCAGAAAAACGTATTTTGATAAAAGCATTTTTTTTTCTTAAAAAAAAAAAAGCCTGTCAGATCATTATTTTTTCAAATTCCCCAAAATTTAAAAATATTGTTGACTGTGACCAACCACATGCTATCAGCTATAACTTAATTCTTCAGCTTTTTTACCAGTCACTCAAGAGCTTTTTACTTGCTTTCAAAAGTTGGCATCTTTTGTAGAGAGAGAATTGTACATGATTATTACATAGACATTTTTTACTTTTTGTGTCTTAAATTCATTTATGAAATCAGTAGGTAACAAAGATTAAATAAAATAACTGTATGCTGATTAAATAAAAAAATAAAACTTAGTTGAAAGAGGGTCAATCAAGGATTTAAAATTTTTTTTGTTGTACACGCAGTAGTATTGAATTGATTCATTCATTCATTGAATGAACTTAATTTTTTAAAGACATTTATTTGTAAATGTCAATCTGTTGTTTTTGTTCTTCAGATTACTTTAAAAATTTAAGAAAAAAAAAGTAACTTCATTTAAAGATATAGTCTTTCTCTTTGGGGTGGGGTCACAAGGCTTATACGATATGAAACTTCCATTGGCATTTAAGTTTTTTTAAGTGTAAGTCAGTCAGTTAAGTGCCATACGTGATACACGCTTGGGCGATCATGTCTCGAAAGAGACATGAGTACTGACTGGGCAGAATATTATCCCGCAGTAGGTTGCCATTGCTTTCTGCGGTAGACTGGTTGCCGACCAAGGCTATATAGAACCCAATCTGTCCTGTTAACCCATAACTGGAAGGAAGAGACGGATTAATACCTTTACCAAGGGTATTTGCGCGTAAGTGAATGCAATGAATTCAGCTGGAATTCGAACTTGGCTCCCCGATTTCTCGTTCCGAATCGATATCCAATGCACCACAACCACACACCACATAGAATTAGTAGTAAGTCATTAAAAAAATTATCCAAATTTTTGATAAGGTAAACTTGTGTAAACTTCCTGCGTTAATTTTCTGTTATATCCACTTAGAATTTAAAAGTTGCTCAAATATTGAAATGTTACAATTCATTAATTTATTAATGATGGTGTTGGTGATCCCCCACTATTATCCCCAATAGCCCTGTGGCATTACTCTGCTTAAAGAAACATCATGTTGGCAAACATCAAGTAAATACTATTTACTGTTTAATTGTTAAACGATTTGGAAAGTAGTTTTTGTAAAATGTAAATTGTCATAGGTGTAGGCACACATCATTCGTACAGCAAGTCAGAGGAAATTTTTTAGAAATTTTAATTCAACTCTTAAATTAATTCGCATGTGCTCCTAAAAATCTTGCCTTTAGGCTTTTTTTACTGCCCATCTGCTCCTCAGACCTTAAGCAACTTCAAAAAAACTTTTTAGTGTGTTGTTGTCACTGTTAGTGTTGTGTAAAGCATTTTAAGCTACATATGAAGACGTAACGGTAAATTTAAAAACTAACTTACTAAATTAGTTAGCAAAGAGACTAAGATTTTAGGCAAGTTAACCCCAGTTTAGAAATTCTATAGGAGTGGCAAATGTTCCGCTTGTCCTGAGAACTACTTAAAACAAGTTGTTCATGTGAATTTTAACATTGTCGTACGAAATTAATATTTCCATTATCATTAAATTGTCGGCTTGTCTTTTCCATGTTTTTCATTTGAAAGAATTTAACTTAAAAGCAATGATTTAGAACATGAAATTATTCAATTTTCACATTCCAAAAATCTCTAACATCATCACCCTCTCCTCTCTTTTTTTTACCATTTGAACATTTCCCTCGCTTACCCTTTTTTTTTTACTTACTAACCTCGCGAGTAGTAACAGGTCATCTATCGGGCTGGGCTTCTCACAACTAATCATAAGGCTCAACAAGGCTGATTTTTATTTTAAGTGTATTTTTTTTTTATACACATGTAGTTAAATTAATTTGTTTTTAATTGCTCCAAAAACAAAGCTTTCCATATTGTTAAAGAATAAAGATGCTAGAATTAATCGGTATTTATTTTAAGAACAAATTGGAAATATGGATAAAAATGACTATGTAGCGTTTTTTAGTGTTAGTCAGAATACTCCAGGTAAACTATGGGTCGGGTGTTTGGTCACGTGATCACTTTATCGTAAATGTAAAACCGTGCCAAGCAAACAGCCCGGTGATTTTATTTTGCTTCTTCCTTCCTGTGTCAACTCTCTCTAGTCTAAAAAACTTCAATTTGTGAATAATAATCTTTTATTTTGAATAATTATTTAATAAATTAATAGTGTTAAAAAAAAAAGTCTCTTCCATCTACCCAACTCATTATCACTGACTGGGACCACACAAATTATTAATATGCATATTCATTTTTTTATCTAAGATGCGATGATCAAGAACTTAATATTTTCAGTTATCTGATGTCCAGTAATATTTGTCGCGAGTACCTATCTTTCTTTCTGATCTGATAGAATAATTTTATTTAAAGATGTGTACACCATTATCTTCATTGAAATTGGTACTTATCACGAAAAAAAAAGTAATCATACTTGTAAATTAAATTGTAATAAGTACTGCTATATTTCTCGATCGCCCACTATTATTCATGTTTTCTTTCCATTCTTTAATTCTTTTTTTCTTCCATTCCTTATGACATTTGTACTGGTTATTACTATGTTTTTTAGTCTAGATAATTCGTTATTTTTGTGGTTTAAAATCTTTTGATGACCTCACTCTCTGCGTTATGGTTGAGTTTTTAATTTTCAGCCCTTCTTCCATACTTACAGGTTCTCTAGAGATTGTTTCAAATTGTTATTACAGAAGAAAGGTGTTATTTGTAATTTAAAAACCCATTTTTGTTAGTGTTGTACGTTGTTTTCGTAAGCTTTCTTAACACGCACGCACACATACACGACTGCACGTTGACCTTGTTCTTGTCTGACTCTCCTCCTCATCATTCTTTTGCATGTACTCTCTCATGTAAAAGACAGTTTAGCGTGGAAATTAAAAAAATAAATTATCACACGCATTCAAGGAGCACATACCTATGTATATACAGGCACACGCCTGGGATACAACTAACTAGCATATACTCACGCACATTATCACATTTTGACCTTACTCCTCTTTCGTTTTTCTTCTCCCTAACTAGAGAGCATCCTCACGTGCCCATATCTCTAACACTGTATTCAACCACTCCAGTCAATTTCCCACGCACCTAAATTAGGTACCTCACCTCATCCCGCAAAAAATAAAATTTTAAATTCTAACCTACCAGGATAAATAACTAGTCTAATGCCAGCTTCACAGTTTTTGTTGGTATCTCTTTTTCCCATTTACTTAAAATTTACTACTATTGCTTCTACTTATGCTCCATCCCACTTTGCTTGCTTTATTTCTGCTACTGCCTAATTTTCTTTTTCCTTCTATCTCCTCCCATCTATTTTCTTTTCCTCTTTCTATCCATTCACACATCTCACTACCTAACCAACTCGACGGTTTTTTTTGTTTGTTTGGAGGGCCACGCTTCAGGGAGACAGTCTACCTACCACATCTATTTCTCGGTTAGTATAACACAATATTTGACGTATATGATTTAAAATCACATCGCCTAAAAATGTTGACATTGTTATCCTTTCTTTGTCATAACTGTCGACTATAAATTTTTAATTTTATTTTACATATATCAACTCAAATGTGACAAACTGATTAGTGACATACATGTTTAGCAAGTTTTCCCAGGCTAATTGGGTTTATGCCATTATAAATGGACTTGTATATTTTATTTTTAAGACTTATTTATTAGATAGGCATCAGCTGTACATAGCTTTTCTCAAAATAACAATTCAATTGGTTATCCTTTGAGTTTAGAGTAGACAATTTGCTTTTACGCCTATTGTTTAGGCTCCATTTTAGTTTTCTTTAAAAAAAAAAAACACACACACATACACACACACACACACAAGCAAAAAACGCTATTGTTAATGTGGCCATCTTTTTGCATTTATCCATTAAATGGTTATTCTATTAATTAAAACAATTTTGTGCTTTTATAGTAGTGCTATTGGGATACTGGTCCAGTTTGGGGCTAGCTAGCTTTTTTTTTCTCCGAGAACAGCACTAACGTTAAAGAGTTCAGATTTAATCACCTTGGTCACTATCTCCTGATGTTAACTTATTTCTATTCAGGTAAGCGCATTAATCTGAATAACTTAAGATCCGTTATGTAGGATAAATGAAAATATATATTTTTTATTTTTTAAGCAGTCAATGTGTTTGAAAATATTTAAGGGAAAAGAAGAAAAGCACTTGTTGGACGTTGCTTAAAATTAAAAAAAATTATAAAATAAAAAATGAATACGTATTTTTCTTTTCTGTAATGTACTGAAACGAATATTTAAAAATAATTGAACGTAGAAAACAATTTGAAAGCAATAACTAATTTTTCAATTTGTCTGTTCATATGTTAAAAAGTTTCTGATTTGTAAGCTTCAGCAGAATTATCCTGTTTTGTGTTTTTTAGCAGCAGCTGATTATTGTTTTTAAATTTGTCTTAAAAATGTAAAAATGTTTTATTTTTAGACTTTTAGTTCAGTACATCGATGCTATTTCGATCGCCAATCTATCGTTAAAAATGCTTGCACTAAGTTACTGAATTTAAACAAAAATTTCATTTATCAGTAAAAAAAAACAAAAAACAATGACGTGATTGAACATATGCAATTTGAAGTGAGACCTGTTCGTTTGTACGTGTTAAATATATAGTTTGAAATAAACATTCATTTCAGTTACCTTCATTGAGATCAATTTTTTCTCATTTCAATGTAACTTTTTATTTTAATTTTAAAGCTAAGATGTACCTGAATAAATTATTTGTTGTAAAATGTTTTTAAATTTGATTGACATTAAAAAAAACAAAAAACAAAAAAAAAAAACAGCAATCATTTTGTTGTATATCCTGTATGTTAGCGTATCACAACAAATTAAAAAACAAAAATAAAATGCTATATTTTGTTTGCTTCAATAGATTTTTAAAACACCTGTTCCCATTCAACTTTGTGCGTGATTGCATCTCCGGTAACTCCTACTGTTTTTAGTTAGTGTGAATGAGTTAGCAATCTTTAATCAACGAGGCTTTACTGTCATTACTATTACTTGTGTACTGCTACTATTCTCTAATAGCACTACAGCTGTTCTTACTAAATATGTTTACACTTGTTCTTTTACTTTTGTAGCTATAGCATTTCCTTGTCAACTGGTTAACATTCCCCACTTCTATTCTTCTGTCCATCTGTACCCTAGCTTATTAAGACTCTTTTTGAGAAGAAAAATTGTAGTAGTGGTTTATCATCAGCTGATGAGGAGCAGCAGTCTTTCACATCAAAGAACTACTGACTTAAAAGTAGCTGTATACAGTCTATTTTTTTAAGGGTATGTACATTGTAGTGAATTAAGCATCATATTTTAGCTTCTCTTTATCCAAAGGCTTATGACATTTAAACTTAAAATCTAAGTTTAAACCACTTCTGCTCATCCATTCACTTTCTATTTTTTATATTTTACTTCTTATACTTTTTTTTCACTTATAGTAGAATGTATTTTGTTAAACTAGTTTAATAAATTACTTAGAACAGCTGTTGAGCAGACTTTGTTGTAGGGATTTCCATATTTCATTAAAAAAAATTATCACTTGAATTAAGCATGTCGTTTTATTGTTCTTGATAAAAAATAAAAAACCTATCTTCCAGCCTGGTATGTCATCAATATTCTAATTAGGTTGCAAAGATAACTTTAAGATTGATGTAGATAAACTTTTTTCTGATATGTACTTTTCATTAGTTAATGTCTTATGAATAAATGCATTTTTTTTTTTTCTCCATATCTTCTAAAAAATATACATGATTGTGTAGTCTGATGTTTATGCATGCACATTATACATGTGTGAAAATTTTAAGTTTCCAAAAACCACTTAAGATTATATAATATATTTGACAGGAACATTTTGCATTAGTTTGGGCTAAGGTTGTCTCTTTAATAGTCTTTAAAACTGAATTGCTTATGTGTGTTTTCATGATTGTCAATTTTTGAAAAAATGTTTTTTATAAGCATCTTGATTACTTCTGAAATAACATTTTCATCAAGACTGATATAATCAATTGAATTGTGGCACAAGATACATCACAGCTTCTTTATGTAAATTTACTATGTTGTTCTTATCTTGCCAAGTCTATTTGTTATAAGAGATAGAAACTGGATTTTTGCATTTCAAGGATGCTTTGAATTGTCTGGGTTAATATAACTTCCAAAATTAACTTTTGTGAATTGTGGTGTTGTGGACATAAGTAAAATACAATTAATGGAATAATTTTTAGCATCTATTTTCAATTTGTTTTCACACTGAGAATAGACATTTTCATTTATGTATTTCGATATATCAATTCTTAATCTTAATTTCTCACAGAAAATGGCATCTGACTTTGCTTTTCTATCAATATATATATATATATATTTTTTTTTTGTTATATAATCATAGACCTAATAAGAAATAAATTTAAAAAATGTAGAAATAGGTGGAATGAATATGGAATTCTTAACCTTGTCAGGTTTATCTGGAATCGTTAAACATTTTAATTTATTCTTTTTATTTGGAAGTAGATTTTTCTTTTGCTAATTTTTTTCTTTTTGTTATGGCATATACAGAATGAGTAAATATTTAAGGTATGAAAATTTATCATTTTAACAATTTTAATTATTTTAAAATTTGATTACCAAAAGATTAGATGATATTCTTATAATAATATAAATTAACACTTAATATTTCTTGTTGAAATAATATTCTCCAATGTTTGAATTTAACATTTTAATTTAGGTACCTTTCCTTTTTTACTGAAAAATAGTATAATGAAAAAAAAAAAAGGCCCTGAACTTAATCAAAAAAAAAAAAAATTGTCAAAATGTTTAAGAGGACAGACTAAAATATTTTTATTTAAAATTTTTTTTAACCCTTTTTAGCATGTTTAAATTTTGGTTAAAAATCTTAACATAATATTTATTAGTATTTTAGCATTTTTTTATATATATATATATATAAAGGTGCTAAAATACTAACCCACCACTTATTTAATTTCAAGAAATTTTCATACAAAATTTATTATTTAAAAGCAGGACTCCTTGGAGAATGTAATTTAAAAAAATTTTTTTTCATTTAAACTACTACCTGTTTCAAGAAAATCTGCTTTGAATTAAAAGATAAAATTCAATAAAACTACCTAATTATTTAATTAGAAAAGCTTTTAATTGCTTTTATAAATAAGATTTATTAAGGACACTATTTTCATGAATAGTTAATTTTTTCAAGATTTGTTTCCCCTCCCTTTTTCCTAAGATTAGATTACAAAGAATATTTCCAACATTAAGATTAGAGTACTTGAAGATTATATAAAAGGTGGGTGGGATGTTCACTCATCATTTTCTTAAATTATTTTTCAACAGATGAAATCTCTGTAAAACTGTCAGCACTTGTTAAGTGATTGATGAGCAGTGACAAGTACATAATCATAACTACTGTTTGTTTTAAAAAATCCACTTCTTATTTTAAACTTAAAGTAATTTTTTGATGGCCTAGCCTGCTCCTGAAGAGTAGTGAGCAGGAGTCACAGAGAATAGTGGATGCAACTGGGTGAGTCGGCCCCTCCTGGCAGCACATCAGTTTCTCTTCTAGTTTCCAGTTGAACTAGAAAGCCTGTTTTCCCTTTGGATGGTCCTACACCAGGGAAGTTGATTCAGTAAATGCATTTTAAAACAATCTGCAACAGTTTGCGAATTTTAACTAGTAATTTGTATTTACAGATGAACCATTTGATAGACTGGGTTGCTGATTTTGTTAATTTTTTTTATTTTTTTAATACAAAAAACACACTTTTTGTATTTAGCCCAAATTTCTTTAATGTTTTCCAATTTTTAGAGAACTGACTTTACATGCACATAACCTTTTCGTTTCATCCCCTATAAAGTGCTCTCCAACTTTTCGAGGATGCCTTGAACCACTAGCAGATTAATTAAATGCTGTACAAAATTTTCAGATGGTAAATAAAACTTTCAAATGTTAGTATCCACTGGATAATTTAGGATACTAATTTGCATGCTCAGTCAATATTCTAGATATTTGAAAGCTGTTTCAGATAGCTTTGGGAAAAGTTGACATAGTCAACTAGTGTGTTTAAAATTGAATTTAGTTAATTTAGTTTGGTTAAATTATATTTTTCCTCGAGCTGAAACAAAGCCTATTTAGTGTATTTAAACTTTAGTAAATTGTTTTTACCAGTAATTCAAGCTATGAGGAAATACATGTGAATGAATAGTAAATTAAATAATTAAGAATTTTACTTATTTCACAAGGTTTGTTTATAAATTTTTATTTATTTAGTAATGACTCAAACTTTTTAAAATCATATTTCTACAGTTGTTAATTTGACTGCGTCTTGTTGTCTTGAAAGTGGGGGAGGCTTAAAAATAAAGCATCTCTCATGTACACTAGTATAGGAAAAGTCTTGTTTGTAAACCTGATAAAATGCAGTGAAAAAAAAACAAAGAAGTACTTTATCAGTTTTAAAGGAAACTTGTATTAGAGAAAGAATGGTGCCCAATTAATTACACACACACACACACACACACACATTTGTGACCTTGGGTCACAAACTCACACCTATCTCTATGAATATGTCAGCTCTATCACTGATATTGAGTGCTTTCAAATAAGTACTGCACATGTATAACATATAAATAATATAATACTAGCACTATAGTTTGGCGTTGCACGGGTGTAATGAAAGCTTTAAAACTAATCCATGGTCTGGAGCTCAGACTCAGCCTAAAGAATATTTGTGTGAAGTTTGGTAAGAATTGGAGAAAAAATTGTGGATTTGTATAAAGGACATACAGACAGATAAACAGACACACACAAACATCTTCTTGCCTTTATATATATATATATATATATATAATCGATTATAAGAACTGCAACCTTGAAACTTCTGAATATCGTTTCTTACGTCTTTGTCTATGAGTGTATAAAATTTGATTAAAATCGGACCATTCTTTTTATAACCCGATTTTTTTGGGTTATTGATTTTTGAGATTTATTGGGAGTACCTCAACACACAACCTAGCTAAGAACACTCGCAGACACTTATAGTACAACTGTGTAAATTTTCAAGGAAATCGGTTCAGCCGTTTCGGAGTCTATAGGTAACGGACACATACACACAGTTCCATTTATAAATAAGTTTAGATTAGATATATAACTCTGTGTATGTATATATATATATATATATGTGTGTGTGTATACATATAGTATGTTATTTCTAAAATAGTTTATAATAATTACATTTTTATTGATGTAAACAAACAATTAATAAACATTTATTTTATGTTCATGCATTCCTATACTGAAAAAGTAAATTTTTAGCACTCACTTTATGAAATTGTGTGGGTATAATTTAAGATTGTATGCTTATATACAAATTTAAACCAAATTTATAGTGATCACCAAACTCATGAAACAGATTGAATTTACTCTTACAGTTACATTGTTTTCTGTGTACACTTTTTGCAATCTCTGGACTTTTTGCCCTCAAAAAAAAAAAAAAAAAAGAAAGAAAAAAATATTGAAAGAACTGTTTTTATTTTTGCACTGATATTATTTTAACTATCTTTACTCAACATTGTTTTAAAAACAATGATGAGAATCGTAATAAAATCTAGACATAGTTTCACTTACTTAAAAGGTTACATACATGTGTTTTTTTTAATATTATATACAGAAAAGGTTGGGGAAATGTAAGATTTATGGCTTTTAAATTGTTTGAAGTTTTTTTTGTGGGTGTGAATACTATCTAGAAAATGGTTTTCAGACATGCTTTCAATATTAAACAATTTGTCTTAAAATTATCAGAAAGTCCTTTTTTTGTTAGTCATTTTTATTCAAACTAAATGTGTTTGTATTATATTGTGTTCGGATAACATTCACTATAGGGTCACAAAATTAGTGGATTACAAATTGCTTGTTTAAAATTTTTATTATAATGTAGAGACAGATTTGAACTTCTGGAAAATGATCATAGTTCTCTGAAACTTTACTTGAGCATTTTCAGAGTTTTCAAGTTGGCCCTTTCTTTGATGCCAGTCCTTTTTTGCATGACAAGATATCAATTTGAACCCCACACTCCCACTGCAACGAAAAAGAAATGGCAGGATTTGAAGTTTAACAGTCTTTTAAAAAGTTTAATACTGTGCACAAATTTACATTTTATCACTAACTTGTCTAGAGCAGTGGTTCTCAAGCTTTTCTGAGGCCATGCTCCCACCGAATCTTCTTTTTAAAATCCTGATAGACTCATCTCATGTAAGATATAATTCTTATTCAAAATTGAACTCCTGTTCAGATGGACAAAGCCTAAAAAGGCCATTAACTTGGTCTAAACAAGCTTCCAAAGAATATGGCATTCATAAAGGAAAAATAAATAAATGAATGAAAGAACACTTGAAGTATTGGGGGAGAAATTACTAAGAAATTGGTAACAAAAGTATTATATATAGTATATACATAATTACACATGTACATACATAGAAATATTTTTATGTATACACTAGCAGTATAGCCCGGCGTTGCTCGGGTGTAATGAAAGCTTTAAAACTAATCCATGGTCCTGGAGCTCAGACTCTTTGGATGTTGGCACGAAAGACAATAGTTGTTTCCAGTTAAAGCAAAACCGTAGACTGAAAAATGAATGGATGTAAGTCAAATTTTGATTTCCTGGTATTGATATCAAAGAAGTTTTTTTTGTTGTAAACTGAATTTTGAAGGCTAAATAAGTCCTCTGAGTAAATGGTACCATGGCTGACTAAGAACTACAATTATACCTACTTAGAGCCAAACCCGAAGCAAAAACTAAAATAAAAGGGCTGAAAAAAATACATACAGGCAGATAAACACACACACATCTTGCCTTATTTATATATATATATATACATATATATAATCAATTTTCTGTACTATTGTAAGAACTGCAACCTTGAAACTTCTGAATATTGTTTCTGTCTTTGTCTATGAGTTAATCAAATTTTATTAAAATCGGACCAGTCCTTCTATAAGCTGATTTTTTCAATTATCGATATTCGATATTTATCAGGGTTACCTCAACACAAAACCTAGCTAAGAACACTCACAGTTGCTTATAGTACAACTCTGTAAATTTTCAAGAAAATCGGTTCAGTCGTTTCGGAGTCTATAGGTAACAGACACGCACATACACACACAAAGTTCCATTTATAAATAAGTTTAGATACTGTATATGCACTGCACATATTAACTTACACTCACTCACAAAATCACTAGAAAAATTTCACTGTTAGTAGCTCATTCTCAAATTGCATCTCACGTTGGGAACTGCAGGTCTAGAGGATGAAATTAACCATTAAAACAAAACAAGTATGTGCTTGGGTCCTAAGCAGCTTGAGGTATCAAGAGAAAACACCAACGGTATTGTGACCAAATCATATTTGTGATATCACTTCTTGTCTGATTCTTAAGGATGTGAATAGCCAGGTTAGAAAAAGTAAAATGGTGCTAATTGTTGTCTCCCCCCAGCCAATAATACAAATACAATAAACTGTCAGAACATTATTTATTCTCGTTCTACTTATATACTGGATTCTTATCCCACTAATAAAATTTCTGATGTAATAAGTAATGTTGATTGTATAAAAAGCACTTAACGAAATTGGTGCATCTCTAATTCAGAATTTGAAATAATTTAGCTATATGATAATTAGAAAATTTGAATAAAATTGTCTTCATAACAATGTCTTTAAATGTGCACCCTTTTCTCCAAGTTTTAAATAGATGCTGTGTATAAATAAGCATACATATTTAAATGTTGGTTCTTTAAAGAAATGACAAGCACTGCAGATTTAAAATTCAAGTTTTCAAGATAACTGAATTTTTTTTTTTTTAAGCAGATTTGTTTTATTTTTCATAAAATCCTTGTGGTTTATCATAGTAAAAAGTAATTTATTATAACGACTCGCCTCATATAAATAATTAACTAAATTGACTCAAATCTTAGTGAAATTCTTCAGTTTCCAATTGCAATAAAAGTAAAATGTTTGAAATTATTTCTACTTGTGTAGTTATTGTTTTACTAAAACTGTTTCTCTGCATTTATAGTCCTGCATAATCAAGTTATAAATCAGTTAACTTTGGCACAAGACTAGTTATGAATATCTAGAGGACAAATATTCAAGACAAGTTAACACTAACCATTGTTTTGCTGTGCATGTTTGCATTTCTTAAAGTAATATTCAATGTTGATGGAAAGGATATTTTACATAAACTCCTGTTGACTTGTAAATGGATGTTGCATAATAAATCTAAGCTTGTTTCTGTTCTAGTTACTTGGTTTTTCCCTCTTTTATAAGTAGGAAATAACTTGAAAAATTTTTTTCTATAAAAATTGAGCCTTTGAAACAATTCACATACTCATACTAAAATATTTACAATATTTTACCATTTTTATTCTGAGGCTCATAACCATTCTTACTTGTTTTTACATGGTTTATCTACACCAAAATGTAACATTGTCCATATTAGGTTTTTCATGTCTTTTTAAACGTTTTTTCCAATTTTACCTTCCCGCTTAGTAAACGACTTTGAACAGTGCTCTATTGTCATAAAGATACCATCACCTGGCAGTGAAATTGGGCAATAGTTTAGAACAGTTAGACATTAATCCAAAAAGTATATTGGAAAAACTCTTGATCTATCCCATTTTCCAAAATCTGTTTTTCTTTTTCGTTTTTTGTCAAGCTCATAACTTTTCAGCATCTTTCTCACTTGGACATTTCTTTTGTAAGAAGTTGAGCATAAAAAATATCATCCCTAAAAATAATTAGGAATATCTAATGACATTGTAAATTTTACAAGAGTTATTTCCCTTGTATATAACTAGTTTCATTTTTTTTTTTTTTTTTTTTTTGACATTTAACTTTCTAAATAACTACATTTTTCTCTAAGAAAAAAAAAACAAAAACATGAAGCATATTATATCGTATTGTTATGCTGGTTTTTAGGTTCACTTGTAAAAGTGATGTGTAGAGTAATATGCTATATTAACCCTGGAATACGGTGGTGATCACATGAAACAGAGCACCGGTATCAGATACCCCCGTGACCATGTTACAGGGTTTTAAAAAAAAAAAAAAAAAGTAATGAAAGTTAAAAAGAACTTATGTGAGAGAGAGATGAAGAAATTGAATCATTTGAACAGTTTTCAAAGAAGCACTTGAAATTTTATTTTCATAAACTTAATCTTCTTGTCATTATTTTCCCAAGGCTAGCAAGAATAACTAGCTCCATATGACATTTCATGAATTAGTACCTTTTGTTGCACTAAAAGGGGTAGGGTCAAGGTTAAGACTTTACCTCTGTAGCATGAAAAGAGCTGAGCAAGTTTTGTCCTTAACTTCACCATTCTTGTTCATTATCTCCCCCCCCCCCCGTTTTCATTTTGATATTTAAATATGGTAGACTAGCAATATAGCCTGGCATTACTCGGGTGTAATGAAAGCTTTAAAACTGATCCATGGTCCTGGAGCTCAGACTCTTTGGATGTTGGCACGAAAGACAATAGTTGTTTCCAGTTAAAGCAAAACCGTAGACTGAAAAATGAATGGATGTAAGTCAAATTTTGATTTCCTGGTATCGATATCAAATAAGTTTTGTCGTAAACTGAATTTTGAAGGCTAAATAAGTCCTCTGAGTAAATGGTATCATGGCTGAGACTAAGAACTACAATTATACCTACTTAGAGCCAAACCCGAAGCAAAAACTAAAATAAAAGGGCTGAAAACAACACAGGCATACAGGTAGATAAACACACATACACAAACCTCTTGCTTTATATATATATTCTAAACATATACTGTTAAATATAAGAGAAAATGAATGTCTATTATATTTAATCGTGAGCCGTTCTAAACATCGTATTTTGGCTTTAATTTCAGTTGAAAATAAAGACAAAAATTCTCCAACATTTGGATAATTTTTTATTCTTCTAAGCTTTCAGCTCACATGAGCCATCTTCAGAGAGGCTATTTAGACGGTAATTCAATAACATCCACCATCACCAACGATTTTATTTTGTGTTGACATAAAACGCTGCTAGGCAATGGCAATAGTGACCAAAAATAACAAATGCAGTTCTCAAATTTGCAATGTGGTTCTATGACGTCACGACACGTGATAGCGCAAAATGACAACAAAACCATGTAGCGGAGTTTTGTCAACACAAAATAAAATTGTCGGTGATGGTGGATGTTATTGAATTACCGTCTAAATAACCTCTCTGAAGATGGCTCATGTGAGCCGAAAGCTTAGAAGCAAATTAATAAAAAATTATCCAAATGTTGGATAATTTTTGTCTTTATTTTCAACTGAAATTAAAGCCAAAATACAACATTTAGAACGACTCATGATTAAACATAATAGACATTCATTGTCTCTTATATTTAACAGTATATGTTTAGAAAATTATTTGCTGCCTCGATACAATATATATATATATATATATATATATATATATATAATCGATTTTCTGCACTATTGTAAGAACTGCAACCATGAAACTTCTGAATATTGTTTCTTATGTCTTTGTCTATGAGTGTCTCAAATTTGATTAAAATCGGACCACTCCTTCTATAAGCCGATTTTTTTCGATTATCAATTTTTGATATTTATTGGGCGTACCTCGACACAAAACCCAACCAAGAACACTTGCAGATGCTTATAGTACAACTGTGTAAATTTTCAAGAAAATCAGTTCAGCCGTTTTGGAGTCTATAGGTAACACACACACACAAAGTTCCATTCATAAATAAGTTTAAATAGATTTAATTTTGAGTTTTCACTTTAAGGCAATTGCATATGTAATCTTATCTTTTTAGAAAAGTTTTGTATTTGTTTAAGATTTACTGTTTGTATTTTTTCCTCAATGTATGCAACAATTTGGTAAATGTTGTTCCTAATTACTCATTACACATTATATTCACATATTCTAATTTCGCTTTTGTATTTTTCAGGTGTTTGCTAGATATGACGGCAGACTCATATGACTATTTTCAGCCTAGTGTCTCTTTCTGCATGGACATCTGAGAGGACCAGCCTCTACATTTGCCACAAATTGTTTTTCTCTTCCTCCTACCTTTTACTCAATGAATCGTTTCTGCAATGTGTCTTACTCTGGCACTTTGGACAAGAGGCCACATCTCCAGAAACATCAGTTCCATACACTGCACAGGAAGCACACAATTTTTCTTCTGTATGCCATCTTCTACGATATCTGCATGGATTGCTGTGTAAACACCTGATCTTACCTGGATTGGCGACAGTCAAAATAAAACAGATTGTATCCAGTCAAGGTAACTACTTCAATGATGAAGGACACTTTTTGACCATACCCAGCTGTGGAAGCTGTGCTTGTCCAGTTATTGGCTGCACATTCCAGAAAAAGCAGCCTACCATGGCTGTTGAAACGAATGCAGTTCGGGGACCATTAAACAGTGTCCTCAACTCTGCCCGTCCAACTGTGTGCATTAAGCCACTGAGTGAGTGCTTTGATGATTGGCAACTTCCAGAAGGCATAAACAGAAAGATGTCTGGGAAGCTTCAGTGTAAAACGTCGCCAAAGCAACTGACGTGTAAAAGAGTTGTAAAAAAATATGCCAACATGAAAAAATCACCAAGCACAGAATTTAAACGAAAGCTGTTCCTGTATGCCGACTCGCCTCGTCACCCATCTTCTCCCCCACCATCAG
Source organism: Ascarosepion bandense (assembly GCA_037127315.1). Lineage (NCBI taxonomy): Eukaryota > Metazoa > Mollusca > Cephalopoda > Sepiida > Sepiidae > Ascarosepion > Ascarosepion bandense. The sequence continues at coordinate 2,817,436 of JBBBDQ010000768.1, read as the reverse complement.
AGCCAACTCCACCCTCGCCCACAAACCCTGCCGACAATGGACCAAACACTATGCTGAAAGAAAAACTATTAAATGGCCAAACTTCCGAAAATGGCTCCAGTGATATGCGGGGGAATGAGTGTGACGCAAATGGTACATCTCCTAAAAATACTGCTGAATGTGTTAATTCACCAAATGGCAAGTCGTTACAGGCCGCTTGCAACCTGGTGCGTCGAAAGTACCTAAAGTACTGGCGAAAGTCCTTAGAATGTACCACGGCTGCTGGCGGAGAAAGGCGATTTCTGAAAAATGTTCGACTTTGTGATGTTTTTAAGCCCGGTTCTGACAAATGTTTACATGCCCAATTGCCACAAAATGTAATAATTCCTTCCCATTCTCCAAGACAGTACATTGGTAGTGGCACTGATACACATTGTGAAAACATGCCCTGTAGTAATCCTCAGCAACGGACTAGTGGTGTATCCCGCTGGAATCTTGAAGACAAAAATATTTTTGCTCTCTTAACTCACGCAAGTAGTGTCAAAATCCAATGTGCAAACACGTCTGTCAGAGATGAGACCAAAGTAGATAAAAACACGCGTATCAAAGCTGATTTAGAAGCACCCTCTTTCAACAAGCACCCAAGTCAGCAGACTTCAGCCAATGCAAAAGAAACCCTTTCTAATGATGCATTGCTAAAGAACTCTGAAAGTCATGATAATCAAAAACTATCATCCTCATCCTCACCTCAGTCACATACTAATTCACTAAACTGTATCAGAAAGTCTAGTTCCCACCATTGCTGCGTTGAAATATCTGACCAGTCTTTAAATCGTTTACAACATGCAGATGATCCTTGCAAATCCAGTATTGATAACGGTCCTCTGCAAAATCCTTGTGAGAAATCTTCACATCAGAACTGTTTCTCTGAGGATTCAGCTTTCAGCAGTGGAAGTAGTAGTAGCAGTAGTGGCAGTGGCAGCGCTATCGACTCTCAGGAGCATGTTGCAAAGCTGCCAAAAGTGCAGCGGACAAGACGGAAAAATGGCCGACAGGCACCTTACTCTTATAATTATTTCACCAACTCTGAACAGGAAGGTCCACGGATACGGCGCCGACGCATGTGTCCCTGTTGCATGTCTTCATCTCCTGTAAAGAAACGACGCCGTAGATCACCTTCTTGCAGGTCTGACCTGCCTGGAGACTACCAACGTTTTGTTCAGAGCACATTGCAACTTAACTCACTTCGCAACAAGCTACACTTATTTCTAACAGTATTGTTTCCCAAACTTTACCCTTTCTTGGATTCAATAAGTGCTGAATCTGAAAATATAGACCTTATCCTCAATGAGGCTGTCTCATTGGTACAGAATGGGAAGTTGGTTACATCTACAGATGAACCAACATCAGAACATTCGTCCTCTTCGTCGTCTTCATCAACTGCTGCGAACTCTGAAAATAACAAACCTGATAACAGCGATATTAATAAAACCAGTAGTAATAATAGCAGTAGTAGTTGTAGTATGAAGGAGGAGGATGAGACAATTCACTCAGGGCCGACGTTATTAAATGTAAAAATAAATGTATGTCGGTCACCTGAGCAATGTCTCTCAAAGCTTACTGAAAAAACACTCACCTTGCTAAGCTCATTATTACCGGGTTTGTCATTTAAAGAGGAATATTTTTATGACATGAGCAGTGGCCATCTTGAGTATCTGATTGATTTGGTTGTCCGTAGCAACCAGTCTGTTCCTTTGTCAGATGTCAATTTGTGAGAGTTAAATGTTCTGTTTGTTTTGGGATGAAATGGGTTGGGTTGGGTTGGGTTGGGTGGGTATATGAAGATTAGTTGGGTGGGTGATAAACAAAAAACAAACAAAAAAAACAATTTGAAAAGACTGTGATATGTTTTGTTTTTCTTTTGAAAAACTCTATTTTCATCAGTATTTTTCTTTCATTTGGAATTTAAAACATTTAAGTACATACATATAGGCATACAAACTCCCCATATTAGTAATACCACTGAAAAATTTGGATTAACAAAATATGAAAGTTATACCTCATGTACACTTATTGGCGACAGTTATTGAAATTAAAACAAATGAGTCATTGAAACCATGTAATGGTTTAAATTTTCATCTTGGTTTGAAAATCCCCAAATTAATCTCCTTATATATATATATATATATATATATATATATATATATATATATAAGAAGAAGAAAAAAAAAAGCAACAATCATGTCACAAAAATCTTCCTATGTATCCATTCTTTTTCTACTTTATAAGCCTAGATTAACAGTCGATAAATTGTGAGATTTTCTTGCACTTAAAAAAGTTGATGACACATCTGAGGAAGTTTGAGAGCCCAAATCCTCTTCTGCTTTAATAATCATGTAAATTTGATAAATTCTGCCCAGAAAATTAAAATGAATAAACACAAATTACTTCTATTTTTTTCTCTCTCTCTGTCTGCAGCAATCTAAAACCATTTGGTTACTTTTGATTCAGGAAAGATGATGTCAATATCTCTTAACTTCTGTCTTTATTATTATTACAGTGCTTATGTTTCTTCTGCCTCAATTCTTTCATGCAGGCAAGTTTACACTGCATCATATGGGAAAGAAACAAGTATGAATCTTTTGTGAAAAGTTTAAACTGTATGTAAATTTGGACACATAAGCACACTAAACCAAGTCACTAGTGATAATAAAGGTAGCAGTGGAACAAATCTCAAAAGCTACTGGAAAGGAGAAAGTTTTGACCTAATACAAAATATAAATTCCATTAACTGAATTTAAATAAGTTTCAATTATTTTTTAGTAAATTGCATTGTAAGCTGACATTCATTTGAATTAAAAAAATTTTTTTTTCTTATGCATTCTAATTAAATGTTTCTAGTATATTTTCTTTACTAAAACAGGTTTAAATAATATGTAAACTATATAAATTTACAAATCATAAAAAAAATAGCTTGAGTGGTTTGCAGGTCTTAATTTTAAGATCTAAATCCTGCTAATTACTTCCCTTGACTTAAAAAATTTTTCAACTGTTATGAATTTTTTATCTGAATAATAGAAAAAACACAAGTAAATTTTCTAATTTCTTTTACTTTAGTATATTAATGTAATATAAATGTTTATTACAAAATTATTTTTAAACTTTAAAGTCTAAAAAAAAAAACTTAGTCTATGTAATTTTTAAAAATTTTTTATATTTCCTGCCTTAAGAATACTTTTAGTATTAAGTGAAATCTTTCTCCTTAAAGTATAACTTCTGTATTAAACATGCATAAATTTATAATTCAACTGTTGTTACCACAATTCTACTTCTGCATTTAATGAGAACTTAGCAAAAAAAGAAAAAATAATAAAATTATCATATTTGTCAGTTTTGGCTTGGTGATAAAATACTAAGTTCAATTCTAAATCCTAGGCAAATAGTCCTTTACCTTTATCTAGCAAAACCTGTGATGGCTGCTATCAATATTATGATAATAGAAATATAATTTTCAATATGAGATTCAAAACAAATTCTAAGTATTTAGCCCATCGTTGTTCTATACTTATATAATTTTGCAAGAATTATCAAAAACTTTGACAAACAAAATTTATGACACTAGTTGTCCTTTTTCTTAGTATGATGTTAATATTTTAAGTTTGCATGTGTATTTAATTATTATTAAACTGTCTCATTCTCCTTTTATCTTGGGAACCCATGCTACAGATAAAATATCAGTCTTTTGACTGGAAGCTTAGTCTTAGCACCTGTCCTAAAACCAATGTAAAATATCACTGTCTTGTGCTACTTACTGCTTAAGCTAAGACTTTGTTTTCCTTACGTTTCTATCTAATCAACCTCATGAAAGTCCGTTTATAAACGCCACTTAATTTGGTACATTTGAACATTAATCATACGTGAAATCTTGAAAGTTTTATCTGCATTAACATTAGGATGAACTGGCAGTGAATTTGAATACTACTATTTTAGATGTATGCACACCCACGTATATAAGTAATCTGATGGCTATTATTCTGGCCTCACAATTAAAACTTCACCATAATAATAATAGTAATAAAATTAAAAAAAAATGAAATCTGTGATGCTCATTGCTACTCTATGAATTTTCTTCATTTCTATGACATCTACCTCGTCCCTTTCTAATTAGTATTTGATGGAGGGGGTATTTTTCATCCGTTATACTTTCTATGATTAATGGGTTGTGAACTGCTGACTAGGCAATGTCCACTGTTGTCCCTTTGCGCCAAAATAAGGACAAAAGAACATTGGTCTTATATTTTTTATTCTTGGACAGACTGCTAACTCTTTAAATACTTTTTCTTTTTTTTTTTTTTCTCTCCCTCTCAGTTTATTTGACTGAAAAAGTTATGCCTCATCAGAAACAATTGATTTCACTTTTCTAATTATAAACCTATTGGAATAAATTGTTTGAAATCTTGATTCCAGCTTTTGCTAATAGCGAAGTAACAAGATTTTTTTTCTGGTTGGTACTCTCCTAAATTCTGATACCCGTGTAGAAATCTGCATAGCTGGTTTCTAACCCAATCAGAAAATAGTGTCAGCCTTTTAAATGATATAAAAACGTATTTTCTTGAGTTTTGCAAGTATTTTTTAGCAGGTGAGTTAGAGTATAATGAAAAACCTTTATAAACAAATTCTCTATTGGATAGACAGTTATAAACAGTTGTCTAGGGCCAGGCAGTTATAAAACTTAATTTTAAGAAAATAATCAGATGTTAACAGAATAAATTTCATAGTTTACAAAAAGAAATTAATAAAACTTCATTAATCATACATGAAATTTTTTAAGCAAATGAAAATTGGAAAGCTAATCTAAGGTTTAGTAATTTATTTTTGAAACTGTTTCTTCTAACTCCTTAATGTTTCTCTTTATTCTTTCACACTCAGTAATCTCTTGTCTCTACTGGCTTCTTGGTGTGAAATGATTTAAAAGTTTTTAACTTTAAAACTTTTCCCGATAGTTTTGTTTTAAAATATAGAGAACTAATATTTGCTAGCATACCTACATATCAAGTTTTTTACGTATTTTTACAAATTCATACCTAAAAAGATTATGAAAGGGTTGAATATGGAAAGCTACTGGCAATTTCTCCAAGCATAATTGTGCGTAAATTACTGATATTTTCATATTACAAAATTCGTTTACTTGGCTATTTGACTTAAGCTTCATTATCAGTGCCCGCCCCCACCAAAAAATAGCCACGTAATATATAGATTGAAAATTAACTTCTGAGTTAGTCAACAAAGAATCTGTTATTTACTTTTGAGATTTTTCATCCTGCCAAAATTGAAAAAACATAAACATGCTTGAAAAGTTGAAAATGAGAAACAAAAGTAAATATAAATTTGGATTCTTTTCATTTCTTCTGCTTTTTTTTTCTCCATTATCATTTCTTATATTCTTTTTATTCATAATATATAATTTTTTTTTATTACTGAATATCTTAATCTTTTCCTACTAACCCTAACTTTTTTACTTTTTTTTTTTTTTTTTTTTTTTTTTTTTTTTATTTATTCTCACAATATCTGTCTCTTTCTCTTCCCATTTCCTTTTCCTGCAAACTCTATACCAATCATTTTGGGTTGGATCTTATTTGCTTCTTTTAATGTTGAAAGTGGTTTTTATCTTACTAGTTTGGATTTGAGCAGATATATAAACCTGTCAATTTTGATGTAACACTGATCCCAAGTTTTAATATTTGGAAAATCTATTTTTTGCATTTAGTATAATATTCTTTATTCTGTCACTTTAATCTCTTTGTTGCATATTTCTTCACAACTGTTGGGTTTTCAGTTTTCTTGAATCATGAGGTTTTGCTACTTTTTTAACATGTTATTTATTTGTAATTTAAAAGAATAGGTAAAAATTCCTTTTTCTTACTCATCGCATCACAATTTTTCACTTTTTGTTCAAATATTCAGTTTTTTTCTGTTCTTGATATTCAGTTGAATATCTTTGGATAACTTTTAGAATCACACAAATAAAAAAAGAATGTAATTCATATTAGATAAAAAAATTTCACATTCTAAATCTCAGGCTCTATTAAAAAAAAAAAAAAAGCTTCTGTCAGTTTTCCAATCAGAATAATAAAGTTCTTCCCTCTCCCTGGGCTCTGAATTAATTTCGTAAATGGGGGAGGGGTAAAAATTATAAGCAAAAATGATATACAAAGATGAAAATGCAAAGCAAATCATGGTTAGATTAAAAATTGTCTTTAAAAAAAAACTAAAAAAAAAAACTCCATTGTATTTCCATACACAAGTCATTTATCTATCTATCTATCCATCCATTCATGAATTCATCTATTGATTCATAAATTCATTCCATTCTATGGTGTGTAGTATAAAATCTAAGAACTTGGACAATGATCCTGTTTTGTTGGTCTTGCACTTGTTACAGTGTCTTAAACCAACATAACTTGTTTTACCTGCACACCAAATCAGCTAAAATAATTTATTAAACTGAAAGCAAATATACATCTTGTGCACACCTTTTTCTACCCATCTCCACAATTTTTTTTTCCTATTTTGCATTCCTTTTAAAATTTTATTTTATATTTTATTTCTTTCAGTTGAGAAGTCTCTCTCCCTAATTCGTTACGTCATGACTGTCAAAATAAACTGGGGTGTGGCTGCAGCACCTAAAATGTGCATCAAGTTGTATTTTGTTCTCAATACTGGTTTCTTAATATGCAGGCAATTTGTCAAACTCCTTTTTACTAACTTGAAAATATATACAGAAGACAGATATGTCTGGCAAATGTATAGAATTGGATTCTTACTATACCATCTCAAATATCTTGCAACAGGTTTTAATATCAAGGGTTGTTTGTTTTATTTTATTAACTTGATCTCATCTCCTATAGCTTTTAAGCATTTTTTTAAGATAAGTATTAAAAGAAAATTACAACATAAACAAGTTTCAACATCTTGCAAGAATAATGACTAGCACACATTTCTTATCAGATGTCTAGTTTTTTTCTCTCTCTCTCTCTCTCTCTCTCTCTCTCTCTCAAAATTATGAGATCATTAAAAGTTTATTTTTGCTATTATCACTTTTTTTGGCGGGGGGGGGGGGGAGTTATTTGGTCAACTGATATCAGAACTGATTTTCTTTCCTCAGTTGGTAAATAAAAATAATTAATTCTTAGTTGGATGTTTTGTTGTTCATAGTTTTTCCAGAGATTGAAAATGGTCATGGCACTGAAAATTGGTTACATGCAACTTCACTTTCTCAATACTTTATATGATTAATACATCTACATTTATTTTATTAATATTTTAGATCACATAAAGTATTGGCAAAGCAACTTGGTATTGCCAATACTAGGAACTCTTCTTTTTTTCTTTTTTTTTTTTTTTTTTTTTTTTTAACTATTACAGCTAAAGAGGAATAACAAAAAAAATGTTAAATGAAATTTAAGAGAACACCTTTTTCTGTCCTTGTATAGCAATTTTTTTATTTTTTTTTTTAAATATTTAATCATTTCCTATTTAGTTTTGAATAACAAAGTATTATTTCATGTTGTTACTTCATATATGTCAAGGAGTCTCAACCTACAAATATGGATAATATTTTTTATTTATTTACTTTTTGTTAACTATTGTTAGTAACTACCATTATAAAGATTCATTTTTACTAAAGTTATGTTTAGTGATTTGTGGGAACATTTGATCAGTTTCTTCTTGAGAATTAATTTCAAACTGGCTTTAAAAGAATAACTTATTGCAATAATTAGTTAATGTGAGAAGTTGGCAAAAATTACTCTTTTGCTAACATTGTAGAACCATTTTATTTTAATTTTAAATAGTTTTAGGCAAGAGGCAATATAGTCGAGTATTCAGTAATTATTGGATCCTTTAAGAGTATGTCAGTATTTAGTTACTTGGATCTAATCTACTGATTAAGTCATTGGTTTGAATTTCTGAAGTTGTTGGTGAGATTCATTAGCTAAGAATACTTTAGCCCGAATGTAAATAATGCCTTTAATTTTTATCATAGCATTTTGGTCATTGTCCCCTTTGGGTACTTTCAGAGAATTTTGAACTTATCCCTTTACTTCATCTATATGGGTAAATTAATAAAAAAAAAAACAAAAAAAACCTTTACTAATCTAAGGCAATGAAAGTACTGAATTATTTCCATTGGCAGATATATATTTAAAAGGGTTTGGTAATTAAACAAATTTGAGATAACATTTAAGCTGGAGATAACTTAATGGCAGTTTTAGGTTTAAACCATAAGTTAATTAGCTCATTAAAAAGGAAGCATTTAACATTAACAAAATGTTCTTGTATAGATATTAAAGTTTGATTTGTTTGACACAGCTGGTGGATAAAAAAAAGTTGTTCTCATCTTCTAAATGGGAGGGACCAGTCATGAAAATTCAAGATTTCAAGTCCTGATTTAAACACAGATTACTTGTGCCAGTAATTTTTAAAGAAATAATCTCTCACCATCAAGCAGGTCATAAAACACTTGTATTTGTCATTAGTGTTATCTGGGGATATGCAGGTTTGGAATGAGAAATCAGCAAGCCGGGTTTGAATTCATTGCATCCAACTTTGCAAAAGCTATGAATCCTTTTCTCTGTGCTTTCCCACCACCTATTGGTTAAATAGTAAGGTAAATTGGGTTCTGCAGCTGTGATTGGCAATGAGTCTAGAAGAGCAACTCTGACCTCAAAGCTTTTGTGTGGCTCTGGCAGTGCACAAACTTGAATGGTAACTTGAGCAGTATAGTTTCAGTATAAACCACATGCTGGCTTTATGCGTGTTGAGCAGCCTTGCTGAAGATGCAAAAGCACCAGTTAATAGTGTGCTTTCAAGTCAAAACAACTAGATTATAATCTGTCATATACAAATGTCCATCTAAATTTTGATACCTTTGTAATTTTATTAAGATTCATTTTCATTGCCTTTCTGACTTTAATTAGTTAAGAACTCTGCACACTTGCAGCTCTATTTAACAATATGGCTGGTTAATCAAATGTAATGTTTTAGAAATTTTATACTACTATAAAGTATCTGGGTGCTATAAGTTACAAATTTGATTATTACTGATTACATCACCCATCCTGATTTTCTCTTCTCACACACACACACACACACACACACACACACACACACACACATGACAGAAAGTCCCAAAGATTAACGAAATAGTTTTAACAACTGACATATATAATTTATTTATTTGAACATTATTTTTAATCAATATTTGTACTTGAGTAGATATTCTGTTCTTAATCAAACAGTACATTTATATATTTCTACCAGCCTGATTATTTACAATATTTTTGTAACAAAAATTTATATATAATTCGGCTGGTAGAAAGAAATATATAAATATACTGTTTGATTAAGAACAGAATATCTACTCAAGTACAAATATTGATTAAAAATAATATTGAAACAAACAAATTATATATATCTTGTTTCTTAATGCCCATGGAGGTATTTCCCCCTTGTCCAAAAGTGTGTGGCCTGGATTCAGTTCTGATGCTTGCAGTAATAAACCAGTAAATTATTCTTTAGTGGAATGCAAATTTGGCATCATGAAGCTAAAATTTCTTCAGCTTTTATTTATGGACTGTATATGAGAATTTTTTTTTTTTTTTTTTGGTGAGGGTAGATTTTAGGTAAAAGATTCTTTGCTTTTTATCTCTGCAAATACATAAAGCAGATCTGTTGACCAAATAATCCCTTCAATGCCTTATCTTTATTATATTGGGTGGGGGGGGGATTCCACATGTAACTCTTAATTGATTATGGTTGGACTTATGAGCAACTTTTGTTTGCTTACTGGCTTAAAAAACAATTTTTATTCCGTTAACATATGGATGGAATGTTTGTACAAATAGGGTGACTGATGTTTAGCATGCTAGTGCAATTCTCACTGCTGTAACCTTGACTAAGCTGTTTATGAGTCATATTTCAGATTGCCAACAAGTGTATATTTTCATTGTTTCTAAAGGAGATGACAGGCGGCATCAATCAGATTTTGATTCTGAAATCCATGGTTGGTTCTGTAGATGTTAAAAAGAAAAAAAAATCTTGGTGAAATTCTCAAGCATTAGAGAATGTTGTTATTTGATTGAAATAAAATTTAGCTGAACCTTCAAATAATTTTAAATCATATTTAAAATTGAAAATGTAGCTTGTTGAATTTTTTCTTTTTAACTAACAAACGCTATTATAAAATATTAGGATTATCATAGAGTAAGTGTGTGTGAATTACAGGTAACTGCTGTTAACCTACACTGTTGTTCTCTTATTGTATGGTTCTTAAAAGAGCCTTCAGGTTTCAAATGAAATGCTTTATTTTAACTATTTTTTTCCTCTCTTACTTAACTAGGTTATTTCAGTTGTTCATATGACTGAACTTCTTTTATTTTTTTTTTAATATTTCATTTTTGTGATGAGTAATTGTCAATATTCTTGTATTATTTTTTTAACTATTGTTCTTATTGATTGATACAAATGAGTAGTTGATATGTGAGTTGATTATATACTGTCATCTGGTGGTCACAAATTCAATCCTTGTATCTGATTGTGAAACACCAATTCGGCAGGAATGAACAATAACTGATATCCCAGTGGCAAAATATTGCAGTAATGCATTTAAATGTACACATGATGACCAGACGGTACTAGATTGGAATGTCTATAATAACGTCTATCAAGCAAGATAAAAACAATAGTTTCAAATAATACAAGTATATTGAATTTTATTTTATTTATTTATTTAAGCACATCTGACAGATCAATTTTTCGGCCTTCTTCCGGTGTTTAATAATCTCTTTTCTATATTCTGATACATAATCCTAAGAGAAAGTTTTTCTCTGAGGCAAAGTATCCAATTTGAAAACTACAAATGATTAAAGAAAAATAAAACCATACAAATTATGTAAACAACCCAACATAATTCTGACTAATGTACATTGGTACTTGTAATTTTAAATCACAAACTATGATGATACTTTATGTGGATATGACATTGAGATTTTAATGAACAGTGTACAACTTTTCAAAAACATTTGCTTAAGGATGACTCACTACATGGTCATATACTCAAGAAAATATGGTAGTTTTCTATTTTGTTTTTCTTTCCAAATAGAAACCCAATTCATGATGTTATAAAAAAATCCTAACTGCAAGGCTTCCCTTTCCAATAAGACATACAAAAGCAGTGTTGAGTTTGACATTCATCTGCTGCCATAAAGAAGAATAGTTATATATTTCATAAATTATACCTTCACTTAAGATACACTTCATTAAAGACACACCCACCCAAATTTAATTGCTCTCAAAAGTGCTAATTTTCAGAAACATTAAATACAAAGAAAGAATTCTGATGAAGAAAAGCTGGTTGACTAAACTGAAAATTTATTTACCCATTTATTTTCTGTAGAACCTAGCCAGCTTTTTCTTTTGGCGTGGACACAAATTGTAAAAAAAAAAAAATCTTTTCTCATTCTTCCAGATTATGCATTGGAAGAAAGCTGTAAAATATTAGCCAAAACATTATAATAATAATAATAATGCAAAAAGAAAATGTTCAGTGGTCTGAGCAACATAAGTCATGATAACTTCTCAAAAACATGTTATCTGAACTAGACTTTTTTTTTGCTTCCTCTTTGTGTCAAAGAAGTTAAAATATAAAAGTGAAATTTTGTTTATTCTTCCTTTTATCCTTAAAAATGATAGTTTTTTTTGTTTTGTTTTTTTTCTTTTAGAAGAAAGTGATGGATAAAAAAAAATGATTTATTTTGTAAGTAATAAATATTTACAACTGAATTATTGATTATCAAAAGGAAAACTTCTTAATATTTTGATGTAAAGTTTGACCCTTTAGAAACCCAGTAATTCATTTACTTAACAATTTGTACTGTATCAAAATTTGTTTACAGCTGATTTTTTTTCTTAATGGCCTCTGATTTTAGTTCTTAGTTTATTAGATAAAAATCCCTAAATGATTTTTAAATGTCAGGTCCAAGATCTGCACTTCCTGTTTCATTCAGTACAGTTTGAGATTTTCAAAAGATAAGTTAGAGAGGAGCCTATAAAATTTTAAATTGTAATAATATTTATTACATAATAGTAACAAGTGTGTGCCTTTAGTAATTCAGTTGCATTTAGTAAGTCTCACTATTATTTCTTTATATTTTGTGTAATTAAACTGCAAATAATTTTAAGCATTAAGATTTGATATAATGTCAAGAGTTTCCTCATTAATGATAAGCTCTTCTATATTTAGTAAGAAAAGATGTTTGGTAGGGGTATGGTGTAAAAGCAACTCTGTCAGAGTGTAGGAGCTTCAGTTTTAATGAGTAGATTTTATTTATAACATAGGAGTTTTACATTACAAATTGGCATCTATTCATTTTATTTTTTTCTTTCCTTTTGGTGGGTGGATAAATCTCTCGTAACTATAATGCTATTTTGAATCCAAATGTTCTCAACTTCAGTTAGAATTTAATACCATATCAGCAGAATCCAGAAATATCTTTAAAATTTCCCACTGCAAATTGATAATCAAGCCATAAACAATAGAAAAAAAACAACAATGTAAGTCATATTTCTGCATTTTTACTGGCTTTGTTTACAAAAAATAAAGTTTTAGTAGAAAGGAAGTATTTACAACCTGTAGTTAAACTTTTCAATTTTTAAAAAAAACTTTTATCCCTTTTGCTGATTGGATTTTGTTTTAGCATTTTTGTGTTCCCATGTCATCTAACAATTGAAGTACTGTAAGATTCTAACAAGCAAAAATAAATGTACATGAAGCCCCCCCCCCCCCCCACACACAAATAGATACATGCTTTGGTTGTCTATAGATCTCATCTTTGTCCTCATATTTCTAGTATCCGAAAAAAATTGTTCAAATGTCTTATTCTCATTCATTTCTAAGGTCCATTTTCACCTAAAATAATTTTCTCAGACGTATGGGATGATAGTGTGTCTACATTTATCTTTTTAGATATTTGTATACATGTGTAATATACATATACATATGAAGGAAAAAAAAAACTGTCCAAATAAATTAAAAATAGAGTTGGTATGTTTAGATATATTTTTTTAATTAAAAAATTAAAAACAATGTTAACTTCGGTTAACCAACAAAAAAAAAAAATTAGAGGAAAAAAAAACTTGTTATCTTGCTTAAATCCAAAATATTTTTTTATAGCAAAAAAAAAAAAAAAAAAAAAATACTAATAATGTGAAAAAGTTAAAACTGGTTTGTTATTTATGAATTCTTATTCATTTTACTGAAAAAATAAAAATCTGACAGGTGAGACTAAGGGGCTTTATTTATTGTTATTTTATGAATTTTTTCTTTTCCTTTTTCTTTCTGTTATATTTTTAGGCCTTTTTGGTGTTGGTAGAAAAACATTAAAATAACCATCCACCAAACAGAATTGAGTTAGCAGCAAAAATTAATTTAAGATACATAATGGAAACTTTAAAAATGAAATTCATTTAAAATCTGAAATACTTATATTAAAAGAAAACCTTTTCTGTTAAAATTTAATTTTTGCTGACAGCTTTAATTTTGCCAGGTTCAACTATTCTGTTTTTCGTGATGTCAAGGAGGGGGATTACTAAGCTTTACATTGTTGTTGTTGTTTCTTTTTTTTTTTTTTTAATATTAAAATCTCATTTTTTAAAATAACTTTTATTTATAAATATTTTCTTAAAAAAAAAAATAGTGTCTACAATATTTTTTTTTTTTTTTTTTTTTAATGTGTTGCAGTCATTACAAGCAATCGACTCAAGGGAGATAATCCGTTTTTCCAATCGTGTAAGATAATGTAATTTTTTTTTTTTTTTTTTTTAAGGAGTGGTTCATTTTAAATAAATTTAAAAAATATTAATCTTATACTATTAGTATAATTTGTATAAACTGTTTTTTATTCCCTCATTTATATCAGCCATAATTTAATGTCTCTTTCTTGTATTCAAAATATTGACCTTTATATAAATATTTGTTGAACTTTTCTCTGATTTTTCTTTTTTATTTTGATCATGTTCACCATGGCACATTTCAATACTCAAGAATCTGATTTTGTCATGGAAGGTACATTTTAGGAGGGGGACAGATGTTTAAAAGCTTTATCTACAACTGACTAATAAAAGTTATAGGTTTTCTCTATTTTCTGAGATAGATGTAATTGCTATTTTAGAAGTTTGAAAATGTATCTAGTTAAATTTGTCTATTAAAATTAGAATGATAGGTTCATAAAACTATTTCATATTTTATAATTTTTTTTTTTTTTTTTAATGTCGATAAATTTCTCCAAATTTAATGTCATTAAATACAGATGCAAAAAAGTCAGCAAAAATATTAAGACTTGAATTTTTGATTTGATGTGATTATTTTTATCTTAACTGAAATTCAATATCTAATCAGAAAAAAAAATGAGTAAAAGACTAAAAATTTAAAGTTTGTGAAATTAAGATAAGCTTAAAAATGTGAACTAATGCTACAGTAATCACAAAGAACTGTACCAAATAACAGGCCACATCACTTGAGTGCTTCCAACACTAGCAACAACTAAAATGGATAGTACATGTATCTCTAAGAAAAAAATAATGACATAATCAAGATGTTCAGGTTCTTCATAATTTTAAACAAAAGGTTACGAAGGACCCTCACCCATCTATACTGGAAAGAGTGATAATGGTGAATTTGAGAAATCTAAATGACCAGGTGTTAACTATAAACAAGAGATTCAGGAACGCAGTAGTTCAATACAAAACATATCCAGGTGCCAACTGTGGCAGTGACCATGTCCCAGTCATCTATAAACTAAGGATAAAACTCCGAAGAATGAAGAAGCCCAGCACAGTACAACATACTTGTGAATGACCGCAACCTGCAGAAAGAATACAATAACAGTGTGAGAAAGAAATATGAAGAACAAATTGGTAAAGGACACTCAAAAGGAAGTGATGGTGACCTCAGTGAACAACACTGCTTCAAAGGAAATCAGATGCAGAAAAAAAAAACCCCAAGTGGATGGCTGAAGAGATTCTCCACATGATGCAAAGGAGACAAAAAATAACACCAAGACATGGAGGAGAGTACAGGAAACTACACGGAAATAAGGAACAAATGCAGACAGGCTAAAGAGGAATGGCTCAACAATAAATGTGCAGAAGTAGAGAGATTGAGCAGGACCAATAAAGCAGAGATACATAAAGAGATAAGAGGACAAACGACCTGCTCCTCAACAGAATGCATAAAATCCAAGGATGGGACAATCATTGGAGAAAGAAAAAATACTCCAGCAATGGGAAGAATATATAAAGGATCTTTTTTTGCGACAGGAGAGAGCAATCAGGAATACACGAGGAGGAGGATGGACTGGAAATATTAAAATCTGAAGTGGAAGCTGCAATGGTCAAACTGAACAGAAACTTAGCAGCTGGTCCAAACAGCATTGTGATAGAGCTGCTGATAGCCTTGGAAGAATATGGCATAGAAAAAATTACCGACATAAGCGAAATTTATAATAGTGGAATAATACCAGATGACCTATGCAAGTCGATACTTATAGCACTGCTGAAGAAACCAGGTGCGAACTACACAGAACTGTCAGCTTAATGAGTCACATCACAAAACTGATTGTCAGAATCCTGATGAATAGAGCGAGAAGCAGAATCAGCCCAGAGATAGGACGGGAACAGTGCAAGTTTGTCAAGGACACTGGAACAAGGAATGCTATATTAGGACGCTCTCTGAAAGGGCAATACAAATGAAGAGAGACTTGTACCTATGTTTTATTGATTATGCGAAGGCATTCGACAAATGACACAATTGATGGAGATGCTCAGCAGCCTCGACAGGGAAAGGGAAAGGCATCAGAGTAATCAAGAATCTCTTCTGGCAGTAAACTGCCTGCATATAAACAGGTAATGATTTTAGCAGATTTACAAAGATAGAAAAAAGGCATAAGACAAGGATTGTACAGCGAGAATATTTTGAGGACCCTACATGATAGGATTTGTTATTGGAGGCAACAACTTAAACAACATAAGGTATGCAGATGATACAGTGCTGATTGCAGACACGGAAAGGAAACTACAAGACCTCCCACAAAAGGTAGCGGTGGAGAGTGACAAAAAAAGGACTACAAATAAATTTTAAGAAAACTGAATGCATGGTCATCAGCAAAAGGTATTGCCCGTTTCACACTCCACCCACGTCTATTGAACAAGTGAAGAGGCTCATCCCTTGTTCCCTGTTTAGGATGTGGTTTCCGGCTTTCTCTTTTCCAATCTTTTCACTCTTACGTAGCCCCCTGCACATCAGTAGCATTACTGCCTTGCTTGGGATGATATGATTAAAAAAAAAAAACTCAAAATGCCAAATACAAAATCAAGCAAGTACAAAATTTAAGTACCTAGGAAGTGTTCTAACAGGAGATGGAAAGTGCAACACAGAGATCCGAAGGCAAATTGGCATGGCGAAGGATGCATTCCAGAAGCTGAGTAAAGTAGTAACACACAAGAAACTTTCACTAGAAACAAAGAAAAGATTGCTGGATGGCTATGTGATGTCAGTTCTTCAATACGGTAGTGAATGCTGGACAATATCGAAAATGAGGACAAAACTTGAAGCAGCGGAAATGTGGTTCTACAGAAGGATGCTGCAGATATCATGCAAGCAACGATGAGGTGTTGGAAAGAATGGCAACGAAAAGGAAATTAATACTGAGCATCAGGAAGAGACAACTGAAGTTCCTGGGACATGCAAGGAAGGAGAGCTTGGAGAACCTGATACTGACAGGCCAGATAGAAGGAAAAAGAGACAGGAAGGCAGCGGATAACATATTTGCAGGGCCTGATCAGGTGGATGACGGAACGGGGGTTGTAAGGTGTAACAGGAGCAAACATACTAAGAGCCACCAAGGATAGGGAGACGTGGAGAACCATGATTGCCTACGTCCTGAAGGGACAGGGTTCATAGAAGAAGATATTCCTGAAAAATTGTTTTAATACAAAGATTTTATAAATTTCAACCAATAACAGCACTGATCATTAAGTCAATCAATGCTAAATGTTCATAAGTGACTATTACCAATCAAATCAGAGCCAAACACTACTTCAGTCTTGAATGTTAATTTTCAATATCAACTGTGAAACATAATGGTGGATATTAACTAAGCTTAGTCAAAAATGTAATCATATGATCTGACATTGTGATTTTATACATATATATATATATATATAATAATGTGTGTGTAGGTATATGAATTAATTATTATGCATATGTGTATATGCACATATATAAAAATATTGTTCAGTGTTCATATTAATATAAACAAATCTATTATATATTAATAAATATATATATCTATTGATGGCATGACTTGGAGTTTCATCAGATGCATATTACAAACTGGTTTGTAATATGCATCTGATGATTACGTAGAACATGAAATTCTGAGTCATACCACTAAGATAGGATAATATATATGTATATGCTAGCTGTCATGTGACACAACATAATTTTTATATATGTATATATATATATATATATATATTCAGCGTATGATGGGTAAATTGTTGTCATTTTATATTTGTAATTTCATGTGTTGTTTTTGATTTTGTTAACTGCACAGTAAAGTCAATTGGGCATCATCTGCCAAAAATTTGGAAACAGCATGCTGTACTCTTTGACATTTGTTCTGAATGCTTCAGTCTGAACATTTCATTGTGTTTGTGTCTCAGTCTGAGGAGTGCAGAGGATTCGAAAAGTGTTGGATGTCAAAGATGTTTAGAGTGATCATGATATTATGTCTTTATTCCTCTTCCTACAGGGCTTAATACTCAACATAGAGGCCTTGGAAAGTAGTGCTGCCCTAGCTCAAGAGGGGGGGGGAACTGTTGGAAGACCCTATATCTCACAACTCTGCACCATGCCACATAAGCCGGAGGACCCAGTCATGGCTGTCAGACAATTTCTGCAACCGTATCATCCTTTACATCTGGCCACCTAACTCTCCCTATGATTATTATGTGGGGGCAAGAGATCAACAAAAGCACCAATGATGAACTGAAGGCAAGGATTATGGCAGCATTCACCAACAAGAAGACCATCCAGAAGAGTTGTAGATGATTCCAAAGTTGTCTGGAGGCTGCCAATGGTTATTTTATTGAATAAATTTACTCTCTAGAATTTCAAGATATTTTGGTAAATATATGTTAAAATGAGATGTCAGTGTTTTTTTTGTTTTTTTTTTTCATTTTTAGCATAATTTAGATGACAATTTATCCATCTCCCCTTGTATAATATAGTTTACTTGCCAGCTGTTGTGTGACAGTTTCCAATAAACTGTTTTCACTGTGAAAGGTACACCATTTGTTTTCTTTGAATATACCTTAGGTATATTCATTCTCTTTAGTAAGGTTAAAAATCTTTAGGACAGTAATTAAGAGAATCTATTTTTATGAATTAAATTTCAAATTCTAAGATAAAAGACAGAAAAGAACTCTTCCATTTGTAAGGTCATCTAACCACATGAAAGTCTTTCCTACAGGTATTTGTTGGCTAGCACCAAAAGTAAATGAGTTAGTTGGCAAAGACAATTGTTGTAGAAATCTACTTCAGAACAATCTGTTTAGTACCATTCACTGACTTGATATAAACTAACCAGAAAAACCCAGCAACTCCCGAATGAAGTTATTTCGAGGTATTTCCTATTTTTTTTTTTTTACAAACTAAGTTGATTTTCTTCTTGTCATTCCCTTCTCTTTATCTTTCCTTTGTCACTCATGTGACACAGTTGATATTAATTCCATTGTTTAAAAGAAATGTCTATTCAAACGCATGTACTTAATAAATACAATGTTTATAATAGATATATGCAACTTTATTTACTAAATCAAGTGCTGCTGAGGTTATTTAACTTCCAATCATTTTAACACCCCATCAAAATATCAGAGCAGTGAGAATCATTGTCAGTTATCCAATACATCAAAACATTAATCTCCTACCTTACTAATTAATTATAGGTTGAATATCCTGTATCCAAAATTCGCAAATCCAAAAATTTTTCAGGTGCTGACATGACTTACCACAAATAAAGAATTTCAGAAAGCACCGGGGATGGTTCCTGGGTGATATGCAGCTGCTGTAAATGACTTGGGTGGGGGTTCCCCAGCCTAGCTACCTACCCTGTGTTGGCATTAGTGTTTTTTTTTTTAAGTGATCATCACAGGAACACATTCCTTTATTGATTACTTACAAAATGTTAGGGACTCAGTAAAGATATTATTGAGAATGTAAAAAGTCCTGCATTTTTTATAAGTAGTGATCATATTTTTTTGTATACATACAGAAAGTACAAAACATTTTTATGTGAAATCTTAATTTCATGGATTCATGTAGATTTGCAATTTTAAATAATGGCTAAGTACACTATACACTTTTTAAGATCACAAATCTGATCAAAATGAAGATGTGCAGATGGTATAATGGTTAGCAATCAGAACAAGAAATTGGCAAACAGAGTTCAAATTCTGGTCAAGTTTGTTACTTTATGCAAATACCCTTGGGAAAGGTATGAATTCATTTCTTCTCCCAGCTATGGATTAAATAATAAGGAAACTTGGCTTTTCACACCTTGGTTGGCAACAAGTCTAAGAGAACAACTCTGAATGCAAAACCAGTTGGGTATGAAGCTAGGAACTCTTTTCTGTGAAAACTTTGCTACATAAAGCATAACAGTAATGGATAGCATGGTGAGGCTGTACCCCCCCCCCCCCTTAACATTCTACAGTTGGAGTTTGATTTGAATTAGTGATCCAAATGCAAAGGTGGGTTCTGGTATTTAATGAGAATGAAACATGACTTTGTTGATTTATCTTTCATTGTATCAAAGTTTAATTCTTAATCATTTGAATTTTTTCTCCATGTCTTTGACATTACTTGTAGTGAGAGATATTTAATTGCTTTGAAATTTATTTGTGTGGAATTTGAAAAGTTTTAATCTTTGTCAAACCTACAATAGTCACATAAGGATAATTATCAGCAGAAGGAAAAGAATTAATTTTAAAACCAAAGTGTTTTCTTCTAAATGTCATGTGTAATGGGTAGCGGCTCAGATTAAAGAATTGTAGAGCCAAGTTCAAATTACAGTTGGGTTCATTATATTCACTTATGTGCAAATATACTTGCAAAAGGTATGAATCACTCTCCTCCCCAGCCATGGGTTGAATAGTAGGACTTGCATAGAAAAATTATTCTAAAAGATTTGTTTATATATATTTTTACAATCCAAAATATATTTCAGCCTTAAAATCCACCAAAGGTTTGATAAACTGTAAAAAAAAAAAAAAAATCAATCTCCTAAACATCAGTTTAAAAGGATACACTGTCTTGAATGTAGAATTAGCAATTAACTGATATCTGACTTAAATGTTGTCACTTCAGATTGCCGATTCAAAATTTATGTTTTCTTTTTCTGTTGTTTTCAGGTGAAACTTTATCTCATTACCTCACTTATTTCACTTTCTCACTAAAATTTAATCTCTGTTAATTTCCAGTGAGTAGAATTTTCCCCAAGTGTAGAATTGGCAAATTGATTTTATATATTCCAGCTCAGTTGATTGCATTCATTTTGCACAAATCCCTTTGGGGAAGGCATCGATATGTCTTTTCACTCACAGCTATGGATTAAATAGTTGGGTAGACCTGTCTCTCTATCTTTGAATGGCAATCTAAGAGAAAGAAAGCTGAATTAAAAACCATTGAGTAGGCAATTTCAATCAATTTACCAAGAATGCAGAACAATTCATAAATACTGAAGAAAAATTTTTAGAGTCATGATCGTCCACGGCCTGAAGGGACATGGCATCAAAAAGATCAGTACCTCATAAGTCTTTGTGATATAATACAATGAATGAAAGGTGGTAATAACTTAATGTACTAATTGTTCAAGGCAAAAGGTCTGAGGTTTTATTTTTGTTTACTTATCGCACTTGTTGTTCCCATAAGCTAACTTCAGTCATTTAAGTGCCATACATGAAATATGCTCAAGATGATCATGTCTCTTTCGAGTCATGACTGACTAGGCAGAAGATTTTCCCACAATAGGTTGCCATTTCTTTTTGCAGTAGACTGGTTGCCAGCCAAGGCTATAGAACCCAATCTGTCTTGCTATTCAACCCATAGCTGAAGGAAGAAGAGATGGATTAATACCTCTCCCAGGGATATTTACGTCTAAGTGAATGCAACAAATTCAACTGGAATTCAAACTTGGCTCTCTGATTTTTCATTCCGAGCTGATATCCGTTATACCACAACGCACATAAACTCACGTAGGCAAAGATAAAGACAGATTTCCAATCAAAATAAAGAAACATTTTTTGGTAAAAATACTAAATATTGGAGTCATAATGATTTCTATCACAATGACTAGTTTCTCTTTATCAAAGTAAAAGCAAAAAACAAGCTAAGATTTAAAACAAATAACATTACACAGAAAACTCAAACAATTTTAAATTAGTTTTATTATCAAACTTCTGAGCATCTTACTCATACTAAATGAAGAAAGATTCACTCAAAGGTCACAAACCATTTCTAAAGAATTGGATCCTAGTAATGAAATGACAATACCAAATGGAGAGTAAAAACAAATCACTTTGTCATTTCTGTACCTTTATTTTATTGTTGTGTTGAAAGACACCAGCTGAAGGAGGAGGAAGGCTTAAAGAAATAATTACAAACATTCTAAAAAGAAATGTTCCGACACTTTTATTTATTTTTTTCTTCTAAACCTGGAAACTGACAAGAATTTAAGAATTAATTCTAGAATGAAAAAGAAAAAAAAACAGGGTATTTTAAGGAATATTTTTTCCTAAAATTCAAAATGATAGTTAAATAAATATAAAGAAGAGAGTTTTACTAGTTTTATTAAAATTTTAAAAAATTATTAAGACAATAGGTGAAACATTTAATAGAAAATATTCAGCCAATATAAAATTAATTTTAATTAAGAGTGAAAGTTGAAAAAAGAATTAAAATTATATTTTTCATTTGTCAGTGTGATGCTAAAAGAGTGTAAATGCATTTTTGTGAAATGAGAATAAACATCTTAAAGATAAAAATTTAGAATAAAATAGTAGAAATTGAGGTTCAACTTCACAAAAAGTTTTTCTATCAGAATATCATCATTTTTATAGAGATCGGTTTTGTCATTCAAAACTGGGAAACATGCAAAAAGGGTGCATGTCAAATTACACCCTTTTAGAATCACACCCACAAATTAATGACAGCATCAAACTTCCAGAAGCTCTAAAATAAGATTTTTAAATAAGATTTAAAAAGTTCCCAAAATATAAAAAATCTTTCAGTATTTAAAAAGAAAAAAAAACAAAAAAAAAAACTAACATAAAGATGGAAAAACATTCAGGGTTGTTTTTATTTTAAAATTGTCTGATGGGCAAGGTTGTGGAACCATAAAAAAATTCTTCAAATTTAGAAAAAAAAAAAAAAAAATACGAATTTGAAAAATGCAAGATGGTCCCATAAACAAAATCCAACAATTAATGAGATACGTAACAATTTGAATATTTGAATACACATTTCAGACATAAAATGTAACAGTTATTATGGGACAGATATTTTCTCACGACCTCTGTCCCTTAATAGTTGTTACATTTGAATACACATTTCATACATAAAATGTATCAATTGTTATGGAAAAGTGGCAGAATTTTTCAGTTATTGTCTTTTAGCAACTTGTTTGAAAGTCTCCCTTAATGACATACTAATGTTTACAATTTACTCACAAATGAAGTGTTTTCATAAAAAGCACAAAAATGTACCTTCAAAATATTGAAAAATAAGGGAAAAAATAAAGTTATATTTTAAAATATAAATGCAAATTTATCATCCATCAAAAAATATAACAAAACAACGAAAATGTATTTTTTTCTTTAGATTTTACACAATAATTCTGTTGGGTGTTTGTAGTATTTCCTTTCACATATTTTGTTGAATTTAGACCATGACTAAAACTGCTTAAATATAAATCATAAATATTATCCCACTATTTTAGCCAGAGAAATGCAAATTAGCACTTAACAATATATTTTTTAATGTGAACATTAAACAACCGAATTGCTCTCCTATTCCAAAAATGTCTTCTTCTATATTTACTAATTATCTTCACTACATCTCAATTTCCTGGATAATAAATGGACTAAATTAAGATTCACTCAAATATTGTTGAAGGAGGAACCAATCTACAAACCCCCAGATATCTGGTTTTGTTCTAAACTACAAGACCAGAGTCTAAGCTGAAACAAAAATAGAAATTACAACAAAATGATATTCTTTGAGAAGAACATTAAAAAAAAGAGAAGCACAATGTCTTGTAATATTTCATTTTTTGTAGCTTTATATAAGAGATTGAATTATAAATATTGATAGAAAATCCTTGAAAAGAAATTTAAATGCGTTTTTAAGCCAAAGCTTTGAAATGAAAAATTAAGAAATAAAATATTCACTTACATCCTGAAAGTAAAATAAATATTAAAATACTATCCAGTCAGTAAGTCATACATGATATATGCTTGTTACTTTCTGCAGAAGATTGATTCTCAACCAAGGCTATAGAACCCAATGTGTCCTGCTATTCAACTCATAGCTGGAGGGAGAAGAGATGGAGTAATGCCTTTCCCAATTTGTGCATAAGTGAATGAAATGAATTTGACTGAAATTCGAACTCGGCTCTCTAATTTCTCATTTAGCAGAATGAGAAATCCATTACACCACAATGCACAAAATATTAGTGAAGAGATAAAAAGAAAAGAACAATTTTTAATGGTCACAATTTTTGGAATGAACAGCAAATATTGTTAATTTTACAAAGCTAAGAAAAAATAATTTCAAATGAATTCTTTTAGATAAAGAATAATTCAATAAAAAAAAGAAGTGAACCTCTTTGCATTTCTTAGTAAAATTTATTCTTTTTCCAAATTCCATTCTTAATTTTTATTATTACAGCTTGCTTGACCACTTACCACTCTTTTTTGTAATGTTTTAGGGAGGGGTCATTAATGAGTTATAGGTAGTAATCTACCAGAAGTTCATCTTACTATTCACATCATTAGAGAACCAAGGAGTAGACCCCTGCATATATCACACTATTAAATGATCTCAGATTGCACCAGAAACAAAAAAACAGCAACAAGATCAAGTTAGAAAAAGGAGCAACATTTCCCTGGTAATGTTTACTTCTTGTTTACAAGACACCATCATCAACAAAGTTAACTGAGAGAACAAGGGTATCAACGTAGATGATGAACTCCTCTGGCACCTAGATTTTGCAGATGTCATCATCCTAATAGCTATGCATGACAAGAATTAGAGGAGATGCTCAATGCTATCCACACCTTAACATGCATCTTGGAAAAAAACAAGGTCATGTTTAACAGTCATGCTAATCCATCACCAGTTATTATAGATGGAAAGACCATCAAGGAAGTAAACAGTTATATATGTCTTGGAAAGAAGATTGCAAGAGATGGTGTCCTACTTTTGGAGGTCAAGAAGAATTGTGCTTGGCTGGACGGCTTTTGGAAAAGTTTATAACATCATGAGAAGTCCCAAGTCAACAATCAAAATCAAGAGAAAGCTGTTCAATGAATATGTTTTGCTGGTGATGACTTATGGAAGTATGACTCAACACAACAACTGTGGAGAATCTTGCAGTGGCCCAACATAAAAAATGGAGCAAATTATGCTCATCATCATTTTACGAGACAGGAAAAGCAACACCTGGATTCAACAGAAGACTGGTGTGAAGGGCATAATCAAGGCCATTTAAGAAGGGCAAACATAAACGAGCTGGCCATATCATCCATCTCAGAGATAATGGACTATTAGAGTGACAGACAGAATAAGCACTAAAGCAGAGGAAAATAACAAGAGGGTTGCTAAAGGCAAGATTGTGTAATGATCTGACCCAATACCTCAGTGCTACAAGGCCCAATATAGCCAGAGATCAGAAGTGGTGGAAATTAAGTCAGGATTTGGAGGTAGAAATCCATAACACCAGATTTTTTTAGAAACTGAAAATTAATCCTGAATTTTTTTTTAATTCTTATACTCAATATAATTTGTTTACTCTTCAAAATCCATGGATCTAAAATAAAAAAAAAATTATTCTGGCACTGAACTATGCAGATTACTCTATGTATAGTGATTCTGCAATTCTCACCAGTGAGGACTTCAGCCGAGACAATAACTATAATGACTTTTGACTGATTGCAACCATGGAACTGGTAGTACTGGTAGTATATCCAGAAGGGTGATCCCACATAATTACTGGGCAGAGGGAAGTTAACTATCAGAGTGGAATCAATGGCCATGTATCTGTGACCAAGGTGAGTTGTTAAATTAAAGGACATCAACTGTAGTCTGAACTGAAGAGAGATGACTCCCACCTCCTCACCAGGTTTACTTTGCCAAAAACATGTTTTGGCATGAATACTTACTGAGACATGTAAAGAGAGCTGGTCAGGTGCTCAGCTGTGAAGTGACCCTACAACAACACATGGTCAGGTGACTGATGATGAATTAATACTGGATTTTATGAGTTCAATGACACCTTTGATGATTTATACTCAATATCAAGTCACTTTCTGCATATAGAATTTATAATTCTTTGCAATTTGTTAATTATTAAAACTTAATTATTTTAATTATTAAAATATTGTCACTAGTATGCCACTATGGCTGATAGAGAGAGTGCAGGCAGATCAAAAATATTTGTTTTAATCAGTCAATTAAGTGCTATACGTGATACACACTTGCGCGATCATGTCTTAGACATGACTGACCCAGGCAGAAGATTTTTCCGCAGTAGGTTGCCATTACTTTCTGTGGCAGACTGGATGCTAACCAAAGTTTAGAACCCAATCTTTCCTGTTATTTGACCCATAGCTGGAGAGAAGAGATGGGTATTTGCACATAAGTGAATGCAACGAATTTAACAGGAATTTGAACTTCTGATCTGATATCCACTGCACTACAACACACATCTGCTTATTCATCTTATTAAAAACCTAAAAAAAAACAACTATGTAATTAGTAGTTAATAAATATGGAGTTACCTCCCTTGAGTAGACATTTTCAGTAAAGTAATTTCTAAATTGATTTAATAAAAATTTACTTGGGAACTTGTGAACTAGAAATCAATTTACTCTCTAAATTAGAGCATTTTTAGCAGTATTAGGCCATGGAAAACTGCAGTATAATGTGCCATTTTTGCAGTGTTATAACAAACATAGAGAAATTAGGTCATTATAATAGATGTGCCAAAGTTGCTCAACTTGTATTTGTTTTTCATTTTAAATTCCCAGCTTAATTCAATTAAGTTCAAAGTAATAAACATATTTTATGTTGTCTTTATTTTATAAAAATTGTCTTTTTTTCAGTTACAAAATGAAAAAAAAAATGATTTTTCTGCATCTTACATTTTACCCACTTTTATATTGTTTACCTTAAAAAATTCTATTTTAACAAATACAATTTTTGAATTATTATAATTATAAAATATATATACACACACTTATTCGTCCCATTTATTTTAAATGCTAAATATAATTTTTAAAATTAAAAAATTGTAATTCCAGTATAATATATAACTATGCCAACATTGCAATAACCAGATATTTTTATTAAAATTTAATTTACGTAATGCTCAGTCACCTGAAGATTGCATTGTGCATGGAATTCAGAGTCATGCCATCAGTGAGGGATAATATATATGTGTGTGTGTGTGTGTGTGTAATACATGTGACAATGAACAGATACTATAGTCTGATCTTAGCATTTATTTATCTCCCTTCATGAGGAGGAATTCAACATAATGTCAGTGCAACACTGTTATTGAGGCAATCCTCTAGGTTTGGATAAAGCTTCCCTCATCACAGGCCATAAATTATCCAAAGACAGAAACATGACACTGATATCCTGCACTGTAGTCTGAGAACACTGCATCATTGATCCTAGCCAGGAGGCCAGAGTGTATGCAATCAGGATTTACCTAAACCTTCCATGCTAATAGGGTGTAATACAAAATTGTTAAAACATGGATGCCCATACAAGTTCTTATTAGCCTAGGAGAAAAAAAAAATTATCCCATTAGTGCCACTTAAGGTAGGTGTTGCCACAAGGTTGCAGTCCTAGAGGCTATACATATTTCATAACTTGAAGAGGACAGATACTACACTGATCTTCTATTTACTCACCTCCACATGGTGGCTGGATGTGACAAATGTCATTTGTAATGTGGTGTACCCGTATGTATACATATGGGTACAAAGAAAAAAACAAACAATTGCCCTTCTCCAGTGACTACTGCCATGCTAGCATTGGCATCAACCACCTCTTTAGTGCTATGAGAGAGGTGCTGATGGAATCTCTGAGACTAGGTATACCTTATTATTTTAACAGGAAAAGAACACAGATACTATGCTTTGATCACAACCAGAAAGCCAGGAAATGTGCACTCTAAATCTATGCAGATGTTTTGCTACAAATGATTTCATCCGCTTGCAAACTCAATTCAGGCCTGTTTTTGCTTGTACTCAGCTGTATATTTCAACAATCAAGCTTCATCCTGTGTTATTAATTAACTGGACATAAAATATGTACGTTCAGGTCAACACATACTAATTTCTTTACCTCCTCTTCTGAATCTTCTTCTGTAGAAATTTACAAGACATTGTGCCAGAAGTTACAAATATTTACACAATAAGTGAAACATTTATGAAATTGCAGAAGACAATGAGTGATCAGACATGTAAATGTTTAAAAAACAAAAACAAAAAAAAATTCCCCCTTCATATAAAAAACACAAAAAAAAAACAAACAAACAGAGATACATAGTTGGGGTACCTACAGAAAGACATGTTAACAGGACGGTACTCAATATTTTATGAGCATCTACAAAAAAGAAAAAAGGTACCCTATAACGCATTTAAAGAAAGGTACCTAGACATTTGTATTATGTAAGTACCTAACATTCTTTATATTTCTGTACAACACATAAACTATAATACATATGGATCTCCAAAAATATAACACATTTCTAGTTGGAGTTTACTTAATATTTCTGGAAGTTTTTTTCATATCAAGAAGATATTCAAAGTTGAGTATGCATTAATGAGGAAGCATACATAAGAATACAGAGATGCTATGTGTATTAAATGTTGCAATAATATCTGTATACAGTTCCACAATCTTTTACTCAAATTTTGAAAACCAAAAGTTACCTTCTTTTGTGTAAGGCGCCTGCACACCAAAGTTTACATTTGATGCCAAAACCAGACCTAGTCGGATCCATGCTTACCTACTAGACTTCTAGATTCACTTGCAATATTTCTCATGCAAAAAATGAAGTAAATCCATTTTTTTCTGAAACTAGTGCCAGGGGCATACTGGCTGGTTTTATCCATCCTATGCTTCTGGTTTCAGATTAAAAGAAAAGTTGTGAATAATCACTATGTTAAGCTTTTTATTATTAGTGTTTGATCTCCTCAAGCCTAAGATAATCAGATTTACAATATACAGTTAAAAACAAAAAGTTCAATATTGAACTTAATGGTTCAGAAGGTGTAATCTATGGTTGAGTCAAGAAGGTCTCAGCATTTCATCAAGTCAGATGTCTCTTTGTTACCCACTGAGATTTTTATTCGTTTTATGCTCTTATGATAATGCTCCCTATGACAGCAATGTTTTACTTCATAATAATATATGTTTCTAATTTTAGGGTTTGTCTTCATTAATCATTTTATTATTATACAAATAAACTGTAATATTTATTTAAAGTCTTTATCTATCCTAGTGAGTGTGAATATTTGCATGACTATTTGACTATGTTAGATTTCATTTATGTAAATCAAATGTTTTCACAATAAAATTGGTATTTACCAATCAAAATTTACATATGCTTGCATATTGCACTTTATTCATAGAATAAAATCTTATTGAGAAATAGAGTATAAGTTTAAGTAAATAGAAATAAAAATGTGAAAATTAGATGAAGAAATATTTTTAATGATGAATATAAATCTAGATTGGATGGACCTGGTAGCTGGAATTGAGGTTGGACCCTTCATGAAAATAGGCAACCAACAAAATAGGGATCAGGTGAAGTAATGTTTTGGGCTGGTATTGTAGGCAAAAAATTATAGATCCCTTCATATAATTGGTGTCCGTATAAATAGAGAGAGTTATTGTAAGTTCTTGAACAAGATATTTTTTGAGTAGGAGAGGTCATAACCAAGAAGCTTTAAGCTAACAAGCATATAAAAGCAAAGTAACATTTTTCTTGTGCAAAGCTGATGATTGAAGTCTTTCTGTTAATGTTAGCAAAGAAACCAAATTAATGTAATGTCCCCCAGCTTGTTTGGATATTAGTTGAATAGAAATCTTGTAATCCATCATTAAAAGAGATTTAAAAAAAAAAAATCACCCCAAGCAAGGCAATAAAGCCACTAAGACATTAGAATACTGAATGTGAAAGAATCTGGGAAATGGCATTATTAAGGAGAGAGAACGATAAAAGAAAAGAAATTAAGGTGACAAAAAACAATGTCTGATAAGCAAGAAGCTGGAAGAGAGTTCCACAAATGAAAAGTACAACTATTATCCTAGAACTTATAAAAATGTATAACAAAAATTAAAGATGATATTCATTCAGCAAATAAAAAAAAAGCAATAAAAAAATTACAGCAAGTAAAGTTGAAAGAGCAGAAAAATTAACAAAATCAATGAATGAAATATAGATGAAGGTTATAGAATGTCAAGAAGCTCATATTAACATATAAAAATAATCCTTTATTTAGGTTTATGAGATACTGTATAAATCAGTGTTTCTGTAGCTTATATCTGTTGGATTTATTTATGAACAAAAAATTATATTGCATTTGTTTGTATAATAAATCAAACACCTCACAAACAAATAATCGTCAATACTTGTAAATAAAGATATTATGGTAAGAAACTCATTTCATATATTTCTCATAAAAGTATATCCTGAAGATTTTACTAAAATCAGTTGATTAATATCATTTTTTTAAAAATTAAAATCTAACTTAGTGTACTTTTAAATACTGTACAGTAGTAATACAGCACTTGGTCCCTGAAAGATTTGAGTTTTAGTACTGATTAGTTCCAGGAGATCTGATATGTTTATACTACTATTCTGAAATCTGAAAACATTTTCTATTATGAAATGTATGTGATTGTAAGTGTTTTAGATAAGAGATTGATTATTTGAAGTTTATCAACTGTTAACTTTTAGAAACCTTTTTGTTGAAAAATATCCAACTTTTATATAAGTATCTAAAGTTGTAAAAGGGACACTTATTTATAATCCTGTACTCAGTGGGTATTATTCTTATTTACATTTGGAATAAAGTCCTCATCTTTATTGTTATTATTATTATTATTATTATTATTATTATTATTATCACAAAATTTTGGTCATTTATTTTCTTCAAATTTTTGCTGATCTTGGTAAACTTCAGGGAAACGTCATGATAACTACAACATGATGATGAGGATATTTACATTGTTTGGATTGTTTTCTCATCTTTATTATACTATTCACAATGTTTTAGCTGTTGTATGACCGGCCTTCTTCAGATGATTAGAATTTCGAACAGAATCTTCAAGGACATATGTTCCAGTGGATAAAAGCATTGGTTAGATCCAGTGACTTGACCCAAAGAGTTGTGAGTTCAATACCTGACTACAGCAGTGGTAGACAAATAACTTAGAGAGCTGAGTTAAAGGGAGATAACTAAGACCTCCAGAAGTGGCATGTCTTATAGTATGAGGACAATACATCTCAGTGATCAAAATAAAAGGTTTGATTTGAAATTCCAATCACCCGAAGAAGTGCATACAACAGCTGAAACATCATGAATATGACAATAAAGATGAGAACAACAGTCTGAATAATGTAAATACTACCTCATATCAAAAGCATAGACAAAGATGAACACGTTAGTCCAAATAATGTAAATGAGAATAACTCCTCATTCTAGAAATTCAGACAGAGCATTCGTCTGTTTCGATGTACAAAGAACAGATATTTTGGACTCATGCCTTTATCAAAGTAACTGATCATCAGCAACATACTTAATAGTTGAATGTCTACTGAAACATTTTTATTACTTCAATAATAAGATCTTTATCAAATATAACTTTTTCAAATCATTCATGAAAACACAGAAAAATACATTAAATATGAGAGGTTCATGGAAAATTATTGGCTTGAACCACTTCCAAAACAAAGCTGCTCTCCTTTAACCACCATAGAGAAACTTTCCTATCTTCCTTTAGTATGGATGATGCTAGTCTCCCAGAAAGCAACATACTGCACCTCCTCAGCCAACCTTAAGTGGAATGACTACATTGAATCAATAGTCACATCTACTGTTAAGAATGTTGAGTCACTGTGTCGAGCCAGGAAGTTTTTTCTCATTTTCTTCATCTTGCACAATCTTTGTCCATGCATTGAATACTGTTCCTATATGTGATTGGGTGCTCCTGCTATTCATCTCGGGATTATCAACAAAATCCAAAGGAAGATCTGCAATGTAATATGTTAACATCTAACACAGTCTATCCCACAAGTTTGGAAGACCGATTGTCTTCCCTTGAGCTTGAGAGGGGCCGCCAGGGGGACACGAGGAAGAGGAGAAGGCCACGAGGAGCATTCTGGATGATATTCTCTTAGAGACCAGTCGCACACGGCATTTGGTCAAATAAATATCCTGTTTACTATATACTTACAACTGGTTGTTGTTTATATTCTTTAACATAATAGATTCCACTTTAACTGCTCAACTTCAGTTACTTTCCCACTGAGATGTGGCTTCCCTCTGTCTTTTCTACAAATATTTTCACAGCTTCTGCTCTGATGAGCTTCTTTCCTTGGTATCCCAACCACTTGAATTTATTTGTGCTTCTAGATTGGCAATTAGGTCCTACCTTTTTACCATCAAAATAATCAAATGTAACCACCACTTCTATTCTATCAGTTTCTCTTCTTGCACCTGTGGAACTCCCTTCCATATACTTGCTTCCCTGATAGCCACAATCTTCAAAAGTTTAAATGCAACATCAATTGCCATGTCCTATTTTTTTGATTCCCATATTTCTTTTATCCTTTCTTTGACATCCCTTGTACCCTGTTCATTTTTTTCTCCCTCTTTTCTCTCAATGTAACCCCCTGCACACCAGTGGTGGTATTGCCTTGCTTGGAGAAAAACAATTAATAAAAAAAATCTTCCCAACATTATTTTTTCTTTTTGCAGGAGCTTCTTGGCAGCACCCCCTTATAAAGTATGACAAACTAAAAGCAACACAAATTTTAGACAATAACATGCTAGAAATAAACACTGTTACATCTGACTGGGTACAAAAGATAGTAGTAAGTGACACTAGAATCATTAATTTCAAACTGGACATTGCAGCACAAGCCAAAATAACATAACCAAGAATGTACTGCATACATTTTAAACCAATCTGGTACAGATAATCAAAGTTCAATTGAAAAGTTACAATTATCATGTCATCTAACCTGAATGGCAACTAAAATTGAAATGCTCTGTCAACATTTCAAGTTGTTAACCTGAAAATTTCACAACCCTTGGAAAAGATGCTTGTGTGAACTGAAACTTATTAGTGAACCTACCACTAGACTATCCACCATTATGTGATGGCCTTGAGGAGCTACCAGCTGAATATTCCATTTGATTAAAACCAGACATAAGTTCTGGTCCACAAACGTGAGTTCAAATCCCACTCCTGACACTGTTAATGTTGTACTGTGCAAGAGACTTGTGAAGAACAATGAATGACTAGAAAAAATGTATTGTGTGCTCATCTGTAGCAACTCATGGTGGAAGTAACTCTGGGTATTTACCAGAAACCTTCCCATTGAGGTCGGATGTGACACAAGGTCAGTTTTTAACATGGGAATTCTGAGCCCTTAATTTCAGGCAAAATTACCCAATTTGGTAACCGTTTGGTCAACAAACATGTTTTTGAGTAAAGGAATATATGGAATTTACTATAGCAAAAAGAAGGGGATCTATTTATTACTTGGTTGTAAATATGAACTGATTTCCCACTTGATACCCACTTGTTTGTTATGATTTACAAAAATGGTTGCCAAACTAGGCAAAAATGGGGGGTCTATAGACCCTATAAAAGCCTCCACACCAATGTTTATACAACATGATTTCTTAAAATTGAAAAAGATTTCTTGAAATTCATAATCTATAGTGCTTTGCTGATATTAAAATATGATAAAGGTTTTGAAAAATAAATGATTAAATGCTATTTTGTAGCTGCTTGGAGGATGAGCATATTTTATTGGGGAGAGGGCTTCTATTGGGAGACTAATTTATAATGAATTTACATAACAAACTGACCCCACCTCCTTTATTAAAAAAAAATAATGTCATATTCATGATCCTAATCTATAGTAATATGAAAAAAAATACAATTATTTCTAATTGCAGTGTCTATTCTAAAACTTGACCCATCAAGCTTTTAAATATCTTTTTTGTAGGCAAATGATATCATGTGGGCCTAATAAAAGTAGACAACATTTCTATTGAGGCTGGGTAACAGCATCCATTCAGCTTTCTGAGTGACTGTGATCATTAACAGTTTCCAGTATTTAAGTTTGTATTACAACATTGTTTTTATATTTTATATTTACATGGTCCATCTCTATATTTATAAAATACCCAAGTGCATCTTCTGTCTATAGTGAAAAGGAGGAGGAATTCATGAGAGATCTCTGAGAAAACAGTAAAAACTACTAAAAATAAAAAAATAAAAACAGTAGAAAAATTAACAAAATCAATGAATGAAAGATTGATAAAAGTTACAAAATGTTAAGGAGGCCATATTAACATCTAAACTAATAATTTTTCAGGTTATCTTTTGACTCGGGTTTTTCTTCAATTTACTCTCTTTTTGTAATTTTTAAATGAATGAATAATCATTAATAACTGGGGAAAAATATTTAGTTTACTTTTTTTGTAGCCAATAATTCTGTGTTTAATTAATATTGAATGACTTCCAAAATATAGTGACAAGTGTGTGTGTGTGATTCCAGTTTTTAGACTACCTGTATATTAACCAATAGCAGTTTGAATTCTGCTTACCTTGTTAGCATTAGCACAAGCAAAAAGAGAGAAAATGTGTTCACAATACTCTTTTTTTTTTCATAAATTTTATACAAAGTAAAAATAAAAACCTTTGTCATTCTTTGAAAGTCTTGGTCATCTTTTTTGCTTGGTCTCATATTTTAGGTATTCAATTTAACATTTTCGAATAGAAATGAACATTTTTTCATATTATACAACACAAGTAATTTTTTCCATAAGTGCTGAAAGTTGTACTGGAAATAATTTCAGCAAAATGAGTCATTTTATTTTAATCTCCACTGTTATTCTATAAATTGTTTAAATTGTTTTTTCACAAACCATAAAAGAATGTTGAAAGTTTTCAAAAAATACATCTTCAAAATATAAGACCAGATAAAAATTAGTTCTCAAGTTGATTCCCCTTTAGTTTACACTGATCTATTTGAATTGAAATCCTCATCTTGGATGTTTTAATTACCCTTTTGCTCCATTTTCAGGCGTTTGTTGTATTTAGTAACATTTAGGCAGTCAGTTTTCAGTCTGCTGTCCATATCAGGGGAGATAACTCTAATAGTATGGACACGAGAATAAGTGTCTGCGTGGATTGAATAAAGGCTTCAGGTTAAAATTTCAAGAATATTACCAAATACAACAGACATGTGAAAAAAGTTAATGAGTACAACAACTGTTTTGTTTTCCCTTTAGAGGCCAGATTACCAACAATAAGAGGGGGAATATAACAATTACATAGATGTATAACAGTTTTAATAGTCTATGTATATAGTAATGATAATTTGTCATCTCAGAAATGCTGTAACTATAAAATCCAAGATGAAGACCAAAATTCCAATGTGTATAATAATAATTTCTCATCTCAGAAATTGAGACATTAATTACCTTATATTTTTTCTTCTTTTTTTTTTAAACAGTATAAAATATTCTTGCGTAGGTGTTGGTAGATGTCAGTGGATATAAATCTAGTTCTTTATAAGTTAAAAAATCCTTTTTATTTTTAATAAAAGAAAAAATAAGAAGTTCAGTATGAAAATCACAAGTAGATTTTTTTCCCCTTGGCAATAAAAACATAAACTGATACGATATTATAAACAGAGTTACAATTAAAATATCATCAAATCGCAGAAAAGAGGTTCTTTTATTTCAGTATTAGAAAAATGAAAATAGAAAGCAAAAGGTTAACTTATAACAACTTTTGAATATGAAAAAATATCAGAGCCTGTCTAGATACTTTTAATTTTATGAAGATATTTTATGATCTTCCTATAAGAATGGAATGTGGCACAAGGATTTTTTTTTTTAGTATGAGAACTGAGCTATTTTTAATCTATCCAAACACAAATGTATGCAGATGGATTAAAAAATAGCCCAATTCCATTATTGTATCACTGTAGGCATCAGATCCTACCCCGTTAATGTAATGGGGTGGCACTGCCTGGGAGAGGAATTTCCAGAATCCAGACTCACTATATTTGTGTCATGTCTCACCCAAAGACAAGGCACAATTGATTCCAGCCAAGAAGCTGAGAAGAATTAATATCATTCCATGATGACTGAAATTGTTCTTTTTATTACTATAATGTTTTGTCTGATCCAATTGACATCTTTCTTCAGGCATATGAACAATATGTAAAGAATTGAGGGTTTCTTATCTCAGTATTTCAGTGTGATAAAAAAAGTATGGAATAACCGGTATTACAAATGAAACAGTTTGTATTATATGCAATGCTGTGAATGAGTTGGTCTAATCAGCATATTTGCTATCAATTTCCTTTTTGCATTACTAAGAAAAATACTAAGCTAATAAATTTTGTAAATATATTTCAGTATTTAAAATGACCAGGGAAATTTTTTAATTGTAATATAAGAATCTATAACTGTAAATATGGGTTTAATTAGAATTTTCATAAAGAATTAATTGGGTTATTTTACCAAATGTTATGAATAAATGTGATGAAAGAATGAAAAATTTTGGTGTTAGAGAGGATAGTGAAGACCAACACCTTCCCCACTTCCCAAATTTTGGACTATGTGGCTCATTTTTAAATGCTTTAAAAATTTAACATAAAGAAAATATCCTGGAAAAGACTGCAGAATAGATTTGCCAAAATACTGTAGTAACAAGAAAAACAGAAAGAAACAAATCTTGGAATGATAAGAACTCTGCCCAAAATTGAAGAAGAAGGCTGTAGAATGAACTGATCAAAACATCAATAGAGAATTCCTTTTCTCATTCATAAGAAACCATCTTCCAAACTAATTCTACTGACTATTTTTATCTGATAGAGTAACACGATATTTATTGATGTTGATCATAAAATCATATATATTTGATGAACACCTCAAAATCAAATAATCTCAAACCTCATCAGGAGTACAATAAGGAAGAAAGGAGAGTTGCAATCTGTTTAATCTTTTCTTAGATTATGGTTTGCTTGTTTCATAAATGCAGATATAATGAAATAGGTTTAAACATATAAATATAACTTACATCTCAAACTGTCGTTTTCCCTTTAGAGGCCAGTTTACCAACAATAAATGAGCGGGGGGATATAGACAGGTGTTCATAATTGATATAAAATGATTTTTAAAAAGAAAAATCACCATTCTATATCAAGTGTTCCAAGAAGTAGGACTTTGAATAAACCTTTTTAAAATATTTGGAATTCTATATGATTTGAAATTAGAATGACTGTATTAATGACATCTACTCTGAATCCATCATAAACATTCAGAATGTTAAACTGATGGATTCTAATTTTAAATACCTTGATGTCTGGATAAGTTTTAACACATTTAGTATAGGTCATAACCTGGACACAATATGTTATACTAGAAGTACTTTTGTTTAGTACCACAAGCTCTTTCGTAGATTTTATTTAGTAGCTTATCAACCTCTATGTGTTATTTAATGCTGAAATCTATATTTTGAAAACAATTCTATAGCTTCAACTAAATATATATTATTAGATATTGTTAGCAATTTTACTATAAAATAATATTGTTTGTAATTTTTTTTTATAAATATTTTTATACATTTATGGTGTTTTGTTTTTGTTTGGGGGTTCACTATTTGTCTGTAGTTGAGGCCTTAACAGGTGCTACCACCCCAGGTTAGGGTAGATCTGGGAACAACAGCAATTAAGAGGACCTCAAAACCTCCAATCTCCAGACCTTGCTGCCAGATCTAGTTTATCATCATACCCAGGAATAAGTACCATAAGATGTTACTAAATCAAAATATTAACCTGAAAACGTTAGTCATGTTCTTAAATAGCTTCATCAGATCTAGACTTTCATGTGGATTTCATGCATGGTGCCCAACTCATTCACAAATATCAGAATTATCACCTCTATACAATTGTTTCCTCGGATCAATGATTAAAAATGGCTTCAAATGAATTCTATGAATCTTAAAGACGATGATCAGAAAGAACTTCAACAAATAACAAAAGCCACATCACTTGAACATTTTAAACAGAAGCATTAACAAAAATGGGTAGCATGTGTAACTAGAAAGGAAAATAATATAAACAAGCTGTTAACTTTCCATACTACTAAATCAAAAGACTTAGAAGGAAACTCCTATCAGTATTAGAAAGAGCTATAACTTGAGAAGTCTTATTTTTTTAAAATTGTTTTAATAAAATTTTATAGATTTTAACCAAAAATAACAATAACTATCCAGTCAATGAATGCTGAATGTTTCCTGCATGGAAACGCCTAATCTCATCATTACCGTAAGAACAAAAGCAAATTTTTAGAATGATATAGTCAGTCTGGCTTTAGTTATTTTGAATAATAACTAAAGCCATACTGACTACACACCTGAAGAAAGCTTTAGAATGGATCAGCCAAAATGTGGTAACAACAAGAGCAAGAAAAATGTATATTCAGTAGTACAAACATTTTAATTTATCATATACTGAGGGGAGCTGAAAAGTTCTCAGCCTTGTCAGGACATTCCAAAACCTGAGCAAATGATGAAATAACAGAATTTTTGTTTTCTTTCCTTTTTGGTTGGACTAAGGGCTTTTCAACATTCCATATATTAAAAAAAAAAACAAAAAAAAAAAACTTAAGAGTCTTGATTCATTGAATGATATTTAAAAACAAAGTTGTCTGAAAAGTTTTTTGCTGCTTGTTTTCATTATAATAGGTATGTGTGCAAAAGTTGCCAGTGATTTTTATTAAAAAAAATTATCTGTAGTTTGTATCTAGTTAAAAAACAAAATAAAAAAAACTGAGATATTTTGCACATACCTAATAGAATTTACTTGTGTACATTTGATATTTGATTTCCATAATTTCAAGAAGACTAGCAAAAACAAAAAGACAAGAACTGTTTCTGTGATTTAACAAGACTGAAATATACAGGGGAAAACGATAACTGGAACATGGGACCACCTAAAGATTCATGTCATGGAAGTTGCTAAGACAAAGAAACCTTAGATATTTCAGAAGCCAAACACTTAAATGATGATAAATCAAAATAATAATGTAAAAATATAAATCTTAAAAATTAAATTGAATGAAAAAAAAAAAGAAGAAAAAATGAAAATGACAGAAATAAGAAAAAAAGATCAATTTGGGTGAATTTTTTTTACCTTGCATCATATTTTGATTATATCTTAAAAATCTTAGCACATTTAAGTCTTTTCAAGGCAACAGAAAACATATTAAAATATAGTGATTTTTTAATTAAGATTAAAAAACAAGATATAAAAATTATATATTACTGAAATCAAACTGTTTTTCTGATTTTCTTCAGAGATGACAATTTGTCATAGGCAAATATTCACTTTTCTTTCAGCATATACAAAAACAGCTTATAGTGTTGCAGAAAATTGAATCTTCATTGCAATTGCCATGAGCTGACTGTTTTCTTATGAAAATCCATCAGTATGTTTTTTAAATATTTGTTTTCAGTGACTTTGCAAAGACTGATAATGCTATCATAATACATTAGTTATATGAAGCATAGTAAAAAAAAAAAAAAAAAACATTTTTAACCGGAAATTATTACAATATCAGAAAGAGTGTTTAAAAAAACAAAAATACCCTTGCCTAAAAGAATAGCAACAGTGTTAAATTTCACATTCACACAAACATATCTATTTACACACAGACAGACACACACACACACACACACACTTATACAAATCCATCAATCTGAAAGATTACTCTTATAGATCTGTTGTTGGAAGATCTGGTGTTATCTCAGGATCCATAAAAAAATGTGGAGGCAGTTCTTCCGAGGTATAAGTATTTGGATCAAGAGTTTGGGGTGGCACAAATGTTTGCATTTCACTGGGCTGTTCCCATGATGGTCGAGCATTTTGTTCCTGCCAATCGTTTCTATGAGCTGCAGATTGGCTACTATTGCTCCTACTGTTATTATTACTATTACTACTGCTGTTAGTACTGTTTGAGCTTGGAGCTTTCTTCCGTCGTTTGTGGCCCTTCTTTTTAAAGCTATTAAATATGCTAGAGCCATCTCTGACATAATAGTCGGCATTGTCATTAGTGCCATCCTCTGAACGTTTCATGATATCGCGGACAAAATTTGATATTTGGGCATTATGGTCATCATCTTCTTGTGAATTAACAGCACCAATGGATACAGATGCATCCCCAGAATGGTATGGAATCATATCATGATGAGCCATGAAGCGATTGAGCATATGAGGAGGGGAGCCATTTGTCTCTTCAGGTAACCGCAGCCGGGGTAGGTTGTCATCGGCATCAGGGGTAACAGCACTTGTTTTATAGGTTTTTAAGGCAATGCAATCAACACCATCCTCAGGTATTGGAGCTTCATCTATTTTGGAAAGTGATCCAAGCTCTTTTGATTTGGTATCGCCACATGCTACATCTGACTCCCCTGGGGACACTGACAGCTCACGTTGGCTTCCAGGTTTAGACCGAACACTTCTTGGACTCTCGGGCAAGAATCTATGATTTGGGACCATGGAGTCAGTATGGTCCTCACTAATTTGCAAGTCCAGTAAACTGATCTGGCTTTTTTTTACTCCAACATTATCCAGCGAACCCTGTGATGAAAAGTTTCGCCCTTTAAGACGAGTAGAACGTGGGGGATGGGGAGAAAAGACTCCATTGGTTGATAAAGCATCTCCATGACTTGCTATGGTGGTTGAGCTTAAACCTGTCTTGCAATAAACCAAATTACCACTACTATCCACAATAGGATTTTTACCATAAGATGGTGTATCGAGTGATGAACGACTTGTCCAGTCAGAAGAGGGACCTCCAGCAGGAGAAGCAAAAGGCTGACCATCAACGACTGGTTTTATAGGATGAATGGTCTCAATACTGTCATGAATGTAGGTAGATTCTGAATCACCTCCATTGTAACTGTCCAACATGGATGACGGCAGTGGTTTTGGAATATCCAAGACAGCACGCTGTTTTATTTTTGTATTCTTGGTGAGAGTCACAGGAGAACTTCGGGAACCATCCAAGTAGTATTCTGCAGGAATAGCTTCAAGATTAGCACTACTACGAGGAGACCAGGTTGCTGAAGAGCGTTTATCCATTGTGCTTGGTTGGTGAGGACATGTTGGTTTTGGACTGTGGGATTTCTATGAAAAAAGAAATTATTAATGTTTTTGTAATTCACTTAAACAATTTAGTATATTCAACAAATGTTGCAGTAAAGAAAAAAATATAGAAAGAATTCTATGCATTCATCTAATCTCACCACATTATTAGGATCAAATATGGATTAGACTCTAACAAAATGATATTATAAGGAATGTTTCCTATTTGTTCCTTGTGTGTGTGTATATATATCATAACAGTAGTACAAACAAATGGATTAACAGTCCACTGTTCGTAGTATTTACTTTTTTAAAGAGTGCTTGATACTTAGTAGAGCAATATTTTTATTATAACAGTTTATAATAAATACATTGTTTACTGCAACACAAGAGTTATGTTTTGGTACTACTTGTTAGTACATCATCAGGCAATGGAATACTTTACTGTTAGGAAATGATATATATAGAAATTTTAAAATTTTAAATTGTTACTATATCCGGTCAATTAAGAAGGGAGTAGTGGAATTCAAAGGATTGGACTAGATTAATCAATAGAAAGTAAGTCAATGATGGGTAGGGGAATGAATTAAGAGGGTAGTGTTCGTGTTTATGATTTTTGTGTATTTGCGTATCATTTATGATGAACAAGAATCACCTCTCAGTAACATGTTCCAGTAGGTTTGCTCACTTGAAAAACAGAAGATTTTAAACAAGAGGTGGTATGTCCTAACTTGTTTATCAAATCTAAATGTGAATAATAGAAAATAAAAGATATAATTCTGAACTCTTGTCTTATATTCATCTTTAGATCTTAAACAAAAATGTCTTCAGTTAACAACAAAAACAAAGACATTAGCCTTGCCATTCAAATACTTTTGGAGGGGACTATATATATATATATATATATATATATATAACTTTAAGTGAATTCATTAGAATATTTATAAAATAAAAAATAAAAGTAGATGCATTCTTTGATGATGAAATAGCAAATTGGATCGCCAAAGCTACTAGTGTATTTGGGAACCTTCGCCACTGCCTATGCAATAAGAGTGGTATCAAATTAGACACCAAAATATGAGTTTATAGAGCAGTGCATTGTGGAGCAGTGGATATCGGCTTGGAATGAGAAATCGGGAAGCCGAGTTCAAATTCCAGTTGAATTCCTTGTATTCACTTACACGCAAATACCCTTGTAAAAGAATTAATATGCCGGGGAAAGCTAGATTTTTAGGTATCAGTTTATGAAACATTTGATTGTATACAATTAGATTATGATATGTTGATGATTGTATCGAATGTGTTTGTGGAATGGCTACAAATTTATTTATTAATATTATTATGCTTTTTTTCTTAAACGAGTGTAATAGGTTTATTAAGAATGCAAGTGTATTAATATATAATATTCATCAAACTGTTGACAACATAGTAGGCTATATATCAGTTAAGTGAAATAAAATAATTATCAGAGGATGAAGAATCTTATATATTAATGCAAGTGGTAGGAATTTGATTGTGGAATTTAGTTATATTATATCAGAAAATATATTAACTGTACATTAGGGTGTGTGTGTGTATATATATATATATATATATATATATATAATGATTATGGCAGATGGTAGTTACCTTACTGCATTTGTTTAAGAGGCTTAATTTAGGAAATTTAATAATTTGAAATTTTATCTGATGAAGTACTAACAAATAGTACCAAAATACAATTGCTCTTGTGCTGCAGTAAACAATGTTTTAATTATAAACACTTATAATAAAAATATTACTATATATATATATATATATATATATATGAATAGAATATGTAAAGAACAAGTAGGAAAAAAAGTGTTTTTAATATAACATTAAACAAGCTTCTTCATAGATTCTTTTAAGATAAATGATTTAAAAATCTTTTTTAAAAAATCCAAGAGACAGTATGCTCATTAAGGTATAGTTTCATTGGTCAGATACGTGTCATGTGTGATAAAGCAAAGAGTGAATATTAAATGTAGAAAAAAAATCATGTTAATGTGTGTGCCATGAGTAATAAAAACATTAGATGTTTATCATGAATGTAAGTATATGTAAGCAAAAATAACGTGTCAAACATATTTAAACTATAGACAAATTAAGTGTGTGTATATGTTGGTAACGTTAGTATATGTGAATGACAGCGACGAAATACATTTTTGTTCAAAATATGTAGCAAGTATTGTATACGCATGTCAAGCAATGGAATGATTTTCTTTTTTTTAAATAAAATGAGAGAATCATATGTAAATGTATGTGTATGAGAGAAATTGGTAAAAATTGGTAAAGTTAATATGTGAAATAAAATATACACGTGTCAAATGATGGAACAGTTTTCTATTCTAAATAATGTGAGAGAATCATGTATGAATGTGTGTGTTTATGAGTCTGGAATCATAAAAATGAAATATACTTCTGTTTAAAATTCTAGTGAAAATAATGTATAAAAGTATTAAGTAAACCTTTTATAAATAAATAAATTTTGAAAAATAAGATGTTAATGGTTATAATCTTTTAAGGAAATAATCATGTCAAATTCTGATCCATATATTCAACTCATATATACAGTGACACGCATAAGTACTGGATACATGTTATTTTTGTTATAACGAGTTTATGTTTGCCATTTTGCCTGATATTTGGTAAGTAATATCTCGTAAAGTTGTTTTAGTTGTATGTGGAAGGAAAATTAAAAACTCGTGGTTGAATCCATTTTTATATATATATGTTATGATAATGTTTAGCCCTAAGATTGTTGTTTTTTCAGTCAGTGGTTTTACTGATAAAAGGTATTTTGGCAAGCAGGTTTTTTTACTGTAAAGTGCTTGATATAAGAGTGGATTTAGAACGTTGATGAACTTTAGTGAAAAGAATTTATCCCTTTAACTGAGCAGTTTTATGCTGACTTTAAAGTTTCACAAAGACACTGTTATGATGCTTTCACTCATTGGGGTTGGGTTTTGTGAAACTTTGAAGTTGGCATGAACCTGCTTGGTTAAATTGACACATTCTTTGCACTAAAACTATATAAACACACATGTTTTCATTAAAGATGACTGACAAGATACTACAATTAAGCTTTTTATCCAATTTTTATTGTGTTTTTATAAGTGTTTCCTTTTCAACTCACTTGCAAGATCCAAATTATAGAGGATCGATGTCATTTATGAATTTACATGCCATTTAAGGAACTGATCAATTCAAATTCATGAATAATTATATTGGACATAGCACTACATCCTCATGTTATATTTCTTACAATTATAAAAAAACATCCTTGATAATGGCTAATAGAATAGCCATAAACGCTTGCATACAATAGAAGATTTGAACAGTTTTTACACACTATATCCAGAAAAAAAGCACTAATAAAAACATAAGAAAAACTTAAAAAAAGCTTAATTACAGTACATTGTCAGTCAACTTTAATGAAACTTGTATAAAAGAAGGATTGCTGCCCAAATACACACCACCCTGTTGTCTGGGGATTCAGAATATGCTGACTGCGCCTCTGCAGAGGAATAAAACAACCCCAATGAGATGTCTTGGGTATGACAATAAACTGCATCCAACAGCAAGGCCTCTGATTGGGAGGTTTTGAGGAGTGTAGAACCACCTATTAATTGCTGTTTTCTGGTCTACCCTGACCCAGGGTGGTAGTACCTGTTAGGGTCCCAGCTATGAGTAAATATTGGCAGTAAATAACCTATTGAGGTTGATATGCCATAAAACAAACCAAACGCATAATTTGTGTGTGTGTGTGTGTGTGAGAGAGAGAGATATATGTTAATGAATTAAATAAATTTACCTTACACTGACTATTGGAACAGTATCTCTGAGAAACTTTAAGTCAGAAGATGTCATT
Source organism: Ascarosepion bandense (assembly GCA_037127315.1). NCBI lineage: Eukaryota > Metazoa > Mollusca > Cephalopoda > Sepiida > Sepiidae > Ascarosepion > Ascarosepion bandense. Next base: position 2,772,745 of record JBBBDQ010000768.1, on the reverse strand, counting down.
TAGATTTTTCTTAACTATTGTTCTTTTTATAAATATTGAGCACTTTATTTGCAAAAATCTATCTTGAATGCATTAGCCTCCAGTAATTTATTAATCAACATGTTTTGTTAGCTGTTAACGCTCTTTGGTACATTTCATTATATATAGGATTCGTGCAAATATAAAATTTGTCATTTAGCTGATTGATATTATATTCAGCACTTTCCTTTGTAAACAAATCTTTTGTAATTTTTTAATCCACTTATCAGAAAGTATCAGCAAATGTCTGTCAATTTTCTTGTTTTCATTATATTTATATTAAGTTAAAAAAAATAATTTATGCACATTTTTTTATTGGTGTTAGATTGATGTTTCTTCTTTGTGTGTGATATATAGATGTTAAACAGTATGTACATGGAAATCAAAACTGCATTGTGACTTTTAGTTTCCTGCCTTAAGCAATCATCAGATGGGGGTGGTCTAATTCATATTTGATCTTTCATCATGCAATCTTGATTTTTATTTACACACTATTTATATCTACAAATGCCATATTCCTGATATTGAGCACTCTTCTATAAATATAACAAATTTTAAACAATTAGATGCATAATTGGAACTTGGCTTTCTGATTTCCAACTTTGAGCAATTATCCATTACACTACTTATATATCCAAACTTACAGCAACTAGTATTCCCAAGGGGTTAACTTTGGTGGTCACAAGAGAACCTGTGTTTCAATATAACATGGCTGTAAGAATTGTGTTTGTGTATGCGTGTGTAAAGGTGATGTCTTCATACTATGAAGAACAGAAATTAAATATCCACATGATATCAAAACACCATCTTTCACTGACATCTAAAACTTGATATCAAAACACAATTATTCCTTTTCTGACCAATCAGAAAGATCTTTTAAAATAATTTTGAAACATTATTTTGAACCAATCATTTATTTATAAAAATGAGTACCTGTACCTCAATTATAGCCATATTTAAATACTTTTGAATTGCATTACTTATATTTTCTGCATGGGTAATATCAGATGATCTATATAATTAACTTTATTGCTGCAGTATGAAAGAATTCTGCTTTCTAAATCATTAATAGTAAAAAACAAACATCCAAAGAAAGTCAAAATGAAAAACAAAACAAAACAAAACAAAATGTATTAACATCCTGATCCACACATCAATTCTCAAATTAGATATTTTATTGTTAACACCTGGCCAGGATTAACACCTGGTATCTGTTCCCCTTATAATTAATGGAGAAGATTATCCGTCCCAGAGATTCCAACCTTATGGCAGCACCTCCCTCATCTTACTAAAAGAGAGAGGGCTGGTGGAATATTAATGTGTGACTGGACACAGGGACTTGGCAATTTTTGGATTGGCTAAAAACAGCCCCACATTAAAAAGACCTTGTGTCATATCTTGCCATCATAGGGAGGTGAGTAAAAAGTAGCATTATAATAGCATATTTATTTATTGGCAGTGAATAATGCCTCATATTACCAAAACAAAGGAATATCATATTGTCTGAAATAGTCTGACCAATAACTAAGCCTAGAGGAACCAATCTAACCTGCTTTTTAAGTACATTTGGGCAAAAAGAGACAGGGCTTTGTAATTTCTTAAGAGCATTAGCATGAAGCTATCTCAGTCGAGCTTTGAACTTTGCCCACCAATTTCATTTTCTATGTTAGTGACCATAGACATAAGTACATCCTTTCACATCTAAAGTACAGTACTTGATTTCAATGAAGGAGATCTGAATTTTACCTTCTCAGATCAGAACTACAAAGTATATTCTTCAAAGCAATGTCAACCTATATCACACTGACCACAGTCAAGATCAGTCATTTTGAATTCCACAAACCTTTTGTTAGCTGCATAGTATGTGCATTGTCAGGGCTACATATGGTTTTGAATTCAGATTTGTTGTCCTTCTATAATCATTTGCAATATATGCTTTTAGTCTTTGTTGTGTCATTATGCATTAAAGTGAATAAAATTTTGGTGCATTTTGTTTAATAAATTCTTTCCCTGACAATTTGCAATGCAATTCTATCGTAAAATAATATCCAATGCATTTCTATAGTAAACAATTTATTTTTATACTACTATTTACAATGCATTATTTTTTACGTTTACATCAGAGTAAAATTATTTCTAATGTAGTTTTACAGCAAAATTATTTGCAATGAATTTCTATCTATGCAAAATCAAAATGGAACTGAAAAACATTTTTAAAGAGAAATTTAGCTTTTTAAGGCATACAATACTAAATTTACTGTCATTATATATGTAATTATCAGATTGAATGAAAGTTTTTGACATATTTTGTTTAATAAATCCTTTCCATAATTTGCAATGTATTTATACAGCAAAATTATTCCTAATGCATTTAGTATTTATGCTTCTAGTATTTACTGTTTGACTATATAAGTAATCATTAAAATGAAAGAAAGTTTTGATAATAAATTTAATAAATCTATCCTTCTTGTGATATTTGTCACGAATACCTCATATTAAAAATACTTACATTAATTTTATTACGTCTTTTTGGTTCATTGATCAGAGGTGTCTCAGCAGTTGGAGAATTTTGTGTATGAACAGAACAGCGGTCATCTGAATCATAACTTTTGGCTGAAGGCAGCGGACGCCGGAAGGAACTCTGCTCAAATTCATCATCATAATAGAGAGGCTAAGAAAGAGAAAGAAAATCCATTGAATAAAAATGATATAATCTGTTTAAATCCAATTAAAATTACCAAATATATAAAGATGTTTGAGTTATTCTGTAGCTAAAATATCACCAATTTAAATATTTTTTAATTTTAATTGTTGATTTACTGAAAAAAAAAGTTTTAATTGGATGTTGAAAGTTTTCAAGAATTGAAATTTCATTTCTTTTCAATAAATAGGTATTTGTAGTAATGAATAACAGTTTTGCTTTATAAATGTGAATAAAAATAAATAAATGAAGATTTCTTTTTTTTATCTCAATAATAAATATTCATTAATCATAGCAAATCATGACTTTTATGTTTATTTTTACAAGATTTCTAACTTTGGAACACTGAGGAAGCAGCAGAAAAATAAATATTTTGCAAACAAGTAGCAAAATAAACTACATTTAAAACTTAATGATATTAAATTTTGAATTGACTTTGTTTAGTAACCTAAATTAGCTCAGCATATTTTAGAAAGTAGCCCTAACAGTCTCTGAGAGCAAAATTTTTTAAAAAATTTGTACCACAGAAAAATATCTGTGGAGACATAAGACAAAGTGGAAAAGCTCTTTATTGACAATGTGTCTTGTTAGGTAAATGTTTTCAGGTAAGAATGAAAATCAAATCTGTGTTTTTATATATTAAAACCGTTAATACTTGTTTGCTTGATAGGTGTCTTCTGTTCAGAATGAAAGAACAAAATTGCTTTTTTTTAAAAATTAAAGCCATCAATTTCAGGTGGACTTGAAACTAGCCCTTTCTGAGCACATTCTCATTACTGTTTCTATCAGCTCACAAACCACATTGTACCACTATGCACATTACACAAGCTGGCAGAGAGAATAACGGAGATCTGCTCAGAGTGGGCCAGTTTTGAGACCACCTGAAATTGGCAGCTTTAGTAAAAAGAATGGAAAAAAAAAAGAAGCAATTTCGTTCTTTCATTCTGACCAAAAGACATCTACCAAGCAAACAGGCATTAATAGTTAATTAATATAAAAAACTAAACACTCAAACTAAATGACCATCACAGGAATGTGCCACATGACACTTTGAACAAATTAGGCCACAATTTCAACTTAATAAAATGTCAGTTTGATGAGGACAGAAAAAAGATTCACAAAGAAAATGCACAGAAAATGTGCTGATCTCACAGTTCCTGATGATAAACCCAAGACTAGGCTCATACATAATATAACTGATCATTACAAAAGCAATAGTAGTCCAATGCAGTATGAGAACTGAGAGAGAGAGTGTAACAGGAATCTGCTCAGGGTGGGCTAGTTTCAAGTCCACCAGAAATTGGTAGTTTAAAAAAAAAAAAAAAAGAAAAAGAAAAGAAAAGCAGTTTTGTTTTTTTATTCCAACCAAAAGAAGCCTAGCAAACAGGTATTAACGACTTTAATACAAAAAAATCACACAGATTTGGCTTTCATTCTAAAGGTGAAATGTATTACCAATAAAGATCTATTCCACTTTGTCTCATTTCTAAACTGCATCTAGAGATTATATGCAAGTTATGAATTGGCATAAAGAGTTGTGTCTTTAATGTTAAAAGTTCTATTATGCTGTTGTTTAGATTCTACTCAATATTATTAACTTAGATATATAGTGATAGAGAAAACTATTGTTTTTGGTTGGAAAAAATTTTACTAAGTTAACAAAACAGACTAATTTGACTGTCAGTAGTTTTATATTATTATACCTTGTAAAACTAATGTAAAAAAATAATATGAAAAGATTTTAGAACAAATTCGTCAATTTCTTAAAGGAAAAACATAAAAAAAACATTTTATTTTAAAAATAAAAGATATATTAACAAAAAATAATAAAAACCACCTAAAATTTATTGCACAAATGCTCCTTTCTTTTCAGTAACTCTTTGCAAGCCTATTGTCAACATCTGATATTAGATTTGCAATTTTAGTGGCTGGTAAATGTGCGTTGTGGTGCATTGGATATCGGCTCGGAACGAGAAATCGGGGAGCCGAGTTCGAATTCCAGTTGAATTCATTGCATTCACTTATGCACAAATACCTCTTGGGAAAGGTATTAATCCGTATATTCCTTCCAGTTATGGGTTAAATAACAGGACAGATTGGGTTCTATAGCCTTGGTCAGCAACCAGTCTACCACAGAAAGCAATGGCAACCTACTGCGAGATAATCTTCTGCCCAGTCAGTCATGTCTCTTTCAAGACATGATCGCCCAAGCGTGTATTACGTGTGGCACTTAACTGACTGACTGAAGTTGTTTGCAGCAACTTTAATTGCCTCCCAGAGGTCACACTTGCTGTTGAATTGCCTTCCAATAGAATAAATATCTCTCTTGAGGATGCTCCACAGGTTCTCAATGGGATTCAAGTCACAGCTATTTGAAGGCCAGTCTATAAGAGAATCTTCAACAAATTCTTTCAACCAGGATTTAGTAAAGTTTGATGCATGACTTGGTGTGTTGTCTTGCATAAAGATCATAGATCTACGCTTGGCTAAAGACTGGTTATCAAGCCATTCAAAGAAATATTGCTGTAGGAAATCACGGTAACTTTTGGAATTAATTTTAACCCCGTCTTTCACTTTAAATGGACCCATGAGCTCATTACCAATAATCCCAGCCCATAACATGATCCCACTGCCATTTTGTTAGCATTTAAGAAATTTTCTTGAGTCATGTTGTTTGCAAACCCACCCTCGAGCCCATCCATCAGGCCCATTGTGGGTGATTCTTGATTTGTCCGTAAAAAGCACTTTACTGAAATCAGTTTTCATGTAATTTTTTTGCTCACTGCAATTTTCTTTCGTTATGTTTTTTGTTAAAATGGGTTTCTTTATTTGATTTTTTACTTCAGCAAACTTCCTTAATGCTTTACACCTTGTTTCCCTTGACACCATAAGAGCTCCAGTGGCCTCAAATATGAATGCACCTGACGCATTTGTGTTTCTTATTAATTCTCTTCGAATATGTGATAGATCTCGCTTTGCTAAATTCTGCCTGAGACTTTTTTTTCCTTGGTTGAATTCCCATTTGACATATTTTATTGATTGCTCGATGATCCCTTTTAAATCCTTAGAAATTTGAAGCGAAGACTTTCCTTTGCTAATTTCTTTGATAATATAGTTCTTTTCATTCATTGTTAATTCTTTTTTACGAGCCATAATATTAAATTCTAGTTCTTGCAAATAATCTTTTGACACTGTAAATTGCTATAATTACTGAAAAATACTAAATATCAATCTGAAATTGAAAATTGGAACTTAATTACTTTCATGCTTACTCGCTATACATAAAAGTACAAATTATTTCATTGGATAACACATATCTATGAATTTTACATAAAATATTTGACAATACCTCTTTTGCATATAATCTCTAGACGTAGTTTACACTTTTGTTTGGATTCTACATCTTACTAACACACATATATGACATATGATAAATAGGTATTCTGTATGGTGTAGTAGCAAAAACTAAAATTGAGTTATAAATTAGTATTAGTTACATCCACTCACCTCATCAGGTAGACTGGGGAGATTGTCCACATGATATTCTATTTCAATTCCATTATACTTCCTTGAACAAAGAGTTACTCTTCTGCAAAGAAGGGAAAAAAGTCATCAAAACAATACAACAAAATATTAAAAATATGCTATCAAAAATACAAAAAGTCTTCTTCTAATATTCATAATATACTGAAGATTTATAAAGTGTTTGAAGCCCACATAAATCTAAACTAAATTTTGAGAAAAACATGATCAAAATCCAACTGAAAGAAATTTTTTAAAAGAGAATTTTAGCTTTTTAAAGTATACAATTATATGAAAGAATAACTGCTGACTGGGAAAGAATTCATAAGAAGGAAAGCCATAACTTTAACTTCTGAGTCAGAAAAATTAGAGAAATGAGTAATATTTTAATAAAATAAGTAATGACATAACTACTACTACCACAACCACCATAGTAAAATACATTATTGTAATAAAGTACTGGTCATGTTCCTTGGTACCAGCTGATCCATCATACCTAAATATGTTTCAACACATACCCATTTTTAACCAACTGGAAACTACAGAAAAAAAAGAGATGTAACTGAAGGGAAATACTGCTAATGATAAACCACTAGCCTGGGAAAAATAACACTGAAGTTAGATAGAAATATGCCCATCATATGAAGCAGCCAAATAAAAATAATTGGTGAAGGATTGTGTTTTATGTTCAGCTGCACTGCTAGCTTGCTTTTTATATACAGTAATAATGTTTTCTGCTATAGCTAAAGTGTAGGTACCTCCACTTTTTCACTAAGAAAACAGCAAAGTATGGTGAACAAAGGCTCCAAACTAAAAAAAAAGTTTTGTCAAAATGTTTATATTGTTATTAAGAAGAAAGATCAGAGAATATTTTAATTAGTTTTTAATCCTTTTTACCATGTTTGCAATTTTGGTTAAAAATCTTGATTTTTTTATTTTAGCATAGGACCATAGCTGACTATGGGAATTTTAGCACTTTTGTTTCTGGTGAAAAAAACATCAATTTAGAAATTCTTGCAAAAATCAAATAATTGCCAGATTTTAATGAAACTTTCAGAACTAATTCACAAATAAATGAATTCATTTTTGAAATTATTATTTTTTATAAAATATTGGTGAAAATATTTTTTTTACATCTGTAATCCCACCACCCCTAACTAAATTTCATGAAATTTCTAGAAATTAAATTGTCTGCAAACCTTGTTTTATTAGTTAAATGTAGGACTCTTTTGGAGAATGTAAATCATCCTTTTTTTTTTTTTTTCAAATAGTTGCCACTTTCCCAAAAATATATTCTGAATAGTGAAATAAAAAATGCAATAAAACTATGTTGTTATTTAATTAGATAAGCTTTTAATTGCTTTTATAAATAATACATATTAAAAACATTATTGTCCAAAGAAAAAATCTTTTACAATGACTAATGAATTTTTACAAGAATTATTTTCATTTTCTTTCTTTTTTAAATTATAATAATTTATAGTTTTAAAATCTTTTAACAATTCTTCAACACTTTGTCTGTGTTAGGTTATTAAGTTGTTAAGTGAATACTATATTTACTAAGTGAAAATTGAAAAACTTTATACAACTCATGCTCTAAGATTTAAAAAATAATTTTTTTTTTTTCAATTGAATAAAAAGTGCGTATCTTGGCAGTATGGATGACTATATACAACATTATCAGAAAACAAGGTTGATAACTATAGTAAATTTAAAGTCAACATTCCTAAAATTAGAATGGAGAATATTTCCAACATTTGTAAGATTACTGAGTACTTAAAAATTATACAAAAGCATTCACCTGTCATTTTGATAAATTATGTTTTAAGAGATAAAGTCTCTGTAGGACAGTAATAAATATGTAAATAGCTTATAAGTGGTTGACAAGTGCTTGTTGGGTGTTGAAAGATGTGTAAATTACTACTACTGTTTGTTTTAAAATCTGTTTTTCTGCTTTTTGTTTTTACTTCAGGTGATTAATACTTCTTTTAAATCAGATTAATTATACTTTAAAATCAGCTGATATTCCTCAAATAAAGTTTCAGAAAAATATTTTTTTATTTTTAGAAGAATTTTTAATAAAAAAATTATATGGTGATAAAGGATACTTAAAAAGAATGCTAATCAGTCATTTTAGAAAAAAAACACCAAAAATCAGTCCTAATCAATATAATTTATGTTTGAAAAATACATTATAGAGTATTTTGCTTAATGAAAATAGTAAATTTAATCCTTTAGCTTTCAATGAAAGTTCAAATGAAACCTTCAAAAAAAGGTTTCATTTATCAAAATTTATTTTAAAACTTAGGTATTGCAAAAAAGTGGAGGTGCTGACTAAAGTGATTTTTAAAGATATTTTGTCATGTACTGATTGCTTGCTTTAAGAAATGCTTTATTACACTGAAATCTTTCTTTTACTGAATATGCCTTGATGTGGGGAAGGTAGTATACTAAGCCTGTAGATATTTCATGCCATCAAATATAGTAAGTTCATCAATTGAAAATAAAAGTCTTAAGTTAAATTTATGGCTGACTGGAAAACAAAATGAATGAGGTGTAAGAGAATTAAGACAATGAATAAATATCAGGATGTTAAATCAGATTTTTTTTTAAATCACAGACAGAAAAATAATAGTAATATTAACTACTAACATAGAGAGTGGGAAGTTTATTTTAGCAATAAATAAGAAATATCTTAATGAGTAAATTTAGTAAAATGATTTTTATATTAGATTAGGAGCATGCAATCTTGATTGATACAATCTATTTATCTTTAGACCTCAACTGAAACTGAAAGTTATCAGGCACAGATGGCATCCTTTATTTTATGCATCATCAAAAATCTTATGAATAATGAACATAATTGGAAACCAAACTGATTTTCTCTGTCTTTTCTATGGTAGTTTGTGATATGTTTAACATAGGATGGGTTTTTCCACTTATGACTTTAGAGCTTCATCAGTGAAGTGAAATGAATGTCTTGCAACTGCTGGTCAGTTATGAATCCTATATATTTTTCTAGATGCCTCCATAGCTATATTGTTTTGCTTGGACTCCCATAAAATTATATGACATAAATGCTCTTTTAATTCATTCATTAGTAAGGTTAAGAAGTTTATTGTTTATTGCCAGTGCAATGCAAAAAGCTAAAGTATATTAGTGTACTGCACATTTATTCTTAACTGTATTGATAGTAATTAGGATGATACGTCTGTCATTACAATTGATTTCCAAAAATGGAAATTACTTATGACTCAACCTAAGAGATTCCAATAATCTTTAATAGTTTGTTTTTCTTTACACTAAATAAGGTTTAGAATCTAGCAGAGATGGAAAGCAGCAGAGTTTGCACTTTTCTCAAATATGACCAAATTGATCCTTTTAAATTCTTCAATCATTCCATGTACTTTAATATCATTTTGTTATTTATATTTTAAAAGCATGTAAAAATTTTGTCTGTTGACTGTAATGACCAAACAGTTTGAAAGAAAATTATTAGGGTCTATTAAAAGTATTTTTATATTTTATAGACCTTTACTCAGAATTTTTTTCATGTACACATCTAACGACTATCTAGTACTTCACATTATTATTAGTATTATTATTATCATTTTCATCATCATTATATTTCAATTCCTGTTATGGTCACACTAGGTCTGCAAAAAGACCTAAGGCAGGTAGTGGTGTGTTGTTATGGCTACATTTCATGATTTGTTTTTCTAACTCCCATAACATCACTAGTGTTACATGGATTTCTTCTTAGTGAGTGGGCTGTACTTATCAAGAAAATTTTTTGTATTTCTCTTAAGCTGAGATTTCTAGGCATTTTTTCAATGTGTTGTATTCATGTCTTTTTTTTATTCAAAGTTCACCTACTATGACTGGTACTATTCTTGTTTACAATTTCCACATTTTTTCTATTTTGATTTTCAGGTCTTTATACTTCAATAGCAATCAAAGAATTTGAAAAACTATATTACAGTCTGCTGAGCAAATTATATCAATTAGTAGGCAAGTTTTTTTCTTTTTTTGGTTTTTGAAAATTGTATACAGCCTAATCTTCCTGTCTGTAAAGATGGTGTAATCCCGTAGAATTGTGATGTCTCCTATTTCTGTCACCAGTGCTGAATGATGTTCATACCAATGTTTATTAACATCTTTTGCAAAGTGTCTGTATATTGTCCAGTGTAAATATTGCCCCACTCTATTGTGACAATTTTTATATTCATTTGAAGTACAGAACATATTGAAATTAGATGGTCTATGGTTTCCTGATATTTGTCCCAGAACCTGCATTTTGGAGCCATATTATTATGCATATTTGCCTGAAAGTTTCCAGTGAAAAGATTCTGGTTGTGTGCCGCAAGAATAAAACCTTCCATTTCAGAAAGTGAAGAAAAATACTTTTTATACAAGTTAATATTTTTTCATGTTCATATCTGGAGTTTCAAAAACCAATATTGTTTACTATTCATTATAAACTATTTTACAAGTTCTTTTATATATTGCAATGCTCAGTTTTTTAATAGTAAAATCATAGTATAAAATTATTTGATCGTAATACACAAGAGTTGATTCTATAAAAATAAATAAGCCTCTTCAAAATGAATTTTAATTAAGATTTTGGAGTAGTTGACTTCAGTTACTACAAATCAGGTGGAAAATAATGAATTTTGAACAGGGTGGAGTCTAAAGGGAAAAGTTTACAAGGTGCACAATTGACGATCAATGCTTTGGCATAGTTTGGAGATAGACCTATTGACACTAAAAAAGCTCACTATAAATTAGGCATAGATGGCTTCATGTATGTATTTATATAGTATGCACATAGCATATATTTATACAGTTATATAGTATGCATTTCTCATTAAATCTAAATGTTTTCTAAGCTGAAATATTTAAGAGTAATGCTGAAAACCAATTTCACATCAAAAACATGAAAATAATATGCAATCCAGCATTTTCCACTTAAATTTGAGTCATAGCATTTTAGCATTAGAATTGATAAAACTGTAAAGAAATTACAAGAGAAACAATAGATAAAAACATTTATAAAATATGGATGACATTTTACTTAATTTAGATGAAAAACAAAAATAATTTGGCAAAGTTTAACATTCATGCCTGCAAAATACCAGTGTGTCAAAAGGATGATTTTTCTGTTAACACCTATATTATTGTAAATTCCCTTCACTCCCTTGAGAATTTTTATTATTTTAAAAAGCGATGATTAAAATTTTAATAAACATAAAAGTGGGTTTATATATTTTTATTCTTGAAAATTGATAAAGAAATTAAACATTATATATATATATATATATATATATATATATATATATAAGATTGCTTATTTGCAAGAATAATTTTATATTTACAAAATTATAGAAATATATGAACCAGTTATCTTGAAATATTTATTATTTACCATTTCATAACTAAATTAGAAAAGTTTTTTGTTCATAATTTTATAAAAAATTCTGAAGAAGAAAATTTAAATAAACACAATGACTAGTAACTGTAATTATAGATTCTGAAAAATTGAATTTTCCAGGCATTTCATTCATTTGTTTTTGCCAAATAAATTTATTAAAATAATTTTCATAGCCATTTATAAAATGGCAGATAATAAATATTGCATTGTTTTTGGATTAAATATTTTGATAATTTTGTAATTTTTGTAAATTTTTAAGATAAAAAGATTTGTTTTCAAATTTGTTTCTTTATAAAAGGGTAAATAATATATCTTTATAAAAGGTAAATAATAAATATTGCATTGTACTTGGTTCACATATATTTATAATCTTGAAAATAAATTTTGCCGAGATAGTCAAAAGTATATACAATAACAGTGGTGTCAAGGGAATAACCATCTTTTTGACAGTTTTTTTTTGCATGCATGAAGTTTAAACATTGCCAATAATTTTTGTTTATAAGGTAAACTTATGATTATTTGTGATTATTTTTTTTATTAATAAAATACCTTGATAAAGATATTTAAAGACACCCCTTGAATCCACACCCACAAATGTATAAGGCTATAATACATTTAACAGACCTCACTAATCTAACAAACTGAATAAACCTTTCTGCTTTCAATGCAATGCTCTAACCATTTAGCTTCAGCATAAACTTGGCAAAATATTAATGAAAAGAAAACTCAATTATTTTTATATTTACTCCAGTTGGATAATGCACATTTTATAAGCATATAGTTAAAAGGCTAAGTTTTGTGGCTTTAAGTTATATTTTTTGTGATTGAAATACATGTTCTATGTTTCTCAAGATTATTTAAGAAGAGGTATATGATTTATTTTGTGGTTTAAGATTAACAACAGCTTATTATTTACAAGTGAAGAAATACTATTCAAAGTAAAATAACTTTATTTGGTTTAGTGATTTTCTTAGAATAATAAACTAGACTTTTAAAATTTTTTATAGAAATTATTTTAGAATTCATTTAAGAAAAATTAATTATTTGAAGGTGGAGATTTAGGGTTTATTTACAACAAAAGACAAGTTTAAGAAGCATACATCAGTTACTAGAAAAATGAATGAAGAAAAAAATAAGACAAGCAGTTAATAAATGCATGCCTCTGAAGAGGGATAAATAGAAAACTAGCCATTTTATAATAACAAATTTACACTAGGTGCAGACAACATGGCAGCCAGGTTGATGACATAAGCAAAATGAAACATGCAAAGAATTTGAACAAATTTAAGAAATTATGGTGATAAATAAAGGAAACAAAAATATCTTTAAAACCTTATAAACAGAAGAATAGAAACAAATATAACTAAAATATTAGATTTATTTTTGTTTAAATTTCTATTTTTTAAGAGTTACCTGGTTTGTATATACTGCTGTAGGGTAACTAGTGCTTAAAAGTGCTTCACTATCTCCATGCACTTATCAAATAATATTTTAAAAATAACTGAACCTATTTATTTGATACTGAAAATAATTTTAAAAGAATTGAAGACAAAAAGGAATTATTTGGAAGTGGAGATTTATGATTTATTTAAAATTTGTAATATCAGTTTTCTTTATTTATAAATTATAAGTTCATTTTTTTTCTTATTTTCTAGTCAGGAATGGCCAGCAATAGTCCTGCTTGCAGATACAGTCTGAATTTCTGGAATGAGGAGTTACATAATTTACATTATTCACAGTTGGACTAATGTCCTTACCCTTGTTGTTATTATCACAAATGTTTCAACCATTGTGTTCTTCTGCCTTATTCAGATATCTGACAATGTGAGTAACCTTCAGGAAATTTCAAACTAAGCCCTTTATTAAATTCACAGGGTGCAAAGGATAAATTGTCGTTTGAATTATGCAAAAACGAAAATAATACTGACATCTCATTTTAACAGATATATTACCAACATTACACAAAAATATCTTGAAATACTAAAGAATAAATTTACTTAATAAAATTGCCATTGGCTTCAACCACAACCTCCAGATGACTTTGGAATTTCCTGCACTTTTTTTAGGGCAGCACTACCTCCTCAAATAAGTGATGAGTCTGAGGCCCTCACCAACAAATTTGGGAGTTCTTTTCTGATCAGAGTGAATTTTTCAATCTGCTGTACCATCGTAATCACCATTAGACTTATTAAACTTTTTGTGAATCCTCTGCACTGTCCTCAGATTGACACCCAAACACTTTGAAATGTTTTTATTGCTTCTAGTGTGAATACCACACAGTACAGCATGCCATTTCTAAATTTCTGGTAGAGTGGATTGCATCATGGTGCTCTTTTTCTCACAGATGGTGCCCAACTGACCCTACTATACTGTGCAGTTGACAAAATCAAAAACAATGCACATGCACAAAATTAAGAATATAAAAGGACAACAATTTCCCCATTGCACCCTATAAAAGAGTAAATTGTTGTTCTTTCACTTTTCGTGTCAAAGGATCTTATTAGTAATGTACTGGTAGCATAATAATTGTGAGTTCAATCCCTGGGCCAGGTATTACAGAATCATGCTGAGTTAAAACAGGACTAGTAATAACTGAGCAGTAATAAAAAAAAAAAAAGAACAAGAGATATACCTTGACAGAATGAGAACAAGTTATCACTATAGATTAAATAAAAAGATCAGCTGAAAATTCTATGAAGATTACCAAATTGACAGATACAAGAGGACACAATGGCTGAAATGTGATAACAGTAAAAGTGTAGACATTAGTCCATCTGTAAATAATGAAAAACAAAAATTAAATTTAAAAATTATTAAAATCATATTTTAACAAATGATTTTAATAATTTTTAATTATTATAAATAATTATATTTTCAATTTTATATTAGGTTGTCCAAAATGTTTACTCCAATTATTAAGTAAAAATTAAAAATAATTTTTATTTTTTAAATTAACTTTAAATTATATTTGTTTTATTCCATAATTTTCTGCCATCTTTCAGGCAATTTCATAATTCTATCCTCCTAGAATGTTTTATCTTTCCTAACAAAGAACTGCTCTTGATGCCTTTTTTACAGTCTTCCAAGGAATTAAAAGTGTTTTTTTTATTCATTTATTAAAACATTTCTCTAAAGACAGGAATAAATTGTAATCTGATGAATACAGACAATGAGTGAGAACTTTCCAGCCAAATTGTAATAGTTTTTTGCCTAAAGAAAATTGCATTATCCTGATGGAATATTGTGCACTTTCTTTGAGCTAATTTGAAACAATTTAGTCAATAGTTACTTTTAATCTAATTGGCAGGAATCAATCATTTGATTCTTTGGAAGGAGCTCATGGTAAAAGACTCCAGTCCAATCACATTGGATATATACATTATCATTTTTGGATAAAGACCGACATCTTGCATAATTAGTATCAGCTTATTTCACATGACCAACCTTCATTTGCATTGCCTATTGTTGTAAAGTATCCATTATCTAGCACCTTTTATATAGGTTTTTATTATTATTTATAGGTAAGCCACACTTCAAAGCAACTAACATAGCCAAGCAAATACAAATGATTTTCAAGGCTTGATTTGGAAATTCTGAGAATGTTGATTAGCTTCCACATTGTAAAACATTGATTATTCTCAATTAATGTTTTGATTGCTATAAACTTCAACTGGTTTACCTAATCTTTGCCCATTGTTCAGCAAGAAATCTCTAGCACAAAACTTTGTAAATCACTTTTGACACATTTGATTATTTACATTACCTTCTCCATTAACTTCACATATCTTTTTTGGTATTTGAGTTGCATTTTTACCTTTAATAAATTACTTTAAATACTATTTTCTAAAAGGTCTTATTCTCTTTCATCTTCATTTTGAGAATCAATATACAAAAATACACCAATTTTGTAATAAAAAATATACATGTTGATATAACAACTGTCACAATAGAACCAAAATTAATATTTTTTAAATTAAATTAGTTAAAACTAAATGCTTATAATACCATTAAAAATAAATAAATAAAACACTTTGGACAACCCAATATTTCAAATTTTATTTATTCTAAGATTCTTTGTACATAATTCTAAAGTGAAAGTGAATTTTTATCAATTTATGATGCAGTTGTTTTTACATCTCAGTAGGCTCTATTTTTATATATATATGAAACATGACCTGTAAATTTTCTATTAAAAGGGATTCAATTACCTTCTGTAATTTTGAGAAGAGACATTATCATTTTAAGAGTTTGGACAACTCTTGGAATGATAATCTCTTTTCTATTGAAATTATTCAGTTACTCTTGTAACATTAACACTGTTTAATGTATAATCAATATATTTACTAACATTTTCTTATATGCACTACAATAAAAAAAGTCCCTTCCTTTTACATCTGGATAATATATCTGAAGAAGGCCATAGAACAAACTAGTTGAAACATTTTAGTAACAACAAGTAACAAAATAAGAAGTTCAATAGTGTGAATTAAATTATTTTAAATGCAGTTATGACTTTTTATGTAATGCTAACATACCAAGTTTATTTTTTGTTCATATATGCACACCAATATATATCTATTGTTTTACAGTATAATGTAAAAATTGATATTTAAGGTCAATACTTTTTCCATATTTAAATAATTCAACATTATATTTTTTATATTTGATATTAAAATGTAAAAGAAAACATTATAAATTAATATTTGCTTTTTTTTAAAGGAATATTTTGTAACTTAATTTTTTTATTGCAATTTTAATAATACAGCCTTTGTCTTGATAAAAAATAATGTAAATAAATTAACAAGTGTAAAAAATTAATAACTAATGTTTTATAATTTGGTATTAAAGTATGTATTTACATTGGTAGTATTATGTTATGTTTTAGACTGATATCTAGATGGTGGTATTGACTGACAGCCTAGTATCAACAATAGCCCTGAATTGTGATTGCTCATATTGTATTAGACTGGCTTGCTAGTGTCCCTTAACATAGACAGATGTATTGGCACACATAAAAAGTTAACATTTCAAATGTTTTAATTTTTATTAAAGATTTTTACAGAACTAATTATTAAAAAAAAAAAAAAATTACTTATTTTATTTAGCTGGTATTTTGGAGGGTGGTGGTGGTTATAAAGAGAAAAATGGAATTTAAATTTTTAAAAAATGAGTTAAATATTAGAATACAAAGAGGAAAATAACTTTAAATGATTTCTTCCAATTGTTTCATTGACAAATTTATATTTATCCTTAACTTGACTTTTAAAATAATTTTTCTGTTTTGGTATATTATTAAAATGTCAATCTTCTAAAAATAAAAAAAAGAGAGAGAGAGAGAATTTTTAGGTAAAAAAATTACTGCATATATTATAAATAATTTACCATATTTTACAAAACAATGAAATGAAAACATTAAGCATTTTCTGTTGTTATAAATAAAATAGCAATGCCTTGAGAAAATGTTATCAATTTTTTTTCTTTTTTAGCTTCATATGTCAAAAGAGAAAATTGTGACAGGAACATTGTCACCAATCTTCCAAGAGATGAAACTTGCCAGCTTTGAAAATCAGCATTCAAAAACTAACTACTGGCTCTAGTGACAAATATGAACCTACTAAAGCAACAAGCTAAATCCAAAGAAAATATCATTATTTATAATGGGGTGTTTTAATGTTCTCTTGTTAACTAAATAAACAACAACTAAAAATCAAACTAAAAGTATTTAAATCAAATAAAAAAAAAATTACACAAAAGATTTAAAAAAAAAGAAGAAAAAGAATGAAAGAAATGATTTCATGTTCACTATAGGCCAAAAATTTGGAGTCACCCCCACCCTGGGTTTCAAAGAATTGCCTAAATATTGATGGTTGTATGCATTTTGCAAAACTAATTCATTAGATCACTTCAAGTCAGAGGGATTTTCTCTTCATGAAGGATTTCACATCATATAAATGACAAAATTAATCTTAATTACTGCATGAAGTTTCTTTAAAAATTTACCGCTTTTTACCTAATCTACCTTGCTGGCTTAGAACTAGCAGTTTTGAATTTCTAAATATTTGGACACCACTGTTTAGTAATCTGTGGTTCAGACTGACATGGGTTCTTTGAGCTTGTAGTAGTTTTGGTATTAACCAGAGACCTCCCCACTGAGGCTGAATGTGGCACAAGGCTAATTTTTCGTGTGGGAGATTCGAGCCCTTAAGCCTGGATAAAAATTTCCTGTAGACCTTGCAAAAGGCAGGGTCAAATTTCTGTCTGTTTTTTTTTTTCCAGATGAGACTGCCTTATTAGTTTCAACCTCAAGGTAAAATGGGCACAGTTTATATGGAGCTGAGAAGTTGAGTCCATTAAGAACTGTGGAGAAGATAAACATGCTGCTGCTGCTGCTGGCATGAACCTACCAAGTTGGGAGTGGAGAACTCAATCTAACAGTAACAGAACAATAACAGATATAACATATTCCTCCTAATATATTTTTTTTAATAAAATAACAATGGAATTTATTGGTTGATAAACTTTCCAGAGGCAAGCACTTTGAGCAGCCTGCTAGAATCTGCTCCTCAATACATCTGCGAGTTGAAAGGTAATGTGGACACATTTTATAGACTATTTCTCTTTAAGTAATCATTCTTTGGATCTCAGCATTGTTAATTTGCAGTCATTTTTCATAGACTTACTTTGTGGAATTAATATTTTGATGTAAAGATCTATTGTCTGTGTATACAGTAATGGGTATTTTATTTGTGGTATAGCTGTTAAAATATATCTCTGTTAGGAAAGTACCCAGATAAATTGCTTCATCAACTGCATCATACATTGAAAGTGTTTCAGATACTAAAGCACTGGACACCTTGCATTTAATATTGTTGGATGTCCAAGATAGTTGACAAGTTTTCTGCTCTTTACCAGTTAGGAATATAACATGTCTCTGAGCACTTGAGATGCCATCTGGAAGGTTACTCCAAGGTGACTTAAACTTAAAAATGTGAATAATTTATAATTAACTGAATATTTTTATAAAATATAAATTAGAAATTATTTTTTTTAGAACATTTTACATTGTCTCCTCCTCTAAAAAGCCCAGAAAATATTTTAGTTGATTATAATACTGACTCAAATAAATATTTGCTTTTTAGACACCTTGTGATTTCATAAATAGATGCATCTAATTCTTTTGGTCATCATCTGCCCAGGAAGCATAAGCAAATTTATAGAATATAAACAAAATACCCGTTCCTTAAATTTAATGAATACTTTCTCACCCATTAACTTTCTATGGTTGGAAGTGTCAAAATGTACCTGCAAGTTTCACACACAATCAGGAAACACCTAAATGTGCCTGCAATCTTGTGTATTAACACCTGTAAGATAACCAATTAGAAACACTGGAAATCTACAACTTTTACAAATTGGTTGATTCCCAAAATCATAATGAGTAATATCAAGTAGGTTAAATTTAATATCATTTGAAACAGAAATCAATTCCTCTCACACAAAATCAACTTGTAATAGTTGATTTTAAATGGGTTTTTGAGATGTAACAATTGCAATAGCATCATATATTCAGATTTTTCAATTATTTGTTCTAAACTGGAGATTAAATGATAGCAAGTAAAAATCAAAATTTATTAAGAGCTACAAGAAATTGTGGAGAGCTGTGATCACCTACATTTTAAAGGGACACAGCACATAGAAGAAAAAGAAATATCAATTCTCTTAAGAATTCTAGTTGTTTTGGAGTAAAGTTGCTATCTGGATAATCTTCATTCTGTTTCAGATTTCCTGTTCTTCCAGGTTTTTGTTAAATGGTGGTTGTTTTTATTATGAATTTCACACAAAACATAACC
Source organism: Ascarosepion bandense (assembly GCA_037127315.1). Lineage (NCBI taxonomy): Eukaryota > Metazoa > Mollusca > Cephalopoda > Sepiida > Sepiidae > Ascarosepion > Ascarosepion bandense. Next base: position 2,753,223 of record JBBBDQ010000768.1, on the reverse strand, counting down.
TGCACAAGTTCTGCACATAAGTTGATATCTAATTTTTCTGCAAATTTATAGTCAACTCAGTATTGTTACGAATAAACATAAGCTTTTACATTACTTATATTTAACTTATTCTAAGAAACCAATAAAAGAATAGAGATATTTTCAATTTGGAGGAACCACAGTTACATTCAGATTGTACAGCAGATTTTAAAAACTCTACAAAAACGGTAAACATTTAAATTAAATTAAAAAAAAAAAATCAAACAAAAAAAAAAATAAACAGATCGGTAACCATAACAACAAGATTTCTGCTAAGAAAGGAAAAAAATATCCAGTATAAAATAAAATTTCAGATATTAGAGAAAATCCACCACCCCACAAAAATTTATAATACACAATAAAATATGAGGTGATAAGATTAGCAGGCATATTTTCTACATAAAGCTTTTTTTCTTTCTCAAATTCTAAGAAAAAAAGGAAAAGAAATCATAATTATCATTTTTTTATGTAATTAATCTAAAAAATCTAAATGACATTTTAAAAATGAAGATTTTTCAAACAAAATTAATAAAAAAGAAGCCATCAACTTTTATAAAGAAAGAAAACAATTTTTTTTAATTACAAGAAGCAAAGGAAAAATTTGATTTCAATTTGAGTTACAAAGACGAAATTTGGAAGTACCCCAGGGAAACAAGGCCACAGGAATAGACAGAAATTAAGGAACAACTGTTTTTTTTTAGTTATGTCTTAAAAGAGAACAAAATACTAATTTTTGTGTAACAAGAATCAGACAAAAGATGAAATCTATTACAATATTTATGAACAATTTTATGCAGGATTTTCAGTCTTTTTGAACAACTTAATAAAATTATTTAATGCCTGAAAAATCTAGGGAGCATAGCTCTCAATAGCTAATGATTTTAACTCTTTAAGCATACATGCTATTCTCAGTACACTGTTAAACAAGAACATAAAATATATAGGGGGGTAAAAAAACAGGTGATTAAAAAAATATGTAATTTTTATTTTGCTCAATTTAATCTACAAATAACATTTTCCAGTTTATTTTGTTCATTCACATGTGTGTGTGTGTATCTGTAGCATTAAGTTTATAGAATCATGACAGGTTGCAAGTCCAGTAACTCATGAAAGTTGTAGGGGCACTACATGTGCTGCAGCTATAGCAGCAAAGGTGTGTCTACAGTAAGATAGCCTGGCAAGAGTCCATCCCTCATCAGGTTAGTTTTGAATTCAGAGATTTTATCTTACAGACTGCTTGCCAACTTGAAGCAAGAAAACCCAGTCATTCCAGCTATTTGATTCATAACTAAGGAGAGAAAAGATGAATTCATACAATTTCCAAAGACATTTGTGCAAAAATCAATGTAATGCACTCATCTGGAATTCAAATTTAGCTTGCTAATTTCTCATTCTGAATTGCTAACCACAGCTCACACATTCAACTATATATATTGAAAGAAGAAAAAAAAACCTACACTGTAGGCAGAAACAGAATTCATTTTCTCTCCAAAGAGGGAGAGGAAACTGATGAAAATTAGAAACACATCCAGGTTTGTATGTACTCAGGATTTCCTTTTCAAGATGCCTACATTTTGACATTACTTTGTTACTGAGTTCTGTCTTCATCTCCAGTTTTTTCAGTTTTTTTCTTCTTCTTCTCTCTCCTCCTTCTACTTTCCTTTCACTCTTCTGGTGTTGGTCTATTTTGGGGGTAACTTTTTGGAATTTCCCCACCTTTGCCTGATGATACCTAATAGTTGAAACTTAGGTAGCTTGATGTCTATTCCTAATTTAGTGAGTAAATTTTCGCTCTACTTTCTCCTGAATATATTGAGCACTTTATTGTTGTTCTTTTGAAAGTAGTGGTTTTCTACTGATATATTGGTGTCTTTGCTCTCAATATTGATTAAGCACTTTCTGGTGTGCAATAATTTTGTAACCCCCTTGCTTTTTTTTTTTTTTTGATTCATACTAAAAACATTTATCTGTCCTGGTAACGAAGTAATGTTAAAGTGTAGGAATTTTAAAAAGGAAATCCTGGGTACATACAAACCCGGATGAGTTTCTATTTTTCATCACTCTCCTCTTGCTCTTTGGAGAGAAAACGAGTTTCATTTGCGCCTCCAGTGTGGCTTTTTTTTCTTTCTTCATCTCTCTCTCCTCCTCTTACTTCCCTTTCACTCTTCCAGTGTTGGTGTATTTTGGGGGTAGCTTTTTGGAATTTCCCCACCTGTGTCTGACATACCTAACAGTTGAAAGCTTGGTGTTTATTCCAAATTTAGTGAGTGTATATATATATATATATATAGGAAAAATTATTAAAAAGTTGTAAGTTTAAAAATGTATTTTTTTGACAGTATTTGTTTATTTCTATTATTATATTTTATATTTCAGACCGTCCTCGGTCCTTCATCAGAAACAAATGATTTTAAAATTTAAATTAGAAACGTATTTCGTGAAAGCATCTGTGGAGAGAGTTTGTTTACATCACGTGACGACGCTCTCGCAAAATACGTTTCTAATTTAAATTTTAAAATCATTTGTTTCTGATGAAGGACCGAGGGCGGTCTGAAATATAAAATATAATAATAGAAATAAACAAATACTGTCAAAAAAATACATTTTTAAACTTACAACTTTTTAATAATTTTTCCTATACATATTAAAACAGTATACATGGATCATCACTATGTTTTATATATATATATATATATATATATATGTATGTATGTAATTAAATTTATTTTTGTTTTTAAAATTAATACAGTTTACATTGCTACACAAAAATTTCTGTTTCAAGATTTTACCTCATCAACAGGCAATATTAGCTAGTTGGGAAAATGATTTTCATTTGAATATAAGAAACAATACATTTGTTATTTGTGGATTTGGGAAGACAGAAAAATTTATGTGTGTTCAATTTAACTAATCAGAATGAAGATCCACTTTAAATTTGAAAATATATGTTATATTTTTGGGGAATACATGATTTCTTCTTTCAATCTTAATGAGAAGAGTGTCAGTCGATTGAAACCCCTGTCTAGAGTGCATTTCTGTTGATGTATCCATTATTGTTACAAGATTGTTGTCTTAGTTTTCTATATATCTCAGCATTTTCCAAAAGAAAAGAAAACATCTTATATTTTTGATCTGACTTAAAGAGACTTGTGAGTGTAATTATACTGTTTTTATTTCGATTCAGAATGCATTTTTTTATTTCAATTTTTCATGAACTCTTAATTTTTAAAAAATTTAATATTTAATTAGATATTAAAATTTTTACAAATTAAAATTTTTAATTAAAAATTTTTAATATCTATTTTATAATTTTAAAATCTATTATATTATTATTATATCATTACAAATTTTAATATCATAATACAAAATTTTAATATCTATTTAATTGTTAAAAAATTTAATTATTTTAATATCTAGTTAACTATTATTATATTATAATATAAAACAAATTATTTGATATATGTAAGTTCATGGATATGTTTTATTATGAAGAATCTTTTTAACCATATTCTAAGGTGAACATTTTGCAATGTTTGCATATGACATTTATTTCATTACATTTATTTAATAGATTTTTATTCGTAAGAAATGTATAGTTTTTCATATAGACACAAGGGGCATAGATTGTTTAAAAACTTACATATTCTAGCTGTTTTTAAGAAATTTTCATTTTATATATATATTCACCTCTCTCTCTCTCTCTGTATATATATATATATATATAGAGAGAGAGAGAGAGAGAGAGAGGTGAGCATATGGATCAGACAAGATGATAGAATAAAGTAAAGAACAAAGTAAGAAACATAGCTCGATCTAACATGCTTCACTTTTATTAAAGCCTCTTCAGAGATTGAGGTAAAAATGGAAAAAATTGCTTTAAAACATGTGACACATATCTGACCAATAAGAATCAATCCCAAACCACAATATACCAGTATAGTGTCTCTTTGTAAAAATTTTTCATTTTTACGTTAATCTCTGAAAAAGCTTTAATAAAAGTGAAACATGTTAGATTAAGATATGTTTCCTGCTTTGTTCATTAGTTTATTTTATCATTATTATAAATATATAATTTTGTTTTTGTTGTTTTTTTATCTCTTCTTTGTCAAGTTCAAATTTTCAACATATTTTCATCTAATAATTGATTAATAAAAATTGTTATATCTGTTTCATAAATATTTACTCATATAATGGCTTATATAAACAGCTTGTATTAAAATAATTTACAATGCAATTGTATACACTATTTGCCATTCAATTTAAAAACTAAGACATTCAAATTAAATATTGCTGCATATGGATGTGCATTATAGTGCAGTAGATATAAACTCCGAATGAGAAATTGAAGAGCTGAGTTCAAATTCCAGTTGAATTTGTTGCATTCACTTATGTACAAATACCCTTGGGAAAGGTATTAATCTATCTCTTCTCCCTCCAGATATGGATTAAATAGTAAGACAAATTGGGTTCTATAGCCTTGATTGGCAGCCAGTCTACTTCACCTGGAGGATAATGGGATTTGTCAAGGGTCAACATCGCCTACCTGCAAAAAAGACAGGTTACAGAAGCATCGACAACCTTTTTGTGATGGTGAGGGGTTGTTGATGGCCTATGCTGCACTGGGTTCATTTTTTTTTTAAGGGCAGATATTATTAACTTAAAGATGCATCAGATAACATAAAATTAACAAAAGAAAATTAATGAGGATCTTGATGACTATTTTCACTTGAACTGAAAGATTTTAGAAACTTAAATAAAATTTTTTTTTGTCGTACTGAAATCAAACCTTTCCCTTTCTTTATAAAAAAAAAAAAAATGAAAAAATAGAGGCAGGCTTGGCTTGGCTGGCTAAGTGACTGGCTGGCTTGGCTTGCGTTCTGGCAGACTGGTTCTTACCTTGAGCTTTAGACATATGCCCTGCCATGATCCAGTATAGTAGAAACCCAAAGTTTAATAAACAAATAAAAACTAGAAACAAATGAGTGGATCAATTGTAAAACTGAGTCTTAAAAAAAAAAAAACATACAGGAATTTTTTTTGTTTATCCAGTATTATGTGATAAAAACCTGAAGAGAAAAAAAAAGAAAAAATCTGGGTTTCAAAGTTTGGAGAAAATTAACAAAACTCTTCCTTTAAAGAAAAGAATCAGAAAAGAAAAAAAAAACGATTTTATATAACAATGTTTAGCTATTTTCACTTCCTCATTAACTTAAAGACTATAATGAAAGTTTTGAGTAAAAAAGTACATTTTAGAGTTTCTTTCAGCAGAAATTAATCCAAAATAGTTTTACATAATATATAAATATTATGCAAGAGTGTACAAGTTGTAAATCCACACATTCTTTTTAAAGAACAAGATATCTAATATATTTAAAACTATACATATTTTCTTTTAGCAAATATATTAATTTCATACAAATATAAAAAGTGACAAAAATGCAAGTCATTGATGAAAATCATTATATTAGTTCCATGCAAGAAAACAGCTGCAGATAACCAAATATGATCTGTAAAGGAAAATTAATCTTTTTTTAACAGCGATTAAAAAAATAATGTTGAATAAAGAAAGATAAAGAAAATATAAAAACAAATAAAGTAAAAAAGAAGAAAAAGAAAACAGAAAATAAAAATAAAAGAAAGTAAAGGTGTAGAAATAAAACAAAAGTAAAGGTGCAGAAATAAAAAAAAGATAAAAAATAAGGAATAATAAAACTAAAATAAAATGTAAATAATTCGGAGGACTTTTGGTAAGCAGAAATATCAAAATTTATCAGCTTTAAAATGAATGTGGAAGTACCAGAATGACCATTGTTATATAAAATTTTCATTGAAATAAGTAAAAAAAAAAAAAAAAAAATTATAAAAATTGATGGTTGGTTTGAAAAGAGCAAGTTAAGAGATGAATTGAAAAGAATAAATGTGTGTATGGATCCATTTTTCTCTCCAAAATATTTTTATTCAACCAAATTGTCTACATAATCAAAATTAAAAAAAGAAACCAGCAAAAGTTATATAAAAAGATAAACTTGTCAAAAGATTAATGTTTTATCTAAGAAACAACTTAAGGATTTGTAGCACAAACATTTCTGTTTTTATATTTTGGGGCTCTAATAACACAGCTATTATACATCAATAATATTTTATAGAGTTAAATTGAAAATTGTTATTACCATGATTATTTTTTGTAAAAAGACACCTTGGAGAAAAATGTGTTTATGTCACATACATACATATATCCATTCATTCATTCTTATATAATAGACATCATTTTATTAATTTATGACTAGCTTTTCTTTTGTTTTTTTTTACTGTTGTTTTTTTTATCACATTACTCAGGTAATTTTTACATTCTATGATCATGAAGCAAGCAGCATGGATTGAAAATAAGCTGCATCAAACAAAATTTGAACTCACATTTCATATCCTTAAAAACACATTTAATATAGACAGTGTTTAACTGACTGGTCGATAATATATTAACGAATGAAATTATAATATAGAGATATAGCTATATTCTTCTGGTTCCTGTTGTTTATAAAGCTTAGAATTTTAAAAAAAAGATAAAGAAAATGATCTGAGTGTTGTGATAAAAGTAAGAATAAAAATGAAAAGAGAAGTAGTCAACAATTGATGACAATGCTTAATCTAAGAAAGTTTGAACAATTTAAAATCATTTTATTTGCTGTAATAACATTGAAACTGCTAGTTAATATATATTTATTTTTAAACTGGATTTAATTTTCATCAATTTGACTAGACTGATTTAGTAGGACTTGTACCAGTATATCATTTTTTTATCTGGAAAATCTATTGGAACTCAAACTCGCTCTATCCAAACCTCACTTTCCAATCTTGACTTACTTAAAAAGTGTTTACACGGCCTTGTGGGTGATGAATTTTCCCAACTTACAACCCTTTATCTATATATCAAATGTTGCTAGATTCTCACTATTTTTGAGAATAGTTAGTGTTATCAAAAATTTTAAATAAAAAATGTAGTCTTCCTAAGAAAGAATATCGTAGAAATTGTATCATGTTGTTTAATGAATAAATAACTGAATATACAAGGTTGTCATAGCTGGGTGTGATAGTGGGGATAAGCTATCACAATATTTGTAAAATGCTCCCATGTCATTTTATAGATAGTGTTCAAATAGCCACTGACAACTAAGTCCAGCCCCTGGTATGCTCATCACCGAACTACTTTTACAGACAGGAGAAAGGGTGAAAGGCAGGTCACTGGCACCTCATAACCAAATGCTTTGGGCAAGTAGAACTTGTCAGCCTAGGAAAGCAGTTCACCTAGGGGAAGGAAAACCCTCATTTCAAACCTCCGCTCTGCCTATATCTAGTGATGGAAAAGGCTTCATGAGTAAATCTTGAGGTAAAATCTGGAGTCAGAGTCTCTAAGGCAGTTCACTGTTGTATTCAACTAGTTCTGGCAGCTTCTGCAACAACACTGGTCTTAAATTGTAACAACCCTGTCATTCCTTTGGTCTAATCAGTGATGTGGAGAAGGGACATGCCACATGGGTAACAGCCTGTCCTCCATATCACATTACCCAAGCTTGCATCTGACCATATTGCACCAAAATGCTCAACCTGGAGAGGATACCCCAGCTTCACCCTTGGCATTAACACAACAACAGGGAATAACAGTTACCGGTTATAAACTACTGCTCAATTAGCATAGAGCATCAGTGCCAGTTGTTCTCATCAGTGGGAAAGATTCTCTAATCTCACTGAACAGTTACCACCTACCTCAAGCTGGGCAGTCCCCAGCCAGTAAGGTGTTGTCCCACCATAGTTTGCCTTCTTTATTGAGTGCATGAAGATTAGGAGACATCTGATAAGTGGACCATAACACCATCACCAGGCAACAAGAAATCTCAAAAGAAACCAGCCCTAAATATGGGATGTTGGAATGTCTGGACTATTGTGACCAGCCTATCTGAAGACCTCCAGGATATCAGTGACTACAGAAAAACTGTAGTTATCAATGATGAGCTCAAGAGTCTTCATGTGGACACTGCTACACTGCAGGAAACATGTCTGGCAGACTCTGGATCATTGAAGGAGAAGGACTACACATTCTTCTGGCAGAGAAAGAGCTTGAATGAACCTAACCAACATGGTGTGGGCTTTGCAGTAGGAGCAGCCTCTTGAATATGGTTGAATCAGGTAGTAACAGTTCTGAGTGACTTTTCACTCTCCGCTTCAACACCACAGCAGGTCCTCTTACCCTAATCAGCGTGTATGCCCTGACACTCTCTGCCACACCAGACTCCAAGAATGAGTTCTACAACAAGCTTGCAGCTATCATCAGCAGCATCCCAAACAAGGAAGAGCTTGTTCTCCTGGGTGACTTCAATGCCAGAGTGGGTACTGATCATGACTTATGGCCCTTATGCCTTGGAGAGTTTGGTGTTGGCAAGATGAACAGATATGGCCAGTGCTATATATACTCAAGCTATGTACATACCACAACCTGTGTATAACCAACTCCTTCTTCAAGACAAAACCCCAGCACAAGGTACCTTAGTGACTCTATGCTCAGGGCACTGACACCAGTTGGATTTAATCCTTTTCAGATAAACAACCATCAAGAACATTCTTCACACTTGCTCTTATCACAGCGCGGACTGTGACACAAACCACTCCCTAATGTACTGCAAGATCAAGCTTCAGCTGAAGAAGTTATATCATGGCAAGAAGCAAGGGAATCCTTGCATTGATGTCAACAAGATCAGATAAACTAAACCTTGTGAAGCAGTTTGCTGAGAGAGTTGAGAGTGAACTGAAAACCTCATAAACCAGGGACACTGAGAAGTGGGTTATTTTACGGGACACCATGCACCACACTGCCTTGGCCAAATTTGGGAGAAAGCCCTTGAAATCACATGACTGGTTTGAGTCAAAGTCCACTGAGATGACTCCCATCATTAAAGCTAAGCAGTCAACCAATGAGAGAAACCTACAGATCATTTTGGCTGCCAGCAGTAAAGCTCAGCAGTTTGCCTGATGCTGCACCAACAAATACTGGACAGAACTCAGCAAAACAATTCAGACAGCAGCAATCACAGGGAATATCAGAGAAATGTATGATGGCATCAAGACAGCAATGGGACCAGTGCAGAACAAGACAGCTCCCCTCAAATCCACCACTGGGGTAGTCATCACAGACAAAAGATAACATATGGAGAGAAGGGTGGGATACTATTCCAACCACTGATCTCAACAGAATGTTGTGAAAACTGCAGCCCTTGACTCCATTGAGTGCTTACCTGTCATGGAAAAGCTTAACATTGAGCCAACAATAGATGAACTCAGCGAAGCCATCAACATCTTGGCCACAGGGAAAGTCTTAGGCAGTGATGAAATTTCCCCAATCTTATCAAGCACAGCAAGACTATCCTACTGCTTCCTCTGCACAAAGTCTTCTGCCAGTGCTGGAAAGAAAGGGCTGTATCACAGGACATGAGGGATGCTACAATCATCACTCTCTACAAGAACAAAGGTGAGCGATGACCAACAATTACAGAGGCATTTGTGTTGTGGGCAAAGTCTTTGCTTGGGTCACCTTTTTCCGTCTGCAGAAGCTCGCCAAACATTGCCTAGAGTTGCAGTGCAACTTTCAATCAGAACAATCAGCAGTAGCTCCAAGAGAAGTGCAGAGAACAGCGGATGCCCTTGTATGGTGCTTTCATCGATCCAACCAAGGTGTTCAACCTTGTTAGTAGGAAGGCTCCTTCAGAATCCTGTCCAAGATTGGCTGCCCACCCAAGCTGCAGAGATTGACTGAGTCCTTCTTAATGACATGCAGGGGGACTGTGCAGTTTGACGACAACACCTCGGAGTTCTTCAACATCTGCAGCAGAGTGAAACAAGTTTGTGTCTTCGCTCCCACTCTCTTTGGAATCTTCTTTGTGCTACTTCTGAAGCATGCATTCGGCACATCATGGGAAGGAATTTACCTGCATACAAGATCAGATGGCAGGCTCTTCAATCTCACCTCGTCTCAGAACCAGAACCAAAGTATGAAAAGTCCTTATCAGAGACATGTTGTTTGCTTATGATACAGTATTAGCATCCTACACCTTGCATGAACTTCCATCACTGATGGATCATTTTTCTCAGGCCTGCAGAGACTTTGAGTTGACCATTAGCTTGAAAAAAAAAACAAACAAAAAAACAAAAAAAAAACAAGTGTCCTGGGTCAAGAGACTACAGCACCACTTGTCATTGCCATCAATGACTACAAGCTGGATGCAGTCCATCAGTTTACCTACCTTGGCTCTACAACCACTGACAACCTCTCCCTGGATATAGAGCTTGACAAGACAATTGGGAAGGCAGCCACAACTCTTGCATGCCTCATAAAATGTTTAGATCAACTCCAAGCTGACATTTAAAACAAAGATGGCAGTGTACAATGCCTGTGTCATCAGCACACTGCTATATGACAGCAAGACATGGACCACATATACCAGGCAAGAGAGGCATCTGAATATCTTCTATGTGAGAAGTATCCACCACATATTGGGAATCTCATGGCAAGACAAGGTGCCCAAAACTGAGATCCTGTCTTGCGCGGGTAGGCACACCATGTTCAAACTCCTTAAACAGCGCAGACTCTGCTGGCTAGGCCCTGTCCACTGTATGTCAGACAGTCATGTGCCAAAAGAAAATCCACCAGGTGGCGACAGCTGTGGTATCGTGACATCGTAAAACATGACATGATGGCTGTGGGCATCAACACGGAGTCATGGGAGAGTGTAGCAGTCAACTGGTGCAAGTGGAGAGGAACCCTGGCCCAGCAACTCAAATCAAGCCACCATGGAGAGGTGGGTTCACAGAAAGCAAAGTGACAGCTCCGACAGACCAGAAACAAAACATAAATTCAGCCTCTGTAACAGAGACTGTCACTTCCGCATCAGTTTCTACAGTCACAGATGCCAATGCTCCAGGTAAGCAGACAATTAGGATGCTACCCATAGTCAACCCTGATCGATGGAGGCCTACTAACTAACTACTTAGAAGGGTTCTTTTCCAGAACTGTTATACTGTGGCAGAGACACTTGAAAGGATGTTTCTTCAAATACTTCAATCTTAACCTCTTCATGTCCAGGGTCAACCATTATCTAATATATCCACTTCTTACTCTCTCATATGCCCTTAAAACAACCACATTCACTAACTCACTACCTTGAGTGGCTCGTGGGCCTTATATTAGATGAATAATAGTATTAAAAAATTTCAACCTGCCAATTTGAGGCTCTATTTCCCTTTAATTCCCTTAGAATTCTTGGTTAAGAACCACTGATCGGTATTTATAGAGTTTAATAATGATTGCTTATATTTCAATTTAATTTTTTTTGTTTTATACAGATTTTTCATTCTAATAAAATTTGAGAATCTTCAGATTTTAAAGTTTGAAGTTTTTACAAAGGCATGCATCCCCCATGAATGGTGTCTAGAAATATATTTTACTATAGAATACTTTTCATTGACAGCATTCTCTTTTTCTTTACAACCATTTTCTTGCCATTCAATATTTGTATTTAGTATCTATGATTTTAAATATCAAAGGAAATTGTTATCTATAAAACTGATCATCCTTGCAAAAGCAGAAGGGACAAAGCAGTTATCAGAGAATGAACAGAGTAGACAGCCATTGGCCTGTGCATCTCCCCCATCACCTATGCCTCATCTCTATTTTGTTTACTTGTAGCAGTAAATTACAATCCAAGAATAAAATCTAGTTTACTGCTAGAAATTATTTTATTCTTCACTCGTGGGTAAGAATCTGGAAAACAGTGAGTTACCAACTTAATAGGTTTAAGTGAATAGATGACAAAGGATCAAAAGTTACTTAAAGCAACAAAGAACAGGAAGCTGTGGAGGGTCATGATAACCAATGTCCTGAAAGGACAAGATCCATGAAAGAAGATATTGAATTCTATTTTAAATGAGAGATCATGTAGTATCCAATTAATCATTTAAATTTCTATTAATTTCCCCTTCATTTTAAAAATGATCTCATTTAAGTTTTTTAAATGTCGACTGATATTGGACATAAGTTTGAAAACTAAAATTACAATTCAGTAATGAATTTTGATGAGAACAGAAACTTATAAATTGAAATCCAAGAAAGCAGATTTAAAATTCATTATAAAGAATCCAATAATTTTATCTTTAATATTTCTACAAGATGAAGCATTGTCAATATTACTTCTTGTTTTGTCTTTCTTACATCTTAATTTTATTTGCTTTTCATCACAACTACTCAGGCTGTGATTCTTTAAACATTTGTAAGCAGTGAAGACTAGGAAGAAAATAAATGAATAATATCCATTACTTTTACCATGATAGTTTCTCTTATTGAATGATATATGAGAGCTTTAGAAAAATCATAAAATATAACAGCACCAACAAATAGCAGTAAAATAAAGAATAGGTTTAAATAGTGAGATCTGTCATCATAGTAAAAAAGGCTTCTTGAGGCAAAAGGACTTTAGTAGGAAGAGCTTGTTCTTTATTTCCAGGTCATTTTATATACTAATGGCCATAAAATGCCAGTCTGAGTAATTGCAAAAGAAATCAATTAAAATTAAGATGAAAGAAGTATTAGCAAAATATTATTGGACTAATATTCATTTAGATACTTTTATATCATTACATTTCAATAAGCATATCTGTTGATAATTACAAGATAACTCCATTCCATGACAGGGAAACACTAAATTATTATATTAAAATAATAAAGGTAAGGATATTAATTTCTGAACTTTACAGTTTTCAAGTCTTATAACTTCAAAAACTGACACTTTAAAAGTATATATTCATATAATATATGCATATATATTTGTATATTATGCAAATATATGCTTTTAAAATGCTTGTTTTTAAAGACATAATATTTTGTATCCCTCACATATTTAAATTTTAAAATCTTTCTGTCTATAATATCAAAATGAATTATTTCAAATACACAAAAAGTAAACATTGTACAAATTGTATTCAGTTCGAGAAAGTTCAATATGATTTATCTGAGGCTATAATAAAAATGTTTTATTCTCTTTGAAGAAAAATTATGCTAATATTTTTGGTGTAAAGTGTTTCCCAACCATTGAGAAAGATTTATTAAGCAAAATATTTGTTATTTACTCAGTAATGTAGATAATTTAATATTCAGGTAAAGTTAAAAAAAATATCTTTGCCAAAATATGAGCTTTGCGAAAAATAGTATTGAAAGCAGACTTACTTGAATACTGTAATGCATCCAATGAGTAAAAAGATTATAATAATACAAACTGCTGCAACAATAGCAGCAATAACTTCAGGTTTTAACCCTGGAAAAAAAAAAAAGAAAAGGTCTGATGTTACAACAGCAAAGAGAAACAAAAGATTTTAAAATGATTGAAGAACTAAACATTATTCTTTTTAGTAGTAGATATATTAATTTTTTTAATAAAAATCAATATAAATACAAGAAATTTCTTTTGTATCTAATCATAAAATATTGCAATTGATCCATGTTATAAGTAATCTTTCAGATCAGTAACCATTTCAATATGGATATCTATTTAATGGCCACTTAGTGGCTTTTACTGAAACCAATCTAGCATCAAGCAATATGCATATTAGCACTTCTAGTTGTCATTTAATTGTTTGCATTTCACTATATTTTAACAATCTCCTGTAGCTGCTCTAAATACTAGTCTCTTGGTAATAGTTACTTTCTTATAAGTAAACATTCTGGCATTCATTGACTGATCAACTTGGGCTATTTTCAGTTGAAATCTATAAAATCTTTTTCTTAAAACAATTTTTCAGGAGAATAGATTTCTTAAGTCCAGTAGCTGTTGTTACTGTTTCCAGTATTGATGAGGGCTTTCTTCCTAAACTTTTATTTGAAATAGTATGAAACCTCAACATCTTGATTGTCATTATTTTCTTTGTGTGCTACATGTGTAATCCATTTTAGTTGTTACTATTGTTGAAAGTCCTCAAGTGATGTAGTTTTTTTATTTGATACAAATCTTTGTTTATAATTCTGTAGTGCAAGTCCACAAGGATCAAAGAATGATCTTTGCCAAGACCTACAGGCTTCATTCACTCAAAGCAATTTTAACCATCAATCTGAGAAAGCAGTTGTATACAACTGACAGTTTAAATATTTCTGAATGAGTTTGGCACCATGCACGTCACCCATATGAAAGTCTCAATTTGCAAGCTGCTGTGACATATTTGCCTAAGAAATATTTAGTTGTCTCTTTTTTGTTTAGTAGGTCACCCATAACAGTGGCATCAATCCTTAGTTTTCTTTCTTTGATGCCCTGTAATAAAAAACAAAACAAAACTTGTGTGTCAAAACTAAGTTCACTTGTATTAACAAAAACGAGGTCAAAAATCCAATCTTTCCCTTGCAACAATGAAAATCACAGTTTCACTCACCAAACTCAAAAGTCATCCTTTCCTCTCAAAGCTCAAAAAAAAAATCACTTTCTGCTACTGTCTCTCAGATCTCATGAAGTTTGTCTCTGTCTGGGTTTTCTGGCTTGTCTATTTATTGATGTCAGAGTCCAGATAGCATTCATCTGGGCATGTGAGCTAAACCAAACATCCTGGCACCTAAATTAAACTAAGTATCTGCATTACATTCAGAAGGACACATGTTCGATCTTAAACCAAAGTCTTACATGCCAGACAAATCTAATCCTCTTTCTTCAATTCTACTTGTGTTCTTTGTCACACTCTCCCTGATCTTGTGATTACACAAATAACAGCCTAGAGGCAGTTGCTTTTGTCAGGTGCTTCATCCTTAAGGCAGGGAAGGGTGTTCTGCTTCCGCTCCCTCCCCAGGTGAACTGTCTGACTTTGTATCTTCATCATGCGGCAGACTCTTTGATCTGCTCTCAATAGACGTTGTGCTGTCAGTGTCTTCCTCCAATGTGGTGACACTGTGGCTTGAGCACAGATCCTTCAAGTGATGGGACATCCCGTTCACCAGTAGGGACTGTGGGCTGATTATTTTTGGTCACTTGACCTCTGCTAAGCTTTGTGGTACACTGACTCTGCAGTGCCTTGACCCACACATAATCTTTGACCTGGTAAGAGCTGTGCCTGAAATCTGAGGATGTTGTCATGTCGTCAACCCCCTTCACCCTAACCTCATATTGAAAGATCCTGTTGGGGGGCATGGTGAAACTTTCATAATAATGAATTTGTTATTAATCAATGTAGTTTCACAAAATCAAGTTGCTAGATCTGCAGCCACAAGGAAGTAATTTGGGCCTTATATTTTTAGGTCCAAAACTACAGCTTCAGTAAATTTAGTTGTCATAGGAAAACTGATAACAGGTCTTGGAGAAGTTTTCTTAAATTTAACTCAATTGCTCTGATAAAGAATTAACTTTATTTAATTTCACAATTGTTACAAATCAATATAATAAGCTTTTGAAGACAGTGTAACCAAACTATTTATGTAATTTATTGCTGTTTTTTTTATTCTGGGCATTGTTGATTTTAGAGTAATGAAACCATTGAAATTATTATCAAGTTTTAAATAGAGAAGTGAGTTTTTATCTATTATCTTCTGAAAGTCTTCTTGGTTTTAAACAATATGACTTCAGTTAAAAAATTAAAAATTATAATATAGTTGTCTCCCTTGCCCGTTAGTTAGGCATCAGCCAATTTCTTACTCACTTTCATCAATGACAAAACTAAAAATTGGACTTGTCTCAGGTCCTTTGCCAGCTGGGGATATTGCCTGCAGAGATACCCGGTAGCGTAAACCAGGAGTAAGGTCAGCAATGATGTAACTGCTGTCAGTGCCCTTTGCATGACCAATCTTAGTAGCACCTAAAAAACAAAATAAAAAAATATTTAAAAGGACAAAATGATTCTGTATAGATATTTTACTAAGCTTGGCTTAATCCATTATAAGGTCACTCAGTGGGGATCAAATATATTTCAGTAATAAAAGGCATCCTAAAATACATTTTTCCATATGTATTCTAACTAGCTGTTTATTTAACCTGTGATGTTATGGGTAAGAGTATCCACTAAAAATAACGTTTCAAGTGATAAAAATCTGTCAAATTAATAAAAAATCCATTCTAAAATTCTCTTTGTTTATGGTTGGATACAAAACTGTGCAGTTATGAAAACTTTGAATCTATAACAAGAGGAAAACATTCACCTGAAGGCACAAAATTTAGCTTCAACTGACCAACTGCTATTTTTGGCCAAATCAGTAGAGCATGCCGGGATTAAACAGTAGCTACCTCTGGCCCGAGGGACACATGTTTAATAACTGTTGGAGAGCACAAATTTTTCTTTAATAAGATTTCTTGAACATTCAGGCCAAGTAGATAAAAATAAAAATAAATTGGATATACTGTTTAATGAATAAACGGAGCACCCACTCAAGCACACATATCCACTAAAAATAACATTTAGTGATAAAATTCTGTTGGATAAATAAAAAAACAATTCTATAAAGTTATATATAAACTAATTAATGCAACTGATTATAACTTTAATAAAAAATACATTCTAAAAAGATTATATGTGTGTGTGTGTGTGTGTACAAGGTGTAATGGATAAATTGTCATCTAAATTATGCAAAAATTAAAATAATACTGACATTTCATTCTAACAGATATATTTACCAAAATTACATGAAAATATCTTGAAATACTAAATAGTAAATTTATTCACTAAAATTGCCATTGGCTTCAACCACACCCTTGAGATAACTTCAGAATCTCCTGCATCTCTTCTGGATGGTCTTGTTGTTTAAGTTGATGAATTCTGCCATAATCCTTGTCTTCAGTTCAGCTTTGATTATGCAGGCCACACATAATAATCAAGGGGATGGCAGTTTGGGAAGTTTGGTAACTAAATATAAGGAGTGATGTGGTCACAGAAATTGTCATGACTGGGTTCTTCTGCTTGTGTGGCATGGTGCAGAGTCCTGTTGCCAGACATAGGGTCATCTAGCAGCCACCCTCTTGATGGGGACAACACTACCTCCTCAAAACACTTAATGAAGGCCTATGCATTGAGCCTGAGGCCCTGTGGGTAGATGAATGGGGGAATAACATTATCATCACAAACACCATGATGTTGACTGAGTATATCATCCAAATCTTTCTGAATCCTGTGCACTGTCCTCAGATTGACACCCAAACACTCTGAAATGTTCATATTGAAGCTTCCGGTGTAAATCCCAAGAAGTACAATATGCCATTTCCAAATTTCTGGTGGCATGAACTGCATCATGGTGTTCTTTTTTTCAAAGATGGTGCCTAACTAACCCTACTATACTGTGCAGTCAACAAAATAAAAACAACAATGTGCAGGCACAAAATTAAAAAAAAAATAAAATGCCGACAATTTATCCAACACTATATATATATATATATATATATAAACTAATTAACTCTATTGATTAGATCTACAAGTATGATGTTGCTTCTGCACATTCCACAGGAACAAAACATGGATTTTGCTGCCTGACTTTGGGATTGAACTCATGTCTTGCATACACTGAAAAACTGTCTCTTTTTTTTGCATCAATAAAATGGCTGAAAAACTATAACAATCAGAATATAGAAGACTAGTAGATTAATTTCACTGTTAAAAAATAAGCAGGAATGTCTAACATGTGTACCTATATAAATGTAAGTAGAAAAAAGCAAATGTTGAGGGTCACAAAGCACTGCTTGGGGCCACCAATCAGATCACCCACCTCCACCGGTCAGTGTGTGTGTGTGTGTGTGGAATGTTGGGAATGGTATGCACTGACCCTGCTATAGCAGGCATGCAGTGGTGATGACATCGCCATCCCTGAAACTCACATATATTAAATATTATTGTTTTATCTTATGCGCAAAAGTCTATGTATACACACACAATACAGAATTTTAAAGATGTCATAATCAAAATATTTCAAATGTGTCACGGTAACTTACCATAACATATCTGTGATGAATTAACAGGGCAGTAATAGATGAGATATTCAATGATTAGAGTTGGTGACTCTTCACAGGCTAAAGGTTGCCAACTTACAAGCAAAGAACGGTCAAGGATACTGCCAAACCTCACACCAGATGGTGCTCCCAGGGGCTCTGGAAAAAAGAAAAAGAATGCATATTCACAAAGTTTATTTTCTTCTATATCAATCTATTTGCACTTATCATCAGCTTTTGATGAACAAAGCATTTTCCCAACTCATCCTATAACAACTGTGGCTGTTAATCTTTACCACATCTTACCAGCAAATACTTCTATATTATCTAGCATTTGTTTTCCATTATGTACCATTCAGCCAACCATTTGCTCCTTCTGATATCCTTTCTTTTTGTCATGAGTTTTTCTTTTTTACATTTTTATTGTTTTATTTTATTAACCTTAGTTTAATTTAGCATAAGGGCATCCAGTGAGAACCAAACTCACTACTCAACAGTAATGATTACCTAAACTAGTTCATTAAACATTGCCAAATGCCAAAGCATTATCCTTTTCATTGCTTAATTATTTCTAAAATATTTTCGATCTTTTTGTGATTCCAAAATTGTTTTTAAATGATTTAATTTCTATGTTTTGCACCTGTATGTTAAAGTTGGCATTTTATATTCATTATGCACTTTGCATATTAAGCCTATTGGCAAGGTGCTTTACATTTCATTTTTAACACTTACACCAATATAGCCAGGCAATATTACATTATTACCTGGCTATACTGGTTCATTTTGAAAAAAATAGGAAACTACCATTTACTAAAGATAAATCATGAAAGAGTGGTTTCTCCTGAGTGCTGCTACTTTGGTTGTGCAGTGTAGACTAAGCTAAATCTCCTAAAATACAAGATAATAAAAATAGGTCATGAAAGTCATATTGTACTTTGTTATATATCTATACTGGTTTGGAAATAACACTAAGGACTAGTTAGTTTATAACAAAAATATTAGGGACCAACATTTTACAGTTTGAAATGTATGTATACACTGATCAGTGCTGGGTTTATCAGCTTAGCAGACTGGAACTTAGAGCCTTAAAATATGGGGAGGGGATCTCCAGCCAAGATGTATAATATTTTATAGTTTAAGTTCATATATATTGATTGACTGAAATTAAACTGTCACAGACCTTTCTTACAGTTGCTATCATAATGCATTGTAGACTCTAAATGACCTTTCAGTAATTTTAAACACCTGTCACCATCCTCAGCTTTTCTCAAATTGTTTAACACAATTTCATTTTCCTCTACTCATGAGACTAGGGGATTTATGGGAGCCTCATAAGTGGCATATCCTAGGGTCTCTCTTCATCTAAATCTGGAATTGATGTTGACAGCAGGCAGTGTAAATTTCATAAAACATAAGTACACTCATAGTAGCAGAAGTGTTAATAAGTGTTTTCTAGCCAATTATTATGAATAATTTATAGAATTACATTAATGTGTTATTGAGGTTGAAAGCAATTATAATTCGTTAATAAGGAATTGCTAAGTAAGGAAAATAAGGCAAACTCTTGAAGAAACAAAATATGAATTCCACCAGAAGTTTCTTCTTTATTTATAATCTACACTGTTTATTAGCAATAAATTGGTATGATGATCTGGTTGTTACCAATTGCCTTCTTTATAGTTTTGAATTCAGAATAGTCCTTCTCCAAGACTGACAGCTATCCAAGATTAAAAAACCCAGCTGTTTCCTGCTAAAGACCTATTTTAAATAAAAGTCAAGAAAGTATATGTAGGTCTAGTTTACACAAGAGTCAAAAAAGTAGACCTATGTTGGGTCAATACCCAAGCCTACAAGTTTCCACACAGAGTGGCTCTTCTTGGTAGTGGGTGTATTATACTTCTACAGTGGATGCAATCAGTATGTTTTAAGCCCTGTTAACATCTTGGCATTAGATCATAGAGGAAACCAGATTAGGAAAGAATTGTCTTCTTGGCACTTGGAGGGCTAATACCTTATTAGGAAAGTAGTCATAATATCATGAATCATCAGTGTACAATAAATATTTACATAAACCTGTTTTTTTTAAATCAATGAATATATATGAATTTGAACTGTTATTTTCAGTAATGGAATTTAAATTTAATATAAATATATGCAAAACAAATATTTATATCTGTAGAATTGAGAACTTCATGTAAATACAAAGGTATTCTGAAAAAGTTTTTGGCCCAGCCAACAAAAAATTGTTTTTGCAATCCCTTCTTGCTCAAGCTAAGAACTTTTCAGCACCTTTTTCATAATGAGATGGAAAGAAATATTGGCAAAAAATGTAAATAAGGTAAAATAAAATAAAAATGATCTTGATCCAAAATTCCAAATATCATTACTAACAATTATAATTCACTGAATAATGAAAACAAAATACAAAGTAAATAAATTGTAAAAATATTTTTATAAACTTACTCATGTTCTTACGGTATATACAGGATGACCATACCATTCCACTACTAACATTTTTGGGACCAGAACTGAAGCCATTCAAAATGTGGACCTCTTGTCCAGTTTCAATGACACTTGCTTCTGTGGCCAGAGCAAATACAAGATTTTTAATAGTGGATTTTTTGGCCATTAATGAAAAATTGTGGACATTGCTTGGTAAGTGAATCCAGTTAGCTTCATCCTGTTAAAAAAAAATAATTTAAATACAGTTTTTTTTTGTTTATTGTTTTTTACAATGAGCTAAAAGAGTGAAATGCAATTTATTCTAACATCATACATTTTTAAAGATTAGAACCTTTGATAAATTTTGACTGTTTAAGTTTTGTTAATACAAGATGACCATCACTAATCCAGCATCACTGATATCTGTAGGGTGTTATACTGTTTGATTAAAAACAGAATATCCACTCAAATATGAGTATCAATTAAAAATAATGTTCAAACAAATAAATTAAATATGTCGGTTGTTAAAACCATTTTGTTAACCTTCAGGATTTTCCATAACATTGCTTTGGAAATAGCATTAAGTGCTATTTAGTTTATAACACAAAAATATTAAGGACCAATATTTCACAGCATTTTGAAGCACATATATATTCATCAAGAGCATGTAATGATACATGTCTTGAAACTATATATATATATATATATATATATATATATGTATATGTGTGTGTGTGTGTGTGTGTGTATCAACAGCAGGCAATAAGTATAAATATGTCTACAGCAGTGGAAGTGTTGAAAGATATTTGATCAAATGCTAAAAAAACTTAAATTCTGAATGTCATTTTTTTACACTACTGTTTGCCCCATACAAAGCCTAAGAGCCAATGAGGGCAGGTGGTTACACAGTATTTTATGAATGTAAAAATAGATAAGAAGTGCAGTTTTTATGTAGGAGAGGAAATGGTTAACCCTAGATATGAAGAAGTTAACATTGCAGAGATTGGAGAAAGCATCCTATTAGGAGCAGTTCTAAGAATTAAGCTATCTTCTTACTAATGAAATACGAAGGGAATGAGGAAGACTTCTCCCTATGTATGTGGCATTTTAATTACAAAGCTCGTGATTAGTGGAACTAAGGAATGTAGCCAATCAGAGCATTTACTATGGAAAGTGAGTAGGAAGTAGTGAGAGGCTTGCAACATTTTATCTGTAGGAAAGGGGTTGTAGGGTGGAATATAAGAATTAGGCACTTTTGAACTCTATCCTGACAGTAAGGACTTGGTAGCTCCAGACCAAATATGGCTGCAATACTCCATTTTTAGTCTAATCTCACTCTTGTAGAGATAATGCATAAAAGATAATATTGTGAAAAAAATTTACTTTGAACACTGGAGCACTGGTCTTGAAAGGTAATTTCACTTTACTTGAGAGCAGTTGAAATTGTCAAAAATTCTTGTGCTAAGTTTTTTTTACTCTGGCAGTGAATTGAATAATTTTTAAAACAATTCATAGATTATAATGAAAACAATTTAAAGAATAACTATTCTGAAGTAGCTGATGAAACATTTTTTTGCACAAAAATATTCCAGATCTCAAGTGATTAATAAAAAGTAAAAAAATTGCATACAATAATAGATTAAAAAAAATGACAGAAACTGACATCATTTTTCGTCTGCTAGTGACTTACTTTGCAGTTGAACTTGTGCTTAGAGTCATGACTATGACACCAAAAAAGTAAGTATCCTTTTAACCAAAGACCCTCAGCAATTTTTGTAGGTGTTCCCCAAGACAAGGTTATATTCAACAAATCTGTTCCTTTGTTTGGTAGCATTTCAGCTGTGAAATTGGGCGGGATACCAGGCCCTGTAAAAGTAAATGTAAAATTTCTGTTAATTTATTCAAGAGATCAATATTATCTAAATGATATTACTAAACTTTATTTGTTTGAACAAATTTCCTCATCTTTGTTGTTTGATTACAACATTGTGGAATGTTGAATTCTTCTTACATCTGCTGTCTGCACTTGTGTGTTCCTGGGATTTTTTTCTCTTGACCCACATGCCAGTCTATGACCTTTCAATGAACCTATTGACTTTTGTCAGTGGTATGAGTCAGGAGAAGACAATCCCAAGCAGGCACTGAATATGACATGGGTAGAAAGTAAGGCACATGCACTCTCAGAGTTTTGACATTCTACAAAGAAGGTCACAAGGTACATATCAAAAGAAAATAAAGATCAGCAAATTAGTATGAACTGATAATTTTGGTCATTAAAACATATATTTCATGGAAGCAAGAGGAAAATGAAAAAGAAAGTAAAGTTAAAATTATTGTGAATGGCAATTTGACAAAAAATAAACAAAAAAAATTGATTGGATTTTTGTTCCTCTTTTCAATTATTCCTCTAAGCCAGAGATGGGAAACTATGGCCTATGGTCTGCATTTGGCTCACCTGTTGATTTTATGCAGCTTGCAAAAAAACATGAAACATTATTTTTTTTAAATTTTGGTATTTTTGGTGATGTGTTAGCACAAAATAGTAAACTATTCCAAAAATTAGTCTCAGCTACAATTCAAATATACAATCTGTCTTGCATAGATCAACAAGTAAACTGAATATTGATTATGAAAAATTTATAAAAGATTTTTCTCAGCTGCACAGATCTCATTGATAGCAACAAATGTATTAAATATGAAATGAATTTCTCAACTATTTGCACAGTCTGTTCACAAAATGCATCCCATAAGCAAATAAATGTACATATGACAGAACCATGTATGATTGTTATTGACACTGTTATTGTGAAACTCATTATTTTGATGTTCTCACATTACACAGGGCTGACAATGATATGGCCTTCTATGAAAAAAATGTTTATCTATTTTTCACTATGTATAACAAGCACATATATGAAAAAAAATGTTTGCCCTCTTTGCAATATGTATAACAAGCCCAACTCATATAAAAATATGCTATTGCAACTAATCAATGAAACCATTCCTCATCTAATCTATTTAGAGAGCCCAAAGTACTTAAGCATTTCCTGACACACATATTTTGCTACCTTCTTTGGAATAAATTGTAGTCACATTATTGTCACCCTTTGTTTTTCTGAAGGGATCAAAGAAATATTAGTGTGTGTGTGCATGTATGTATATATGTTGTGCAGATGGTTAAAGTGAAGAAAATAGACATAAAACCTTTGTGGCAATCATGGAAAATACTTTGGGTGTCAACCCCAAGGAAAAATTCAAAATTGAAATCCCCTAAAAAAATTTGTGGGTGTATTTAGAAATCTCAATAATAAACGTATTCAATATGAGGGCTAATTTCTCAAAGATTTGCAATCTGTTCACAAAATACTTCCAATAAGCAAATAAATGTATAATTGGCCATGGTTAAATGTAATAGCAAAAATACCCGATAAACAGAATTGATGCAGCTTGCAATAAGCAATAACATGAGAAAGAAAAGAACAGGGCAAAAATAATACTAAGTAAATCATATAGATGCAAGACAAAAGTAGGCAAATCAACAGTAATGAGGCAAAAGGTTAATGAACTAAGAAAGGTATTAACATGCAAAAAGGATAGAAACAAATGAATATAGCATTTTGACTTCAAGATAAAGAAGATGTCTAGCTTATTGGGTGGGAAGAAAACTCAGCATGCATGTATGATTTGTCTATAAAAGTTTAGAGGAAGACGTTTTTGTAATCATACCTATAAAGACTAAAACCAACGGGATGAGTCAACTTTGTACAGGACTGATAATAATACAGCCCTCTATAAAAAATGTTTACCCAGGATGAGATGCAGTATTTTACCAAAGCACTGGGCATTTGAATAGACAGAGAAAAATAGTTTTTGCTTCTTGAATGAAAAAACAGCATAAATGCTTGCTTGTTGCTTTATACATGCCACAGTTACATCAGCACATGATGTGTACTTATTTGATCCAATACTCAGTGACATGTAGTATCTTCAGTGAAATGTATTTCAGTAATTCAAAGTCTCATCTACTCAAACTGTGCTTCGAAAGCAGATGATGATTATATTTAAGAAGTTATTCAAGGGATAAAATCTGGAAAGTATTTTAGCAGACATTTGAAAATGTGATACAGAAATACATTGGAATAGCAAAAAAATGCCTTTTAAAACCTAAACAATGTATTAAGAATCAGGACAATTTTGTTACAAACAAAGAAAAGAATGCTGAACTGCTATGTAACACCTTTCCTCTGATATAGCACTGGATACTGGGTAATTTCCTCATAGATGAAAAAAAGAGTTGAAACAACAGAGATATGGTTCTACAGAAGGATGCTGAGAATGTAATAGAGTATATGAGAGACAAAAAAGTTTTAAGGAAAGTAGGAACAAAAACAACAACTGTACTTAGAATCAGAAACTTCAGAGTCATAATGAGGAAGGCAGGCTTGATGAATTTCATACTCACAGACTCTACTAAAGAAAAAAGAGGGAAACAGTGAGTAACCTATGGAACAAGCTTGTGCAAATAGATGGCAGAACAGGGTCTAGAAATGATAATAAGGAGGCAAACATTGTGTAGATTTACAAAGGATATGAAAGAACCCTTATCACTCTCATTCTGAAGATGATTAAAAAAATTAAAACTTTGAAAAGTTCATAATTTTAAAGAACCACTCTGATACTTTTTATATCTTTGTCTCAAGTTTGAATGTTAATTTATTAGGAAGTAAAAAGTATCAATTTTACTTCCTTCTATTTTTACTCACGTTTGTCTTCAGTTTCAATAAAAAGAGTTGAGTATCCAGTTGAAAAATTGACATTATTTCTGGCATAGAGTCTAATCTCAAATGCTTTCTGCATACTCAGGCACATTTTTGCAGACGTCAGCCCCTGCCTAATTTCCACTTCTTGCCAATTGCCATGGGTTGGCCGATACTGGATCAAATAGCCTTGGGGAATGCCAAACAAATATTTCGGTTCCACTTCCTGCAAGAGAGACAGAAATCTTTGAATTGAACTCTTGTTACTCTGTTATAATTGAACTCTTGTTATACAAGTTGGAATAAAAAAAATAATTTCTTCTAAAATTCCATAAACATCATTCATTTAACAATGATATATAACATTTGTAATTATAAACATATACAACACACATAACTTTTTTTAATTATGTCAGAAGAATGATAACAATTGTGCATATAATATATATACATTATCATATCATACATATATATATATATATATATATATATATACTAGCATAAAACCCAGTCTCAATGCAGACTTTTAAGCTAGCTACTATGAAGGGTTAATTACCTCCAACCAAAAACTAAAAGGATCTCTGGTCCAGCTCAGAAAACAGCAATGATAAATTTAAAGAAATAGCTTTAAATTTCTCAATTCACTCCATGGAACTACAAAACCTTACTTTAACTCTGATTTGGGATACAACTCTAATTCCAGCCAAAAGACTGCTTTGAGCTGAAATTCTAATTCAGGTCTAAAATTAAAATCTTCAAATCACAAACTCTGTGGAACTTCAAAACCTTATGTCACAAAACTTCTTACTTTAAATCTATTTACTTGGCCTTGTGAAGAAATAAAACTGATTTTCTCAATTCACAAAGTTTCGGAGATATTTTAAACTGAATTTAAAACATTTTAAAATTGAAATTCACAAAGTTTTTGTGCTGCTTTAAACTCAATAGAAATTAAAAACTTTTAAAATCACTAACATTTTTCATTTTTTTAAAAATTTGAATTTTTAACTGTTCTGTTCTCATTCAGACACAAATCTTAATCCTGGATATTCAAGCACAAGTTGATCCTAGATCATCCTGATTCCATTATTTTTATTATGAGACATCACTAATAATAATAATCTAACAAATGCATTAGTGATTCTCAGAAATAAATTCAACCACAATTTCGATTTTAAAAATGCCACACTAATAAAAATAGTAAGCAATTTGTTCAGAAGAAAAGTTCTCGAGAGCGCTGCCAGCCAGTACTAACAAAACATCAATTTGCACCCTGAATTTTTCCCAATCTCACCTTTGCTTATGGAAATTATACTAAAACAGACTAACATACATAATAAAAAGTTCAAAGAAAATGGTTGAATTCCCTTCATTTTAACATCTTGTGACTTTGCATTACACATGAAAATTCTAAAACTAAAATATTGTTAATCTTTTTGAATGATTTGTGAGCATTTTTATAGTTGCCAACACTGTTTGTTTATAGATATGTAAT
Organism: Ascarosepion bandense; assembly: GCA_037127315.1. NCBI lineage: Eukaryota > Metazoa > Mollusca > Cephalopoda > Sepiida > Sepiidae > Ascarosepion > Ascarosepion bandense. The sequence continues at coordinate 2,726,533 of JBBBDQ010000768.1, read as the reverse complement.
TTAGAATAAAGCTTATTTCGTTTTTTTGTCTTGACAAAGTTCATCACAGGACGAAATGCCTAGGCAATTTCAATACAGTTTTCCTCTTGTCTTTATTTTATTTAACCATTCTGTACTTAATCTCAGATCTTAACTGAGTATATTTTTATATATATATATATTTCCCTCCTGTTACACTCATGGGGAGAGAGACAATAGTGAGGCAGTATTGACTCAGTTCATTAGGAAGACAATAGCAAGTCAGTGTTTGGTCAAGTCATTCTTTTTTTTGCCAGTTATTAAACTTTACTACCAGTTATCAAAGCTCTTGCCATGTGTTTTCTCTTTAGCAGTGCCTTATTATTGTATTTATTTATAATAATTATGTTGTTGAGTAGTGAAGAATATATATATATCCTCCTTATTTTAATGAAGACCGTTGTGTGTGTGTATGTGTGTAATAATTCTTTCAAATATTTTGCCATCATTTTTTATGGCAAGGGTACACTTGTTTACTTTTAAAGTATAATGCTTCTGATTATATTTGTCTAAGCTGTCAATCACTTTGACAGGCATTGAGAGCTGTTTCCTTTTGGTGTCTCAGTTGCAACTTTTTTTTCTAAAGCTGGTGTAATGGTGTTACTTATGAGGCATTTCTGTACTCATCTTGGTGGGTTTGATCTACTACCCAAGATTTTACATTTTGAGTTTGCCAAGGTGGACATATGGAACTAGTGGCTGGACAGTAGACATACATTTTTTGGAATAATATATATATATATATATATATATATATATATATATTATATTAATATATACTTTTTCTCCAAGAACAAATGTAATTTTGTTTGAGTAGATATTCTTGTTTGAATAGATGCTCTGTTTTTTTTTAAACAGTTGGAATTATGTCTACTGGCTTGTATATTCAAGAGACTTAATAAAGAAAATGTGCCTTCTGGTAGAATTTGAACATGTATCCCCCTTTGTAGGAGAAACCATTTTCAGACTGATTAGCCACATAGAGCATTACAGCCCAGCAAGATTCAATTACCCTTTTGAAGAATGTATATCTTGTTCAGATCATATCAAAAGTCTATATTTGCTTATTTTTTCATATCCAAATTGTAAACAAAGTAATTTATAAGGAAACAATGGATTTTTTTTTATCTGATATTATTTCCTATTTTTTAAATTATTTTGCAGCAAGCAAGGTGATAATATCACAGAGTTACTGAGAGTGAAAGAGAATGAGATTTCTAGAAAAAAAAAAAAAATCCAATTCTAAACAAGAAACAAGGAATAAACATTTATTCCTGTTCAAAAAATTGAGAAGGAGTGTGAATTGTAGACATTTGTATGTACGTCTGTGTGAAACATGTAAATTTCTTTGCTTACTTTTTGCAAATAGAAGAAAGATCTGTAAAATTTAACATATTATTTCATTGGTTTTATTCTTGTTTCTTTCCATTTGAAGAATATTATATATAATACTGACCTTCCAATAAATGACCACATCTGAACACTTCTTGTTGACATCAGTTGAAGGTACAGTATAGTAGGAGCCTGGAATATCTGGGGGTTTTTCAGGAACTTTTAAGAATAGAAATAAAAAAAATGAAAGATAAAAGTTATAATACAAAATGAAGATAAATCCTACTGTAATATATATACTGCAATTTGTATTTGTATATATGACTTTTCACAGAGTATAATAATACTACACTTTGTTTCTAGCAAAAGTGATCAGTGGCAGAAGTGCCAATCCATATTCAATCTAATTTTTGATGGGTATTATACTAAGACAACTACTCTACATTTAGTTGCTTTATTCTCAGGTTCAAAGCAACTGAAATTTTATTTATTCATAGCAAATTAAAACCCCATAATTTAACACATATGCACCTGGTATTAGTTTAAACTGACACCATTTTTTCTTTCATATATCTAGATTATAATTATAAACTATAATTTTGTAAAATGATAATTTCACTGAAAAATGTATTTTTCAAGCTCTCATCTGAAATCAATAAAATACAAACTAAGCAAATTAGTCACAATACATGTAAAAAAGATTTTAGTTCAAACTAACACCAGGAAGATAAGGGTTTAAAAAAAGATCTTCCTATTTAATAATTTCTAAGCATTTACCTTACAAAACTATTGATTAGGTTTCATTAAAATCTATTAAATAATTCAATATTTCTCCTTGTAAGCCATAGCTGAGGAGTTCTAGAAGTGGAAAAAATTTCTAAAAGATTTGTAGGTTGAACTCTGCAAATCTGTAGATTACAAAACTGTCCTTCACACACCACAGTAAACAAGAAAACCAAATCTCTCATTGTCTAGAGCACTCAGCTTACAGGTAAGTGGGAAAATCAGTGATTGGTTGAGGTGGAACAAAAATTTGCATAATATTCTCTATATAAAACAAGAAATCATTTATTTGCATATATCTATATATATCTTTCTCTCTTGTCATGCTCATGCAGAGAGAGACAATAGTGAGGCAGCATCAGTTCAGTTCATTCTCTTTATTACAAGTTATGAAAGCTCTTGCTGTGTGTTTGCTCTTTAAGAGAGCCTTATTTTATTTTTTGCAATAATTATGTTGTCAAGTTGTGAAAAACACATACACACACACATATATATATACCTCCTGTCTCACTCAGGAGTTTGGGTTATTTTGTTTATTTTCTTATGTCTTAATATAAGATATTCAATAGTAGGTACATCAATATATATTTTGCCTTCATTTTAGACACTATATTGAGATAAATATTTTGCTGTCATTTTTGCTGGCATTGGCCCACTCATAATAATAAAGCTTCTTTATGAATAACAGCACAATAATTTTTAAATGAGAGACAAATATGAGCAAAATAATTTTGAAAGATATTTACCTTCAGATGGAGTTTGCAATGAGAATGTTGTCACTTCACTCCAGAGGTAAGTGTTTGTGCGTCTTGGAAGACAAGAGATGTTGACATTGTAAAATGAATGGGGAAGCAAGTGACAGATGGAGACCTGCCTTCTTGTTGCATTCAATTCCTAGAAACAGCAAGAAAAAAAATCTTTTGCACACTGATTCTTATAGTAATCATAGTACATTGTTCAAACAGCATTCATTTTGTGTTAATGAGGTTTTGTTCTTATGATTGGCTGCTTGATAAGTCATATATTTAAACAAACATCAGAAACTTTATATAACACTAATAGAAGCATAAATCATGATAAAAAATAGCTAGAATAAATAAAATATTATCAATAAATTATGACTTTCATTTTCATGAAAAAACAATTCTATATAAAAATGCATAGAATAAGTTTAAGAACAAATTCAAACTTTGACACTGTTCCGATCAAATGTTTTTTATGAAAAATATAGACACATCATCATCATTTAACATTTGTTTTCATGCTAGCATGGGTTGGACAGGGTTTTCTTGATGACTCTGTCATTGAACCATCATGAAATATTGGAGAAAGTTTTATAGCTGTATGACCTAACATCAACCAGTTTAGGAGACTGGAAACTCAGTGCTTTTATTGAGACATCATCTCTAGGATGATTATCTACCAAGGTTAAAGAGTTCAGCTATCCTATTCTGTACAGAGTAGGTGAATAGGTTTATATATCAGAGATTTCCTTCTCCTAGATAAGTTGCCATCCCAGCCTAACTTTTTCTTTTTCTCTTAAATGACCCTAGTTTGGGGGTTAACTATTTGCCCATAGCTGGGACCCTAATAGATGTTACCACCCCAAGACATGGTGGACTTGGGAACAACAGCAATTAAGGATAGTTCCACACTCTTCTAAACTTCAAATCTCCTAATCAGTGGCCTTGCCTGCCAGATGTAGTTTATTGTCATACTCAAGACCAATATTATTTAAACTTTTTAATAATCAATTATTATAGAAACAAATATTGAAGTTTATGCTTTACTTCCAATCTGTGCTACTTACTAACGATAGTAAAACGATGATATGTGAGAAGTAACAGAAATAAGATCAAAGAAATACCGACAATGAAATTAATTTGTTGCTTTTGTTTTAACAACAGTTTCATTGATTAGTGCCAGATTAACCTTCTAACAAAAGTAGCAAATGCTTCAAGGGTTCCACATAAAATACTTTCAAGCTGTCTGGTGAAATTGGCATCTTATGATCTGGTAAGATCTGCTTACGTGTCAGGGGAGTCTTTGATTATTCTACATTCCAGGTAATATTATATTAAAGCCATTAAATCTATTCAATATACTAAAAACCTGGTACAGAAATATTTTACAGTCTTCTTCAGAAGAGTGAAGCATTCAAATTATACACTCTGGGAGGAGATTCAAATAATGGTTGGTTGTTTTGAATTTGTTTAGCAACATATCAACTTATATGGGTTATTTAATACTAAAATCTAAATATTTTGTACACAATTCAGCTACATATATTTTGAATACAATTTTATTTCTTCAACTACAAATATTTTTACATGATTTTATGCTTTCTAGTTAAATATATATTTTTTTATATATATAGTTTGTAGATGATAAAATGTATTAGTGGTAATTTTGCTATGAAAATTTATCGCTGGTAATCCTCTCTATTATAATAAAGACTGTTATGTATTTATTTGTGTGTGTGTGTATATATATATATATATATATATATATATATTCCCTCCTGTCATGCTCAGCAGGCATATCCTGTGAGGAAACAGCTAATAATCCTCTTAAATATTTTGCCATCATTTCTGGCAGCAGCAGTATACTCATTTTATTATAAAAATGTACTGTTGGTTTTTGTTTGAGGATTTACTATTTGCCCATAGCTGGGACCCTAATAGGGTCAATGTGAACCTGAAAACAATAGCAGTTAAGAAATAATAGAGAGAAAATATCAGTGAAGAATGAGAAAATTGAAAGCAGCAAATATGTCAGACTCATGTGAAAATTAGACCAGTATGAATTATTTAGTGCAGTGTGGTTTTCTTTGTACTGCAGGGAAGAAACTGGAGAGAAATATAAATACAGAATGATTCAAATCATACAGATCTGAGAATGAAATTGTCTGTGTGGCTCAAGTTGCTGGGAATGAACTAAACTGGTTGATATATTAACTGTCATTTCTTTCCTATTTGCTGCCAATATCTAAAGTAAGAAATGTCTTTGTTTATGGATTTTATACCAAGTGAAGCTTGTACAATAGAATGACTTAAATTGTGTCACAAGAAGGCAACCTAAAAGAATGTTTAATGCTTTAAAAAACAAACATATTCAAAAAACAAGATGAAATTAGACAAAAGAATATATAACCATAACAAATAGAAAAATGTAAAGAAAATTAAAAACATCTGATCAGTTTGCATTCATCTCAAATCATCAGAATTTAATCAAGGAATTAAAATACTGTACCTAACAACTAAAAGAAAATGGGGTTAAAAAGAAGGATAAAAAATACACATATATCAATAATATATGGACACATAAACAGATCAAAGTGAGGCCAAACTAATGTCCCTTTCGTTTGCACAAAGAAGGCTGTGAAAATTTAATTTGTCATTGTGAACAGTAGTTTAATTTCTTGATAGAGTTCTGATGAGAGAGGGATGAAAACTGATAATTTCTTCTGTATTGTCACTGTGGTTGTATTTTCTTAGGTACTGTTTCCTTTGTTTTCTTAAAATGTCTTTTTTTTTTTATTATAGCATTGATTAAATTTTGTACCATCAATAACATAGTCAAAATCATGACTAAACAACTCCTAGAATAATAATAACTAGATATAAAATGCTTTTGAAAGAAAAGATGTACATCATTATCCCATATAAGATAGTACAAACACTTACTTTCCAGTCATCAACAGCATCCCAATTAGAATGGTATTGTATCCGACACATCAACTGTCTTGGATGGCTCCATCCCAGAATTATACAAGTGCTATTTAATGGTTGGCAGGTAACACTTGTCAATTTGGCTGGTTGAACTGAATAAAAAACAGAATCATCAACAGTTGAAGTAAAAGAAAAAGAAAAGACAACTGTAATACACCCCTAAATGTCTATTACAAATCCATTAACTTGTAATGTTAAATATTTCTGATCCATACAGCTTACTTAAAATAGCATAGCATTCTTTAATTAAAGACAAATCACAGGACTGGAGGCTTATCGCAAATCTTATCATTTGATTGGGAGAAAAGATTTTTAGTTTCTTAGCTAAAGAATTGTGGTTGTGGCAATAACACCAAAAACACAAAGGAGTGTAATTGTCCAAGAAAAATTCAGAAAATTACCAGATATCTTTTATATACAGTTTACAGGGTAAGTTCAGGGCAAACTACTCAGTAGCCTTTGTTAGAAAACAGTCCAGGAGGACAACAACATTGAATTCAAAACTGGTTGGGCATGGGCTAGAAACTCCAACTTATAAAAAGCTTACTTGCTACAAAAACCATACCAGGAACATCTAGTGTGGTGAGGCTATGTGTCTTTATACTTCACAGGGAAGTCTAATAACACTAAAGATAAGGAGGAAGAGGACAAAGTGATGTGTTTCATCTAATTATTTATTGGACTTTTTCTCCTTGTTTCTGGGTAAGATAGATATAGTATCTATTTCTTTTCAGTTAAAAACATTCAAATTTATATTCATCAGCATATATAAAATAAACATGTAAGAGATTCAGTTTGACAGTGGTTGGTGATCTAATGCATTAAAACTACTAATTTTCTATGATTTATTTTGTTCAGTAGGGAAGGAATTGAAGAGGAATAGAAATGTAGAATCATTTGAGTCATACAGTCATTGACATATGTGAGACATGCTTGGGTGATCATGTTTCTTTCAAGACATGACTGACTAGGCAGAAGGTTTTCCCACAGTAGGTTACCATTCCTTTCTGTGGTAGACTGGTTGTCAACCAAGGATATAGCCCAATTTGTCCTGCTATTCAACCCATAGCTGGAGGGAGTGGAGATGGATTAATACCTTTCCCAAGGTTATTTGCTTGTAAGTAAATGCAATGAATGCAATCAATATCCATTTCACCTTAATCACCTTTGTGGCTTATGTTGCTACAAATGAGAAAACACATTTTGTTCTTTAGTTGGAACTCTCACTTTATTTGGATGTAGAATAGAGAAAGAAAGACATTATTTTAGATTGCCTGACAACCTAACAGTGTGAGTTGCAGGTGTCCCATCTCATATCAAAATAACAAATGCTTGAAAAGCAGAAAAGAAAGAATCTCTATAAGCTTGCATTGCATTAAATTTTCCTCTTCAATGCTTTACTGATTACATTTCTTATATGCATTTCCTGGCTAAGTCCACATCGGCATCACATCTACTTTGTTGGTTATGTGAATTGGGACATGTATTGTTATTTAATCAAATATGTGTCTTTTGGAGAAGCTCCATTGCTAAATATATTACAAATGCATGCAATTTCTAGATTATAAAAAGATTAAATAAGATAAAAGTCATCACTGTCATAAATAAAATTTCAAAAGGATGTTTAAAATATGCCTCATAAAAATTTAAGTAATTGTGGGTTCTTTTAATGATAAAAGTTGGTTTTTGTCTAAATTGTTGTAAACTGTCTCAGTCTGTGCTATAATTTGAATTTCAATCATTACAGTTCTATGCGAATGGCAGAAATTTACATCATTACTATTCTATGATTCAAAGACATTTACACTTTATAACATTACCATCCTATTGCACAGTTATGACAAAGGAATTTTCTGCTGCATTTAATAGATTAACATTTTCATATGATCAACAACTTATTTTGGCTTTTTATTTTTGATGGAAAATAATGAAAAATTTACAAACCTATTAAGGAAGAATCAACAGCAAAAATTGCTGATTTCTTGCTGACATCTTTCTTTCGATTCCAGACAGTTATCTGCATACGATAATAAGCATCTGGTTGGAAAGATAGCACACCTTCCCCACTTCGCCAAGTACATGAAGTAGGAGTCTGATGAGGACAATCATACTGACGTTTGCTGAAAGCATGAAAGACAGATATAAAGATAAGCAAAAAAGCAATAATGAAAAATACTGGTTGATAAAATAAATAAAAAAATTAAAAGAAAGTGATATTTTTCATATTTGTAATATCATGTGCAAATGAGTCAAGAAATAAGTCATTTCAATTAATTTCTAATAATAAGCAGATGATTTGTTGAGAGTCACAATTCAAAGAAAAATTTTGATAAAAAAGTTTATCATTGAATTTGCACCCTTGCAGATTATATATCCTTTTTTGTATTATGGGCAAAAGGGAAATTTTTACACCTAGATTTAATGATTCATGCAAATAAGTATAGATAAGAGAAAATACTTTATAAATTACTAGTTATCTCCCTTGAATAAAAAAAAGATTTTTTTTTCCAGTTGAGTTGAAATGCTGGCCCTCAATATTATCCTTTGGTTGCCAATTGCAGACATATTTTTTTTTACATTTTTAAGTTAATTAGCACATTTTAAGAGAATCTTAACTCAATATATCTGGCTAGAATGCAATGATTCAGCCACTTAGAAGAAATAAGATTGCCCAGTTCATACTCCACTCTAGTCTTTTGAATAGGAGTAGAGGTTTATCTCTTGTTTCCTGTTTAAGATTGTGTTTCTTGTTGAAAGAGAATGAAAGTCTTTTCATTCTCTTTCACTCCCAGTAGTCACTTGCATCTGAGTGGCATTATTGTCTTGCTTGAGGTGAATTGATTAAAAAACAAAGAGACAGACATACAAAATATGCTAGCTACAAAAAATGTTGCTAAACAATGCCAATTAAAAAACATAGGAAAGTAAGCCATCATTTAATATTGGCTTTAAACCTCCATCATTTGTATCCAATATGTAATATATTTATCACAATCACTTTTCAATCCACTAGTGTCTCAAACTAATAAATACTATAGCTCTCTGTTGGTTTCATAAACTCAAACAAATACTCTAAAATTCTTATCCCCAATCCTAAATAATATCTTTCTATTTTATTTTTAATGTTTACACAATACAAGGCCCAAAAGCCACTTAAGGTAGAAGGTTACTGTATGGTGCCATAAGAAAGGGCAAGAAGTGAAGTTCTTGGAGCTATGAAGGAAGAAAACAGCTAACTTTAAATTTGAAGAGGTCAAGATTTAATTAGTAAATATTGTTTCAGAATTCAGTCGAAGACATTAGAAGTATAGTGTGATAGTAGACTTTAGAAGGAACCAGAAACCCAATCCTAAACAAGAAACAATGTATAAACCTCTACTTGCATTCAAAAGACTGGAGAGGAATATAAACCAGACAATATGCAAACCTATCAACTCCTATTGGGAAAGGAGAAACAAAATAATTTCACCGTTTTTTCAATTTGTATTTGAAAAAGCACCTTAAAATTAAAACTCAACAGAATCATTCCTTGCCAGAAACAGAAGTAAATTCAAACCAGTCCTGTTTCATTTACTTTTCATTTACTTTCTTCAGTTTTTATTTTTAAATGGAATGGAATAGAGGCTTAGGATTGGGTTTCCAGTTCCTACTGAAGTCTTCTTCAAATATACACTTCTAACATCTCCATCTGAACTCTGAAATTATATTTACTAATTTTTTCTTTCTTCAATAGAAGTAGATAAGTGCATCTGGTTCACCTTCTTTTCTGGTCATTTAAACAGAAGTAAAGGTTTATCCTTTGTTTCATGTTTAGGATTGAGTTTCTGGCTCATTCTGAAGTTTTTTCATCCTCTTTCATTCTTTGTAGCACCTTACATCTTAGTATCATTATTACCTTGCTTGGGGTGAATAGAATTGATTTAAAAAAACAAAACAAGTCATCGACAGACATGAACAGCAGAATGAGAACAATCTACACCTGAGGATTAAATAAAGTTTCAAATTTCCCTGCAGGTTACTCATATTGACAGATACTTCAAGAACCTTAGAAGGCACAATGAACAACATATGATAATAACAACAAAGATGGCATTATTTACCAACTGTAAATAATGTCTACATTCAAAAAATTCAAACAGAAAATAGAAAATCCATAATCAGTGGGTTATAAAAATAAAGATAAAATGTTAGTCTTAGAAAATTTTGTTTATAAAATGTACCCATAAGCATCCAAGCTGAAACCTAAATATGGTAATCCCTGAATTAGTGTGGCTAATGTGTACATTAAAATATATGCACTAATCAAAAACACATGAATCGTTTTAATAACTTATAGAAAATTATATAACTTGTACCTCAAATTTTAGTCTTACTCACAATTAATTTCTAATTTGCATACTTTTTAATTAAAATATAGGTACATATAAGAAAATGCAATAAAAAATCTATGAATTAATGTTTATTAACCTGATTTTTATGAAAATCTTGTTTAGAGTAATTTGTAGTATGGTATTTTTCATCTTCATATAATTGGCTTAGAAATTAAATTGATGTTATTCCAAATATCTATAATTTCTTCTTTTAATTCATCAATATTTTTAAAAACTTTGCCTCTATTTTCCTTTTCATTAAATTCCATCTATTTTCAATAGGGTTTAAATTGTGTGACTGTAGCGCCTAGTCTAATAGTTTAATTTAATCTTTTTAAAAAGAACCCTATGTTTGAAAATTTTACAACCATTGTATTTTAAACTGAAAATGTTATTTATAATCTTTATAATAGTAAATGCATACATCTTTTATATTTCAATATTTTTTAATAAATGTAATTTTCTGTAACTAATTAAATGTCCATTTTTTAACAAAAAATCAGAAATTTCCTTTTAAAACTTTCAAAATAAACACAACAAATATCAAAATATTAAAAAGATTTTAACAATGACAAATATTCAAATATGTATTTTGTTATCACCTTATTTTATAAAACTTATCTATTTACAACTGTCCATTTTTTTTATCACTACTGTAATTATTTAGAAAACGTAATACTTGACAAACAGAATAGTTACCCATTTTTAAATTTTAGAGAATTTTTAATTAATCAGCAACTATAGAAAGTCAATTTTTAATTATTATGGTTAAACTAAAGAATGTTTTACTGCACTAATCTAGTATGATGCATGCACCAATTGAATTTTGATATAAAAAATTTTAACGCACTACTCAAAAACACATTAATCAAATGCACATTAATCAAGGAATTCCTCTAGTTCTTTTTAATGTCTATTAACATCAATAAGTCATGCTGCATCCTTTCCAATGTTTCCTCAAATGAACATACACATAAACATGTTCTTATGTCTTCTATTGAAATAAAAAATACTAATAACTATATAAAATCACTAAGGATATTGAATAGAAAGGAACACAAAAGGACAATGGGTGCAAATAAGTATCTCACCAAACAACAAGAATTAAAAGGAGCATGCCAACATATTTACATGACAAAGATTTAATGAATTTTAAAAGTACATGAATGTACTGACCAAAATAATATTCAAACAGTTTACCTAAAGTAATAAAATTAAAAGACCTTGAAGATGGATAATTGAATCTAATATGTATCTAAAGTTTCAATAAAAAAGGCCTAGAATAAAGTTATATTTAATTATATTTCAAAAAGTTCCAGAAATTAATGAAATGGATTAACAACTGATATATTTAATTTATTTGTTTTTATTAAAATAATGTTCAAACAAATGAATTTAATTACATGTTTGGGTAAATTTAAGAGAACACAGGATTTGAAATTTAAGAGGACACAAGGTTTTCTCCAAGGTGTGCTGTTTCTTCCCTTTGAGAATAACTGCAGATTTCAAACCTGGATAGATAGAATTTGTTAGTGTGGAGGACATGTGGTTTTCTAAAGCAAAGAAAACTCCAACAGAAAACTAACACTTACTTAGAGTACAGTGGTTAGGCATAGAACCAATGATCCCACTCTATAGAACACTTACAGAAACTCAGAAAGAGACCTTACCTACCATAAGGCACTAGGCAGATAGATATCTTAAAGTTAACTTTTAAAACTGACATTAGCTTAGAGATAAAACAGAAGAATAATGAAATCTAAATAATTGGCAAAACTGATATTTATAAAGCCTTTTTAAAGAACTAATGTTAATGGTAATATAAGATGTTTCTTTATAAGGAAATATTTAACAACCAGTGGCATTGCTGGTTGAAATTTATAAAATCTTTCTATTAAAGAAATTTTTCAGGAAAGTAGGTTTCTCAAATTCACTATTATTACTATTTCAAGTATTGATGGGGGGTTTCATTTTTAACACTTTGTTTGAAGTAGTGTGAAATGTCAACATTTTGATTACATCGTTATTTTCTCTTCAAGTTACACATACTATTCATTCTACTTGTTGCTGCTGTTAAAAGTACTCAAGTAATGTGGTTTCTGTTATTCCGTACAGTTGTTTGTAGTTCTATAGCACCAGTCCACAAGGCTTGAAAAAGAATGCTTATCTCTAAGACTTACAGGCTTCATTCACTCAAAGTCATTGATCTGAGAAAACAGTTGACAGTTTAGATATTTATGAATAGGTTGGACACCATATAAGACATCCATATGAAAGTCTCAATCTGACAAGATTGATCAAGAAAATGACACAAGATCTTAGGTTAATCTTTTGGTTTTGTAGCATTATGCAGTGTTAGGAAAAACTACCTTTAGTGCAGCCTATTCTACATTCAATTTCTCTATCTCCTATATTAAATTTGTTATAACTGATCATCTAATTGATAAATGTGAAAAAAGAAACTTGTCTAAAATCTACACCATGTCGTTGTGGTCTTAAATCTGGTTTTCATTATATACCAATCCCTCACAAGTCTGAACCATCCTCATCAAGTGGTAATAAGTGATCCTGCTTTGGTTAATCCAAGATTAACAGCACACCATGGGCAGAATTGGCCAAAGATCAGGTAGGTTGACTGGACAAAGATAGAGGTTTTGTTATATAAGAACTTGCCCTTAGTATATGTACTTGCTTTGGCAGTACATATACTAAGGTTTTGTAGATTTTCTAAAATAACTAAACTGTTTAAAAACAACTGATAATCATAGAAAATGAGGACTTTTTTTAATTGTTCTACTTGACTGAACTATGTTTTAAGGTTGTACATACTTACATGCATATACGAGACATATATGTATATATATACATACAATTGTTATTTAAGACATTTTTGCCTTTGCTAGATGGACTGTGTCACAGTCAATATTACACGAAATATTAAAAAAAAAAAATCATTATTATACAAAAAGAATTATATACGCTCCCTTAGAATAGAAAGAACAATTAAAGGCAAAGGTTCTGTGGTTTTACAAATGTTCACTGCACACAGCAACTATTGCCATGCTTGATGTTATGGCAGGAATTTAGCACTTTACAGTGTATGGCAAAAGGCCACCACAAAACAGAGAGAGAAAGGGAAGTAGAGAGAGAAAAGCACATGTAAGTCACACAAAGGCTATCAATAAGAAAGACAGTAAAAGCAAATCAGAGAAAAGACTGGCTACCATTAAAGAACACCAAAGCTGCAATGCCTGGCACTGTCTTTATTAAAAACGGCAGACAGTCAAGCGTTGGGCAAAGCGCCAACTTTTAAAAAAAATGTAAATGGTATGAGAATAAAGTGCTGACAACAAAAATTCAAATATTATAAATACACTTGGCAGAACTTTTGGAAGCTTCACTTGCAAACAAAACTTCAGATTTCACAAAAAACAGCAACGATAAACAAGATACTATTTTTTGGTAAGCTATTTGAAGCTAAGCAAAGAAATCACTTCAAGGACAATTTCAAATAACACTTAAGATCTGAACATTTAAGTTCAACATCAACCATTAATGTCAATTATTATACACTTATTTACTCAAAGTACTGTTATAGTCACAATATTCTGGCTGTTGTACAATCAAGTCTTTTTCAGGTATCTTTTATATTCAGTGATTTTCTTTGAATTTCAAGCTGAACACTTTATTCAATCTACAAGGAGAAACTGTTCCTGTTCCACTGTTTATATTAAGGTATATCTTATATTGGTTAATTATTCGGTTATTTTATTCTTTTTGGCTAATTCATCCTAATCATATGGCCTATATTTTGTCTTGCAGGATTTCAACTTGACTGTTACATGTCCAATCCCTGAATAGACTGGCAGTGGAAACCAGGAGAACAGGCAGAGTCTGTATCAATGAGTTCATACACTTGTGACTAAACTTATCAATAAACTTCTCCTATAATGTTCAATATAAGGATGACATTTTTTGTAAATAGTATTAAAAATTATGATAAGAGAATTTAGTTATGATTTGTTTAATTTATTGATATTTGCATGTGTTCTTGAATTCAAAAATAATTTTGATGACTTTAAAAGCTGCTGGGGTTGGAAAGGTTTATTTAGTTTTTTCATTCTGAAGTTAACTGTAGTTTTGAATAGCATGAGGGACAGAAATAAACTTGTTGACATAGGTAATTTCTGATCAATCATCTCTATTTTTAAACTTATTAATTGCTTTGGTAAAGTTTCTATTTCTTATTTAAAATGAACTGAGAAAAACAAAAAGATTAAAATGTGTAAAAATAAATAAATAAATAAAGCTGCTAAAGTTATCAACTGAGAAAATGTTACTATTTAGTTAATGTCAATTGCTATTGAAATATTTTCTGCCATTTGTACATGTTTCCTTGCTGAAAATAATTATTTAGAAGGAATTTTATATATATATATATATATATATATATATATATATATATATATATATATATATTATGTGATTAATGCCAGTAACTACTAGTGGTTTGAACTAAACTGAATGTCTATCAGAAACTTTGAGTTGATCTGTGATGATCCCAATATGTACTGGGTTTTACCCTAGAGAATGTTAAAATATGTTTTGTACTTTGTGTTACCTCAGAAAACTAAAAGACCTACTAGTTACAAGGAATGATCTAGAATGTAATCTCAAAGCCACCAAGTGCAGAATTGAGCCTCAAAATATGTCTTTGGATGCACCAATATAAAGAAGAAAGTGAACACAGCTGAATTTAGAATACAGACACACAGGACAATTAAAATATGAGAAATTATATAAAACCTAAACTGTGAAGGGTTTGGTTTGGTTGTTTTTGTTTAGTGGCATATCAACACCTCTATGGGCTATTTAATGCCAAAATCCAAATATTTTGTACACAATTTTGTCTTCAATTACAGATATTTTGAAGATAATTTTATATATTCAGGGCAAACATGTTTTTGTTTTTTATATAGTGTTCAGAGATGATAAAATGCATTGCTGGTAATTTTACTATCAAAGTATATTTTTATACTTTAGTGCTGCATTGCCTTTTTGCCATAAAAATGTATTACAACTGGTCATTTTTTAAATAAATATTTTGTTGATATTTTTACCATAATGTATTTTCATACTTTCTTAGTGAACCACCAAACACAAATCAAAGCACTATTTTCTTATAGCTGGGTTCCTTTGATCAATAAAAGGAAACAGAAAGAATCCCTCACACCCTTGCAAGTAGAAAGAATAACCTGAAAAAACATACCCTTGATTTGGCAGAGTCCAGAAATGAATAAACAACTTTTTTAATGTATTAAATATTTAGTCTCATAAACTATTCAGACATTATTATCATTACAAATATTTAATTAATAAGTGAATTATTTGTAAACAATACATTTTTCAAGCATGTGCATGTAATTGTGTTGATACTGGCTCAACCAGCTACAATAAAAAAAAAATTAGCTGGTCTCTGTGGGTGATTTATGGATTTGCTTTGCTCCAGTTGCTCTTAAGTAATAGAGTCATTGATTTGAAAAATCAATTGTAATTTTTATAGCAAATGAAAATCAAATTAGACAATTTTATTAGTTTATTTCTATAACCTTTGCTTTTATAAATATGAAAAAATATGAAAACTGATAATACCCAAATTAAAACATAGCAAACATATAACAAAAATACCTAATTTGTCATTTTCATGCCTTAACTGAGAAACAAAACTAAAGAATGCATTACATTTCTAACAAGAATGTGTGTCTGAATGTTTCCCTTAGCAAGAAGTTTTGTAATCATATTTCAATTTTGGGCACTTCAACATGGTGTAATGGTTAGCAGGCTTGTCACATTAGAACAATTACAACTAAATAGAGAGTTTGATCTCCACTGGGTGCCCTATAATTTTGGCCTTGTGCCACATCTAAGCTATGCTTAGAAATCCACCTTATCATATCTCAACTATAAATAGATGCTTCTATTTCTTATATTAACAAATTTGCTAGCCACTTCTTCCCATCAGAATCTATCTTACACATTTGTAAGTCTACCATTCAACCATGCATTGTATATTGCTGCCACGTATGGCCTAGTACTTCCTTTATGTATTTAGAGATTCTTGATAAAATTTTTAAAAGAATCTGCAATATCCTTGGTGCTGACCTGGCATCTCAGCTTTACTGTCGTAATGTAGCTTATCTGTACTTTTTTCATTGTAATTCTTCTGATGAGCATTCTTCCTTGGTACCTTGACTTTACAAATTTAAGCCCAGTACTATATGCGTTGTGGTGCATTAGATATCGGCTCGGAATGAGAAATCGGGGAGCCGTGTTCGAATTCCAGCTGAATTTATTGCATTCACTTACGCGCAAATACCCTTGGGAAAGGTATTAATCCGTCTCTTCCTTCCAGTTATGGGTTAAATAACAGGACAGATTGGGTTCTATATAGCCTTGGTCGGCAACCAGTCTACCACAGAAAGCAATGGCAACCTACTGCGGGATAATCTTCTGCCCAGTCAGTCATGTCTCTTTCAAGACATGATCACCCAAGCGTGTTTCACGTATGGCACTTAACTGACTGACTGAATATAATAGTTGGAATCATGATTGACTTCTGGTCATAAAGTGGGGGATCGGTTTTCTATTGTTATTAAGTAATAAACTGATCACCCACTAATTATTACATAATAATAGAATACATCTCTTCTCCCTCTTGTTATGAATCCAATAAAAGGACAGATTGGGTTCTATAGCCTTGGTCGGCAACCAGTCTACCGCAGAAAGCAATGGCAACCTACTGCGGGATAATGTTCTGCCCAGTCAGTCATGTCTTTTTCGAGACATGATCACCCAAGCGTGTTTCACATATGGCACTTAACTGACTGACCTAACAACTAAAAGAAAATGGGGTTAAAAAGAAGGATATGGCATTTAACTG
This sequence comes from Ascarosepion bandense, assembly GCA_037127315.1. Taxonomy (NCBI): domain Eukaryota; kingdom Metazoa; phylum Mollusca; class Cephalopoda; order Sepiida; family Sepiidae; genus Ascarosepion; species Ascarosepion bandense. Next base: position 2,709,359 of record JBBBDQ010000768.1, on the reverse strand, counting down.
ACTATATTGGCAGCTGGGGTTTCATAGTTTTACAGTTGAAGTTACTATATATAACCATAAGTTATATGTTAACAGTTTATTTTGTCACACTTCTTCATGTGAAACACTCTTCTGGCCTCTTACTTTCCAGTCATCTTTGATTTTAAAAAATTTAAATGCTATACCAATTGTTATTTTCTGTATTCTTAATTCCTATTCATTTATTGTTCTCTCCCTTTAATAATGTATTTATTTTTTGTATATTCTTTTAGACTCAGTAACCCCTTGTATCTTAATGGCTTTATTACCTTGATTGGAGCTTGGAGTAAAATGATTAAAAAAATATATACGAAAACCGTTATCAACAAGAGAAGTAACCCTTATTCAAATTTTCAATTAGAATTATAACTATTTTATTACCACTTCTTCACTTTTATGTATTTTTGTTTGTTATTATTGCTATTTATATGAAATAACCAATCTTTGTATATCCATTTATGTGGTACACACAATCTGGTAATCTTTTATGGTACCAAGTTGTTAAGGAATAGTTTGTGTTTTACCAAGTATTACCAGAATAAATCTTTAAACCAACACAATTACAATTTTTAGTTTGTAAAGAAAAATAAAAGAACATCAGTGAAACTAAATAAAACTTAAATAGTTTAATATCCAAAGTATTAACATCATAAAGTACATCTCTTAATGTGTATTTATAATTTCAGTTACAAACTTATTGAGTATGTATAAAAGTAATTCTTGACGACTGTGCTGCACAGCATGCTAATGTTCTGCACTATCTTCTTTAGTGCACCATGAAATATCGTCATGGTGTGTGTGTGTGTGTGTGTGTAAGTAGTAATGGTACAGCTTTAGTATTTGAATAAATGAATAAGTATTAAACTTTTTGTCCCACATTAGCTAAAAAGGCTTTACCAGTTTTATTACAATTTTCTACTTCTTATTTATATGAATTAGGCTTCTCAACCCTAAATAACTTAAAAAATAAAAAACAAGAAAGACTATGCTCAACTGAAGAAGAAATGAGGGTTTGTTTATTGCACATTTGACCAAACACTGAAGAAATAACAAAAAAATACCATGCACAGATTTCTCACTAAATAATCTGCACATATTTGTGTATGTATTTTTTAAAGGTCTATTGTTTTATTTCATCTCATTTAAATTAGATACCTCCACTAATTCGCTGAAAAAACAGCATAACATGATGTTAAAAGGGGCTCAAAGTTAATAAAAACAAAGTTTTATCATCAAAATGTTTATGCCATTATTAAGAGGAAAGTATGTTTTCAATTATTTTAAAATGAATGTTAATCCTTTTTAACAAATTCAAAATTTTCTTTAAAAATCTTTTTTTTTTAATCAGCGAGTGACTAGATTTTTACCAGACTTTACTATGATAAATGTAATATTACTAAACTCATTTTTTTTCCAGTGAAAAACACATTAATTTGGAAATTCTTACAAAAATCAATGGTGGGATTTTAAGAAAACTTTTAGGACTTACTTATTCACAATTGAATGAAATTATTTTTGATTTTATAAAATCTTAGTAAAAATATTTTTTTACATCTGTTACCCTCACTCCTAAATGTACAATTAATTTCCTGAAATTTCTAGAAATGGACTACCATCTGCAAACTTTGTTTTATTAGTTAAACGAAAGACTACTTGGGAAATGTAAATCATTTGCCATTTTTCCAAAAATATACTTCAAATAGTGAAATAAAAATGCAATAAAACTATGTCACTTTTTATTTAGATAAGCTTTTAATTGCTTTTATGAAATTATTAAATATATCATAGTCTGAAGAAAAAAAAGTTTTTGATGAATATTGAATTCTTAATTATAATAGAAAATTAAAGTTCCAAAAATTTTTAAAAATTTCTTCAAATTGCTGTCTGTCTTAGATTAAGTTATTAAGTGAAGACTATATTTACTAATTGAAAATCTAAACTTATTTATAAATGGAACTTTGTGTGTGTGTGTGTGTGTGTGTGTGTGCATCCGTTACATATAGACTCCAAAACGGCTCAACCGATTTTCTGGAAAATTTACACAGTTGTACTATAAGCGTCTGCGAGTGTTCTTAGCTAGGTTTTGTGTTGAGCTACCCCTGATAAATATCAAAAATCGGTAATTGAAAAAATCGGGTTATAGAAGGTATGGTCTGATTTTAATCAAATTTGATACACTCATAGACAAAGACATAAGAAACGATATTCAGAAGTTTCAAGGTTGCAGTTCTTACAATAGTGCAGAAAATCGATAATATATATATATATATATATATATATATATATATATAAAAGGCAAGATCAAAATCAGTTTTTCAGCCCTTTTATTTTAGTTTTTGCTTTGGGTTTGGCTCTGAGTAGATATAATTGTAGTTCTTAGTCTCAGCCATGATACCATTTACTCAGAGGACTTATTTAGCCTTCAAAATTCAGTTTACGATTAAAAAAAAACTTATTTGATATCAATACCAGGAAATCAAAATTTAACTTACATCCATTCATTTTTCTTTCAGTCTACGGTTTCGCTTTAACTGGAAACAACTATTGCTTTTTAGTCTTTCATGCCAACGTCCAAAGGGTCTGAGCTCCAGGACCATGGATTAGTTTTAAAGCTTTCATTACACCTGAGCAATGCAGGGTTATACTGCTAGTATTAATATATTAATACAAAACTTCATGCACCAAGATTTTCAAAATAATTAAAAAAAATCTTTTAGGGTGTAGAAATTTTCTTTTGAGTATGGAATGTCGTAAGTGATATATCATTAAAAGGTCACATGTTTCAAGAGTTGTTCCCCTTACAAAACATTCACTTTGGTTTCATAAATTTATGTAAATTCTGGTAACCATACTTAGCTTGTCAACACATCTGGTTGTCATCAATAACTTAATGAATCAGAAAAATATGATCTCCGTGATGAAGAAATACTTTTTACTCTAAATTCCATGCTATAAGAAAGTAATACTTGTTTTAAATCAGATTAATTTGACTTTAAATTTTCTAATTTTGCAAAAAATAACATGTCACAGATGTATATTTTATTTTTGCAAAATTTTTAAAACTGAAAATTAACTTTTGTTTACAAACCTGTCAATCTGTCAAGAATGAACAAAAAATTGATAATTTTTGAAAAGTCTCAAAAAGTTGAGATTCCAATCAATATAATTTCTATTTGAAATATACCAGAGTATTTTTCTTACTTGAAATAGTAAATTTAATCATTTAGCTTTCAATTAAAGCTAAAATGAAAGCTTCAAAAAAGCTTTTTCATTTAAAAAAAATCTCTTTAGTACTTAAGTATCAAAAATGAGTGGAGGTACCTAAGTTAAATGAATACACTTTAAAAATGAAGTTTACTATGGTATTTTCATTTCCTTCTAGGTATGCCAACACTTAAAAAGTTTGAGAAATACTGGTGTATACATAAATATACATTCCAACTAAAACCTATAAACATTTATGTTGAGGAGTTAAATCAAAGGAAATTACATCAAAAGTTTAAACAAAAAATATCCATTGAGATATATGTCACTTTATTTAAATTATCAATTAAATTTTAAAATATTAAGAAATAAATACAATGAATGTAAGATATGTTACGTAAAGTGAAATATTTTAATTTCAAAAGAGACATGAAAGTTCCTCTGAAAGTGATGCTTACTATTGTATTATATTGGTGGTATGGTAGTAGAGGATGAACCTTCCCATCAAGAATCCTTAATACTGTTTGTCTTGTTACAGATGGCAGCTGAATGGCAGACCAGCAAGATGGTGTCTGATATAAAAGTGAATATGAAACAAAGGTGTTTCACTGAATTCCTCCATGTGAAAATATTACCCACATTGAAAATTATCATGTTTATCAATGATTTACATTGACCAAACAATGGATGTGACCACAGGTTAAGTGGCAGGTAATGCAGTTCAGTAGTAGTGACAGTGATGTGCATGAGAAAGTGACTTATTTCTGCTAGTTTTTACAAGTCTAAGGATTACGGGTTTATCACTGGCAAAAAAACAAAAACAAAAACAAAAAAACAAACAGCCAATATGGAAAAATTGCAAATTAAAGATGGGAGGAATCTCTTTTAGAGCATTATATAAGTGTGGTATGAATGTTCTTATTCATTGTTGACAAAAAACAGCACAGCTAAGTGTGATGATTATATGAGAAATTAATGTTTTTGTAACTTTAATCTTGCTCTATCCAGTTGTGTTATTATATTCTCTGTATCTGATTTAGTTTCTATAAAAACAAATAGATGGTATTACGTTTGGGACATCAGCTCATCTGCATCCTTGGAATATTCATAACACTGTTAGTTAGCAGGCTATTTGAAAAACCCTACAAAATGTTTTTCTTTAACATTTAACAAATGGCAAGACAAATTTTTCAGGATTAGTCAAGTAGCTTTCTGAATATCTGTCAAAATCTTCAAGGTATTTCTGGTTTTAGTCAAAACATTTGTGTAAAATATAAGCAGTTTTATTTATTTACTAAAAATAAGATGAAATCTATTTTTACAAATTTGAATTTTTGAAGCTTACAAATTAAATTTTATTTTAATATTGGCCTTTTGATTCAATTTTTAAAGATTGAATGTGTTTTTTTGTTTTATTTATTCTATAAAAATCAGAAAGAACATTTAAGACAATATATAACAAGAAAATTAAAGACTAACTGGTATAACTATATTTGAAATGGGGTGTTTTAAAAACACATGAGTACTAATGCTGAGGCAATGTCCTGATGTGACACTGGTATCACCAGAGGTTGACCAAACAAAAAGGGAAAGAAAGAAAGAAAGAAGATAGAGTCTACTAACTGGGTGATAATTATTGGAATTGCAAGAAAATAGATTGTAAAGTTAAGAAAATTGAAAATGAAATGCATTGAAAAATTATGTTTTAAAATAATTCCAAAGAAAATCAAACCCAAATTTAACTAGACGGAATGCAGTAAGATTGAGCAAAACCAAGACTACCCATCTTTCCCTGCTTCCCAACAATAAAAAAAGAGATCATTAATGTATCCTTTAAGATGTCAAACAGAAAAACATGTTGTTGATAAAGAAATCTAGGTGGTCTCTGAATAAAAAAGCTAGGAAAAAAAAAACATCAGTTTTGAATCAGCCACACAGAAGAAAAGTGTCCACACAGAGATAGAGGCCAGACTGATGTGCTTGTTCATTATAATTTCTATGGCATTCATCCTGAAAAAATTTATATCCAACATTAATTTGAATTCCTTTGAAAAATTAATTACAATTTTGAAGTGACCATGAACTTTTCGCCCATGGTCACTTGATGGTTGTGTGGTCTTTCCATCATAAAAAATGCATAAAAAGAGGAAATATAAACTTTTTTTTGTCACTAAAAAGATTGGGAATAATTTTCTTTCTTTTTCTTTCCCACCCATGACAGTTCTTGAGGGGGTCTGATTGACTGAGAAATCACAGCAAGCGAAAAAAAGATAGGAAAAGATTAAAGACTGAAAATCCCTTTTATTTTTGCCTTATGCCATCTGAAAGTTGGATTCATCACAAAGACAGTGTAACAGCTCTTAGTGTGGGTTGAGGGTAAATGCTGAGAAAGAAGACAGATTAGCACTGCCTATATGGAGTGATGGTGTGAGATGAGTCATGAAGAGAATTGGAGCTAAGGGGCATCTTGATTTCTCTGACCACTCTCAAAAGGAGCTGGATAACCCCAAATTTAGAAAATCATTTGAGCAAATATTTTATGAGAATATGGAATTTCAGAAAAAAGTTGATGCTAAGGGTAGAAAACAACCAAATACAGACCCTGGTCAAACCCACCTCTACCAGATACAGGACTCCATATAGGCTGGAGATTTGGACAACTTGTACAGAGTCCCTACACTACTGATACAGGAATCCACATTGTTCGGTGGGACCGCCTGACAAAGACTTTCTGTCAGCCCTGAATCCCAAAACTTTAATTTACTACTAACACAAGCTGCAGACTCCAAAGGAGATCCCAGTGTCATTTGATCATAACAGTAATTGGGAAGGGTTAAAATCACTGTATACAACAAGTCATATATAAACCAAACTGTTATTACATTTTTAACCTAATTCTTTATTCAAAAGAATTCTTATTTTGTGTAGTTCTCAGCTGTTGAACTGTCCTTACTTCAGTTTGCTTCATCAGTGATCTTCTCATCCTGAGATCAAAACATGTGTCAGAGGAGTGAATGATTGTAAACAGATAAATGCCAGCTAAGTTGAATGGAACTGTGCTCACCATAACGATACCATTGACAAATCAGTCATGTATTAATTAGAAAAGAGTCAGCTGAATGGTAACTGCAGTGGTCTGAGGAATCTTAAAGACCAACACAATATGTTGGGTTACATTATTGACTTTCATTGATGAAGATTGACTCTTGGTGTCACACTACAGTACTAATGGAAAGTTAAATGAAACATTATATATTTGAAAACAATTAAGACCAGTTGGCACATTTTTGCTGCATTTTTGTCTTTGTAGATTTTGACAATTTGACAAACTCAGGTGAGTGTTTCACATAATTTTGTCAATGAAGAAATGACAATATCATTGCACTATAAACATTACTTAACCTAGGGGTAATTTTTGTTGTTTATAATTACTATAAAATAGATAATGATAACAATAACTGGATAATACTGACCTTAATCTTATGGCTTATCTAAAAAAGTAATGTAATGAATGAGTTATAACCCAAATAATATCTGTACCTTAAAGACCTATACAGACATAAAAAATATCTTAAGGATGAGTATAAGTGAAAAGAAGAAAATCTTAGTAAGTACATGACTGAAGTGGACATAAGGTGTGACTCAAATATGTAATAGGTAGGTATTTGTTTGTATGAGCTTTGGTTTGTTGGTCATATTTCTGCAGCTGTGATTTTGAGTAGTACTAAATATATGGAATAAAATGATGATGATGAAAAAGTTGTCAGAATGAATCAGTAAAACTGAAACTATAAGGCAAGGATAAAGAAGTACATGATAAAAAGAATAAAGAAAATGATACTAATAGGATTAAAGAGTGGGAAAGGGAGAAGAGATCTTTATCCAGTAAAAGAATCAGTAAAAGGTGGAGAAAATAGCAGAAAGTAGGTGAGGGTAATGATATAAATTAAGAGAAAACATCAGAGAGAGAGGATGTTAAAAAAAGGATATAGAAAAAGAGGGAAGTAAAGAATGGCAGAATGGCGAAATAAGAAAAGAAAGAAAGAAGTGAAGAGTAGAGTGAAGGAATGAAAATGAAAAAGAATAGAAGAAAAAAGGTATGGATATAAGAGGAAGATGAAATGAGAGAGAGAGTGTAAAGAAGGGAGCAATTCAAATAACGTATGACACCAACAAAAAACTGGACAAACAACAACATTTGCTTACCTTGATCCGGAATGACTAGAAACCAACAAAGAACAGGTTACAAACTAAAATTTCTAAGCAGGTGATAGATCAAAATTAAAAGAAGAAATTAAATAAAAATATTGCATGTTACTGGAAAAAATAATGAACATGAAGCAGGTATGAAATAAACAATAAAAAACAACTTGGTGCTTGAATTAAATAATAATGAAATAGGTAATAAATGATATATATCTGCATTGTCACAGAAATAAGTGAGTCTACCATGTATAAAGATATGAACTGGATTTTGATCTGAAATTTTTGCTATATAGTGTTTGATCTATGTGATTAATGAAAAATGTTGGGGTAAGTACATTGACAAGGAAAAAGATTATGTTGACAAATATTTATTGTATAAAATGCATTTTGTCAATATTAGGCTATAGGCTTACTGATATATATGTGTGTGTGTGTGTTTGTTAGGCTAGGTGGCTTGATTTTACAACATGTTCACCCTCATTTTACATTATTTACACTTGGATTATTGCCCTCATTTGCATCAAAGTATGTAAATAATGTGAAGGGATTTTCTACAATAAGTAGGTTGGGTATCTGCCAACAAAGAGGTACAGAAAAATCAGCAGCACCAGAATCAAACACTAGATCACAATAAGTGGAGCACGAACAAGGCTTCCTCATAGGAACAACAAATGTATTGGACAAATGGAAGTGAAACACCAAGGATTGAACTCTTCACTCAATAATAATAGTCAACTAAACTTGCCTCACTAACCATTACCCCATTCTGAAGTGCTGTGTGTGTAGAGAGAGAGTATAACAAGCAAGGTTACCTCCTGTTGGTTACATTGAAACAGGTTTTGAAGTCATCATTAACTTCTGTTGGTTAATGATATCTTGCTTGATATGAACTGACTGATTTCTTTGTTTTTTTTTATGGCTTATCAACCCTTTGTGGGTTATTTAAAGTTGAAATATATTTTGGATTATAAAAATAATTCTTTTCATTTGTGAACATTGCATTAACATTTTTTAGAATAACACTGATTTTTCCAGATGCGATTTCTACTATTTAACCCATAACTAATGGAAGGAGATGTATTCATATCTTTCTAATTCCAAGGGTATTCAGAAATAAGAGAATGTAAAGTATCCAAACCGGAATTCAAACTTGGCTCTCTAACTTCTTATTCTAAGCCACTATCCATTAAACCACACATATACCGACTGCTTGATATAAAGACAAAACATGAAAGAATAGATAACTACTGAAGAAAAAGCAAAAGAGGGGAAGAAAATTACTTGATTCCATTATCAATTGCAAAATATGTTAAGTCTAAACATGAAAAAATTAAGGAAGGGAAAAAGAGTCCAAATTTCCATTCGCAAACCAAGCCAAAATATAGTTAACATCTTTTTTTGTTGGATTATCAGCTACAAAATCACCAACCCCTACCCACATTGTTGTGGATAAAGAAAATGGTTAGCAATCCAGTAGAAAGACATATCAAAGAGTGCATAAACTTCAGGAGTCAAGAGCCAGTTAACTAAAAGTTGTGTTTTGATAAAATCACCATAGAGAAAACAATAAGAAAACATACCCCCCATTTCTCTGGCAATTCATAACTCACTGATATCATATTCATATGAACTGTTTCTTCAGCTACTAAACAAAAACATGTGCAGCAAGTGCTACCTGGCCCATTATTTAGTTACTGCATGTAACAAAGACAAGATTACAGTGGGGAAGAGAATGTTGGGATACTGCATCACTGCAGAAATTTTAAAAATTCTAAACAGCAAATAGGAAGGCTGAATATTCCTATCTTGAGAAAAGAAATGTATAAACAAAAGTGATTTTATAAGTGATGGTCACAGAATAATAGATACAAGAGAAGTGTAAGATGAAAGAGGAGTTGGACTAATGCTAGATAAAAAAGAGAAGGACTGTTAGATTACTGGCAAAGTTTTTCTGGTGATTAAAAAGTGAAACTATTCAATATGGCAATCATTGTGCCACTATACTCCAAAGAAAAGGATACATTTTATAACAAATATTAGAGTCACAAGAAATTATTATTATTATTATTATTATTATTATTATTATTATTATGTAGGAACTTAAATGAAAAAGTAGGAAGGGAACAAGATAGTGAAACCACAAAATGAACAAGGAGAAAAAAGGGTTTTACTGGTGAACAATGAACACTTGCTTTGAAGAATGTCTAAAACGCTTGTGGGGCGGGGAACCAGCAAGAGACATTAAAAACTAAAAAGATTAACCATCACAAACAATTTAGAAATACAGTTTTAAACTCTAAAATATACTCAAATGGTGACTGAAGAAGGAATCACTTCTCAGTCATAACTAAGGATAAAACTACAAAAAATTAAAGCTTAAAGCAATGCCTAAAATGTGATTTAACAAACTCCACAAAAATGTATACAAAAAAAAAACATACAACTGTAGTTAAGTACAAATATGAAACATTTCAGAATGGGTCTAGGGGTCAAAGTGGAACACCAGAAGGAACACAGTGATAACAGCAAAGGAAGTTATTCTAAAGAAAGATAGACAAAAAAGTGAATGACAAGTGAAATTCTAGACCTAATAATGGCAGATAATAGCAAGAAATAGCACAGAATATATTAGTTAAAACAAAATATATATTAGTTTAAAAACACATGAGAAATAAATGCAAACAAGAAAAAGAATAATGGCTTAATAAAACATGTGCAAATATGGAAAAATTACAGAACATAAATGTAGAATATATGTATAAAAAGATAAAATAAATAAGACAAAAAACATGCTCTTCTGCAGGATATATAAAATTTAAAGCAGAAAAAATTTTAACAGAAAAAAAATGTACCACAGCAATGAAAGAAATACAAAAGAGGGCTCTTACATGACAACAGAAAAGGGAAAGCTTACAATATATAAAAGCATAAAATAACTTATATTAAAATCAGTATTTGCCTAGATGAAATACAACAAAGAAGTGAGAACAACTAAGATAGAGAAGCTTACAGTCTTTGATGATTTAGGAACTGATGAGAATACCAAAATGATAAAATATAAAATCACAGTGAAATACTGGAGAACCTCAATAGATAAATCTTTATAGCATTAACAAAGAAACCATACATGAATGAATGTGAACCCCGTTGAATAATCAGGTTGAGGAGACACATAATAATTAAAATGTTAATGAATAGAGCTTGTAGCAGGATTAGACCAGGAATATGAAATGAAAGCTTGACTTTGTATAAGACACTGGAAAAAGAAAGAGAATTTTTATCACCAAAGTGAGCAATACAAATGCAGACAGATCTATACCTAAGTTTCAAAGATTATATTTTGTATATGAAGTGCAAATGTAAATCTAACAAGTTATGGCACAAAATATTTGTCTATACTTCTGAGATGAGGTAGTATTTACATCATTTACTTTGTTCAGACTGTTGTCCTCAAGGACACATGGCCCAGTGGATATAGACATTGGTTAGTTCCAGTGACTTGACCCAAATATTTGTGAGTTCAATATTTGGCTACAGCAGTAGCGAAAATTTAACTTATAGAGTTGAGTTCAAGGGAAATAAGTACATTGCATCCAGAAGTGGCATTGCACATGGAACAAAAATGATATACCCCAGTGGTTGAAATAAAGGGTTCAGCTCAAAATTTCTAGCACCTGATGAAAGCTGGAGCATACAATGGCCCAAATGTCATAAACATGGAAATAAAGATGAGGACAACAGTCCGAACAATGTAAATAAGGTACAAAATATTTCTGATCAAATGCTCTAATAAAGTTAAATACAAAACTTTAAAAAAAATGACTCAGTTAATATTTAAACAGACAGATATTAAGAATTATAAACCTTAGGGAAATTGACAAAAGATTCTAACCTGATTGTCCAGCCAAGGCTAACATTGGTATTGACTTTATCAATATAATCAGCTCCAAGGTCCCATGTACAGTTCATGATTTGCCAGTCATAAACTTTGCAGTTGATGTCTTTTACACTATGAACTTTATCTGTCCCAAAAAGATAAAAAATTAAAAATTAAAACAAAGATAAAATTAAATATTGAACATAATTAGGACATACACTTAAAATTTCTACATGAAGAATCTATCAAAGCAATATCTTCATTTTTATTGGTTTTCAAGTGTTTTATGTTCAAGAATTTTGTTAATTGCAACTAACCGAGAGAGAGAATGAAAACTGATTAAATCTATACATACAATACTATATATACATATATAAAAAGTTTGAATCAGAACCTGACAGAATGATAAATATATGACAATTTATAATACTTCTATTCTGACATGTTTCACTAATGAATCAGTGACCAGAAAAAGAATTTTATTTCAATGAGATCTATATATCTTGTTGAAATAGAATTCTTTTTCTAAGCATTGATTCATTGTTAAAACATATCAAAATTGATGATTTATAAATTCTCTCTCCCTCTTCTCTCTATATATTTCAACTAACAACTGCAAACTGCATGAAACTTTCAAGTTGCAGTTATGAAAGTAGTATGTAGAAACACTCAATATTTAATAATTTGCTTGTATATGTAAGCTCTGCCTTTTGTGGCATTGGGCACTTGGTCTTTTACTATTGTAATCACTTTTATACTTACTGATTATATATCTATATATTTTTTTTCTAAAGTAATTGACTATTAATCTAACATATTTTTATCCTGTTAAATGTTATTTTTAGTGGATACCAATATTTGAGTAGATGTTCCATTTATATTAAGCAGTATATTTATTTTCGTCTACCAAATTGCACATCTTTTTCTTTAATAAAATTTCTTGAATATTCAGGCAAAAGAAATGATGACAACAATGAAGATGAGGACAATAGTTCAAATAAATTACTGTATAAGAATGATAATTCCTCATCATGGACACAGACAAAATGTTATGATGAAAATTATAACCAAAACTTTATTGCTAAAGGCATGCAAAGGACAATTTCAATGTTTAAATGTTTTATTGGCAGTACATGTAACTGGAAGAGAAAATAATGGCATAATGAAGTTGTTAACTTTCTAGACTACCAAAAAAAATGCTTGGAAGGAAATTACCATGAATATTAAAAAAAGACTAACTCCTTGCATGTTAGTGGCTTTTGTTGCCTTGCTTGGGATGAAATGATTAAAAACAAAAAACAAAAAAACAGTGGCTCTGAAAAATTGTTTTAATAAATAGATTTTAGAAATTTCAACTGGCAGTAACACTAACTTTAAAACTTAAAAAAATGGCCAATTAATAACCAACATCTAAAATGCTTGTGGGGTTGGAAAAACCCAGCAGGAGACAATAAAAACTAAAAAGATTAACGATCAACAAACAATTTAGAAATACAATTTTGAACTCTAAAATATACCCAAATAATTTCATTATAATGTTTTCAGTATAGAAAAAAAGAGCAGTTGACAGTAGTCAGGATCACTGAGTGAATGTGAATGATCCTTTCCTTAGCTGCATGGTACGCGCTTCACCAGGGCTACATACAGCCTGGAATTCAAAGTTTTCCTTTTCTTCAACCGGTTGCTAAGACTATAGAACCCAGTCTATCCTACTATTTACCTATACCTATGGGGAGGAGAGTTGGATTCATACCTTTCCTAAGTGTATTAGCACATAAGTGAATGTAACAAACTTAACAGGAATTCAAACTTGACTCTCTGATTCTTCAAGCTGAAATCCATTACTCTACTGTGCTTCCAATATAGAAAAAGACTAATTTTACCATTACCACTGATGTAAATTGGTTGCAATAGATGGTAGGAAATTTTATACAGTGGGAGCAATCTGATTATTATAGATTTTCATTTTAAATATTTAAACCTATCACTAATTAAACAAATTATAAAGTCATAGTTTCCTTTGGGTATAGTGGATATGTTCTGTGGAAGCATTATACGCTACAAGACACCAAGCAAGCAGTTTCCTTAACCCTTTAGCATTCAACACATTTAAACCTGGCAAGTGGTGATTATACAGGGGATCCAGAAGAAGCCAAGCCCCCACCCCCAAATTTTAGGTGTCTCCTCGGTTGCCCTGCCTTATACAAGCTTAAAAAATTTATGAAACTGATCAGTCTCTGATTTTGTTATGATTTGATCTTCAGCACTTTTCCCTCTGCCGTTTCTTTTACATTTTGCTTTTTAAGGACACATACAGAGTTTTGTAGAGGAAAAAAATCAGAGCAGACAAATCACACTGTTCTGCTTGTATTGACGTTAGTATTAATAACCCTTTGATTTTCTTTTGAAATCAAACTCTCTTGTGTTCCAACAGCTTGAGAGTGGAAAGGAGAGCAAGAATAGATTAGAACTCTATTACTATGAATGAAAAGTTATTCTGTTTAATTTAGTGGAGTAACATATTTATACTCAAACTCATTCCTAAGTTGTGTATACAATAGAGGTGTAGTATGAAAATGAAGATGCTGCTTCAGTTTGCCCCCCCCCCCCATCTTTCTCAGAAAAATCTTGGCCCCCTAAGTGTCTCCTCTCTCCTTTCAGAGTTCCAGAATTGCCATTGAACCTGGCCCATAAATATCAACTCTGAAAGTTTCACTTTTTGTCTAACTTTCTGCATATTTACAATGTTGTCATCATATATTATAGCAGAGTAGACATAGGGCAGTTTGAATATTGAGAGCTGATATTTATGGGGCAGGTTTGGGAAACTTGAATGCTAAAGGGTTAAGATTATCTTTTACATGATATCAAAATGCAATTATATGTTCTCTTCTGAACTTTAATTAGTATAATTTGCTAAATTTTGTAAATTATGACAATGACTTAAGTCAACAATTTGTTCTTTCTCTTCAAATTATATTCAGATATTTTCAATGTTAAATCTGATTTACCATTTCATTATGAATAATGACAATAATAGTAACAATGCTATGATCTGAACATTTTATTTGCTTAACTTATTAAATTATAACTGACCAAAGTTCAATTTTTTCACACAATCATTTAATTTTTTTAAAAACCTGCAGACAACCCTGTGGAACCACAGCCTTATCAAACTAAATTTACTGCTTTTGCTTCTATAGCAAGTAAGTTTTTATGGGATGGAGTTGGTAGCCTCATACCCAACTAGTTTTGAATTTAGTTATCATTCTCCTAGGTTAGTTGTTAACCAAAGCTAGATAGTAGCTATTAATTCTAAGCATAGGAGTGGGGAGAAGAGATGGATTCATACCTTTCCCAAAGATATTTCTGTGAATTCCCTTAGCTGGAATTTGAACTTCAAATGTCATCCCACATCTCATGCTGATAACTGACTTGTTTCCCACACAGCCATTAATTTTTTCTTTTTTAAAATGCTATGTCCCTCAAGGATGTAGGCAGACATGACTTTCGACAGATTACTTTTTATTATCTGTGAATGATTATGACTCTCCACAGATTCCTTTTCCTTATTATCTGTGAATGACCATAAATTCTTGGGAAAGGGACTTTTCTCTCCTTAAAACTAAATGCTATGTCACTACAGAACATAGGCAATCATGACTCTCCACACATTCCTTTTCTTTATTATCTGTGAGTTATCATGACTTTTTAAAAAAGGGACTTTTCTCCTGAAATGACTCCAGGGCACAGGCAATCATGACTCACCCCAGATTTCTTTAATATTTGTGAATTGCATTGAATTATTGGGAAACTTTGTGGTTTCCAATTTCCTTCTCCATAGTTTGAATTCAGTTTTCCTTCTTTTAAAATGGTTTCTACCCAATTCTAGAGTGACCCATCTAGTCTGCTATTTAACCTATAACTGGGTTATTATTACATAATACTGTATTTTTATTATGAGAACTGAATTCTTGTGTTACAAAAGAATAACACTTTTACACAGTCATATCGCAAATAACATTATAAAAAAATCAATAAAAGAAATTAAACTTACATTCTACATTAACAGTTTGTGAACCAATTATACGTTTTGGTAATTTAACAGTTCTGTTTCGAGTGCTAAAGCAGGTGTAATAGCCAGCATCTTTTGGAGAGGACACATTCATTCGAAGTTGGATTGTTCTAGAGTCAATCCTTTGAAATAAGCGAGGGTTAATTTCTGATCCATTATGCGTGAAGTAGAGGATAGGCGGGATTTCCATTCTGGGATCTGTAACTGTACAGTTCAACACCAGCATGTCACCAATGAACACATATGGACTTTTGGGAGTCACTGAAAACACAAATACAAAAACAGAACAAAATTAGTGTTTAAAAAGAAGTTAATTCATTTTAGAACTTAACAAGTTGTTGCTTGTTTGATTTTAATTTATGAAAAAAAAAAAAAAAAATAAAAAAAAAACATCAAATTTGTAGCAGTTTTTTTTTTCTTTATAAAGTAGATAGATTTCTTAAAATTTATTTTCATCTTTGTGGACTAATGTTGCAAGATTAAGTAATTTGAATAATTTATCAGAGAAATCATCTTTTCACTAATTTTACCACATATGGTGCTTCTGATATATATTTAGAGATTATTGATAAAATACAAAGAAGAATCTGCAATATTATTGGTTCTGACCTGGCATTTCTACTTCCAACCATGTAGTTTCACTGTACCTTTTCTATAAATTTTCATGGTAACTGTTCTGACAACTCTTTTTTCTATGGTACCTAGATTTTATAAACTTAACTGTTGTAGTGGATTGATGGTAAGGTCTCATCATCTTAAAGTTGAAATGGCTAGATGTAACTGTAACCTCTATTCTGGCTTCTTGCTTTCCTGTCAACTTTGATCTTCAAAAATTTAAATGCAGTGTCTTCTTAAATCCTGTTCTTTTATTGTTCTCTCTTTTTAATAGTGTTTTTCTTTTTATCACACTCAGTAAAACCCTTGCATTTTTGTGGATTTACTGTCTTGCTTGGGGTGAAATGATAAAAAAAAAGAAAAAAAAGTTTATCATTTCATTTTTTTATCATTTTTTACCTCCTAAGCAAGGCAATAAAGTCACTAAGATGCAAGAGGTAACTGAGAGTGAAAGAAACAGAAAATGTTATTAAGGGAAGAGAGAGAGAGAGAAAAAACAATAAATGACAAGGATTCAAGAGGACAGAAGATAACAATTGATGTTGCAATTAAATTTTTGAAGATAATAATTAACAGGAAAGCAAGAAACTGGAAGAGAGTTCCACAGGTGAGAAGTGCACAAGAAGAAACTATCAGAATAGAACTTATGGTTATGTCAAGCCATTTCAACAGTAAAGTGGCGAGACCTAGCTGTTAATTTAGTACTGTGCTTAAATTTATAAAGTTGAGCTATTAAAGAGGAATTGTCCTGAAAATATTCATAAAAAAGTGCAGGGAAGCTACATTATAGCTGTAGGAAAGTATCACAATAATCACATACAATATTACCAGAGTTTTGTAGCTAATCAATTAGACAGGCTTATAGTGTTATAAAAAGTAAATATTTGACTTACCCCCATTGTATGAAATCCCTTTTATCAATTGAAAAGTGAGAAAGAAGAGCAGTGAGACACACTGCATCCATAAGGTAGCCATATCTTCACAACATTGACAATAGCAGCAACTTAAAAGGCAAGAAGTTTGTATCAGGTCTGAAAATAAATATAAAAAGATAAACTATTTAGAAAGCTATTATTATTAGTATTATTTTTACATACAAAGTTTAAAACATTTTAAATAGTGTTTTTATATATATCACAGCCTTATTTAGTGTCAGTAAAGCTGGCATTAATTCCTAACCAGTGGCAAAATTCTTTTTTTTTTTTTCAATACACAAAATACAGATTGAGTGCCTAAATTTGCTAAAACAAATTTTACAAATCTTGTGTGGCATGTATGTTGAAAATTATACAAACTAATTAGTATATTACCATTTATTTCTTTTTATTAGATACTATTTTTGGTTTGCTCTAACTAGAAAAAAAAGAGGCTCTATTTCTTCCCATATAGATTGTATACCTGAAAGAAACTTTGGAACGAATTGGTTGAAACATTTGCTAACTACAAAACAACAAAAAGAACCAAAACAATAGTGTTTAACTCAGTGATTGAAAGCAATCATGACAAAGTTTTAATGAAGTTCCTTCAAAATGATTGCTTTTGATTGTGTTACAATAGTTACTATACGAACATGTATTTTACAAAAAATTGTTAAACCTTGTATACTTTTGATTATTGGGTAACAAGGAAGACAAAATCTGCGCAACATGTTCTCTTCAATTTAAAAATGGTAAAAATGCGACTAGACCTAAATAATTTGGAAAATTTCAAATTCTCTAAATGACAATTTTTACAGCTGAAATGAACAGCTGAAAATTTTTACAGCTGAAAAGTAATATTGGTAATATTTTTGCATGTTTACTTGCTATGAGTATAAAAATATATGAAAAAAAAAAATCTATTTCTTCATTTATTTATAGCAGAACAAACAATATAAAATAGCAGAAAACATAAATAATTTATGTATAAAATATGGTTGGTAGGTCTTTTGGTACATATATATTTGTTTTATATATTCGGCAAAACTGAAACAAGATAATTTCAATTTTAATTTCATTAATTTTTCAAATATATGTCAATGTTATTTTTTCACACTTTTTAGATAAATGACATTCAAATAAAAAATATTAAAAATGAAAAAGGCAACATTAAAATAATGTTTTGTTGTGCTTAAGGATGTTACAATTGATTACATCCAATCATTTGCTTTAAATCCTGGACAAGATCATCATTGCTTTCAATATTGTAAAAAAGTTATTCTTAAGTTATCTTGCTTCTATTTTTTTGTTCACAAATTTGTCATGTTTTTAAAATAGAAGTAATCATGCACTGAGCATATAACTTTAACACATTTAAACAGGAACTAAAAAATTAAAGACCACAAACACACACACATGGTTAACTCTTAAAGAAATAAATGAATAAATGAAAAAAAAAAAAAAATAGAAGAAACAAAGTATTAAATTTAAGTCTTTATCACACATGAAGGAAAAATTCTGCCAATCACAAATCAAATAGTTTTACTTTTAATACTTTCTTTTATATTTTTAACCAAGTCAAGTAAAAACATTTTTTTCTGAATTTGTTTCCTTTTTTCCTGTGAGTACAGTTTTAGTCAATGTTAATTTAGTCAAAAACATTTTTGATGAACTTTTGTATTGAAAACATTCAAGAAATCAACAGACATGGAGAGGGATAGGCTCTGTCAGGTCTACTTGCTCGAGACACACTAGGCATGAATGAACATTTCTCCAGTTTTCAATCCAGATATATGGGGGGATGTGGTCAGGTGCTCAATTGTGCAGTGACCTTATAACTCCACTCAGTCATGGGATGATGGTGATGATGATAATGATGATGATGATGATAAAAGAAACAACATGTATCAAGTATTACATTCAGATCTATCTTCATAAGCTGTGCAGTAAGAGAAGTTACTAATTTTGAAAAAATAAAAAATGATGCATAATCTCTACAAAAGAAGAATTATACTGAACAAATCATAGTATACAAATAGATACACACACACACACACACACACACACACACACACACATACACACAAAGTTTCTGGTCATTCATTTTTAGAGGTTATAACTGAAAAACAATTTTTGATTTCTGTGACCTTTGACATTCATCTTCACTTTATTATCTCCAAATTTAATTAAATTGTTTTTGGAGCTGAAGAAGAAAAAGAAAAAATGAAATATGAAGTGAAAAGGGAAAGAGAAAAAAAATGAAAGAAAAAGGAGGAATAGGAAATGGATGATAAAAAGAGAGAAGAAAAAATATAGAAACATGAACAGGAGAAAAAAGAATAGTCTAAGCAAATAGTCATTGATGCATTATTTTTTGTTCTTTACAGAACAATGCAGCTGAAACAAAAAAGGCAAGCCTAAATGCAGAAAATAAAATTGTATGCAATAATTCTTGGAATTAAAAAGAATTCAAATCAACTCTATTTTTGAATATACATAATAATAATACAAACATCAACAAAATAAAGATAAAAAAAATGACATTATCCTGGGGAAAAGAGGGTAGTGCCATAGAGTCTGTTAATTCTATAATGATACAAAAGCGAATTGTGTTGGCTGAGTAGGGGGCCAACAACAGTAAAGGTTTTGATGACTGTATGAAAAACAACAGGAAAAAAGATAAAAATGAGATATTGGAAATGTTGAAGAATTTATTTAGATCATGTTGAATCATATTTAAGTTTGTTTCCTATGCCTAAAAAGATCAGAATTTAACATGGAATCTGTTATAACTCATTTCTAACAATTATACTTTTAAGTCTTTTCTAGGCTACTCACTGTGATGTCTGTTAGAAATATTCTTGACTGACTCCAATGCATCTTTTAAACTCACTTTCAGTTTTTTATTTAAGGCATCTAAACTAGTTCATTTGTGTTACTAGGGGTGTGCTGTTCACTACCTGACAAGTTGGTCAACATATTAAACTTTGTATGTTTTACATTTTGGGCCAACCATAGGTTTCCTTTTTCTGGTAATCATACTAGTACGTTCAACAAATTCTTGGGGTATAGTAGAATAAAAGTCTCATACAGTATTTGCAGAGATTCTTCATTTCTTGTGGGCCTTTCTTCAGTAAACCTTTTAACTTATTGTAATATCTTTTATATTCCCATTTTTTCATTTTGCTATATATATATATATATATATATATATATTATCTTTCCAATTTGTCACATTATTATGCTGTCTTCACACACTTCTTTCCCATTTTTATATACTCTGAAAAACACCTTTTCACCAATTTTGAAGAAGTTTGTCATTTGTTATTATTCTTTTTTGACTTGATAACAGCTTTTTGAACACCAATTTAATTTTTCTTGCAAACATTAATTCTGCTGGGGACATGCTTGATGGTGTATTAGGATTTAACATTATCATGTATACTTTCAAGAATTTTTGTAGTGCTTTTTCCAAAGCTCTCTTAAAAGTACCCACAAAGCCTTCAGCTTGTCTGTTTATCTTGGGTGATATGGCAGGGTATTAATATGTTCAATTGAAAACATTTCACAAAAATCTTTGAATTTGTAACCAGTGATCATTATCCAAGACTATGACATCTGGAATGTCACATTTTGCAAACAGTTCATATAAAAAATTCACTGTAACCAGAGAAATTGATTTTTAGCACTTAAATTTCAGACCACTTAGTAAAGCTATCCACTACCACAAGATAATGTAATCTATTCATTGGACATGCATAATTTATGTGCAGTCTTGACCCCAGTGTATTTGCCTTTGGCCAGAGCACAAACCTCTGCAGCCTTTTTCTACTTTTTCAATGTCTTGATCCATTTTGGTCCTGTATACATAGCATCTCATAAGAGATTTCATCATTGAAATTCCCAGATGTCCACTATAAAATTCATTTATTATTATTTGCTTTTGTAAAATACTAGGTATTATTACTCTTTGTGCGAACTTCAGTACACTGCTATATAGTAAGCATTCAAGTCTGGATTTTGTTCTTTCTTACATTTTTAGTCATTTTTTTAATTTCCTCAGTAAACCTGTCTTGTTCTGATTTTTGTTTTATTTCTTCTAGGGTAACTGGTAGTTTGCATACTACATAGCATAATATATTTTTATTTAAATTTCACTTTTTAATGCTGCAATAATAGTGTCCTCAAATGGTTCAGTATTTTTGGTATCAATCTTGATAACACATTTACGTGTCCTAATTTTTTGAACGGTTGGTATTCCATCCTAAAATATAATTTAATAAGATGGTATCACAGTGTTTTAATCTATTTGCTGTATGCATAGGGATTCCTTTTTCTGAACCATAAGTTGATAATAGAGACTGTTGACTGAAACCAAAAACTCATTCTGTGTATAAATTTGTGTAATTTTTTCACTGCAAATATTATTGCTAATGCCTCTTTTTTGATATAGTAGTGGTTTTTTCTACTGGTAGTAGCAAATATGAAGCATGTGTGTCAGCTTTCATGTTACTGCCATCAGATTTATATGGAATTACTGCTCCTATTCCATAATCATTAGAACCTGAAGCCAATTCAATTTCTGCTTTTGGATCATAGTGCACTCAAGATAAAACTGAAGTTTTTATTTTTTTTTATTTCTTCAAACACCTGACACTTATCAGTCTAGTTCCACTTCATGCATTTTTAAGCAAATTGTTCATTGGAGCTCTAAAATTCTGCATATTAGACATATAAAGTGGATAATATTTTGGTAGTCCTAGAAATGCTTGTAACCTAGTAACATGTGTTGGGGAAGGAATATTATTAATTGTACTTTCCTTTGAAGGGTCTTGTTGATAAACATTAGGTACTTGGTTTTAGGCAAAAACAATTTGCACTTTTCCTTACTGAGTTTGAACCCATGCCAAATTTGTTGTTCCTTAGATACAGTTTTAATTAATATATCATCCAGATAAACAACTGTGAAATCATAATCTGCAAGCATGGTACACATAGCTTGTTGAAATTTAGCTGGTACAAACAAAAATCTTATTTTTTTCTTTCCATACACTACTGACACTGCCCATTTTGAATGCTTAATCTTTGTAATTACGCCTATTTTTTCAAGTCCATCTAATTCTTCATTGACTTGATCTAATGTTGCGAATGGTACACTACACTTTGGTTTAAATACCAGCATCAAACCATTTTGCACTTGAAATTTTACTTTGAAGTTAGAACACTGACCCAATTCAAACATTTTTTTCAATTCTTCCTTTAAATTTTCACTTTTTTTTTTTTTTAAACTGGTCACTTATTCGCTTACATTTTTGCAATAAATACTTATAGGTAAATCCCATAGCTTAAATAATTCCATCCAGTCAGTACTGAATCAGTTTATAGTATTTTTTAACACATAAGCATTAGCTTTTACACACTTGTTACAAAATGAGACATTACAAGCTGTTTTGCAAATAAAAAATAATTTATCACCTGACACTCACTACTTGCAACTTTTGAACTCCTTTTTAATATAGGTTTCCCATTTGCTTTTCATGTGTCTTCATTGATTATTGTGATATCACTACCAGTGTCTAGTTACATTTTTACATCAATATTATTAATTTTCATAAATATAAATTTTCTTTGGTTTTCTGTGATTATTTTTTCCACCACAACACCGCACTAAATTATTTCTGTGATAAATTTTCCTTACTTTACCTTTACAGTGTACCTTTTTATGTCTTACTTTTCCACACTTGTAGCATTTTGAATTCTTAAAGGGTCAATTGTCTCCAATATGTAACCTTCCACATCTGAGATTAATTTTCCCTTTTCCAGATTTTTCCTTCATCAGTATCCATGCACATACTTTTCCCTCAATTTCTTCGGCATCATATCTCAGGTTTAGGATTTTCATCTGATATTTCTTATAGTGTAAGCTATTATTCAAATTTTAAAAAAATTCTCAACCATGTTTTTGTGTAATTTTTGCTGTTAACTCTTGAATGAAAATTAACTCTTTAAATGTATCTGGAATCAGTTTGCTTAATCTGAATCTTTTGCACTCCTTGTTAATGATTCCAATATATATGACAAAATCATCTTTTTTAACCAGATTCATACATTTCCAATGGATATTGAATAATAAGCTTTTCTCACTAACATCTTAGTTAGAATATTTAGTTTCTTTCAAATAAATTTCTCTTGATTTTTGGTAGTACAAAATTGCAGCATTTTTCATGTTTTACTGGTGCTACTTTTCTCAATAAAAGTCTTGTATTTTTCTTATCTTCTCAGTTGCTGCATTCTATGAAAATTTGCTCACATCTTCTAAAATAAGCAGAAAAGGTAATTCCATAATTAAATAATATTAAGTCTTGCCATGACAACTTTTAGAAATATTCTTGACTGACTCCAACATTATTTTGACTCACTTGGAGTTCTTTATTTAAGGCATCTAGACAGGGTGGATGTGCGGGTGGGTTTTATTTATTCCATAGCAGAATCAAAATTCAATGCCTTTTACATTTTGTCTGCAAAGTTGTCATTTCAATACTGCACAATAAAAAAACATTGGTTCATTAAAGATTTAAATTATAGAACCTGTATTCTTTTTGTTTGTAAAATCATTATTGATTGTAAAAGAAAAATATTTATTATTTTATATTATTTACATTCAGACTAATCATTGTTGCTATTATCACAACATTCTGGCTGTTATGTCCTGCAACCTTTTTTACATGTCTGTTAATATGAGTAACATTGATAGAATTTTGAACTGAATCATATATTTAATCTTTGTAGGTAAACCTTCTCATTCCACTGTCAATAGCTTGGGATATCTTGTCTTCCTGGGATTACATGCAAATACTTGCAAAAGATATGAATCTACCTCTCCTCTCCCAGCTATGGGTTAATTAATAAGACTTGTATCACTAAACCATTATTATCTCAAAAAAAGTTCTTACAATCTAAAAATATTTTCTGGCATTAAATATCCTGCAAACGGTTGATAAACTATAGAAAACAAATAATTCAATTTTTTCTTTTCTTTTTAGTACTGCTCAGTTACTACCAATCTAGTTTCCACTGTATTACCTGGTTGAAGGATTGAATTCATAATTAGAGCAAGAATTGTAGAATGATAGGATATGGGTAAATGTAAACAAATGGCAAAACAGACCAGCAAACAGAATTGATAAAGTTTGCAATAAGCAATAACAAGAAAACAGGACAAAAATAGTATTGGCTAGGAAGAAATCTCAGCATACATTTGTGTGCTTCTGCCTATAAAGTGGGGAGGGGAAGTATTTTGCAATTATTCCCATACCAATTTGGAACTAACAATAGTTAATCCAACAATAAGCCTGTTTGGCAGGGTTCAATGTCCCCCTTTGTATGAGAAACAATTTTGATCCCACAAAGAGGGGATACCGGCTCAAACATGGTTGGAGGGCACATTTTCCTTATTGTTCCAAATGCATAAGCCAACAAACATAATTTACACAGTTTATGAATACAGGGTGTCTACTTAAATATGGGTACTCACAAAATAATATTTGAATAGTAGAAAATAATGTTGGATAAGAGATCAAATGATTCTGTGATATATATATATATATATATATATATATATAAATAAAATTTGGATGCACATTGTTTTAGATATATGGACTCCTAATCTCACAGATGGTTTCATCTTGAATTTTGTTTGTGAAATTTACTGTTACTGAATACTGTCCAATTCTGGCCACTTGAGTGGGTGTTGGGGTTTATCCAAAAATATTTTCTTGTCAGACATCTTTGGCATCATTCATCATTTTTTTCTCTTTTAGTCATAAAGCAAGACAAATTCTTAATCTATAGTACATTGTATCTTTCTGGATCCATGACGCCATTGGTAGTAGTGATATCAGCATCTTTATTTCCTAAGTGGTTCAGTTCTGACCAAGTTGACATCTGCTGAGACATATATTCTCTTATTTTTGATGTAAATAAAAAGCAACCTGAAACTTTTAATGATAACCAAACATCTTGACTTGGCATATGTTAAAAAACATTAACTTTCAATACAAGTGAACAAGAACTTAAACATGTGCTTCTAGGTTCTTATGTTTATTGATTTCATTTTTTTTAAAACGTTTAATTATAATTGCATATTTTGAATAATATTGAATCATCATCAATTGCATACAAAAACTAAGCACTTAACCAGTTCCCTCCACATATATGAGCTGATGTTATTCATTCATGCATAGTATGTCTTGAGCAAGTAGACTTTTCAGAACCCATTCTTCTCCGGTTCAAAACACAGCCAATATTCACCAACTTGAAAGTTTACTTATTGATGGATATGTTGCTGCTGATTTTTTCAGGGTAACCCTCCACTTTGGCTAGTGACTTCAGTCTAGGAAGCCTTATGTCCAGTGATGTGGTATCACTGTACTGACTATATATATAACTATGCAGCCCAGTTAACAAAACAACACACTCCTTGTATTAGTCATTCATTGTAATGAATCTGTCTATAATTAACACATCACTCAGTAAATCCTGAGCCCAACTAATAAAACAGCAACTTTTAGACAAAATTCGACTTTATTCATCAACATAGTCTTCTTCTAAGGTGATACACTGATTTGTCTTTTGCCTCAAAATTCGCCTCAGTTTTCGATATCACTTTTTCATTGGAGCCAAATCTCTCTGGAGCATTTTTTTGAGGTCTGCAAACAGAAAGTAGTCACTTGAGGCCAGATCTGGAGAATAGGGGGGATGTGGCAGTAATGTGAAGTGCAATTCATGTAGTTTTGCCATCATTGTGATTGACTTGTGACATGGTGTGTTGTCTTGGTGAAAGATCACTCTTTTCTTCTTCTTCCTTTGTGGCTGTTTTTTGGTGATTTCTTCCTTCAAATGCACCAATAATGCTATATAATATTCACTGCTGATGGTTCTTCCTTTCTCAAGGTAATCGATGAACAAAATACCCTGTGCATCTCAAAATACAGAGGTGAAAACCTTGCCTGCTGACGTTTGCATCTTTGGCCATTTTGGATGGCATTTATCTGCTGTCCAATCAGCTGACTGCCGATTTGACTCCAGAGTGAAGTGGTGGATCCATGTTTTATCCATTGTCACATATTTATGCAAA
Source organism: Ascarosepion bandense (assembly GCA_037127315.1). Lineage (NCBI taxonomy): Eukaryota > Metazoa > Mollusca > Cephalopoda > Sepiida > Sepiidae > Ascarosepion > Ascarosepion bandense. The sequence continues at coordinate 2,683,311 of JBBBDQ010000768.1, read as the reverse complement.
ATCTTCTTCTTGTTACGTTGAAACAGTTGCAAAAAACACTTTGAATTGTTGACATGTTGTTGTTTTTGATCAACTGTGAGCAAACACGGTGCCCACTTTGAACACAGCTTTCTCATTGACATATGTTCATGTAAAATGATGAATACTCTGCCTTATGATATGTTCAACTCCTCTGCTATCTCACGCAATTTCAATTTACGATTGGCTGAAATGAGTTTGTGGACATTTTTGGTGTTTTCTGGGACAACTGCCTAAGCGTTCAGCATCATTTTTGTCTGTACGACCACATTTAAAGTCAGTATACCACCTCTTAACCGTTGTTTCCGACAGAACAGAGTCCAAATAGCACTTATCAAACCATTGCTTTGCTTGAATAGTATTCCCCCCCACCATCAGAAAACAATGCTTTATCAACACACAAAATTCAGATTTTTCCATTGTTTTAAAAAATTTGCAACAGTAGCTTCACTTAAATAACTGTAATTTGTAAGCTAATAATCCGATTGTGCCCAAATTTTGTTCACGTGCCATTTGAAGGTTAGTACTTAATAAAAATTATATGAATTTTTTTATTAGTACAGCCATCTATATGTCAGTCCCAGGATTTATTGAGTGATGTGTTAAAGGAGATAATTTACAAAGGCAAAAATGTATAAAATGTTCACTAATTTCTAAATCTTAAATGATAAATGTGCAGAATCATAACACATTTCATCTTTTTTAACAAATTGACTATCACATGGGACATTTAAAAACAGCAATTAAAACAGAAACAAAACTGTTTGAAAGATGAATGAAGTCAGCTAAGCCATACAGAAGAAAAATACAAGAAATATGCACCAAGCTTTTGACTTTCTCAAGTCATCAAGTGTAATCTGTTTTTTTTTATTCTTTTATATACATTTGAGGATGTAGACACTTCAGTTCTGTTTTTATTTATGGATGGTTATTTTTGTTGCATGAGTATTACTTCAAGGATCATAAGTCTGTTTTTACTATTTAATTTTGCTAATATTAGGTATTGTTTGTGAATAGCTGTTGTGACATGGCTCTCAATATTTAAATTAAAATCAGATGTATTATTAATCTATCAAGGGACACACATTCTTTGCATTTTCCTTTCCTTTCCTTTCTTCCTTCTCTTCCTTTATTTGCCTAGACTGAGTCCTGTTTTGAATGAACTATAGCAGGATAGAATCTGATTTGCTTAACAACTAGACAGTTTGACCTCTTAATGGAATAAGTCTTTCACTCAAGCCCATGAGACATGCACCACCAAGTGTGATTTTTTAAATATATTTTCAGGTGCAAGAAAATCTCTGACTACACCAGGTCACAAATAAATTGAATCTCATCATGTGCTCATTAGAAATGCGGCTATGGACTTATTCAATTACTAGATGTGTAACGAATAAGAAAATATTATTTCCAAAAAATCTTCCCAGTCTTATCTTGGATTTCTTTTGATTACTAGAAGTAGAACAAAATACAAGTACCATTTTAGAATCTCCCAGGTTATATTGCAGAAAGAATAATTACTGACTTTTATTTGGGCATTTTAAAGAACTTCTGTTTGCTGTTATGAACACTTGAATTTATAAACTTATGATTCCTGGATAATCGAACTGATATCCGGTATCAGATGTGCTTCTTATTGATCTAATGTATGCTATCTCATATGCTCTCCCTATTCAATTGTTTTTTTAAATAAAATTGATTTTTAACTTTCATCTTGTGTTTTTTGTTTGTTGACACCTGTGTTGTGTATTTTTATCTGAGTGATCCCATTTTTTTTAACTTGATATTCACATCCATATGTCGCCAGTTCGTAACACTGTCTAATGTTACTATGATCCTTATGCTGCTTATTAATGTGTTGTCTGATGACCTTCTGGTTTAATAGTTGGCAAGTGAGTCTCTGAGAGTGTGTTTATGGTATATCCTACATAAAAGGTTTTGTGTTTTTTATTTACAGAGAAATATTCTGTGAGTAGACAAGAATCTTCATAGACAACATTATATAAGAGGTTCGAAGTTTGGGAGATATTATTTTTAACAACCAAGTTACTCGTTTTTAATTTTTTGTAGTAAATAATAAAATTGTGTAACACATGATCTTGTGTATCATATGACCCCCAAATTTTCACTCATAAAAACATGTATCATGTGACTTCCTTTTCTGGGAGACCAAATTACAATAGACTAACATCTTTTCCTCCATTTCTTTATCCCATCTTCAAGTTAAAAAATTAAAAGAGAATGTTAAAAGTATCTTTAGAGTAACATTATATTGATTTGTAAACATGTACACAGCCATAAACAACCAAAATGAGAAGCTCACATGAGTTGGGATCAAATATACGTTTTTTTTGTTTTTTTTTACTAAAATAAATGTTTATTTACCTTTGTATGCTAAAATAAAAATTTTCTGCACTATTGTAAAAACTGAAACCTTGAAACTTCTGAATATCGTTTTTTATGTTTTGTCTATGAGTGTATCAAATGAGTGTATCAAATTTGATTAAAATTGGACCACTCTTTCTATAACCCGATTTTTTTGATTATCGATTTTCAATATTTATCGGGGGTACCTCGACACAAAACCTAGCTAAGAACACTTATAGTACAACTGTGTAAAGTTTCAAGAAAATCGGTTCAGCCGTTTCGGGATCTATAGGTAACGGACACGCACACAAAGTTCCATTTATAAATAAGTTTAGATACAGCTGTACTTTTTGACTATAGTAAATTAATATTAGTTTTATCAATAGTGTAAACAGAGCCAGCAGTACATATGCTAATTTTATATTTCATGTATGATGTGACCCCCTTAAAATTAAGTCTTAAAAAATTGCATGATACATGAGTATATATGGTATTTATTTTGCTCGACTGGTATGTATGATGTTTTTTTGTAATTGCTTTTTAGTCATTTTTGCAATTGGGGCGCATTTGATTTGGGTAATACATATTAATAATAGCATTATTGTCAATATTATGACTGATTTTTATTATTAAAATTATTGTTTAAATGAAACTGGATTTCCTTGTAGGGTACCCATTATTGATAAGTGTTTGGTTCATATTATTCAATTCTTTAAGGAAAATTATTTTAGATCAGGAAATAAGTTTTGCTCTTTGGATTCAATTATTAATAACAGCAATTTTATATTTTTAGTGCATTCACTGTTGCAGTTTATAAGTTTAGATTTCTTGTACTTTTCTTCCAAAATAAACTTCAGAGAATTTCTTATAGAATTTCCTCCTTGTCTGAGAAGAATTATTTATAATTTGGAAAAGCCAATCAAAATGTCTATTGTTTTATATATATATATATATGTGTGTGTGTGTGTGTATGTATATATGAAAAAAAGTATCAATGAAAATATGAAAAAGGACCTCATAAATAACAATAACAATTTAACAAATTTACTGGTCATACACAATTAAATTCAACCATAATTTCAACCTAAAAAATGCCACTTGAGAGTTCTGCCATTGAATATTATCAAAATATGAATTTACACCTTGTTTTTTCCCCAATCTCACCTTTCCTAATAGAACCACTACTTTCCTAAGCCAACATATACAACAAACATAAAAAATGAAAAGAAAACGATTAAATCCATCATTTCAACATCTTATGCCATAACAATCCAATCAACATACTTCATATGAAAAATTCTCTTTGAGTATGCAAAATGACAAAATTTAATAATAATTTTCCATCAACTGAATGAGTATTTACAAGACTTTTATTTTGTTATAGTTTATAGTTACTTTGTTTTCAAATCAATTCATTTTGTTTTTATGTCTTGATAAAGTCTGTGGGTGGCTGAAACACACTGGCTAAAATTAAATAGTTTTCCTCTTGTCTCTTTCTTTTACACACACACACACACACATAGGTAATTGAATGACAAAATGGAAAAGTTCTATGTAATAGGTTTTGCCTTGACACAAGACAGACAGTTAAAAGACCGATACCAACAATATTGGCAATCTCTCTGTAAAGCTTGCCAGTGTGCTTGTGCAGTGTTACAATTTTTGTATGCTTCCTTGGTGTAATGTCCATCACAGACAATGGTGTCCGGGCGTGATAAAAATCTGATGCAATCACAGATGATGCAATATTTTTAAAGGCCAACCAAATTTCTTCATACACCTTGAAAATAGATTCATATTACTGCACAACACCGAGGAAAAAATAGTTACACCGTGTAAATGGTGAAAGAAAAAAAACTAAAGCAGTTTCAATTAATTTGCCAAGGGTATATATATATATATATATATATATATATATACACACACACAGACACAAAACATATAGTTACCCACAATTTACAAGAACCTTTAAGAAATATTCTGGTTAAAAACAGTATAATTCTATGTAAATCACATTACTGGAAATATCTCACTGTAAAACAGGCCTTGTATATCAAATATCTGTCTCCCACTATCAACCTAACCTTATTTAACAGTAGGAATGGAGTGGTGAAAGTTTTTTTTTTAAATAGAAAGACACACTCGAATTCAAGCCATACTACTAGCATTCAAAACACAAAAAATATATCTTTAACAGTTAATCGAACCCCCTTGACAAGAAATGCTCATAAGTACTTGGGACAATGGACAATTTTTCACTCCATTACTCCCATCAAATGGAAAATGTAAGAATGCTGGAAAGACTAAATAAACATTAATTAAATTTTCCTTATCTGTCATATGTGGCAAAAGATGTTTAAAAGAAAGGTTGCTGCAGAACAGTCTGCATTTTTAGAGGAACTGCTTACATAGAACTGGTGAACATAATGTGTCAGAAGATCCTCCAATCAGCTTTTTTCAGGTTTTGAATTCAGAGTTGTCCTTCTCCTAGACTGTTGGCCAACTAAGGCTAAAGAGCTGTCTGTCCAACTATTTAACCTATAGCTGGAGGGAGAACAGATGAATTCATACTCTACCCAAGAGTATTTGCATGAAAGTGAATATAATGGACTCAACTAGAATATAAACTTGGCTCATCAATTTGGAATATATGCATATTATTGCAAAAATGATGAAACAAATAATTATGGAATTGTGATGAAAAATTCTTTGACATGCAATGTATTCCCCAGACTATTGCTTCACTCCATCTCCAATCAGCAGTTCCAAGTTCAAAATATCCAAAATATCTCAAAGAATCAAAATTTAAAACTGGAATTGTTCTTTTATGATTAAATATACACTTTAGCTGAAAGGTGGTGTAAGGTCATAAAAAGACATGGAAAATAATCTGATACCTGAATAATTTTTACACTATTTACATTTGGTTTTACATTCTGTTCAGAATGAGAAATCAAAGAGCTGAGTTTGAATTCCATTTCATTCACTTACATAAATACCCTTGGTAAAGGTATTAATTTATCTCTTCTCCTTGTAGCTAGGGTTGAATAGCAGGATAGATTGGGTTAGCAACCGTTCTAATGTAGAAAGTAATGGCAACCTACTGCAAGAAAATCTTCCGCCTAGTGAGCCATGTCACAAAAGAGACATGATCACTCAAGTGTGCATCACATATAGCACAACTGACTTGACTAATAAAGTTGTATGGACTATTGTCCTCATCTTTGTTGTTGTTATAACAACATTTTGACCATTATGATCTCTGGCCTTCATCAGGTGTATATCAATCTGAGTAACCTACAAGGAATTCTGAACTGAACCATTTATTAATGGACAAAGGTAGCCTGTAGTTTTTTCGCCTACTCATATTTAGGAATATTTTGTCTAGTTGTTAATTCTACTATTTAGTCTGAATGCAAATAGTGTAAATAATGACAACTCCTTATCTCAGATATTTAGACTGAATAGTAATGTTTGAATTTATTTGAATAAAAGATGTTAACAGAAATGTTTAAATTTTTGCATTAAACTACATATCATGAATAATGATGATTGGAGTAGATAGACTAAACTATTGCCCGGTTCACACTCCACCCACGTCTATTGAACGGGTGAAGAGGCTCATCCCTTGTTTCCTGTTTAGGATGTGGTTTCCGGCTTTCTCTTTTCCAATCTTTTACTCATTTCCATTCTTTTCCTCTTTTTTTTTTTTTTCAATTGGAGTCAGTCAGTTAAGTGCCATACGTGATACACACTTGGGCGATCATGTCTTGAAAGAGACATGACTGACTGGGCAGAAGATTATCCCGCAGTAGGTTGCCATTGCTTTCTGCGGTAGACTGGTTGCCGACCAAGGCTATAGAACCCAATCTGTCCTGCTATTTAACCCATAACTGGAAGGAAGAGACAGATTAATACCTTTCCCAAGGGTATTTGCGCGTAAGTGAACACAATGGATTCAACTGGAATTCGAACTCGACTACCCAGTTTCTCGTTCCGAGCCGATATCCACTGTACCACAATGCATAGACTATCGCCCAGTTCACACTCCACCCACGTCTATTGAACGGGTAAAGAGGCTCATCCCTTATTTGCTGTTTAGGATGTGGTTTCCGGCTTTCTCTTTTCCAATCTTTTCACTCTTATGTAGCCCCCTGCACATCAGTGGCATTACCGCCTTGCTCGGGGTGATATGATTTAAAAAAAAAAAGGAAAAAATTTCTAAAATGAAACTGAAGTATGTGTTCATGCTCTTTAAAAGAATAAAATGTCACATTTAAAAATGACCAAAATCTTCAATAGACATTCTCTGGAATGTTAGTTAAAAAACTTATGTTTGTAGATATTATTTTAAAGTCATAGTGTTTATACAAAGAGACATTGTTTTGTATTTTCAATTAGCTGAGGATCAATCTGACATTTTCTAGTCCATCACAATTTCCATTTAAATAAAAAAAACAACACATTTCCTGATAAGAATCATACTTCCCACTACCAGACTTGAAGATAAGGGATCACAACAAAAACATCAAAATAGCAAGGGAAGAAGAATGTAAATTGAATTCTAATTCACATTTGTGGAAGCAGTGGAATTGATTAAGTAATCTATTTTAGAATATTGACTTTTGAGCTCAGCATAGTTTATTTTGGATACTCACATTTAAGAGTACTAAAACAGATTTTTTTTCTAACCTATACATGATAAAAATTGTTTGATTGTTTTTAATACAAAAAAATAAAAAAACTGGTAAAATTTAGAAAGTAAATATCTTCTATATCACTTTAGATTGTGAGTGACCATGGTCCTCTACAACATCCTGTCCTTTATAGCTCTTAGCAATATTTCTTTTTTTGCTACCTCTCCTAATCCCTGTTCTGCCAACCATTTACACAACATTAAGTAGGTTATTGTCTGCTTTCCTCAGTCCCTCTTACCTTTAACATATCCTCTGAGTATTATTTTTTAAGCCTCCTTTCCTCATTAAATGCCCTACAAATTTCACTTCTCCCTGTATGATTCTAAATATAAATGTCCTTTTTGTGCACATTTTCTCTAAAACTTCATCACTGTTCACATGCTATTCTCAACATCCTTCTGGAAAAAAAATTACATTTCTATTGTCTTGAGTCTGTGAGAAGATTGCCGAGCATTCACTGACATATACAAAGATCATTATTACATAACAGTCCAGTGATCTTTTCTTTGTTTCTAATGAGATTTTTTGCTTTTTAATATTTTACTTAACATCTAGAAAGCATCTTTTGCTATTCCAATGTGCCTTTAGATTTCGGTATCACATTTTCCATTCTCTGTTAAAACATTTAATAAATATTTTTGTATTTGGTTGATTTTGGTGTCTCCATCTTGGGCTGTTCATTCTACTGACAACCATTACATTCTATCTTCTTATAATTGATGTTTAGTCCATTCTCACTTTCCTTCACTACCTTTTGTAGGATTGCTTGTAATTTACTTTCTGTGTCTGCTATCAACACTGTGTCATCTGCAGATCTTATATTGTTAAGATTGTGGTCACTAATAATGAATACCAGAAAGACTTCTGATTTTCACACTAACAGGCTTATATTTTAGTATATTTTATGAATATGGGTGTATAGAATAAAAATCAAATGAATACTGTAAACTAAATATCAGCATAAAATTTATTATATATTTGTATTATATTAATTAAATATACATTATTATATATTTGTATGTGTGAAATTATATTATAGACATACAAAAAGAGATTTGTACCCGCAGGAATAACAAATGGATTTAAATAGAGTTGACATCATAATGTAAGACCTTAGGACCTTTCAGCCAACATGTTTTCAAAGGTGCTCATTAGCAGAATTTTTGATGATAAACAGGACACAAAAATTATTTGTAAAAATGAAGTTGAAACTTGTTTAAAAACAAAATTTTAATCAAACATTAATTAAAATGTAAGGTGGGTGTAAACATAAAGTTCCACAAGAGCAATAAAATGGAAAAAAAAGGACTCACAAACCCTCCAACAGCCGTAAGAAGTGACTGAAGTTTTCTTTCTGTCTGCACAGACTAAGCTGGTGGATTTTCAGGTATACAGCCTCCAAAACACATAGATGATAGGCCAAGCAAGCACTGTGCAGGACAGAAAACCATGTGTCCTCATACCAAGAGGCACAGTCGTGATTGTCAAGTAAGTGTTGTCTGATGGTTGAATCATGAACAGCTTGAGTGGTTCTTAAGGGCTACCCAAACATACATTTGCCAGAACATGCTGTGATACCCATGATTCCAACCTCAGATTGGTATGTCCTATGTATACTATGTGTCTTATTAAAATTTTGTTTATAAATGAGTTCCAACTTCCCTTCTACAAGTAATTTTTGTGTTCTGTTTATCATTAAAAATTCTGTCAATGAGGACATTAGATAATGTGTTGGCTGAAAGGGTCCTAAGATCTTACATTTTGATGACAAGTTTGTTTAATTCCATTTATCATAGGTATATATAATACAAAAAATTATACTCCTGATTTGTTTTATAGATTAGGGAAACTAAATAAACATTGGGGAACAAATTATGTTGAACTATCATTTATATATATATTTTATTGTATCATTAGAAGCCAATACTCAGTAATATTAATTATTAACATGGATGTAAAAAAAATAATCCCACCACTATAGTTACATATACATAAAAATCAACATATTTAGTTAAAAATAAAAACAAATGGCTAATAGAATAGCTGAAAGTGCTCATATATATATATATATATATATATATATATATATACACACACAATATTTGGACAGTTTTTACACACTTCATGTCCAGAAAAAAATACTTATGTGAACACAAGAAAAAAAAAAAAAAATGAACAAAAAGCTTAATTGCAATACCTTATCAGTCATATTTAATAAAACTTGTATATTAAATATTTGTATATGTAATACAAAAATTTATACTCATGATAGATTATATGGATTGGGAAGATTAAATAAAAAATAAAATAAAAATCAGGAAAAAAATAATGCTGAAGTATTTATTATTGCACACATTATAAAACAAACAATGTTATACTGATTATATTTTCAGCTTGGTAGCAAGTGCATTGGTAATTAGCAATGTCTGCTGGCAAAATTCCAAAAAGAACCAAAGGAATTTTCTCTGGCAGATTATTACTTAAGTATAAAAGTGCCTCCAAAAATAGAAGAGATCTCAAGACTGCTTATTTTTCTTTTTAAATTAAAATTACAGAATCTATAGTTATCTGTTCATTACTGATTGGCATGAGAGATAATCTGTGATTATTAGTCTTCTTCTGAGGTTGTATATTTAAGGAATGATGATTGAATTAAGAGATTTTCTTGTAATGATAGCTTATTGCTTTAGACAAAGGTTCAAATGATTGATTTTTTATGACTTATCAACACTTTGTGGGTTATTTAAAGCCAAAATATATTTTGGATTGGAAGTGTTTGCCAGTGTCCAGTATCCCAAGTGCCCCCCCCACCACCACTACCACCACCACCACCACTTTCTAAGTACTGACTGGGCTTCATTCTGGTTAACTTCACTAAGATTCAAATAAAGTTGAATTTGAAAAAGCATTGTGGATAAGATTTCATGATGGTTTCAATTCTGATAGATGCACATTAGGACTTTTTTCTTTTTTTTACTTCTTCTCAAGAGAAAACCATGAGCACCAAAATTCCCACTAATATGATTACACAAATACATACCAGTGCCATTGTAAATAAAAAAAAAAAAAACAGTAAAAAGAAAGCTAAGATTGTGAACTACTCAATGTTTCATGATAAAAAAAACATAACTAGTCAAATAAAACTGTAGATTCCCCAGAGACCATAGGGTCACAACCCCACCATGCTGTGTGATGCTGCTGCAGTTTCAATAACAAGTAGATTTTACAAGCTGGTATTGCTAGTAACCTTCTGAACCAGTTTTGAATTCAGAATTGTCTTTTATATTGGTTACCAAACAAATATAAGAAAGCTATTAGTTTACTGGTGAAATTGTTAAATGAAACTGTAAGTTCTATGCTAATAGTGTCTTCTCTTACACTTCTTTCTTGTGAAATTCTCCTCTAGCTTCTTGCTTTTGAGTCAACTATGATCTTTAACATTCAAATGCAATGTCAAGCATCATCATGTCTTCTTGAGTCCTGTTCTCTTATTGTTCTTTCTCCTCAATAATGTTTTTCTCAGTTTTTTCACTCTCAGTAACCATTTGTGCCTTAGTGAATTTATTACCATACTTGAAAGTGAAAAAATATATCTATGCAGAGAGAGCCCTATCTGCAGAGCAATTTTGCAAAAAGATGGGTATTTATTCCAATTCTCCCCATAGAGGTGGGATATGACACAAGTGTGTACTCTCGAGCAAAAATTTCTCTACTTCCACATAAATGAGATCAAGTTCTCGTCTATATTTTTTCCAGCCAAGACTCTACCCATAGACATAGCCTCATCTGACTATGCCATTGCCCAAAGACAGAGAGTCTGACAATCTTGAGTAGCTGGAAGACAAAAAAAAATTTTTTCCCAGGCATTAATGCCAAGGGAATACAACAAACTTGGCCAGTTAGCTGCATGTTAATTTTATTTTTGTATCGGTAACTGCTATGATTATGACACAACCTTTTCATTTCAAACTTAGCAAGCTAGAATCTCTCACTGGCAAGAGTTTTATTTCTGATATTAAAAAGTAAGGAAATCATGAGAATCTAAAGTATATTTACTTTTTATTTATATTAATCTATTTTTCAGATGAAAAAGTTGAAGCTTAATTTTGACTTTGCTAATTTTCATAACTACAGTTCAAGAGATTATATATTTTAAAAAAATGGAAGAAATTTAAAAATTTAAACTTATGTAAAATGCAATATGTAGCCATATATATTTTTTTGAGTGTCACACTTTCATATTAAATGTTTAAAAAAAAAAAGGAGAATTAAAAAAAATATTAACTTGTATAAAATGTTATATATAGCCATATATGTTTTGTGAGTGTAACATTTATATTTTATACAAATGTAACACATTTCCCAGAAGGTAAACATACTACACTTGGATTCCAAGCACAAATGCTGAGCATATATAAAAAACCCAGTCAGTTTTGGTTTTGATAATCATTCTAATATAATGATTAACTTGGAATAGTTTTTTCTTTTTATCTTAGAATGTAAATATGACCACAGCATTTTGATAAAAATTGACAAGATAATAAAAATAATATTTTTTTATGAAAATGTTTAATCTCAGAAAATTCATTTAACGTAAGAACACAATGTAACTAGAGCCATACTGGCATGTGAAAGAATATACAACACAACTTTTTTGAGAGCAAGGAACATGATTCTTGCAGATTAGCATTAAACAACAGGTGTACATTAACTGAAGGGAAACTATCAATAACAGCTTTCTTAATTTGCTGTGAATACTGAAAATTGATACTGTTCACCTCACAGAGATTGGAATCCCAGGAAAAGCAGCATATTCTATCATGGATTAGAAATGACCAATTACTTTTTACTACAATGTCGAGACACAACCAGAAAATTTTGAATTCTTCAAAGGTTACTGAATATGACAATCCAGTATATATAACAGCCAAATTGTTCTATGACTGTGGCAAAGAAAATGGCAAATTACCTTGTCAAACCAAGCGACAGCATGTCACATTTTCTATGATGGAAAATGTGGTGAAGAAGAAAAACTAGATAAAATCAGTAGCACAAAAAGCTGCTATGAGTATCAGAAGTTATGCTAGTGATTCAATAAATGGCTAATAAGAAAAATCCCTTGGTAAATAAAGGCTGTTGCTTTTTGTTTACCAGGGAGTATGATTTTTGGAGCTTGGTAAACAAAAGTGCATTTTTGCTGTTGCAAGGGAAAGATTGGATTTCTGTCCCCGTTTTCTTTACTATGTTGCCTGCTGGACTAGTCACAACAGACTTGTAAATGAACTTAGTGTTGGCACAGATTTTTTACAATGACAACAAAGATGAGGATGCTAGTAGAAATAAATCAGTTTAATCTAAAATATAAGTAAAATTTTATGTTTGTCTTGATTTTTAAAATAGAAAATATACAAAAAAATTCAAATATATTCTGCTTTTAATTTTAAAAATCTCAAAAGATTTTTTGAGTATTATACTCAAGAACTATATAGAAATGAACGGCTATAAGAAATAAATGTTTTTATTTGTTGACTGAAAAAGATGATTGAGAATTGGGCTGTCACATTTTTTTCCTTTCACACAAGTCTTTCTTGCATGAGTAAAATCTGAATCAGCAAACTTGTCTAAATCTTGAATCATCACCTAAACCTTATAAAAATTTTCTTGTTAATAATATTTATCCAAATAAAGGGAAAGATTTATAGCCAGTTTCAATGTAGACCTTTTCCAATAATTGTAAAAAAAACAGAAACCTGAACAAGAAAAGAGGCATTGTATGTAGAAGAGAGAGAGAGCTAAGAATAGGAAAAATTGTTTATTTATCACTAGCAATAGAAACTTGCTCACAATCTCAAATAGATGTCTTGGAATGAATTTGTTTGTTTTCCTTTCACTCTCTTGGGTAAAATGTGATACGTTTAAGAATTTGTGGTAAGCTGTTCTAAAAAGCCTTTTAAGTGATCTGAGGAAAACGTTTAAAAAGAATGTAATTTCATGAAGGTGTATTTTTATTTACTTTTTATTGTCATCAAAGATGTGTTACATTAGGTAAGTGAGTGTTAAGACAGGACCCTAGAGCAGAACTTCAGTGAGCTTTCAAATCTGATGAATTTTGCAAAATAAGTTAAACTGTTTAAAATGACAAGAATAAAGATGATGTTATATTCACTAAAAGTGGGTATTTTATATCTGTATTTGTCTATATTTCTGAGATGAGGTAGTATTTACACTATTTACATTATTTGAACTATTGTCCTCATCTTTGTTGTAATTTGCATGAAGTTTTGGCCATTGTACACTCCAGCCTTCTTCAGGTGCTAGGAATTTTCAAACCACACCCTTAATTATAATCATTGGGGTATATCATTCTCATTCCTTGTGCGAAGCCTCTTTTGGGGAGAATTTCAGGGTCTCAGGGGGAAATTGGGGCCAACAATTGGCAGAATTAAAATGTTAACTTTCGAACACCCTAAGGTGGCACAACCTGCAATGTGCATCTGAGAGGTTACACTGGGTTTTCTTTCTGCTAGCTCTTGTGTTTTTTGCCACTACAAAAATAATCGATGTAAATGTATAAGTATAATAGAGAAAAATGAAGATTTTCAATAATATATGCATATTATTTAGAATGCACATTTCAAGTTGGACAATCTTAAAAAGGAGGGGAATGACATACTGACTTATGATGAAAAGGGTGCATTGGACAAAATATGTTGAGAACCACTACTTTATTCAACACATACAGGTAGACTGTTCTCATTCCATTGTTAGTGCTAGGGGAGATAATTTGTATTAGTTTATTTTTCCCATTTCTGAACAAGAAACGGTTAGTATAGAACTTATGGTTACATCTAGCCATTTCAACTGTAAAATGATTAGATCTTGCCATCAATCTAGTACTACACTTAAATTCATAAAGTCTAGGTATAATAGAGTAAAATTCATCTGAACAATTATCATGAAAGTATTTATAAAAAAGCTATAGAAAACTTACCATTACAGCAGTAGGAAAGTGACTGAAAAAATACTTCATTAGAAATACTTTATTTGCTTAGTAATAAATATTATTATATAGATAGTATTTCCAGTAAAGATGCTCTCATTATGACACCAAAACCAAAAAGGAGAAAGATTGTACAGTATGCAACATAAGAAAAAAAAATGAAGCTTGCACTATCATGCTTTATTTTTTTTATTTTTTCTCTTCTTCTAAGTGTCATGTTCCTTCAGAACGTGAACGATTATGACTTTCCACAACTTCCTATCCTTTGTACCTCTTAGTGCTGTTTGCCTTTTTTACCATCCCTCCCATTCCCTGTTTCACCATCTATTCATACAAGTTGGTCAGGTAGGTGGGACAATGAGCCATTTTTACCTTTGATATATAATGTGTTAAATTCTTCAAGCTCTCCTTCCTCATTATGTGTAAAGAAATTTCAGCTGTTTCTTTCTGATTCTGAGTGTATCCTTTTAAAGGAGTTTTTTAAAAAAAGGAAACTACAAGGAAATGAAGGACAAGTGTTTTTTTTTAAAATCATGTTCAACATGCAAATTGCAAATTAGAAAAACCAAAATCAAAATATCTGGGAAGTGTTTTAACAGAGGATGGAAAGTGCAACACTGAAATCCAAATACACATTGAGATAGCCAAGGATACACTCCAAAGAAAAGAATATTGAACTGTTATGCGATATCAGTCCTCCTGTATAGCAATGGATGCTGAACAACCTCCTCACAGACTTGAAGCAGCAGAAATGTGGATGCTGAGGATACTATGGACTGAACATGGGAGCAACGACAAAATTTTAGAGTAAATGGAAACAGAAAGGAAGCTTACATTTAACATCAGAAAAAGAAAATTGAACTTTTTAAGGCACATAATGAAGAAAGAGGGATTGGATAATTTGATACTAACAGGGCAGTTTGAAGGCAAGAGGAACAGAGGAAAATAAGTGAGCTTGAGTAAAATGGATGGCAGAACAATGCTTAGGAGAAATAACAAAAAGACAAAATTTATTAAGAGCTACAAAGGACGGGAAATTATGGAGAGACATTATTGCCTATGTCCTGAAGGGACACACCACATAGAAGTTACATATATATATGGCATAAACTATTAATTGTATATATTTGGTATTAAACTATTATATGATATTAGACTATTTGACGTAAAAGATCCTAATACCATATCTTTCATGTTAGAGAAATCTTTTCAGTGTTATTAAAATTTAGATAGCTCTTTACTGCTTGTTCAACTGTTGTGGAGTAAATAACATACTGCTGTTCACTAAATGAAGTAGTCTAGAAAGTTAAAGAAAGAAAACTCCAAGCGGTCTAAAAGAAGTCAGTCTTCAGATTATTTCTTACAGATGCCACAGCAAGTGCCTAAGCAAGAATTTATATTATAACTGCTAGAAAATGAGTTACAACAGCAACCAATCAAGTTATTTTTTAGGAAAATAAGTTCCCCTTGAATTGACTAAAAGGATAACGAGTCAGTGTTTAAACTGTTTTACTTCAGAAAAAAATCATTTTTGGATGTAATAGCCACTGATTAATGAAAAATGGTTTATTTGAAGAGAAGAAAATCATGTCCAGATATAAGACAACTCTGAAATCAGATTAAAACGGAAATGCTGGAATCAGGACAAACTATTGCTTTCATATACTATAGTGAGGGACTGGCTGATTTCAATGACAGTTTCATGGTAAGGAAGTTGCTACATTGATAACACTTGTTTTCATGCAATACAGTAAATGTCCATGGGCTTCAGACTCACTTGTTTTGCTCTATGCAACACTCTTTGTTCATTAATTCTAAGATATTGAAGAAGTCATGACTGGAAACATTTCTTGTATAATGGAATACACATTTTAGCTGACTGAAACACTTCTCACTTGGATCCTCTTCTAGCATCTTGCTTTCCAATCAACATAGATCTTCAAAAATTTAAATGCAATGTTGATCATTATATTCTGTTTGGTAAATTCCCATTATTTTATTGTTCTTTCTACTTAATAGTGTTTTTTTTCCAACATTTAAATGTAATAAACCCTTGTGTTTTAGTCGCTTTATTGCCTTACTTGGGGTGAAATGATTAAAAAAAAGATAAAGACGACATAAGATGGTTGAATAATGATATGAATTTATATTAATAAAAAACTGTCATTAAAATGTTGGAAATTTTTCACATCAGCCTATTATAAAGAATAATAATACAAGAACATTTTTTAGCACAGGAGAGGAAAATGAAGTCTTAGCTTATAGGAGCAAATGGTAATAAATAATAATGGTTTTCCTGAATATTGTATCCAAGGCAAATTATACAACAATATACTACTTTTTATAATTCTTCTTCAATTTGCACCCCAGTAGTCTGAGTATGTCTCTTGAGAGCCACTTTTCTTAAAAAAAAAAAAAAAAAAAAAAAAAATGAAAAAAACTAGTTTTATTCTTAAGAAGTTTATTTCATGTAGTCTTTTTCCAAGAATAATAAGTACTTATTAATTCTACTTTATGTAAGTGGTTAAAATTTTCATGATTAGGAATTTTTTTCTATTTGTTATACTTTTCTAAGGACTATTTTAAACTTTACTTAATAATATTACACATTGCAATTTTTAAATTGCTAAATTATTAGTAACTTCCATTGTATATGAGTTGATTAAGACTAATTAGTTGTTTCATTTTTTCACAATGTTTTGGTCATATACTATCCAAAATTCCTTAAGTGCTTATCATCTTCTAGAATACTGGATTTTATTCTTAGTGAACATACACTTCTCTCATACATATCACATCTATATGAACTTAAGTGTCTTCTCCTGAGCCCTGAACGGGGCTCATGACCGTCCAATATATCTTTTGAATCATGCTTTTGAAATCTCAATTTCAAAATCTCAATTTCATGGCTGGTTCTTTCCTGAATAACTGCTTTCAAAAACTATTAATGTCTATAGTTGATCTGGTTAAGTAGACAAGGCAATGCCAAATATACAGACCTATTCTAATTATATGAACATACAGATTCAGACAATGTAAAAAAAATAAATAAATAAATTAATCTGATCAAGCTGCACACAATGCTTAAAACACATAACGAAATTCAGTCAAGTATTGCTAATTTTATCTAGTAAATGCATTAGAACATGCCTTTTCTTTCTTAACTGAGACACTGAGTCAAGTAACAAGATTAAGATGTTGAATTCAAACCCTATTCAGTTCAGATCAAAGCTATACAATTATAAAAACAAGGAATCTATGGCCCTTACTCAAGTCTTTATAATTTTCTATAGAACCTTCTCATCTCTCCACCAAGATGAAGGAGAGCAAGAGAGAGAGAGAGAGAGAGAGATCAAAAGAGAGAGAACCTTTAAAGAACTGCTTTTCTTTATTACATTTAATGTCTACAACTTTGAGCTTAGTAATTTCAAGATGGAGATTTGGAAAATTTGTATCTTTTGTTATTCAAAAACATTAGATGAGAAAGAACACATTAAAAGATAACAATCCAGAATAAAAATGTATAATATGCTTTTTTGAAAAAATTGAGTCTTTACTTAAAAATTTGCTATTTTTAAAAATGGAAAAACATGCAAAAAGGATGTATAGACTTTTAGAATGAAACTAATATCTTCTATATGAATTCAGGATATGGGTGATCACAGTTCTTCCCAACTTTCTGTTCTTTGTAGCTTTTAGCAGTATTAGTCTTTTTCCTATTTCCCCCAATCCCTCTTCTACCAACCATTTACATGCTCATTAGGTATGTTATTCACTACTGTTTTGCTTTCTTATTCTTGCTTTTAACATCTCCTCTGAGTGTTAAATTTTCCAAGCCCTCTTCCCTCATTACATACCTTAGAAATTTTGTGAGGAAATTGTCCTGCATTCACTGCCATATAGGAGGACCATTATTACATAACAGTCCAGTATGAAATTTTCCTGTTTCTTAATACTTTGCTTAACTTTTAGGAGGCAACTTTTGCTATTTCAATGTGCATTTGAATTTTTGTGCCACATTTTCCATCTGTTAAAACACTTCCAAGGTATTTACATTTTTGTACTTGCTTGATTTTGAGGTTTTTAATTCATAGTTTGCATCTTCAACTGTTCCTTTTACTGACAACCATACATTCCATCTTCTTACAATTGATGGTTAGTCCTTTCTTCTCGCTTTCCTTTACTACCTTCCATAGAAGTGTAGTTTATTTTCCTTGTCTGTGTAATTCCCTTGTATCAGAAAGCACATAAGAAATGCAGGTGACACACAGTATCACCTGCATCTCTTATGTGCTTTCTGATAAAAAAAATATTTTGTTGGGCAACAAAATTCTTGATTTTGTTACTGGAGGAAAAGATGCATTTTAGACTAAATTAAGTAGGCAAATTCCAAATCTGTACTCAGAATTGGTTGAGCAGGTCAGGATTTTGTGTTATGTATGAGACTGGGAAGATCTATTTATGTTACTCAACAGCAAAAATAAAAGCAGCTTACTGTCTGCAGCCCTCCCCAAAATTATGCAAAAACAAGCACTATTTCTTTTATATGCTATGTCTTTTCAGGATGTGTATGATCAAGGCTTTCCACAACTTCCTATTCTTTTGTAATTTTAAGAAATGTTTGTCCCTTGCAATCATTCTTAGTCCACACAACTCATTAGGTATGTTACTTTCTGTTTGTTTCTGTGCCTTTTGACTACAATATATCTTGTGAGTCAAATTCTCTAAACCCTCATTCTTCATTATGCTATTTTTTTGTTATTTGACGGCACCTTCAGATTTATGTGTTATATCTTTTATCAACTGATCAATTTTTCTGTACTTGCTAGATTTTGAAGTCTTCATGGGTTTCTAGCACATTTTGGAGATATGCTCATTGCATATTTATATTTAAAGTAAAAAGAATCTGCACTGTTATTGGTACTGACTTAACATCTTTGCATCAGTCCCTTTCTCACTACCAGAATGTAGCTTCCCTGTACTCTTTCTATAAATATTTTCATGGTAATTGTTCTGATGAGCCCTCCTCTTTATCACCATTGGATTTAAGTGCAGTAGTAGACTGATAGCAATGGGTTTTTACAGTAGAAATGGGTACATGTAATCATAAGTCTTATGATAAAAGTTTCTTCTCTTGCACTTCTTGCTTGTGGAACTATCTTCAGGCCTCTTACTTTCTAGTAAACTTTGATCTTCAAAAATTTCAATTCAATATCAATCATTATCTACTGTCTTCTCAATTTCAATTCTTTTATTGTCCTATTGTCTTAATATTTTCTTTTCTTCATATCCTTTTACACTCAGTAGCCCATTGTGTTTTAGTGGCTTTATTGCCTTGATTGAAATGTAATGATTAAAACAAAATATGCTAATAGTACATTAGTCCTGCATAAAGTATATATTCAAGGCAAATAGCAGAATAGTAGATTTATGCTTGAAGAAAATTTAAATAATGCTCAGAAAAAATGGAATAAATATGAAATACTCATTTTATTTCTGATATCTTCAATAATATTTGAGACATATGCTCTAATGCTTTTGTCTTGAACTGGTCTCTTAAAGCAGTACTTATTTACATAAATTAAACTAGTCTTAGTATCCCAATTCCATCACAAATATGTTATCGGTGAAACCTCTCACCGTGTTCATTGTTTATGGCATCTAGAATCAGTGATGAGAATGCAAGAATTATAATTTAAGAGATGTCTGGCATCACATTTTTTGATATGCTGTTGGCATAGTGTTTATTAAATCAGTATAGTTTTCAGTTCTGTGAGACCTAGGAAAGTTCCAAATGACTAACACGAATGAATTCCTTGAAGCCAGCTCAAGTAGATATTAATATATTATTAATATATTTACCTTGAGCATAAATATGCTCTGCACATATCACAACAAACTAACACCCTAGGAGAATTCTACATGCAAATTTGGAATAAGTGTATTTAGTTTAGTCTTGTACCATTTGTTTTGGTAGGAAACAATTTTTTTTTATTAACCAGTCATATCAGTAAAGTCTTTGCCCCCAAATAAAAATGTCATTTAAATGGAATGCCTGTTTTTATGTGATGTTAACCCATTGAAAATATTTCTTGTCTCAATCATTATTTAGGAAGTGCTTTTCTTGATAACAATGCAGTGGTTTCAAATAGGATATCATTATGTCATTTTTCGTTTACAAAAAAAAAGAGATCTTTCTGGTTGCTCTGTAAACTGGACCCACACTTCTACGTTAAATACACTGAATCTTTTACCACTAAATTATAAAAATAAAATTCAGTGAACCCCCCCCCCAAAAAAAATATCTTGGATTTCAAGATGAACTGAACTTATATTGTTTTATCAGGGTTTACAGCAGAAACCATGAAGATAGGTGCTTTTATTGGATTTTATAAATAGCCATAAGATCAAGCAAAGTTGGCCTCAGGGATGAACATACATTACATGTTCTTGATATTTCAAGTGTTTCTTCAGGATTCTAAATACAAGTGTCCTTTTCATTCCCATTTCCCTAAAGCTTCCTTGTTGTTCACATGTTCTACAGTATTCTCGTCATCCTTTTGTAGAGCCACATCTCTGTTGTCATCTCTACATCTGTGAGAAAACAGCCTAACATTCACTGCCATATAAGATGATTGATATTACATAACAATTGAGCACTTATTCTAAAATTTTCCTTTTTCTCAATTGAAAAAGAATAATTAAATTAAATTAGCTCTTCTTTTAAGTCATTTGCAGATATAGTCTAAAGTAATTTTGGTTAGATTTATAATATAGCAGTGAATGCTAGACAAATTTCTTCATAGAGTTTTGAAGCAATAGAGAAATGGTTCTATAGAAGGCAGCTGAGAATACAATAAATGAAGCATATGAGCAATAAGAATGTTTTAAGGAAAATGGGAACAAAAGGACATTTAATATCAGAAAAAAGAACAGTTGTAATTTATTGAACACATAACAAGGAAAGAAGGCTTGGAGGATTTAATACTCACAGGACATACTGAAGGTAAGTGGGGCAGAGGGAAATAGCAAATAACATACCAAACAAGCTTGTGTAAATGGATGGTAGAATATAAACAGAGAAGGATAGTAAGGGGACTAACACTGCTTAGAGTTACAAAGGATAAGAAGTTATACAGAGCCATAACTGAACAAGTCTTGAAATGATATGGTATATACTGGGTGCAATGGATAAATTATTGTTTAAATTATGCAAGAATAAACATAACACTGACATCTCATTTTAACAGATATATTTATCAAAGTTGCAAAAAAATAATCTTGAAATTCAAAAGAGTAAATTTATGCAATGAAATTGTCATTAACTTCAATAATGGCCTCCAGACAACTTCAAAATCTCTTGCAACTGTTCTGGATGGTATCCTTGTTTAAGTTGGTGGATGCTGCCATAATCCTTGCTTTCAATTCATCTTTGGTGTTATAATGAGTTTTATTGGTCTCTCACTCAACTGTGCCCTATAAATAATAATCAAAGGGGCTGCAGTCTGCAAAGATAGGTGGCCAGATGTAAGGGGTAATGTGGTTGCAGAAATTGTCTGATTGGGTCCTTGTTGGCATGATGTACAGTCTTGTTGCCAGACATAGGACCTTCTAACAGATACCCTCTTGACCCAGGGCAGCTCTATCTATTCAAGGAACTTTATGTAGGCCTCCGTGTTGAGTATGAGGTCTTATGGGAAGATGAATAACACCATGATTTTTACTGGATATATCATCCAACTCTTTTCAAATTCTCTGCACTGTCCTCAGATTGACATTTAAACACTCTAAAATGTTCATATTAGAGCATCTGACATGCTGTTTCCAAATTTATGGCAGAAAGAATTGCATCATGGTGTTCTTTTTTCTCACAGATTGTGCCTAACTATGCTATATATGTGCAATTAACAAAATCAAAAACAAACAACATGCATACACAAAATTAAAAATATAAAAGTGCGACAATTTACCCATTGCAACTTGTAGAAGAAGATAAGAGCTCTATATTGCATAATTAAATCCCTTGTACAGTCCAAGCTTTTCAATTCAGCATTCCCTGGTTCTGCACTCTTTTGAATCAGTCATTAGTTCATTGAGCAGCTACAAAGGCAGTGCCACATATTGTTTACAACTTTCTGCAGCAGCCGACAAATTGTTTTGGTCAGACAGTCTTGCTCTTTTCTTATATATAGCTGCATATTTACTCATTCAGGATAGTAAGTATATATTATTTATTTTATTTAGACATTTTTTAGCCTTTGTATTTGTATATATTTTTCTAGAATGCAAATTCAAAAACTATAACACAGCCTCTGGCTGCATCCAGTCAACCTCCCTGCCCTTTGGCCAATTCTTCCCATGCTGTATTGGTGATCTTGAATTAACCAAAGCAAGACCACTTATTAGTACTTGATGAGGTTGGTTCAGACACGCAAGGGATTGGTATATGATGAAAACCTGATTTTAAGACCACAATGACATGGAGTGTATATATATATATATATATATATATATATATAATAATTACAAGAGTACAAGTAAGTTAAATAAATGATGAAAAAGAAATATCAGTTGGCTGGTATTTCAGTAGCATGGTAATATTCATGTCATATTATTTCTACAAGATAATCAGTTATTCAATTTCCAGTTGGTTGAATTTGCAATATTTTTCTCTCTCTCATCTTCTATTTCTAGCAGCAGGTGAGTTTTCAGGCCAACTGTATTTCAAATTTCTTTCCAACCTCTTCTCCCAAGACATGGGAGCCAACTGACTAATCTCGTCTTGCATTCTGATTTTGTTAAACAAGCACCCCAACTGTAGTGGGAAAGAGGGGTGTAAAGATTTCATTTCCCACTCTGTATAACTCTTACCAGCTCGAAATGAAAACAATTACATTTAACCATTTTGACTTACAATATAAGGGGAGAAAACACATTCCCTCTATTTGTTGGCCTGCTCTTAACTGTTCTGGTAACCCAGTACCCAGGTAATTGTCAAGACCACATTTCAACCTAGAGTCACACATTATCAAAACCCATTGACATATGTTGTGCCTAGAATCACTTTCATAAGTTCACCTAAAAATAATTTTGTACTCAGTATACTTCGCACATGGATTTTTCCACTTGTTAACATTTTGGCTACTTTTCCTGATAAAAATAATTATATTCTCCAATTTTAGAGAAATCTCTTCTCATCCTGAAAATCACTTAAAGTTAATACCAGCCACCTGAAAATAAGGTTACAACTGAAGTCTTCCCTTCTTCAAGCTGGAGTTGGAAAACAGAAGTCATCCATCCTGTTAAAGAGTAATTTATTTTAGTTACTCCACTTTTGAGGAGATGAGAAAGACTTAAGAGAAAGTAAAAAGATAGTGGAAGGCCTGGCAGCTCCAGCCAAGACCATCACCTTCCCTACCATGCAACCAATATCATAGCTTGTTCCATTCCTGACTGTGGTTCCTGAACCATGTCTCACTCAAACATCATAGAGGCACTGGATGAACCAAACTCAGACATGAGTGGTGCTGCTGCTAATGATGAGAATTGCAAGGAACAATAAAAAAAAACTTTGTTTAGAAGCATTAATGATTGTTTCATTTTCTGTTTTGCACTTTTTTCTACCTTTGATAACACAACAGTGTATACATGGAATGAGCTCGTAAGACTATGTTTATATAAGTTTGTTTTGTTAGGAGTGATTTTTGTCAACTGACATTTTCTATAGTCCAGCAGTGGCCTGGTTCCAAGAATGCTAGATTAAAGAGGTTGGACTGGATCACAAAAAAGAAATGAAATAATAATAATGTATTCTAAGATAATGCAAAGAATGGTGGGCTAACTTAAACAAGAGATTAATTACTAATGAATAAAATGTCTAATACATATAGCATTATGAATTGTAAACATTGTTAAACAGTTATTAAATATACCTTGAGAGTGAGAAATTGATTACATTGGTGAAATCAATCTTGGGCTTGGAGTGATGCCTATCCTAAACTTTAACTGAAAGAAACTTTCTAGTTATGACTTTTTTTTACTATAGACACAACAAATATTGGTAAAAATTCATCTGATAGCTTTGTTTAAGTAAACATATATCTCATGTCTAAGTAAACATATGTAATCTCTAATCAAAATGTACATTTTGTTTTTAATAGTGGGGAAACAAAAATATTGGACTCATTACAAAAGATCAATTACAAAGCCAAGACATTTTTAGATTTTCTGGTAACACAGAAGAATGTGTAACCATGCCAAAATTTCAGAACTTTATGAGTTTCAAAGACAGAAAATATTATTACATTGGTCATACTAATAGAGGATAAAAAATACAGTCATCCCTTAGTATCCACGGCTGACTGGTTTCCAGACCTCTCATACATACAAAAATCCACAGATGCTTGTTCTTTATTAAAAAAGGGCAGCATATTTGTTTATGCATGTTTTTTAGGATGTATAATAGTATCAGGATGTGCATTGTGGTGTAACAGATATTAGCTTGGAATGGGAATGAGAACTGAGAGTCAGGTTCAAACTCCAGTTGAATTTGTTGCGTTCACTTAACTACAAATACCCTTCAGAAAGGTTTGAATCCACCTTTTTTTCCTCCAGCTATGGACTAAATAAATAGTAGGACAGATTGGATTCTATAGCCTTGATTGTAACCAGTCTACCATAGAAAGAAATGGCAACCTACTGTGCAAAAATTTTCTGCCTAGTCAGTCATGTCTCTTTCAAGACAGGCTTGCCCAAGCATGTATCATGTGATTGCACTTAACTGACTCACTGAATAGTATCTGAAACAAAAGTAATGATGATGAGATAAAGTGGTATCAAATAAATTAATTTTGATTTATGATACCAACATATCCTCAGAGATTCCAAGATATTTACCTAACATACAGTTTTGTCTTTCTTTCATTTAAATTGAAGAAGTCAAAGGGAGTATATGCTTTTCCAGTAAAATGCATCTTTAATAAAATCTACTTTGTCTCATCATATAACCTATGCATATTCTCTTGTATACTTTAACTTATCTCTATATTACTTATAATGCTCAATATAATGTAAATGTTATGCAGTTGTTATACTATAGGTTGGAACAATAGGGATTCTTGGTTGGGTTGAATTTTCAGCACCTCTGTGTATTTATATCTATTAACATATTAGCTATTAGTATCATGAGAAGGAAATCAACAGGTGAGAAAAAACTTACATAAAAATAAGTTTTAATCATCAAATTCTTGTTCTATTAACAAGAAAAAAGATTGAGGGGAAACTTTGATATAAAAATGATTTATCTCTAGAAAAACAAGGATATTTGTGAAAAATAATATTGAAAAATTGTTAACCTGTTAAGAAAAAATGTTGAATTATAGTAAAATGTCTGGTACATTTAATAAAAGGCAAAATATTAAAAAATGAAGTTCCATTTCCAAATTTTATGAAAGAAAAAGCTAGAAACAAAGGCTGCACATAATACAAGTAAAAAAACAAACAAGATGAACAATGTCCAAAGATGCTGCGAATCTGTGAAATGGTAGGTGACTACACTAGAAAACATCTACACATTTCATTAGAGAAAATTTGGTATACTGCATATCATATAACAAATTTAAGTTTTGCTTACAAAAGTTTAAAAAAAAACAAACTTGATTTGCAACTGGTCGAATTTTACCAATGCAAAACTTGTGGATACTAAACACCAACTACATAAATAAAGATTGTTTTTTAGCTTAATATTTGATGTATAAATTATATTTTTATATAAAATGATAATTAATATAAACAAATTTTAATAACTGCCCAAAAATATTTAGTATTTAATCATTTCAGAAAAGCAAGGTAATAAAACCATTATGACACAATGGGTTACTGAGTATCATTTAATAACTATTTTGGAATTTCTATAAAACATGTTTTAGAAAAGAGACTAATATATATTAGTTTTTGTTTATAATTAAATTAGACCAGTACTCAGTTGTATTAAAAAGTGCTCAATACATTTATAATGTTGAACTTTTGAATATTTTTCATTTGGAAAGTAGTAATTTCTGCAACCTAGATTTCAGCCTTTCAGTATCTTCAGGTGACTTATTATAATAACTGATTTTGCAACATTTTTAAACCTACAAAAAGGGATATTTATAAACACATGACTGGAATTCTTAATCAACCAAAAATTTTCAAAATTAGGGATGAATTACTTATGGATCTTAAAACACTTTCATCCAGGTTTGTATGAACCTAATACGTATTTATAAGTGTGATTACATTTGGACATTACTTTTGATTTTTCATTCAGTAATTTTTTTTCTTGTTCTGGAAACAATATAATGGCTAACTTTTTCTCTTGGCACAATCTGCAGACATCACCACCATTGTAAGGTTTGGCTTTTTTTTTTTTTTTTTTTTTACTATACTCCATGTTATATCAGTGTCTTTTCCATTTTTCAGTTTTAATTTCTACACGTGGCTAGCCAGTTTGGTACAATTTTTAAGGTTTTCCAGCTTAAATGTAGATGTGATTATTTCATCTGTTTTTAAAAATTCCTTTTGTAGACCCACCCCAGATATTTTTTTTTTGTCCCTCTGTATCATGTACTTCTGCTTTGTAAATAACTACTTCTGTTTTACAAAGTTCATCAAGTGGGCATTTGTTTTTGCCCCTAGAGTTACATTCTTTATTAGTAATGTTATGTTGCACATTATTATTTAGGTTTCTGGTATTTTGGTTTTTTATGTAATTTTCTAAATCGCTAGTAGAGCTATAACTTAATTTGATTAAATTCCTATTGAAAATTTTATTTAATTTTTAGTTTTTTGGGAAGTGTTTATTAATTAATTTAAAAAAATATTTGCCCTACAATGGTGGGTTGGACAATTAATGTTTTGATTTCTAGTATTATTATTTTTTTTTTTTGTTTGACTGAGGTTTGTATTCTAATTTGTCTTTATTGTTAGATTCATTTAAGTCTCTTTCATACTCATTTTTCTTTTCATCACAGATTGTTTTATGGATTTTGATAATTTGTGTTCTATTCCCTTAGGGATGTGTTTGATTATGCTAATCAGATAGATCTAATGCTCATGTACTTTAAATTTGCGTTTGTTTACATATATGGAGAGACACTACCAGTTTGTTGATTAAATTCTATATCTAAATATTGAACAACATTTAGATGTAGAATTTAATCTACAAACATATATGAAAACAAACACAACTTAAACAAGTACATAAACATTAGATCTAACCACCCAACTAGCATAATCAAATACATGCGTAAGGAAACAATACAGAGTATAAAAAAATCATACAAATCTGGATGAAAGTATTTTAAGATCCTTCAATAACTCCTTTTTGGTTGTTAAAAAATTCCAGTCACATGTTTATAAAAA
This sequence comes from Ascarosepion bandense, assembly GCA_037127315.1. Classification (NCBI taxonomy): domain Eukaryota; kingdom Metazoa; phylum Mollusca; class Cephalopoda; order Sepiida; family Sepiidae; genus Ascarosepion; species Ascarosepion bandense. The sequence continues at coordinate 2,655,828 of JBBBDQ010000768.1, read as the reverse complement.
TCCCTGTTTGTACTTTTGAAAAATGTTGGAAAATCAGTTATTATAAATCACTTGAAGATACCAAATGTTGAAAACTAGGTTGTGAAAATAACTCATTTCAAAATGGAAAAAAAATGTATATATATATATATTTATTAGTAGGAATTCTTTACTTATTGCACTTTTTGTTAATGCATTAATATTGTTTGATAATTGGAATTAGGTTTTATTTTCTTCAATTTCAGGTTTCTTTCATTCTTTGTCCTGCTAAGTATAACATACAATTGTCTATTCCATTGTTATGGTAACACAATGCTCACTTTCATGCTTCAAGTGTTGCTAACCATGACTCATGTTACCATAACAACAGATTTTCTCATTATACAATAATGATGAAACCAAGTTGCTAAAAATTACTTTATGGGTGATTTTGTTGTTGTAGACAGAAAAATAAACCTAAAAACCACCATGTTTATCATATAGATAGCTTTATTACACATTAATTAATTTGGACCTAATCTTCATTATTTTTGTCATGTTTCAACTGATCTACTCTCTGACCTTCTCCAGGTTTATAATAGATTCCAGTGCTTGACTTTGTAATACTAAATATAAATAGGGTAGGTGTCTTTGTTGTGTTATATCATAAGTCTTAAAACCCATTATGGTCATAAGCATGCCACACGTATTTCAGTAATAGAAGTAGTGGTGTATATGGGATAAGATAGCTTGAAGAAGCCTATCTCTCTTCAGGCTGGTTTTAGAATTCAGAGTTTTCCTGGTTGCCACCTCAAGGTAAGAGCGCTTAGTCTGGGTGGAGCTCTTATATATCATTAAATACTGCAGTTTTAATGAGCCAAGAAGTTTTCTGATCATTTGTTGTTTGTTTTTTACTTTTTTAATTCCTCTCCAAATTTGTCAATCCCTCAAATCAAAATCTCTCAAGAATGTTGCTGTTCTTTGCTCACATACAAGTGAACACTTTCAATATAAACTTTCATTAGGAGTCAATTGCATTTTCTGGCCACTTCTGATGTTTTTTAAAAGTCTTTTCCAAGTTGTATAGTATGCCTCTCACTGCAGATCATGCCAAAATAAACTTTGTACTCAGTGTCCTTCAAAGAAGTCAGGGACAGGGTTGACCTGAGGGATAACCTCCTAGTTGAGCATGGAGATTATTCTATTGTAGTATGTAGGAAGACAACCTCCTGATAAGTTCAGACCCACATGATCATCTCAGCACCACCTGGGATGCATACTTAAGATAGAGTAGCATGACAGAGAAAGATATACAACCACCTACTCCAGAGTCAAGGATACAGTCTCTCTCCACCATCATACATGAGAATGTAAAGTCCAGGTTTTGGATGAGGAGCCTGGGACTACTCACACACCCTTGCCAACATTAACTGACAGTCAGGAGCTGAATAAATATGTTATGTATGAGAAATGCTGACTTTATGCTTACATTTTTAATGTACAATACCACATTACACTCGTATTTTCTTGAGTAGATCCTCACTAGGTGCCCCATTTACGCGATGCTTGAAAAATTGCTTCTAAGTGCTGTGTCCACAATTTTCTATCTCTTGTAGCTCTTAGTAATATTTGTCTTTTTGCCATTCTTCTAGCCTACCCATGCTTTGCCATTCACTCATGCAAGCTGGTCAAGTAAGGGACCTACTGCCTGCCCTTGCCCCTTTTATCTGTGTTTTGTGAGTGGTCCTGACCTGGCATCACAGGATCACTGTGTTTTTTCTATAAATATTTAATGGTAATTGTTATGTACTTTCTTCTTTGGTACCTGAACTTTATGAAATTAAGTGCAGCACTAAATTGGTAGCAAATTATCATCATCTCACAGTTGAAATGGCAAGGAATTTCAATAAGTTCTATACTAACAGTTTTTTCACTCACACTTCTTGTTTGCAGAACTCTCTTCTGGCTTTTCAATCAACTTTGATTCTTAAAAATTTAAATTCTCAAAGCCATCCTTTCTCATTATATGTCCAAGACATTTCAGATATCTCTTCCTGGTTTTAAAATATCTGTTTTGTTTCCATTTTCCTTAAGACTTCATTGCTTATGCACTCCATCCATGGTATTCTCAGCATCCTTCTGAAGAATTACATTTCTGTTGTCTCCTGTTTTCTCTTCATCTGTGAGGAAATTCTCTAACATTCACTACCATATAGGAGGATTTATATTACATAACAGTTAAGCACTCTTTTCTTTGTTTCTAACAAAATTTTCTTGTTTTTGGCTTAGCTTTTGGAAAGCATCTTTTGCTAATCCAATGTGCCTTTGTATTTATATCTTCTGTTGAAACACTTTTCAGTTGCTTAAACTTCTGTACTTGTTTGATATTATCGTTGTAATACTCGTTCAAATCCTTGGGGTTTTTCTCTTACTGACAACAATACATTTTGTTTTCTTACCATTGATGGTTCGTCCCTTTTTATACTGCTCTAAATATGGCACACATGACTTGTTCCTTCAGCAAAGTCATCAAACTAAAAAAAAAAAAACGAAAAAAAAAGCAATAATTTATGTTTAGGCAGGCACAGTTCAAATGGTGTACACAGTTCACATTGAAAGTGCCAGATAAATCCAATGAAGACTAAGTGAATGAATGAATGTCAATATGGTGAGATGTTCTATTGAGAGTAACATGTACTTTGCTTTTGGAGTGAAATATCCACTTACATAAACAGCTGATTTCATTATGAGCCTAAATAACTCTGACAAGATATCAATGCCACATATTATTTGGTCTGTATTAGATGGCTATCACATGTCTCCTATTTGTAGAATCAACCCCAATGCCAAACAGAGGAGTCCTTGTCAGATCCTGGATCTACCACTCCTCTTACTAATTGATTATTTCATGGATTGTGACTACAATCCTACTGCTGCAGTTACATGCACATGAATTGCTTTAGGTAGAAAAAAGTTTCATACATTTTCACAGATACTGTTTTGGCATCTGATACAAAGGCTGTAAGAGCCTTACAAAGTTATCCTAGAAGGATATATAAGTTTAAAAAAAAACAAAAAATATATAACAGATAAAAAGAAAAAAGTGTAATGATAGTAATAAAACAACAAATAGAGATAAATAAAATATTTTTTATTTCTCTATTGTTTACAAGGTTCTAGTTCTGGAATATTGTATATCAGTCATGGAAGACAGAGTTTGTTCCAGGGTATAGCTGTGATAGACACATAGACACATAGAAAAAAAAACAAGTAGTCCAATGAAATTGTCTAGTGGGAAAAAATCAACATGCATATATCAAGTATTAATCTCTGCTGCTACTGGTTTTGTTGCTGGCCAAAATCATCACTGTTAATGAAAGTACCTTGGTGTTGCTGCTGGTGGCCTGGTTAATTTTGCCTCACTAATCGGATCTGCCTTGTGGTTAAAATCAGCGTTGGCTTTACAGTGAGTTAGTGACTCAAAAACAACTTCTGCAAAAACTGGATGGGCTTTTTTGATTGGTCAAGAATGGCTCAAAAATGGCTTCTGCAAAAACCACATGGGCCTTTTCTGTTTTAATCAGGAAAAATATTTTATAACCCTAGTGCTTTTAGATGGAATTCCAAAAGTGTGTATATAGAGCTGGACAAAATTAAGGTTTGTTTTTGTCATATGAGCTGTGGATGTCAAAGACAGCGCTTCTGTTTGAGTTAAAGAATTGAAGTTTTGACAGGGTACGACAGAAAGAACTATAAAGTAGGAAGATAGAAACACACAATGATAAGAGACTGAGGGAAAAGAGTAATTGAAAGAATACAGATGGTATGAAGAACTTGAATGAAATGCTATTTAGATGATTAGATGTTATCATGAAGAAGAAATGTATCACTTGGTGTAATTAATTATTAGCATGAAAATGAATTCTTTGATTAATGTGAAAAAAAATATCTAATCTGAAGGAAGTATTAACATAATCAGATTAATTAAATCTTGATTAATTTTCTTATTCAGGTTGCAAGAAAAATATAAAAGAGAAAAAAAAAGACAAAAGTTCTAATCTTTAATTGACATCATACTATGCAAGCACCTTTTAAAAATCCTTTAATAGCATCACTATTTTATGGCTATAAAAATAAATATAGGCTTTTCTCATTTAACTGTATTTTGTAATACAACCAATGAAAACAAAACAATATAGAATGTAAAAATCAAAACATTTTTTCTAAAATTCTGATGGTGCTAAATAAATAGCAAAAAATGTTAAATTTATAAAGGTTTTAAAATACTTGTTTTATATTTAATCATATAATTTGTGTGCAAAATAATATTTCTTTTTTGATAGTTTTCTCTTTCTCAAAAACTATTGGGATTTTAGTGTCAAACAAAATTTTGTAATAAGCCATGATTTAAGAGCAACCATTAAACATTGAATTCAATAGCAAGTTTAATCATCCTTTGTACTATAAGAATGTGAAAGGTACAGTAAAGGAAGCTAACCTTTTACCATTCAAGGATCAACTTTGAACATGAAACCCCTACTAATCCAGGATGTTAATTGGCTAACAGCTGTTCATTCAGGATCCCTGGTTGGTTCCATGTGGTAAACTTGATCCTGAAATCTTCCACTTTTGTAACTAAGTTGTAGTGACCACATGTTTATTGTAGCCATCCTTTCTGACCTTAACAGAATACAGAAGCCACAGATCCCATTTGTTCCTTGGACACTTTGCTAACATTTAGGTCTGCAAAAATAAATTAAATTTGTGCAATGTGAACCCCCACTGGCCCTTCACGTCAACACCCAAAATCTCTGCAGCTGAATCACTTTGTTCTAATCGTGGCACTGTCAAATTATGTTTGATTGATCCTAAAGCTGGTTTGGGCTGAAAGTTGCCAAAACTGACAAAAAATAAAACAGTCTCTTGACCTGTAATGTTTTTAATTATCTAGGCTTTCTTGCTTTGTATACAACCATCATATGAAATTATCTAGCTTAGGTTGAAAGAAAACACCATATGTTTCATTTTTTAATTATCAGTGTCGCAAAATTCCGTAAAAACAAAAAAAACTTTATTTCTGAGAATTCTATCTCTCTAATCAGGGGTAGCCTGACCCTGAGGGTCACAAAATTCTTTCAACAATTTCCATGGAAGGCAAAAGATTCTGTTTAAAATCAAATTATAGTCAGCTGTTATTTTATCAATGGTCGCTAAATTTTCACAATAACTGAGAGAGTCACTTTTTCACAATAATGTTTATTCTGAATTTGGTGACAAAAAATCATACAGAACTTTTTTATCTTTCTGACTGAATTTTGTGGTCAGTATCTGAGAGTTGTAAAAAATTTATCTCAAGTGGTTGTTTGTTTTCAGTGGCCATAAATATATTTATTTATTTTTCTTGAGTGGTCTTTTTAGAATATCCTTCAACTAGCTTCTGTCAGAAAAAGAAAAAATTATTATTTTATTTTTATATATCGATTGATCTATCCAAACAACTTTGTTCCTTTCTTTTGGGTACAAGAAATAGTGTTATAGCAAGCCTTTTTACTTTTTGTGCATACACACTTTTCTGAACATTAAATCCACTGAACTTAACACAACTGTCTTTGAGTTACTAATCTTCTTCAAGTATGTCTGTTTTTGTCTTTGGCTTTGTAGAACTTAACTGCAACTGATAAAATCTTTATAGTACTTTAAGAATAAAAAGGAATATTTCTTTAGCAATATTATTTAACAGAGCACATTACTTTATATCTACAATTTTGCTAAAAAAATGAAATAACTGAATATAGATACTTTTGCCAATAACTTCCTTTTAAGCAGTTAATTGAAATACTTTAATCTCAATTTACAGTAAACTTTTTTGAAGATGTACCTTGAATTTTATAAAAAATTTCTTGAAAATATACACTGGTACAAAAGATTTCTGATCAACCAAAAAGCTTAAATTGAGCTTTGTGGTTGATGTACACTAGAACAAAAGGTTTTGATCAACTACAAAGCAAAACTTGAGCATTAATATTGTTTTGCTGCTACTTTATTGAATATATTAGTCAATTGTGGCATAGATCTAGCAAAACAATGAAGACACTAAGATGCAAGAGTGTGAAAAAATATGAGCAAAAGATAAAACATTATAAAAGAGAGAGAGAGAGAAAGAGGGAGAGAACAATAAAAGAAGTAATTAAGAAGACAGAAGATAATGATTGACATTGCATTTAAATTTTTGAAAATCAAAGTTGATTAGAAATCAAGAGGTTAGAAGAGAATTCCACAAAGGAGAAGTATGAGAGAAGAAACTGTTAACATAAAACTTACTCTGTACAAAGAAAAATTAACTAACATTATTTATTCAGCATTTGAAATTAAGTGCGTTAGCAATATTGAATTTTTCAAACTAATATATTTTTTTTCAGTGTTCACAAAGTATACAGCCATAAAATAAATAAAAAAGGCACTAAACTAATTCTGGATATTTCTTCTTTTATGTACAATGCCCCTTCAAGGACATGGCTCTTCACAACTTCTTGCCTTTTGTTGCTCTAAGTAACTTTTGATTTATTAACCATCGTTCTTTGTCCTTATTTTACTATCTATTAAAACAAACTTGCTGGTGGATAACTTGCTATTTCTCTGATTTTCAATATGCCATGTGAACATTAAGTTCTCTAAGTCCTCTTTCCTCATTATGTCTCCCAAAAACTTCATTTGTGTCTTTTTTATTGTAAGTATCAGTTTCCTTTTAATTTGAGCCACGCAGTCACATCACATTGAAGCACCAGTTCGCATACAATTACTGAAGTAAAATTGAGTATGGTCACTACCTAAATGAGTAACTGTTTGAGAATACCAAGTGGTGGGTTGTGTAATAAATAATGGCTCAGAATTATTAATCAGAGAGCAAAATTCCAATTCCAGTTGGGTTCATTATATTTACTTGCATGCAAATACCTCTGGGAAAGATATGAATACACCTTTACACTCCCCAACAAGGAGTTAATATTAATGAATTCCTCTATTAATGTAAAGAAAAAAAAAGAAAGTCTAATTTGAAGGAAGTATTGACTTAATCAGATTAATTAAATATTGATTAATTTCTTATTCAGGTTGCAAGAAAAATATAAAAGAGAAAAAAGATAAAAGTTCTAATCTTTAGTTGGCATCATCCTGTGCAAGCACCTTTTAAAAATCCTTTAATAGCATCGCTATTTTATGGCTATAAAAATATAATTTTTTTTCTAGTTTAACTGTATTTTGTAATACAATCAATGAAAATAAAACAATATAAAATTGAAAAATCAAAATAACTTGGCATATTCTATTACCAAAATTCCTGAATAAATAGAAAAAATTATTAAATTTATAAAGGTGCCCCTACTTGTTTCATATAATTCGTGTACAAAATAATAATTATTTTTTATATTTTTATATTTCTCAAAAACTAATTGAGATTCATTTAGTGTAAAACAAAATCACTAAATCATTATTATTAAAAAAAAACAAAACAATATAAAATATTTTCTGGCTTGAAATAACCTGCAAAGAGTTTATAAGGCTTAGAAAATGAATGAATGAATCAAAAATCCTTTTACTTCCTATTTTTCTTAAAACTTCCTTGCTGGTTACTAATGTTATTTTCAACATCTGTTGGTAGAACCATATCTCTCTTGCTTCAAGTCTTTTTGATCTGTGATTCCATTGGTTGGTTGATTTTGTTAAGCTACATAATTAATATTTTAATACCATAATCTAACTAATTTGAACACACTTGCATGCTTTAAACTACAAATAAAATGCATTGTTGGTCATTTTGCTGTAAAACGTATTAGTAATTCTACTATAAAAATGTATATTTATACTTTCATAGTGTCTTGCTTTTTTCACGTGAAGAGTTTGTCCAGCATTCATTGCTGAATAGAAGATTAGTTATGACATAGAAGTTGAGAACTTTTTTCTTTGTATCTAATGATATTTTCCTACGTCTTAACACTTTGCTTAATTTCTGGAAGGTATCCTTTACTATTCATTCCTATGTGCCTTCAGATTTGAGTGTCTCATTCATCTCTTTAAAAATAACTGTCTCCAAGAATAAATTCTTTAAAGAAACAAAAAAAAAAATACTCAAAATAAGATTACAATATAATTTTGAAAGGTACCCAAATGATAGTAATAGTAAACATACCTTCAAAATATACATATCTAAAAAAGAAAAAAAAAAAAACTTACCTTTTGGAAGCCATTATTATACTCTGAAACCTGAAATTGAAAAAGAAAATAAATACATGTAATATGTATTTAAATATAAAGTAGCACACACTGAGTGCTGGTAGTAATTAAACTGTGCCCAATGTAAATAACAGAACTAAAATGTTTATTAAAAAGAATTATAGTTGTCCCTTACTATTTAATACTGCTTAAAATTAAAACTGAAAATGTTGATGAACAGTTATACAATTCTTTGTAATATTGATTAGTTTTATATAAAAAAATAACACAAAATTTACTTGAACTTGATAAAATTACTTAGTATTGTCTGGGACAAATTCAGTGTGTTGGACAATTACATTCTTGCTGATTACATTTATCATTCTAGGTTAATAAATATTTACTAAAATAAAACTGATAAACTTAATGCAGAAAAAAAAATGGTTGACTTGTTCAGATGATTTGATTTCCTTCTAAATACTTTAAATATCTCAATGTATGGATCAGTTTTAACAAATTTAGTGTAGGAGAAAATAGAATAGGTTGCGCTATTGATATTTTTGTCCAATACCATCAGATGCTAGAAAACCAAAATATTAACATGAAAACTCATAAATAGCACATCAAATCTAAACTCTCATATGGAAGTCATGCATTGTGTCCAAATCATTCAGAAATATCTAAAATATCATCTGTAGAAACCGTTTTCTCAGTTCAATGATTAAAAATAGCTTCAAATGAATTAATCCTTTAGGTCTTTAGATAATCCTTTCTCAAACTAGAAACTGATGCTAGAAAATCATAAAGAGCTTTACCAGATAACAAAATCCACATCACTTGAACACTTCTAACAGCAATAACAACAGAAATTGGCAGAACATGTAAGTAAAAGAGAAACTAATGGTATAATAAAGCTGTTAACTTTCCACACAGCCTTAAACAAAAGATTTGGAAGGAAACTTTCATAAATAATAGAAAGAGTAATAATTGTGAACTTGAAAAGTCTAATTTCCTGAAAAACTGTTCTAAGAAAAAGGTTTTATAAATTTCAAGCAATAATAAAGTTGTTTGGTCAATGAATGCTGAATGCCATTGATTTTCAAGTACCTTGGAGAGGATGTTGATAGATATGCAGTTTATCCTGTCTGCTTACAGTGTTAAACACATGCAAAAGAGCAGTATTCAACTTTATCAAGCATGCAATCCAGCAATATTATTTAACTGTCATTACTTCTTTCTAATAATTAATTTTTGTAGAAATATAAATAAAAGCTGATGCAAGTAAATAAATACTTATAAATATTACAGATGAAAAGAAAAAAAAACAGGTTGAATAAGTTTCTCAATAAAAAAAGAAATGCAAGAGACTGTTCAGATTTATTTTGAGAGAATTTAATATAAGGCAAATTTTCAACAGTAAGAACAGAGAAGTCTCAGTGAATGAAAGGCAAGTGTGACAAGCAGCAAGCAGAATAGGTTTAAGACTCCACATTCTAAACTGAGGATTGTTCCAGGGTGAGCAATAATTGAGCAGTACTAAAATAACTAGGAAAGATATCCTGAGATATGGTCAATAAAACAAAGAGATTCAGTAAAGGGTTCATTATTTACATTATTTACATTGTTGACTTTGTTGTCATATCCATGATGTTTTGATCATTGTATGATCCAGCCGCCTTCAAGTAATTGAAATTTTGAATTGAACCATTTATTTCATTCACTGGGATCAGAGTGTACAACAGCAGAAACGTTAATATGGCAACAAAGATGAGGATAACAGTCTGTACAATGTAAAAAATATAACTAATTATAGTACCCCATTTCAGAAATATAAACAAATAAAGGGTTCAGTTTTAAATTAATTGAAAGTGACTCAGATTAACATGAAGTGTTGAAGGATGGAGGGCACAACAGGTGAAATGTTGTGATGATAACAACAAAGATGAGGACAATAGTGTAAAATCTAAGCAACTTTTCAAGCCTTAAAACATATTAATGAAATGTTAGGATAAAAGAGCTTAACATACAAAATTAACAATTTTTCAAATTATAGTGTCCTCTGTGCATGTATGCATAGGGAGATAGAAAAACTTAAAAGATGTTATTCACTGATTGCATTACTAGAAAAATTAAGCTCAAGATGTTTTTAGTATAAAAAAAGATGATTCAATGTATGAACAATTACTAAGAATAGAATTAATTTCTTTAAAAAAAATAATGAATAACCATAAATATGGAAAAGGAACAAAAAGGTTTAAAGGTATTAACTGCATGAAAAACCAAAATTATATTTAATTGAAACATTTAACAAAGATGAAGGAAATACTGGGAAAATATGTAGAATAATTTTTCTTTGTTATCAACTCAAATTAAAGGGCATGATAAAAAAAAAATGAACCTATTTTTCAAATCTTAACAATCAGTATTTTTTATAACCACAATTTTAATGCTTCATGTTAAATTTAAAAAACAGAAGTTTATTTAAATCTTGAAAACCTATTATAATTTTCTATAGGAGTATTCTTAAAAAACTGGACTCAACTTTGGTTGAGAGGTTCAGTAAAAATGACAGAAAAGTTAATTGAAATAATTGTATCCCAAATGACAATAAAAGTTTTTTGTTTTTAGGTGTATTTTCAATTTAATACAAAACCTTCTTTTAAAATGCAAACTGGTGTAAAAAGATTTTTGTATAAATGCAACTTGAATCATTTATGTCAATAAACAAAAGTTCTTGCAAACAATATTTTGTGTGTAAACCTTTTGCAGTGTATCTGTTGGTTTTTATGTATAGCATAAAATTTTATGCATTTTTGTGTCTTGACATTATGATAAGAAGAAGGAAAAAATTAGAATACATGCCACAACCATTGTATGTTATGCACTGTACAGATAATTATAGTCTATTCTTTTGCCTTTCAAAGAACTATACAATTTTATTTGCACAGAGAGAGATATTCACACAAACTTGCAAATTTTATTATTACTAGTAATATAAAAATCAGGTATAGCATTGTAGTCATTACAGAAATGTTCTTTATATATTTACATTATTATTATTGTGACACTGAGTATTCAATTTTGTTAATGTTTGTGATATTTTAGAATTTTGAGGTAAAATAAACAAAAAAAGACACACATAATGAAACAAAAGTTTTCAATATAAAATGTAAAATAAAGAGCGTTTAATATAATAATACACATAATTGCTCTTGCCTTAACATCAGTTTCATGCTCTTTTACAATGCAAAAATGTGTGAAACTAACAGTTGCAGACGAATGAGAGAGCAGAAATATTGACATTTATTGACATATATCTTATTATAAATATATTTAAAGTGTACATTTGTCTAAGTAGATATCCTTGATTTTTCTTCCTTATCATCTATATGTATGTGCTGTGTCCCTTTGGTATATTGGTAATCAAGACTTCACAATTTCCTGTTCTTTGTAGTTCTTAATAAATTTTGTCTTTTTGTTATCTTTCTTAAACCTTGGTCTGCCATCCATTTACACATACTTGCTAGGTAGGTCATACATTGTTTTCTTCTGTCCTTGCCTTCATTGTCCTGTGAGTATCAAATTTTCAAAACCATCTTTTCTCATTATGAGACCTATAAATTTCAATACTCTTTTTCTGATACTATGTATTGTATAAATGTCCTTTTTGTTTTCATTTTCTCAAAAACTTTGTAGTTACTTACATGTTTGATTTATGGTATTCTTAGCCTCTTTCTGTAGGACCACATTTCTGTTGCTTCAAGTTTCTTCTTCATCTATCAGAAGATTACCCACTATTCACTTTCATATAGAAGAACTGATATCATGTAAGAGTTCAATACACTTCTTTGTTTTTTAATGAAATTTTCCTGTTTCTTAATACTTTGCTTAGCTTTTGGAATACATTTTTACTATCCAAATATGCCTTCAAATTTCAGTATCACATTTTCTGTCTTCTGTTAAAACACTTCCTAGATATTTAAATTTTTGCACTTGTTTAATTTTGTTATTTCCAATTTGTGATTCTAATTCTTTTGTATAAAAAAGTGTTTTTGATAATAAGTACCATTCATTTTATGTCATGTTACCCCTGCATATTAAAATAAAGTTGGTATTAAATCTGGGTATAACGCTGTATTTGCTAATGTGACTACATTGTTGCAATGAGTATTCTAATCAAATCTATTTTCACTAATTATTATACCTTCCATTACAATTTTTATATCTGATTTCCATAAAATTGAGAATAACAGGAACACTCTCAAATCTTTTCAATACAGTTTATAGCATAAATACTATTTTTCTGATTCATATTAATAACTCTTATTAATGAGAAATTTATTTAGAAACTTCAGTGCCAAATATACCGAAATTGCAGGAAACTGCCATGCTAATTTTACCATAGATTATTGCTAATGTATGATTTTTGTTTACTGCTTAACAGAAAGATTACTGCTGCTGCTGCAAATGGTGTTATAAAATTTGAGACTATAGAAAAAAATGATTTAGGAGGGGTTTTACAACACTGTCTCACTGAGGATCTGAATACACAAATAAACTATATCAAATCAATCGTCCTGTAAGAGGCCATTATATTCATTCGGGTTCAACTTAAAATAGGATCCTAGAAAGAAAAAAACTAAGAATTTTTTTTTTTTCACAGTTCATTGAGATTGTCCAGTTTAAAATAGTTTTAGCAACAATAATCATCAATATGTCTTAACTAATTGGTACCCATGAAAGCTGTCAACAAAACAGAATAGAAAATACAATAGATCTTATTATAGTTCTAGTTAATGGTGCAAATGCAATGCAAAATCTTTTTTTTTACTTATGCAATTCAAATTAAAGATTACTTTTTCTTAATATACAAAAGATAAACATATTTATTCAAATATCATTATAATAGTTTTATTCAATATTAATTTGTAAGAAACTGATAAAAACAGTATTAAAATGGTTCTATTATTGTAGAAATTATTTTGCTTCTTTGTTCTTTTGAAGATCATATTTTAGCTAATGTATTTATCTTTCTTCAGATATATGTTGCATCTTAAAAAAGATAGTTTCTGTTTCTCTTCATTGCAATTCAAATGAGAACAGGTTTTTAGTGATGCTACACTTGTAATTTTTATTACAAATTTAGTATTAATTATACCAGTTAAATATGTTACATTTTTTTTATTTTATCAACATTCATATGGTTTGGTGCTTCTGCTAGAGATTTTTTATGAAATACAAAGAAGAATCTGCAATGTTATAAGTCCTGACCTGGAGTCTCTATACTTCCCATCACAGTAATGTAGCTTTCTTGTGCCTTTTCAAAAAATACATTCATAGTAATTGTTCTCATGAACTTTCTGCTATGGTATTAGACTTTATGAATTTAAGTTCTACTACTACTAAATTGGCAACAAAGTCTCATGTCACAGTTGAATTGGTGAAATATAACCATAAGTTCTTTGCTAACAGTTTCCTTTTTTGTATTTCTCACTTGTAGAACACTCTTATGGCTTCTTGCTTTCCAGCCAACTTTGATGTTCAAAACTTTAAATGCCATGTTGACCATTATTGCTTGTCTTTTGATTCTTGTTCTTTTATTGCTCTTGATCCTTAATAATGCCACTCTTTTTTTCTTACTCTTTAACACTTGTTATTTACTTATTTACTCATGCTACTAGATTGATATCATGGTCTGACCTTTTCACTGTTGAAATAGTTAAATGTAACCATCTCTTCTACCCTAAAAGTTTCTTTTCTTGCACTTTCCATTTGTGAAACACCCTACTGTTTGCTTGCTTCCCTAATAGCTACAATCTCTAAAATTTTAAATGCAACATCAATTTCCTTTTTCTATCTACTTGATTCCCATCCATCTCTTATCTTTTCTCCTACAGTAACCCCCCCCCCCCCCACACACACACACCAGTGTTGGTTCTGCCTTGCTTGAACTGAAATGAATATAAAAAAAAACAAATATATGTGCAGCATTTAAGGATTTTTTTAGGGACTAAAAATATTCAAATGACATATCAGAGATCGAAAAATGTATCCTGATTGTTTTACAATATTCAAAATAAACAACACTTAAATAATAATAAAAAAAGCTTCAGATCTTAATTGATTGAAAGTTATAATATGTACATGTTTTGTCTTGATGAATTAAGAAAATAAATACAGTAAATATCCTGTTCAGTACTCTAAGTTTGCTTATCAATTGTCTGACCACAACCAGATAGACATGTATTCTAAGGTCTGATGTACAGTGCATCTCTGGTTATGAGAGAGAGAGAAAGTGTAGTAAGGGAGGCATATTTGAGTGTCAGAAGGATTGTTTTTTTTTTAAGATTGAAGGATGAAGCAATGAAGGTAACTTGGGAGTTACCTCTAGATACTTGAGAACACCTTTGACCAGAGATAATTTGAGCAAACTGAGTTACTCCACCTGAAGATTTTTCAACCTGGCATCACCTGCAAGTTCATGGGTTTTTATTAAAACCTTTCACTAAATAATGAACATGTGGCAGTGATACATATGTCTAATATACCCTTATCAAACTAGGTGTCAATATGATTATATTTGGCTTTATATATTATACCCTAGCATAACTTTTTGGTGTGTTGCTCTCTCACTCAATAATAATAAGCAGTGTTCTCACTGAACTTTTAAAGTTCCTCTCAGTATTTGTCCCATTTGGTGCTTATCACAATCTCTTATGTTATTTTATAAATGTTATATGTTTCACTTGTAATATTTTATTAAGAGTGATGAACAGTTCTCCAGCTTTTAATGTTATATACAGGGAAAATGACATTTATACTAATCAGCTGTTAATGAAATTCTAAAATGTAGTGTTTCCTGTGTGAAGAGTATTTAAATTAGATTTTTTTCCTTTGCTCTTTAAGTATATATATATATATATATACTTAAAGAGCAAAGAAAAAAAAATTTACTGCTTAGGTAGGTGTTTGTTTTTTGTTTTTTCTTAGTTTGGAAATTTTTGCTTGTCTAGTTTTTCTAAGGATTTTTGGAGTTATTTTTATCACTTTTTGTAGGTAGCATGTTGGTTGCACCAAATTTTTTTTAATTTTTGTAAATATATATATATATATATATATATATATATATATATGCTAACTATCAAAAGGGCTAAAAATAACCAAAAAGTCCCGAGAAAAAGCATAGACAAACAAAAATTTCTAAACTATGAAAGAAGAAAAAACAAACACCTACCTAAGCAGTAAATAACAGTGCCCAGCACCTACACTATCCAGACAGAGCAAAAATACACTTTCACAACATCAACCATCAACAAGGCACAGCTCAAGTCACTACTTAAGTTTCATGCTCTTGCAATATTCAGGCATTCTAGTTGAGTGAAAGTGTGACTATAATATATATATATTTAGAGAGAGAGAGAGAGAGATATCAATGAATGAATCATTATATAAATAAAGGCTGTCTATGGTTAGATGTGTATTAATTTTTATTCCAACAAAATGAGAATAATTGTGTGCAAATTGTTATTTTTAAGCTTAGTTTATTTATTTAATTTTGAAAATAAGTTCCACTCCAGCAAGGCAATAAAGCCACTAAGCTGCAAGAGATTACTTAGAGTAAGAGAATATGAAAAAAAAAAAACATTATTAAGAGAGAACAATAAAAGAACAGGAATTAAGACAGAAGATACAATTATAGCTTTGTGTCAGGCTGAGGCACCCAATGAGGATCAAACCCTCTACTCAGCTTACAATTCATTAACTCACCATGAAGTCTATACAAAACAGACATAGACAAACATGTGTAATTGGTTATAAACATTTTCACCATATATCCAGAAATACATTTTCACATATAACAGTAAGTGTAATGTTATTGTAATACAAAACACAAGACTAAATATATTATACATAATATTGTTTTTTCATGTGCAGAAGATGTAACAGATAGTAATAGCTTGAAATGAGAAATCTAAGAGCTGAGTTACCAACAGAAAAGAAATATTTTAAAAAGCTCTAATCTCAGCTAGAGGCTGCATTTGTATGAATCTGCCATTCCTGCACAGTGATGAAAAAACTAACATAACCTAATGGTTTTGTAAGAAAATGCTGGCATACACAAAGTAAGTAGTAATGATGTTTTGGCCTCAAAACAAGGGTCATCATTTGGCAAAGGTTTTAAGCTACTACTGTTTTTATAGTAATACTTGTATAAATGTGTATGTTACAAATGTTAGATAACTTTTCAATTCATAGCTAGGTCTTTGTATTTTTCAAATGAAGGGGTCACATTTTAGCATTTGTTCTCTTGAACAAAATGAACTGGGAAGAAGCAAGAAAGGATTTTGTAGATTCCAAATTTTCTGATCACAAGCTAACAGGTTCTGTGCTGCTCAATATGACTTCCCCACCTCTGTATTTTAAGCTTATAAATAGTAACTCTCTTTTAAATTAACTGAAGTGAAGAAGAGTTTTTCTTCTTTTCCTCTCATCTACTGATCTCATAAAAGTCAAAACCTATTTGAAAATGCACACAGCCTGCCCCATTCCCTGTCATTTATCCTCCTAGAAGTCAGAGGTTACACAAAGGATGTAAGTAGAGCAGTTCACACATTTCTCTCTTCATAATGAGAGCAACAGTTCCACACATTTTTTTCTCTATTTTGTTTTTTAGCTAACAATATATAAACTCTTTTGGGACCATTACCCGCAATACCAATAGCAAAACCATCATCACCACTATAAGTCACTTTACTACCACTGTTGCTGCAACCACTTTCAACTAAATTAACACCACTACTACCATAACCAACAATTATGGACATTACCACCATATGAGAGTAAGATTAGTGGGTAGTACTGATAAGATTATTTTAACCTATGTTCTATTGGTGGTTGTTAATGATATGAATCTCCTTGGGGGTGGGGGGTGAATAGTAATATTTTGGATCCCTAGCCTCCAAAAAATTATTTAAAAATATCTCCTGGGTCATATATGTTAAATTAAAGTAACTGTAGGTTGTTTTTTTTTTTTTATTTTTTTTTACAGTAAGCTTCACCCTGTACAAGACCTGGAGGCCACTCAAGGGAGAGGAAGGATTGCATTAGGAGGTAGTTCATATGGATAGAAAGGAAAGATAATGGTTAGGTCTAGACTTGAACAGGTTAAGAGTGCAGCAATTGGGGAAACATTCTCTTGGGAGTATTCCAGAGAGTAATGGATCATGAGAAGAAGCTCTTAGAGTGGAACTTATTTCTCACTGATGAAATGTGGATGGTTTGCTACAATCTAAGTGACATGGTGGGTTCTAACTATGAAGGTTAGTCTTGGTAGAACCAAAGAATGTAGTTCATCTTAGCACTTTCCATGGAAGTAGTAATAGAGCAGTGAGAGACTTCTTAAAGAGAGAAGTTTGAAGGTAGAAAATAATTCTTCAACAAGGATTTGGAGATGCTTTTGAGCTCTTTTAAAACTGAAAAGTGAGAACTGGGCAGCTCCCACCCAAATATGACAACAGTACTCCATTTTCCACCTGATCTGGTTCTTATAAAGGTAGAGGATAGCATAAGGAGTCACGTACTTACTAGAGCAGTACAAGAAGCTGATCATTTTACTTACATCTTTAGCAATGGATGTTTTAAATGGACAGACTTGAATACTAAGTACATCAAGATTCTCAACATGCTTTTTATTGAATATTCAGGAAATCTCCCACTCATTAATTTGTGCTGTAAGCATTCTAGAACAAACATTTTATAACAAAAGAAAAATGCATAATTTTTCATAACACTCCAAAAAACTTTAAGTCATCTCTATAATTCCAACCACCCTGAATTTTTGAAACACAAGTGTATGTAATTGGGTTGGAGATGAGGAGTATGATATTACAGAAAGTGCTTTCTACAACAGAATAAAAAATATTTAATAAATTCATATCTTTTGCAATGAAGCAATTTAACCAAGCAACTTGAACATGATTAAATTAAATTAATAACTAACCCACAACTAATATAACATTTTAAAAGGAGGGTTTGTTTATTATTTGTTAAAATATTGTTTGCTTTGTATAGCAAAGAAAAACAGCTTCAATTAGCATATTTTTATTGCAGTAGGCTGCAGAAATAATCAAAAAATGTTCAGCAGCATCCTTCAGCTGCCCATGAAAATGACACTGCAATATTTAAGCTGAGTACAAGACAATTCCTCAGTTTACTTGTGGGCCCTCTGGAGTAAAAAGCATCATCATAATATGATTCATGTTGGCTCAAAGATTGTGCCTTGAATTTGCAACAGTGCAACATGAAGAGGTTTTAAGATGTCCTGTTACTATGATTGAGAGATGAGGCTCTCACCATATACCAGCAACTAAGTAATGAGTAAATGTCAGACAGAGTAGATAAAGCAAGCCCTCATGACCACATACACAATGGACTCATTCAATGCATTTGACTAGTTCATAGCAAGGTGATTTTATACTGGGTAGACTGTTTATGAACTTTTGGTGAAGCTACAATGCTTGGCTCGGCTTGTTGGTAGACAGTTGCCTGAGTGAGGGATGGTATGCGCATTTGTGTCTGGGCGCCCACAGAATGTTACACAGATTCTTAGAGCATCATCTAGAATAGAGACTATGGCCTTGGAGTAAATTTTAATATGGGCAATGGCCATTATGACTGATAACCAAAACCCTCAAGAGTCTGTCGCTACATCCATTCAACAAACATGCTGAAACTCCTCTTTCTGGCATTCCCAAAGATGGCATAATTTGTTTTAAGTGTTCTGGCCCCAACCACTTTGCTAAGGACTGTAAATAAAGATGCCTGGAGAGAACAGATAACCAAGTGCACAGATCATACCCTGAAATGCATTGCTTTCATTGCAATAAGGTTGGGCACATCTCATCTGAGTACCAGGGAAATGGTTCAGGGTAGGAAATGTCAATGTCAGTCTTTTCCCTGAACAAGTAAAGAATAATGCACTACCAGTCATCTAAGGTTTTTTTTTTTTGAGATGAACAGAAGTATGTAGCTATTTTAGATTTTGGCTGCTCACAAACATAGTGAGCAGATCTGTATGCTGCCTTTGACAATGATAGGAGGTGAAGGTGTTGACAGCCGATAGGAAATCAATAAAGTGCCATGGGTATGACACAATCAAATTGGATGCTGGTCATGCTTGACCTGTAAACATTGAAGTCCTGGTTGGAACATTGCTAGGGCATTGACGCAATCTGGGAGTTTGGGAGAATGTGTATAACTTAACTGGGAGAAGTCCATTTCCCCAAGGAAGATATACCCCAATGTGCAGCCATTTTCATCAACAAACCTGATTTTAGTGTGCAATTCAACCACCAGAAGAAGGTTTGGACTGCCTCATAGAAATGAGCCAGTGGTCAAACAACTGAAAGACAGAAAAACAGTGTGCTGAATTACACCATGCTTGATTCTGTCTGGGACAAATATGAAAAAGAACTCCAGCTGTGGCTAGACAGTGAATGGCTGCTACTATATCCAGAAAGTGAGCTTGGTTCACCCAAGGGCCTGATTCTGTTGATGGTGGTGATTCAAGAAAATAAACAGAAGGTTTGGCCAGTGCTTGATTACAGGGAATTGAACAATTTTGGGAAGTGTTCACTGCTGACAGTGATGAGCCCAGAATTTAGGGAAGTTGGCAGCAGGCAGTGAAGATACATGTTGACAAGGCATTGTGGCCCTTTCAATTTATGCTGATCAAGGGCAAGAGATACTGCATTAAGCGATTGGGATTTAGCTTAAATTCTGCACATCCCATTATAAGAGCTATCATCAACTTGGTCATGTCCCAGAACATGTCAATGAAAGATGCCACATCACCTTACATAGATAACATTTTTGACGAGTGATAGACCATCTATCCAATTATGGACTTAGTAGCAAAGGCACAGAGAGACTGAAAGATGGGACCAATGTATTGGGTCGGCACATCTTGTGAGGGGAGAATGGTACTCTCCAATGGAATGAAGGAAGTAAAAAAACTTCTCAAAATCATTACTCGCTGAAGAGGGCATTTTCTATGTGGATGTCTTGTGGGACACTCTCCCATGTATGGCAGGCTAAGAATAGCAACTGCCTATATCAAGTGACAAGCAAGTGGAATGTCCAAGGGATAGGCTGACACAATCAAAAATGCCTTCATCCATGACATGCTAACTGAAACAATAACCAGATTACATGAAATAGATTCTGTTGGTGATGACTGGTGTGTGAGTGGCCACTGGTTTTTTAACCATGGGAGTGGCACTGAAAGTGAATGAAGGTATTGTTGAGGATGCTTTTTGGTTGCGCTTGGCAGGAGATGCTAAACATATTAGTTTAGCATAACTTGACACAATGATGAAAGGAATCAATCTGGCCCTCTAATGGCAGATGATGGTCTTGAACCTGCTTACTGACTGTGTATGTTCATTGCTGAATATCAGACACCCTGACTGGGAAGGCATGTGTAAAAATGAAGATAGCCAAAGAGATGTTGATAAGATGTCAGTTGAAAATACTTTGCGCACTGGTTGACAATTATGCATTGACAATGGATGTGTCAGCTGCACTAAATCAAGCAGACTGTCTCAACAGATTGCCCCAGAGGTGATTGGAGCTGCACAAGGAAGGAGCTGAACCTGTACAACTAGGCTGTGGCATTGTAAGAAAGTTGAGCAAGAATCAGATAGCTAACATCTACAAAGTGGTACCCAGGTTTGAAGAGGACACTATTTTACCAGGTCTGTCAACCCTGCAGTATATTTCCTGGCAGAAAGGAAAGCTGAGAGTGAAAACTAACTGGAGAAGGTTAGCAATGCATGTCGTACACTATGGCAGTAGACACTTCCTAACCCTTATTGATTGTGGTCCATTTGGATTTGCAATATGGTGACTACTTTGTCAACAAGACTCCACTAGTGTCACTAATTAATTAACATCAATCTTTTTTGAGTAGGGTCCATTGACCAAAATGTTAACTGACAACAACACAGCTTTCATATGTGGCCATTTCAGAAAATTCTTCAGTGACTGGAGCATGCAGCTTCAATTCCAATGTGCTTATGCACTGATTAGAAATGATATAGGAGGAGGGAGTTACAGAATCATTAAAACCGTTGACACTTGAAAGCAATTCTCCTTACCAAAGGCAGTCTACACTCACAGACAACCTCTCACCATCTACAGTGCCAGCAGATGTAAGTATCACATCCACATATACGGCACTGATGCAATGCCTTTGACTGAACCTTGGAATACTAGCAGAACATACAAAACTAGACATTGTCTAGGTTAAGACTTCAAAAGGGTGGTGTACAACCAAGTTTAAGACAGGCTGCATAACTAAGGTTAATAGTCTGCAGTCAGTACAAATTGACAGGATTCCTCATCATGTGAAGGACTTGTGTTCCTTTTGAGGGTTGTATGTTTTATCTGAATATGAAGGTGATTCAACAGAAAATGAGCTGTTAGTTGACTTGAAATCAATTTTACTACGTGATACTTCTGATACTAGCAGTACAGAGTCTGGCACAGGAGAGCCAAATGAGTTGTTTAGTGGTGATTCATCTAAAGATGAAGCTTACTTTTCTCCTTGGAGAAGGAGTACCAAGCAGAAAAAGCCAATACCTGATTGCATTTTATGATCATGAGATCAAGGGGAGTTTAGTGAGCTATCACATAGGGCAAACAGGTTTGGGGTTGCATGTATCTTTTGCAACACTAGAAGAACATGACTTACTTCTAAGGGCAAGCACAGATTTGAACATGTCTTGCAGCATGCAAAATGTCCAAAAAGGAAAAAAAAAAAAAAACACAGCTTTGCAGGTTACACATTTAAAACAGATAGATCCTAAAGTCAGATCCTCTTTGGCAAGATTATCTTTTTACATATGTAAATTTGGTTGTGAATGAAGAGACCAAAAAAATTATGACAGACAGAACAGTTATTGCTGTATGGAACAGGCTACACTTGTTGCAATCTGTAGAGAGTTTGAGAAGAAATTGATTGCAGGAATTGTTTACAAGGCAGAAGAATCCAAAAAGTGTACAACCTTTTTGCTATATACATTGATTTATTTGAACTATTATCTTCATCTTGGTTGTTATAATCAAAACATGTTACCTATTCCTAACAGGAGAAATTATCTTTATTATACCTTAATTTATTCAAACTAACTTAATTGTTATAATCAGTATGTTTTGGCCATTATGCTCATTGACATCCTTAAGGTAACTGGCATATTTGATAAACTCTTGGGAATTTTAGAAATAAAGAAACAAGTAGAAGAAGAAATTGGGTAGAATTATCTAATATATCCTCTAACATGGATAACATAATGTGAGCAATCACTTCTTGTGGATTTAATAAAGTGTTTGATTTGAATTTCTCAGAAGGTTACCAAATACAACAGGTATTTGAAGAAGACTGAAACATTGTGACCATAATCATCATAAGGACACTAGTTTGAATAAATCATTGTATAATTATTATCCTGAGTGAGTGAAAGTGAGAGTGTAGAAAACTGTCAATTCTTCTTGGCATCTATCAAGTTTTATTTCATTTTTTTTAAGAACAAATATTAATATATTAGTTGTGTCAAGGAAATTAAAGGTGAGGACAGTGCACACAACCCCTGTAAATGCAAGGCTTGAAGAACTTTGCAAAACTATTTTTTAGGGAAAATATAAATCATGTATAGTTAATCCTTTGGAAGATAAAACAGTATACCAACAACTCCTATGGAATGATATTAAAATAAGAGTACAACATAGAAAAATCTGGTGATTGGAGTATATAGTAAACAGACTAGGCTCTGATAATCTCTTCAGTAGGCTCAGTATAGAAATGAACATGACATGGAAATTTTTAAGAAAGAACAGACATTAATTTAAAGGCTCAAAAATCCATTCATATGATTATTTTACTTCCATAGGTTGAATAAAAGATTTAATTTGAAATTCCCAGGTTACAAGATATGTAACTTACTTGTAGAGGAGTTATAATTATGTACAGTCAGGCTAATGTCTTCATCTTTGTTGATAATATCATAATGTTTCAGTCACTGTGCCTTCTGGCCTTCTTCATGTGTGTGTTGATCTGGATAACTTTCAAGGAATTTTTAACTGGAACTTTTATTCAATCTACAGGAAAAAATTGTTCTAATCCCACTACTTTTAGGGTATCTTGTTTTGGGATAATTGTCTTTTTAGTATTGTTCAGTTATTGAAAATCTTGTTTCCATTGAGTATATATATACACACACACTACCCTGACCAAGGACTGAATTCCCAATTCTACAAAATTCACTATCCAATGCTTTAATCTCATGTTGTCAAATGAGAAATAATTAAAAAATTACAAGACTGGCAGGTACAATGGCTGAAATGATTTCACAGACTTTCACTATGAACCTTGAGCCCTACAAAAATGTTTGCAATTGTCCCTACCCAAGCTTTTAAGGCTGACCAATTTTTATACTCTGCTCTGATAACTTGGAATGGACAAAATGAGTTGACAGAATGTTAGTAGTAAATCTGCAAACATTACTGCTTCTCTTTCATTTTCAGTTGAGTTTTTTGGTTTGTTTGCAATATAGTTGACAAAGAGCACTGATTCTGTTTCTCTATCATTTACTTTCATCATTGTCTACTCCAACCCAAGACTCCTAACAACCTCATCATTGTCTCTTCTACATCTCTCTCAGCTCATCTCCACTCACTAAAACTATTCTCTTGCTTTTAGTAGTTACTAAATAATCTAGTGATGACCTTTTGCAACTTTTCCCATTATATTCATGTATTACTGGGTTCACAAAGTGGGTAGTATCACTCTACTGGGGATGGTAGAAAGATCCAAGAGGTGGCGAGGAAAAAAGTGTCAGTTAGCAAAAATATGAGTGATAGGAGGTGCCATTAGAACTAAAAAATATTTTTTTTACAAAATCTATAAGATCAAATCATTTACACTTAAGGAACATGATACTTTATAAAGAATAAAATAGATAAGAATTGTACATGAATAGATCGTTATATTTTAGTCTGTTGTCTGAAGATAAAAGTTTGAATGTCTGTTTGTATTTTACTGACATTATCTGGACAGGACATGCTACACACTATCCAGACCAAACAGCCAACATCTGCAGAGACCATTGCTTTAGGCTTGTAGGGGTAGCAATATAGCTGTAGATGTTTGTCTGGTGACATTTAATTGCATATGAGAAAAGTTAAAATGCATATGTATGTTTACAGTGTTAAATAAGTTATTTTTAATTTGTAGTATAGCTGATACCAAGAAAGAAGTGTCTTTGGAGGCAAATGGGTGGCAGCTAGAAAATGTTTGGGAATCACTGACGTAATAAATATTTTTGAAAATACCCCTCTCAGTCTGAAATCAAATTTGGTTTAACTCTTCTTACCTTGACTGCACAGTTAAATTCTCACAACTGACACTGATTAGCATAAAGGATGAATTATTTCCTAGTTTTTCTTTCATCTTATTTTCGTTGCTTTTATTGTTACACTTTTGTTTGTTACACTTTTGTTTGTTTTTATATTATATCTTAAATGGCAGGAAAAGGTTGCATAAAAATTCATGCCAAATGAATAAAAAACAAAAAAATAATTTTCTTTTAAATGTAGTTTTTATGCTTATTTTCACTGTAATTATATACAAAAATATAACAATATCTTAATTCACTTACATTATAAAAATAAAAAACGGAAATAAAACAAATGTTAGGTTCCCTCCCAAGTTTAATATTTTGTACTACAATGGACAATGGACTGGCACATTCTTTACACTAATTTGTCACTATTTTTACCTATTTTCTCTTTGAAAAATATCTATAAAATCCTAGAATTGTCTTTAGCTTGTTCTTCCATCTTTTTTATGTAAAATACTCCAGGAAATGAGATAACCTAATGAATCCTAGAGTTTCTTATTAGTCACTTGGACTCAAATCAAATAAATCATGCCTGTATCATTGGAAAAATTTAAATCATCAATTGATGATATCCACTGATGTTCAATGAAACATCAATTGATAATGTCCACCATTTAAAGGTTAAACAAACAGCATGAATGTAAATAAAGAACAAATTTACAAGATTTGAACTCAGATCCTATAATCTTGGGAACTTCTTAATGGACTGCACCTGGCTGATCTGAATGACTAAATTTAAACAATATTTACAGGTCAGTTTTTGTAGCTTAATCAGTCAGGATGTGAAGTGCTGTCCTAGTTAAAAAGACACCTAAAGATGAGAGATGCTTGTCAAAAGATTATTTCATCCATATCACTATGGGTTGGGGGTGGGTGTATTTCAACACACCTCCTGGAATTTAGAACTAAACCATGTTGTTTTTTGGGTTTCAATCTATGATAATGCTACAGAGCTGAACTGTATCATTTGTCTAAAATCATTACTCCTATTAATTTTCAAAATAAATAGTAAAATTTAATTTTCATTTTTTATTTCCAAAAAATTAGCTACTAAGTCTTTCACAAAAATCTTTTATCTGAAAAAATTCATAAGTCTCATTTGAGAAAATAAGTAAGTACAAGCAAAAAGCTGTCCTCCTCACAAAAAAAAAAAAAAAATATTTTTATTTAAAACCCAAACAAAAAAAATATTTACAGTAGTACTTACATATTTATATTTGCCCAAATATATTACAAAATGTTTATATAAGTTTACAGATAATTGGGAGAGAATCTACAAATTTTGATCTGTGCTGATTTTGGGATTGTTGCAACTATCAACTACAGAATTTAAGTTTAGTGCTAGATTGGCAGTTACATCTTATGATCTTTGCTTTCTTGTCAACTATGGTTTTCAAAAAAAAATTTTGTTGGAAACAAAGAAAAGAATACTGGATTGTTATATGATGTCTGTCCTTCAATATGGCTACCAATGCTGGACAATCTCATCAGATGAAGCAGCCGAAATGTGATTTTACAGAGGGATACTGAAGATTTCATGGACTGAACATGTGAGCAACAACAAGATTTTGAAGAAGATGAAAATAAAAAGGAAACATGCTTAACATCAGGAAAAGACAGCTGAAGTTTCTCGGACATGTAATGAGGAAGGAGGGCTTGAAGAATTTGACACTCACAGGACAGAAGAAAAGCGAGATCGGAGAAAGCAATGCATGACATACTTGATGAGCTTGAATGGCAGAGCAGAGTTTGGAAAGAGTAACAAGAGAAAGGGTGTTGATAGCTATAAGGGATAGGGAGATGTGGAATGCAATGATCACCTATGTTCTAAAGGGAGATGGCACCTAGAAGAAAATGGTCTTCAAAAGTTTTAATGCAATGTCAATTGTCATCTGTCTCCTCAAGACTTGTTTTTTTATTGTCTTTTCTTCTCAGTAATGTTTTCTCAGTACCCTTCACTCTCAGTAACTTTTTGCAGCTTAGTGATTTTATCACCTTGCTTGAAGTGAAATAATTAAAAAAACAAATATTTATTTTAAATGCACGACAAGATTTTTTCTAAGAAACTGTACTTGAACTAAATCTTAAGAAACTATTACTAACATCAGTGTGATGTAAGTAACTGAAGAAAGTAAAATTTAACAAAAAAAATAGTAGAATACAGTATTCTATTCTGAATCCTACTAGTTTAGTTAAATCAAAATGTCTTTACTATTTAAAAAACCAAAGCAGAAAAAATATTGGTTGGTTGATTTTGTTTCATGGCATATCAACCTCAGCGGGTCATTTATTGCCAACTAAATTTTATTTATTTATTTCTGGTAACCCGGATATAAGAGAGTTGTTGGGACCGGATAAAAGTTATCTTATATCTGGGTTTGGTCTATTTTATATACATTACCACAGGCTCTAATTTGGGACCAGATAAAATCTCTCTTATATCCAGGTTACTCTTATATCCGGGTTATTAATACCTTTTCCTTTCAACAATTTATTGTTGTTTTTATATAAGTTTTGTGTCTAGTAATACTTTTTTTCTTTTTCGCGTATCAAGATTCATTGGGATTTGTTTTTTAAGGGCAGGGTCCCCAAGTCCTACCCTGTTATTTAACCCATAACTGGAGGGAAGGGACGGATTAATACCTTTTCCAATGGTACCAGTGCTTAAGTGAATGCAGGGTATTCAACTGGAATTCAAACTCAGCTCACCGATTTCTCTTTCCGAGCTGATATCCACTACACCACAATGCATATCCGTCACTAAATGCTTACAGCTCCTGGTATTCCCAAGCAGTCACCCATCTAAGTACTGACCAGGCTCAACGTTACTTAACTGGTGATCGAGCAAGAACCGGTGTATTCAATGTGATATGGCCGTAAGCCAGAAAAATGTAAGCAACCTTTTAAACAACTTGTGTACTAATTCTTGCGTAAAATTTAACAACCTAACAGGTCAAAATTCCAAGTTGCATATTACAAAGAAAAAAATCTTGTCCACTTTAAATTTAGAGCATAAACTTATTTTTATGTTTTCCTTTTATTTTTCATTTCATTTTAATCAGTTTCAGCCATGCAAAGTAGTAAAGCCACTAAGACACAAGGGGGTTACTAGGTATGGAATAATTAGGAACAGAAACGCTAATAATGAGCAGGAAGAGAAAAGAGAAAACAATAGATAAAATGCATGTATATTTTTTTTTTAAATATAATTCAACTTTCAGTTAAAATATGAAAGTTTTATACTGTACAATTAATTAAGTAATTATATATTTCTAATGTTTCAATAAGTTTATACTTGAAATTCCAAGATTCTCTGCCTTTAGTATTATTATAAACAGAAAAATGCTTTTAGTTATTTCTTTCTTCAAACTTTATCTTATCTATTTTGGCTTCATAACTGCAAAAGATTTAGGCCATAAAGAAGACAGTATTTTTATGAATTCAGGTAGTATTTAACCAAGTTCGCTTGACAGAGTATCATTAAAAGAACAAAGCTGGGATAGTATTAGATGAATTTAGAAACAGTGATGACAAGCCCTTATTTTGCATATCCTGTTCCAAATTCATTGACACAAAACCTTATTTAATGGATAATTTTAAAAGAATGGGTGTAACTCAAGGATTGCCTTGGTGTAACTTCAAATACATACTTGTGCATAATTAATATTTCATTAAGAGACATGTGCCTGATTTTACTAATTAAACATTGAAGTATGTTTTTATTAATAACTTTCAAATACATACTCATATTGTAACTATGAATTTCTGAGCCTTTCCTGCAGGCAGTAATGGATTGGGATATTTTATGATGTATCAACCCTTGTTGGGTTATTTAATATCAAAATTAAACTTCTAAAAATATATATTTGAGCATATTGAGATATTTATACTTGGGCCTGTTGGAAAACATCAATAATCAGTCATGTATAAATTAGTATACACTGATTTTTTATACTTGTTTTAATCAATGTCACCCAATGCAAAGCAGTAAAGCCACTAAGACACAAAAGTTTACTAGAGGGGAAAGAATTAAAAACAGAAACATTACTAATGAGCAAGAACAAAAAGAGTAATCAGAAGGACAGTAGATAGCAATTGACATGAGATTTAAATTTTTTAAGATTAAAGTTGGCTGGAAAGAAGAAGAGAGTTCCATAAACAAGAAGTGTGAGAAAAGAGACTGTTAGCATATAATTTAGATTTATATTTAGCCAGATCAACTTTAAATTGATGAGATCTCAACACCAGTCTATTACTGTTCTTAAATGCATAAAGTCTAGGTACTACAGTGAAAAGCTCATCTGAATACTTATCATAAAAGTATTTATAGAAAAGGCACAAGGAGGCAACCTTACAGTGGTGGGAAATTGTCTGAAGCCAAGCCACCAGATCAAGGCCAATAATATTACTGATTCTTTTCTTATCAAGGTGCTCAAGGCAAATAGCAGGAGAACTAGACCATATGTGGCAGCAATATTCTAAGCAGAGGCAAATGATAGACTTACAGATATGCATGATTGATTCTAGAGAGAAAACTTGTCTAGCACTAAATTCAATATAGTCTTTCCATTTTATGTCAGCTGGTGATGTTAGTTCAAGAAGACACAAGTTACTTTCCTGGAGATTAGAATCAATTAGCCTGATGGAAGGAGGGGTTTCTCAGATGATCAATGGAGAGAAGTTTAGTTTTGGAGGTACTATCAAGTAAATATTGGTAGTTTATATTTGAGTTTGTAGGCATTTACATAGTAGATGACTATTTGGTGGTGGTCATACTTCTCTACAGAGGATACTGTTGCTGTTTTCTAGGCCATACCAACATTGCAAGCAGATAGAAAAGTATGTGGAAATGATTAATCATCTATACTAAAGTTATTTGGATTTTACTTTTTCGGTTTAGAAATATATAGTTAATTTAGGTCACCAGTTGTTTGAGATGCCTGAAAGTAATTGAAGTACTTAGTTTCAATAAACACTCTTACCAACCAAAGTTTTTTTGCTTCTCACCAGTCTACCACACAGATTTGCACAACTACTATTTGCATAACAGAATCAATTCTCACTGGACTTATTATTTCCTAAATTCAACTTGGTTCAAATTCTTATTTTTTCATTGTACATCTATGAAAGTTGAAATAATCCATTTCACTTTTAACAGTGGTGCAATCTTTCAACAAGACCTGACATGCCAAGCAAATTCACTTTGCTGGAGGTAAGTCTTCTTGTTCCTCACAAAATACTTATCCTAAATTTGTATGATTCAAAGTTAACTTTTATGTTAACAAACTGGGACAAGATTAAATAACAAAAACATTTATAACTGACATGTTTCATTATTTTATTTTACCTTTATCAGAAATTTTTTGGGAAAGAAATTTTTTATGGAAATGTTTTGATATTTTAACCAACCAATGAAAACAAACACAGACTTCAAAATACTGACACATTTCTATGCTGATCCATTTCTAAAACATGAAGCTAAATAAATAGAGATGTATGTCAAATTTACAAAGATCTTACTTGTTCCTTATTAAATTATCTTGTGGGATTTAATTCATATTTTCAATATGTACTAAAACATTTATCATCCAAGATGTCTAAAAACAGGTGACAACAATGAAGTTAAACATACAATTCTTTAATTCTGAGAACATCAAAATTATTTTGTGATGCTTTGGAGTATTAATAATTCAAATAAACATTTCCTTATAAAAAACTTCAAAAGTTGTATACACATACAAACCAAACTGAACTCTACATAGATGATGTCTAATGTGTCATTAAAGAAAGATCATAAGGATCAAAGAAAAATTAACACATGTATATTTTGAAAAAAAAAGTTTTTTTTAACCCAAAAGGTTTAGTTTATAGTGTTAAGTTTCATTGAATTTACTCTTCTTTAATCTTGTAATCACAAAATGGGGAAATTTAATAAATTTAAATTTTCTTCCTGTTTTAATGTATTTTTAACATGTCTGTATGTAACCTAGTAAATCCAAAATGATATTTCATAGTTTAATCAAGTCATTGTCCTAGCATAGCCTTTTATGTTCCAGCACCATATGGCAAGCCATAACAGGGGAATAGTCCTTGATAACTGATCAAAATGATTGATTTGTTCTGAAATGAAAGAAATATGTTGGGTCACCTTGAAAAAATTATTTTAAAAACTATTTCTTTTGGAAGCAACATACAGAAAATTAAGAATCAATTAATAAAAGAAAAGAAATTTTAAAAAAATAGCTCAAAAGAAAGTCATGTGACCTACAATGTCAATAAAGTGTATTTAGGAAGAAGACATTAAGACTGAAGGATAAAATTTCTCTTAATTGGAATCCAATTTGAAAACTGATTGATCCAGTTTCCTGATTTGGCTTTTTGGGGGGTAAATCAATATGATTTTGTAATAAATAGAAGGAAATCTATTTTCATATATTGTCAGGTTTATTAATTTTCTGTTTTGGGAAAAAAGAAATGTGTTCAGCAGTCTAACAGTTAACCTTGACATTAAAAGATAGATTAAAAAAAATTAATATCTTTATATTAATTCACTTTGTAATAAGTATCTGGAAGAATCAATCTCCAGGATTTCATGATTGGTTTTAACTAAACTTTGAGTAAGATTTGCACAATTGTTAAACAAGGAGTTTAAAAAATGAAATACTTTGAACAAAAACCAGATACACTGAAAACAATTTTATGTCAACTGTGTTTAAAATACACAGTTATATAAATCAATTTAGTCATAGTTTAAATCCTTTATATAAAATATGCATTTCTTTTAAAAGACAACACAAAAGTAATTCTTTTAAGTCTCTCTGTGCATAACAAAAAAATCTATAATAAAATAAATTCAGAAAAAATAATCCTTGTTGATATTTTTATTTGAAAATCTTTATGGTAAATTTAATGAAAATCCAATTAAAACTGCATTCAATAAAACAAATTGTCAAAACCAAATACTCAACAGTTAAAGATAAATGATATATCAATAAATCATTGTAATATAGCATCAATGAGATAAAAATTTTAAAATCATGAAAAAGTATAACATATACAATGATCTTAGATAGAAAGGCTTTAAAGAGTTTTTCACAGGATACAGAACAAATTCAAATTAGTTTTTCTATTCTTTTTCTCTATTCAACTTTTTTTCCTGCATATTTTGTTAAAATAGAATCACTCAATAGAAAATTTCATGATGATCTTAAACATTATTTCAATCCTGATAATACTAGGTATTCTTGTGAGTTTTTATATAACTGAAAAACAAAACAAAAAAAACTATTATAGCTGTAGCAAAAAATGCACTAGTCACTGGCAGTTTCTCATGAAAGAAAGAAAAATGTTAATTACCTTGCTGATATCATACAAGGTATTTAAGATGACCTTTAAAAAAAGATTTAGGTGATTATCTTAATCCTTATTTTATCCCTTGAGAAAAAAAAATGTCATTAATTAAAATTTTTTTCCCATAAATTTTGAGGATCTTAAGAATACAAGTCTTAACAAGCTTTTAAAAAGGAATAATTAAATATTTTTAATATAGGAAAAAAATGACATTAAAAAGTGGAATTTTCAACTAGATTAAAGATTACACAATGCAGTTTTTGTAGTTAGTTTTTCTTCTATTAGAATGTGTCCATTTTTATTTACACTATTTCTATCTTTGCTGTTGTTATCACAAAGATTCTGCTGTTGTACATATTGATCTGAGTAACCTACATGGAAATTCCAAACTGAACCCTTTATTTAACTTATAGATTCCACTGATAAATCTCTAGGGATATTACCTAGTTTTTATTTTTAGTACTGCTCAGTGATTGCTTACCTGAGTTCAAGTGCACACAACCTGACCCAGAGATTGAACTCACAACCACAATATCACTAAATTCACACATCAACACTTTAATGAATTAGGCCATTGTCCCATAGTAAACGCACAGCCCTAAACCATTCCTTATTGTTTTTGAACTATCAAATATTGATAGCAAATTAATAGAATATAACATTAATAAAATGATAAAAATGTAAAAAAACATTTTGATTTGATGAAATTAAAATTATTTTTTAGTTATTTATTTTAATAACAAGTTAAAATACAGAGAATAAAAATATGTATTTTTTTTACCAATGGTATAATGAAATAATTAAAAAAATGAATTCTTTCTTGAATTACAAATACAGACAATTCATACACTGCAATAATGTTTTCTCTTTGAATGTAATAGATCTTATTTTGTGTGCATAGACAATAATTTGGAATATAAGTTACTTTAAGAATTATGTTGTCATCAATATTAAAACCTGAAATGAAAATAGAAAATACAGAATAGTTATGAAAGAAAAAGGAAATAAAAAGAATTAAAAGAATAAAAAGAGAAATTTGTTACAATCGAAAGCAAAAGAAATGACAGTCAAAATAATATTTTTCTTTTCATTTAAGTTATTTTTCTATTCATGTTTTCCTGTTTATTTTTGCAAAGAGTTGGGATCACACTGAAGAGGTAGTAGTTTCCATAGCAGATATGTTTGTACACAATCCACCAGTTGAATTCAGAGTTGTCCTTCTCTTAAACTGGTTGCCAAACAAGGCTAGAGAATCTAGTCTGCTTTATTATATCTAGTTAGAGAGAAAATAAAATGGATTATCACCTATCTTAAGGACATTAATGCAAAGTGAACACAATTTCAGATTTGGAACTCTGCTCACCAGTTTCTTTGCTGCTAGCTGTTATGCAACCAGCTGCTAACAATTCTATTTCCAAATGTGTATAATAGTCTATATTTTACTTATATAATAGATTTTTTATTAAACAGAAGCTATAACATTTTTTTAGTTGGAATTAGAGAAATGTTGAGAGACAGAAAACAATAGACATTAAAAAAAATTCTATGTCTTACCTAAACTAAAAATACACAAGCGTTTACATTTGTTTCCACTAAATTCTATCACAAAGAATATCTGAAGACAACAGAAACTAAAAATACATGTAAAAAAAATATATATATACATAGTGCAACAATTAATTAAAAAAGGAATTACAATTCTTCTTCAAATTTTATGGACTTTATTATTAATGTTTTAAGATACATTTTCCCTTTCAATAATCCATATATGAATAAAACCTGATCTGAATATAGAAAATTACAATGAATTTTGTCACAACTAATATTCTGGCTAGGATGTGCATTGTGGTGCAGTGGATATTGGCTTGGAATGAGAAATCAGAGAGCTAAGTTCAAATTTCAGTTGAATTCGTTGCATTCATTTACACACAAACACTCTTGGGAAAGGTATTAATCTGTAGCTTTTCCCTTCAGCTATGGGTTAAATAGCAAAACAGATTGATTCTATACTCTTGGTTGGCAACCAGTTTATTGCAGAAAGTAATGCCAACTTACTGTGGGAAAATCCTCCCAGTCAGTCATATCTCTTTTGAGACCTGATCGCCCAAACAATTATCACATATGGCACTTAACTGACTGAATGTTCTGGCTAGTATTATCTTTTCAACAATTTTTAAAAAACATGCTCATATGCTTTTTCGGCAAATAAGTTTTAACAAAAAGGCATTTTTGTGTGGTTTTAACCTTGTTTTTAAAGTAATCTAACATGATATTTGACTGAACTGTAATTCAATGGCCTTCAAATTTTTATCATTAGAAGTTTAATGACTTTTCTTGTTTTGAGTAATATTTTACCCAGAGTTATGTTACTACCTTTTTTTTATTTTTATAATCATTTAAATCCAGGCAAAGCAAGATTGCAACTGGTTTGCAAGGGGTTAGAGAGAGAAAATAAACACGATACAGAGGATGCTAAAGAAAGGATGGGAGGTTGATGAGATTTGGGGAGGGGGATAGGATTTAGGGAGGTAGAAGATAGCAATTGATATTGCATTTAAACTTCTGGAGATTGTAGCTATCAGGGAAGCAAGTGTACGAAAGGGAGTTCAATAGGCAGGAAGTACAAAAAATAAACTGTTGGAGTAGAATTAGCAGTTACATTTGACTATTTTGGCGGTAAAAGTGTCATTAAAAAGCGAAAACAAAGCAATAAAAAAATCTCTTTCTTGGCTTTTAATCAGATTTTCACCCAGCAGATCATCAAAATGCAT
This sequence comes from Ascarosepion bandense, assembly GCA_037127315.1. Lineage (NCBI taxonomy): Eukaryota > Metazoa > Mollusca > Cephalopoda > Sepiida > Sepiidae > Ascarosepion > Ascarosepion bandense. The sequence goes on along the minus strand of JBBBDQ010000768.1, from coordinate 2,621,084 downwards.
AAATTGGTAAAAAATACTTGAAAATATATTCAAACAATTAATATTTAAAAAAAAAAAATAAAATGAAGGTAGTCACTATAATTTGAAGATAGGTCTGAGAAACTTGTTCATATCTCCAACCTCTATTGATAACCAACATTAGTAACATAACATCCAATTTTTCCCTGATCTTGATAATGGCAAAAAGTATGACTGAAATTGTTAGATCATAAACATTTGCATAATATTTCCATTCCTTGCATCCAAACACATATTCTCTTGCATGTAAACAAGTTTACTCAAAAATTAACAAGACATTGCTTGTTTCTGGCCTTGAATCAAATTTGTATTAATAAAGAACTGTTGCACACATACACATAGATATATTATTAAGTCCATAACCTAATAATGAACAAAAAGCATTTATTTTACAATATGGTTTCATTGTCAATGCATTTAATTCAGTGATGAATATTAATCGCAAATGAATATTGCAGCCATTAAAAAGAAAAGAAAATATCTTCTATGCTTTACCAGAAATTAAGCTTTTGACATAAAATTAGACCATAATATTAAAAAAAAAAACTTAATGGAAAGAATGTTAGGTCCTAATTTATGAAAGTTTTTAAGGGTTAAAATCATTTAATGTACTTAATGCCCTCATGAAATGGATGAAAACCGTCCAAATAATAAAGGTCTTCTATTCTAAAGGTTTCCTTATAACCCTAAGTATGTATATTTTAATTTGATATCAATATTAATATAGTTTATTTGGTGATCACTAAAAGAAATACTTAAGAGTTTTATGGCTGATTTCTTAGAATTTTATCTGAAATTTATATTTTATACTTTAAGAATATAGGCCAAAAGTAGGCTTCTGTAAGTAGACCTCTGCAGAGCAGAACAAAAATGAAATCTAGAATTAATTGAAACATCTTTATTCCAAAATCTAAAATTTTTTTTTCATTTTTAGCTTGATGAGAACAATTTAGATTCCCACTATAATTCTGAAAAGAGCCATTATCATTCCATGAATTGTTTTGACTCTTGAACTCATTCTTTGTGTTGCTTTTGTCTTTATCACAATGTTTTGGCTGATCTATTCTGCAGCCTTCATTGGGTATTCAATCCATATACAGAAAGAGAGGTCCCCACCTTTTTATTTTAGAAAATACTGAAAAAGAAAATGGTGACATTACTAAAAAATAAACAAACCCAGAACTTATAATATTCTGAAAAACTCTTGAAATAATAATGATTCTTAAAATTTTATATGGACTGTCTATCTGAAGAAGGTTACAGAAGAGATCAGCTGAAATATAGTTAACAACAAAATCAAACTATGAGTTCAATAGTCTGAACAACTTTTGCAATGATAATTTAGTTATGGGCATATTTACTTTTTGGCTTATATTTGTTAAGAAATTTAACTCTTGCTTCTTATGATGTGCCACGTTCTTTCAAAATGTGGTCAACTATGGCTCTCCACTAATACCATTTTTTTTGTTGCTCTATTGCCTTTCTTACCATCCATCTTCGTTATTTGTGTTCCCCAGTTAACCATCATTTTTCTCAGACTTAAGTAGTTTATTGTCTTTCCCTGCCTTCCTTGTCTTCAATATGCCCTGTAATTATCCAAAACTTTCTTTCTCATTATGTATCCCCAGACCTTTAGTAGCTACCATTCACATCATTTTATAAAGAGAAAAAGTAGAGTGACTTTGGATAAGGCAATTTGAATATCTCTATATTACTAATTACTGGTCAGGGTAAACCTGGGAACCACAGTAATTAAGAGATAATTCCATGCTCCTCAAAACCTCCAATCTCCCAAACAGAGGCCTTGCTGCTGGATGTAGTTCTGAGCATTGTAGCACAAATGGAATACTTATTGCTAATATAACAGTCAAAAGAGAAAAATGTCAATCTTTCTACCCAAAGTCATTTACTAAAGTTTCTAATTGTTATATAATCTTTATTTTCTATTATAAATTTTACTTGTAAGCTAGGTGTTGATTTGACTAATATCATTGTAAAAAAAAAAAATCTAATATAGAGTCAGATTTTGAAAAGTAGTTTGGGCAGTAAAGTTTTTCAGTACTTCTTCATACATTGGTTTAAAAAATTCTTTTACAAAAATCATTCATTCATTCAGTGCATTTTATGCAGTTGTGGTCACCACTTTCCTCCATCTCAAAATTGTGGTTCATAGTGACATTCAAGACAGAATAGTACCATAGTACAAGCTAGCCAGTTCCTTTTGCACTGGGCTCTCGAGTTTCTCCTCTCAGAGGTAGATTTATTTTTGAAGTTACCCCCCTTAGTTTTTACCTAAAGAGGCAGAACCTATAAGGCAACGGGTAGGTTGAATTCAGAGTTTCCTTCTCAACTGGTTGCCACCCAAGGCTATAGGATCTAGTCTGTTCTGCTACTTTAATCATAGCTGGGGAACAAGAGATGGATTCATACGTTTCCCAAGGGTATTAGCATGTAAGCTAAATGTGAGCTACTAACCATTATTCCAGTGAGCTGCCCTTCTACAAAATACAACAAAACAAAAGTATTTGACTAACTTGATATGATAAACAACATTGAAATATATAGAGAATTATTTGTTTATGGAAAAATACAAGATTATCATTTTTTTTAAATGAGAAAAACAGCCAAAACTGGTTTTATTAAACAACAAAGAACTAATTTCTTTAAAAGGAAATTTAAAAATTATGAAGAAAACAGTTAGGCATTTTAGCCACCCACAGCTTCAAAAAATAAAATAAAATGGTAGCTAAAAATAAAAAAAAGAAGTGGATCATAGGTAATGTTATTAGGATTAGAGAAAATGTTTACCTCTGGAGAGAAAAAGGAGTAGTGATGTGAAGCTACAAATCAGAATCCCCTGCAGTGAAGATGAAATATGAAGCAATTATTTCAGCAAACAAAACATGGTACATAGCCAATTTTGTGTGGCCCATTGGTAGATTGGCTGTAGTGTGAAAGGTCAAGCAAGTGGTGGAATGGATTTGAAGTCTGGAGAAAGGAAATGGTTTTGAATAGTTCTTGGCAGACAATCCCATAAATGATTGTAAGAAACTAAATCTAGGAATCTTCATGGGAAGATGCATTAAGGGTAATAATATATAAGATATAATTAATATTTATGTAGTAAATTGTTATAAAGTAATGAAATGAATCTCCATGAGTTGTAGGTCACAATTTTAATCTGAATTCAAAGTCACTTAGTAAAAATAGTTAGTCCTCTCCACTCTAAACAGCTAGATGATCAGTGTTCCCCACTCCAAAATATACCTGGTACAAGTAAGAGAGATACAGTTAATGAAATAACAATTTACAACTATTAAATCACTAATGGATGTATGGTTAGTGTAATGTATATTAGTACAGAAAATGTAATTGGTGAGACAAGTTAAAATTGCAGGCTATTCTGTTGCTTTCACATTCACACTAATGCCTTTGGGAAGGGCATGAATCAATCTCTTCTCCCACTACCAGCTATAGGTTAAGCAGCAAGATAGCCTTGTTTGATAACCAGTCAAAAAAAGGAACATTCTTAATTCAATTTGTAGAGAAAAGAATAGGGAACCATGTCACTATATTTCCTAGGAATACATGGTAAATCAGATAAAGAAAAAGTATCTATGGTAAATATAGTACCTATGTCCTGAAAAGACTTTGCATGAAAAACTAACAGAATTATCAGGGAGTAGAAAAAAAAGAAAAAAATCTTTGAAAATGAAAGGTAACATAATTAGCATTATTATATACACATGGATTGAAAAGAATTTTCAAATGAAAAAGTTAATTTTTGTATCTTTATTACAGAAAGCTTGTTTTATTAACATAGTAAATTTTTATAAGTGCTTTTAAAACCTTGAAAATCAAGATGGAAAATTACTCTATATATAACCTTCTCAACTAAAATTAATAGCTACTTTAATTTTTGACTGGATGGAAAATAAATGTACTTTCTGTTGCCTGATTGCTAAATAAATATTTCATTTTTCTAAATTTCTTTCATCCCTTTATCAAGTACATTTTAATTTAAGTTAATGAAATCAACTTTGAAGCCCTAGTTTCTATGTAGATGCTATTGTGTTAGGGGGAGAATGTCATGGCCATCTTTGTTTATTTTAGTTGACTTAATCATACACCCACATTCACTTCATGGATGGGATGGGAAGGGTGCATATTGTTTGAATGAGAATTTTTTGATTTTTGCCTGTTCCAAAAATATAATCATAGAATAGTCAGTCATCCAAATTTATTAAAAATTTCAAACTGATTTCATTTCTAATGAATAGGTGCATCCATAACTTAAATATGAAAAAGCATTTATATTACACAACAAATACTTTTCACATCTCCTTCCTTATCAATATGCTTAATCTATGGGTTGAATAGCAGAGTGGGCTCTCTAATCTTGGGTGGCAGCCAGTCTAGGAGGACAACTCTGAATTCAAATATGTGGTAAAGACAATGAGAAACTAAGAAGTCATGACAACTAATGGTTAATAAAAAGAAAGAGAATCTGTGGAGAGCCATAATGACCAATTTCCTAAAGAGACATGACATTAAAAAAACAAAACAATGAAAACAATGCATACATTTTGTTTAATAATGCCATGTCCTTTCAGTATATAGATAATCATAACTCACTACAGGTTTCTTTCTTATCAGTGAATTACTATGCATTCTTAGGAATGATAGTGGAATGGTTTCCCTTTGCCTTCTCCATACTTTGAAATTCAGGGTTTTCATTCTCTTAGGCTAGTTTCTATTCAAGGTTTGAGAGTCTAGTCTACTCTGCTATTTAATTATAGTTGATAAGAGAAACTGATTCTTATTTGTGTGCTGATAACTATTAATACAACAACAGCAACAACTAAAATGTATAGTACATGTAACTCAAAGAGAAAATAATGACAATCAAAATGTTATCAAATCAGTAGGAAACCTCAATCAATACTGAAAAGAGTGATAACAGCTAATAAACATGAGAAACCTATTTTCCTAAAAAAGTGTTTTAAGAGAAAGATTTTATAAATTTCAACCAAAAATAGTGGCTGCTCAGTCAATGAATATCAAATGTTTCCTTATAAGGAAACAGTTAATATTACCATTATTTTGCCCACACATTCAAACATCTTATATTTATAATCACAACCTTGACTCCTCTAATCCATTAAGATCACATGTACACATGCACCACATGTACTACAGTTTTAGCAACAGTGGTGTATCTTGGAAAAGATCACCAAACAGAGCCTAACCCTCCCCAAGAGAATATTTATAGTCATTTTAACTCAAATCTACAGATGAAAATCAAATTTTCTCATTATCTCATAGATTATCATGAGTAACATGCTATAATTGTCAGATTATTGATACCAATCTCCTCTCTATATAACACGTGACAGGTTGTAGTATATTACATGGTACAAGGAGCAGGGAGTAAATTCTGATCTGATCTATTAAAAGCATTGCAAACTGCTTATAAATACAGCGGAGGGAAGGGTGAAAGTTCTCAGTTTGATCAATTTTCAAAACCTTGCCAAACATAAAAATTTGTTTTTGAAATCTTTTCTTGGTTGGGTTAAGAACTTTACAGCCCTCCCTTATACCTGCACATACTGTATGCCCTTTCACACATTGAATAAACATATACTAGACACCTATAATTCATCAGAAGTCATCAGGGAACTGGAATATCCAAAAGTATTGTTTACTGTTAGTTTAGTACCAGTAACCTTAGCCTGAAGAACTATACAAACCAACCTTACAGCAGTGATTCTCAACTGTTGTGCCATGGTATGTTGGTGTTTAAGTGTGCTGTGAGATATTGTTGGAGTATATATATATATATAATGTGGGGGATGTAAGCAGTAAGGGTATAGTGTAAGTATTTGAATAAATGAATAAGTATTAAACTTTTTCCGTGAAATAATTCTTTTAACTATTTTTTGATTATGCTATTTTAGATACTGTTTTAATATTCATTTTTTAAAATGCTCTTTTTCCTACGTTTACCATGATATTTAACGTTGAGAAACACTGGATATAGGGTATGAGGTGCAGAGTGATTTTTACAGAATGTTTTTGAAAATGTACTTCTTACATAGCAGCAAAATATAACTAATATATTTTTACAGGTATATATATTTTACCCTTTACTGTAAATAAACAGACACTGAAAAGACACCATATGGAGTTCTCGAGCAGCAATCTAATTGATTCGTGAATGCAGCTCTTTAGACAACAGTAAAAGCCCAATAAAGAGATCCATCACTGCTAGCAGCAGAGATGTTATTTATAGCAAAGGGCCATACAACAGTTCAATGCGATCAGTCTCAGAAAGAAGACACATAGCTAGTGTTGATTCTATCACTTTCATTCTTTCTTATTGTATTTACTTAAATGAATGCAAAACATTTTGGTATGCCTCTTGTTTAAATAGATATCAGTTCACTACTCCTAATCAGATCTTTACAATAATTGGCCTTGGACAAGTCTTTCATTTCTTGTAGCAGCAGAGATAAGGAAAACAACTCTTATGGCGAGAGAATAAAATTGATGAAGGATAAAAATGAGATAAAGGATTTTTATAAAATGTCTGGCCTTGAAAAAAATATCTCATAGCAGCATAAACAACTATATTTGCAGGATGCTTGTCAATGGATTATCCCTAGACAACATTTTCATCTCTTATAGCAAGCAGTAGGAACTAATAAGATACAATAATGACAAAATTAGGAGGTAGGCAGGAGAGCAAGGTTTTCACTGATTAATCAGTTAATAATTGGTAATTTAAATACTTTCAATAAAAATTGGCATTAAAAAAGCTGATTAATATTAATTAAAAAGAAAACAACCAGAATATTATTTAAATTCATTCAATATCTAAGGAATCTTTTGCCTAGTCAGTCATGAATCAAAAGAGACATGATGACCCAAGTGTGTATCACATATGGCAGTTAACTGACTGATCTAAGAAAACTGATGATTCTTAAGCAAGGAACAAAAATTCTGTGAGGTGATGAACAAGGATGACAGTATGAAAACTAATTAAAAACCAAACAGAAAAAGAAAAAGCCAATGAACATTTAATTAAAAACTGCTGAAATAGTGAATTACCAAATATCAGTTGATTAATCATTGCAGCTCCATATGAAAATAAAGATTGGCAAAAGTTGTTTTTTATAAAACCACTGATATTGAAAGTTTATTGCAATAAAGTTAATCTAGTGTGTTGGGTTAGTAAATTTTTAATTCTTAATCTACAGTGCATTCATTGTATTAAGAATGTAGCTGGAGTGATGTATATATACAAAACATCAAAAGCATTCGATATTTATCTATACTTCTGAGATGAGGTAGTATTTACATTATTTACATTGTTCAAACTTTATTGCCATGTTTACAACATTTTGCCTGTTGTATGCTCTGGCCTTCTTCAGGTGCTAGGAATACTAATTTGTTGTTCTCTTTTTCCATTGTGTACTGTATCGATGATCTTATTAAGTTCACATGGTCCAGTAGTGTCTGGACCTCTTCCTAGTATGACCAGAGTGTGAAGGTGTCATCAACGTATCCCAGCTATAGAGTTGGCTTTAGTGATGTGGATAATTCAAGTATTGCATGTATATGTCAATGATGGTGATAACGTTGAGCCCATTGCTAAGCTTTCATCCTGCTGATATATATCTGATCACATTCTGAAGTGTGTTGTTTGTGTGCAGAAAGTCAACATCTTCATCAAGTTATCTAGTGGTATACTGGTACGTTCTCTTAGAGATGAGTCTGTCTATAAGCATTACATATAACAATATCTTCAAAAGTAATACCTCCTATGCTGTCTCATGACTTCAGAGGTAGATATTGTAGATATTACAGAGTAAAGATTAAACCTTTGTGTAAATAATTTAAACTTTCTTTTGGTTTCTCACAGATAGCAATCTGGAAAAATTCATTCTGACATGAAAGCCCATATGAAGTAGTGGTATATCAGTTTCTCCATGTGAAAAAAAATTGCATTCATTGACACTTGCTGAATGTTTAAACAAGACTAAAAAGTGGATTTGAGCACAGTTAAGTAAGGGGTAATTAAACAAGACTAAAAAGTGGATTTGAGCACAGTTAAGTAAGGGGTAATTAAACAAGACTAAAAAGTGGATTTGAGCACAGTTAAGTAAGGGGTAATTAAAAGTTGGTTGCCTTCACTTACTCAGATTTTTTTCATGTAGGATGATTTTATTCATCACTCAAAAAATTCATTGCCACTGATGATGACTATGGTAGGGAAAATAGTGTTTTGTAGCTGTTGTTCTATCCAATGTTGTTTTTGTACTCTCTATATCTACTGTAATTTCAACTGAAATAAATAGAAAGTGGTGCTAAAAAGTCCTCATTCTGTGCCACTTCCTAAAATCTGACAATATGACCACAAGTCAGGATTTATTTTTGAATTCCTTCTTAGTCTAGTGCTTTTCAGCACTTTTGTTACTTAATTGATTTGATGCTATATTCAGCAACTCGACCCTTGAATTTCGTAGATGAACCATTTAGGAATTTTCCTATCTATTCATCAGGAGGTTTCAACAACTGATTGCAGATCTTCTCATTTTTGTTATTTTATATTAAGTTAAAAATTAATTTATACACTAGCGGTTACCTCTGAACAACAATTTCATCTCTAATAGTAGGAACAAATAAGCTACAATAGCAACAAAATCAGGGGGCAGGCAGGAGAGCAAGATATGTAAAATAACTTACTGTATTGATTTGTTTAGTTGTAGTGAGCATGCCCTTACATGCAAAAGTGAAAGGAAAATGAAGATATTCATCGATGATAGTCAAATATTTGTTTCCTCCTCAATTTGAAGGAAGCAGACCCTTGAAATCTATATTTAATCTTTCGAAGAGTGGCTTTGATTAATTTACCTCCTCCTCTCACAAAACATGGCTTTTCTACAACACACACATTACATTTTTCAGTCATTCTCTTTACTTCCTCTGTTGAGTAGGGCAAATTTCTTACCCGATAAAGTGCATAATTTTTTATACTATAGGAATGACAGATTATTATGCAATTTCTTAAAGTTTATATTTACAACATAAGTGCAATTTACTCCTGTTAACACACTTTGGCATGCAATTTTGATGTCTGGTTAATTTTTTTGAAAAAGAAAAAGTCAACACTTAATAACATTAACAATGAACATGGCCACAACATGCTGCCTGTGTTTGGGAAATAAAATATTCCTAAAATTTCAGATATGATAAAAAGCACACACATTCAGTTAAAAATAAAAATCATCCTTTACAATGCCTAAGAGAATAGCTGAAATCACTTACAGATACAAAACTTTTTGTCGGTTTTTATGTACTTTGTGAATAGAAAACATTTGTATGAATACAAAAGAAATTAAATGAAAAGCCTAATTGCAGTGCCTTGCCAGTTGTCTTTAATGAAATTTGTATATAGTGTGTGTTTAATACTTTTTACAAAGCAGACATACTATACTCAGAATCTAGTCAGAAGTGTCAAGGATCCATACTTTGATCCTAGGTAGTGTACATAGATACTTCACTATGTTTCTAAGTATATTGCCAGGAAGCAACACTGATCCTTTAAAGAGTGCATAGATACTTTGATGTAAGGCACAAGTGCTGATCCATACAGAAATAATCTCATTTTCTTTTATTACTCATTCTATGCTATTATTTATAGTAAATAGAAATCTACCCTTGTAAAGATGAAGGCAAAGTTGACAGGTTTCACACTTCCTAAACTGTGCTTATTTCCAACCTGGAACTGTCATATGTTTGAAATAGTGTTTTACTAACGTAATGGATTATAACAAACAAAATTTGTGTATTAATTTCTCTCTCTCTATTTATCTCATATCCAATTATGATATTGCTCAAGAAAATGGACAATGAGACAAGACAGAGAGAAATTCTGGTTTGTGGCTTTTCAAAGAGCATTACTATATACAATTGATAAACAAAGATTGTAAAATCAATTCCATTTTCTGATGTCTCATCTAGTAATGTGTAAATATCCTTACTTGTTCCTCTCTTCTAGAATATATCTGGCCATTATTGTTTTATTCCTTTGTTTTCTATTTTTAAACTTTTTGTTGAACTTAAAAATAGTCTGAATAAATTGCTTTTAATTAATTCAGTGTGACTATGACATGAAATAAACAACATAACTGCAGGTCTTCTTAATTTATTTAAATTAGAAAAACCAACATATCATCTATACTTAAATTCTTTCATAGAAGGAATACTTTTTTAACCAAATTGTCATAATTTAGAGACTATAGTTATAACATTCTATTTAAAATATAACTATTTTCAATATAAAATATGCAGGTGAAGTAAAGATTTATGGCTTTGAACAAGAAACCAGTGTGTTGAGTTTGAATTCTGATCAAGTGCTTTACATTCACTTTTGCACAAATACATTTGGGAAATGTATGGATCGATCTCGTCTCCCATTGGCTATTGGTTAAATAGCAGGACAGACTGAGTTCTTTAATAGTGGTTGGTAAGCATTCTAGGAAAAAGCTATATGTTATACAATACATGGAAAAGATCATAAATTTCATAATTAACTGTGGTGCAGTGTTGTAGAATCTATGATTAAGATTGATGTTCAGGAAGGAGGTAAGTACTTTCAATATGAGTTAGGTTACATTGTACAAATTTTTAAGATTTGATTTAGTGAGTTGGTTAAATTTTCTGCTTTTATTATATAACATATTCATCTAAATAAAGGTATATTTCTATTTATTATAAATGCTACTATATCGTATTTTTTCATGATTAAAAATGGAAGTTAATGATCCCTTTAGGTCTTTAAGAAAGCAATCCTTCATCAGACCTTATGGAATGGTGCTACAAAATCACAAAGAACTGTACCAAATAAAAAAAATCACATCACTTCTAAAAGTAACAACAATTAAAATGGGTAGCACATTCAAGTAGAAAGGAAAATAAAGATATAATCACAATGTTAAGTTTCCACACTAAACAAAAAGCTTGGAAGTAAACTCCCCTCAGTACTAGAGAGAGGGATAATAGTGAACTGGAAAAGTCTATTTTCCTGAAAAACTGTTTCAAGAGAAAGATAAACAGTAATGGTCAATGAATGCTGAACGTTTTTGGCATAAGAATGGCTAATTTCACCATTACTACTGCAACATAAATTATTCATTAAAGATTTTGCCTGAGAAGGAATTATTAATGTAGAACAACCTCAGATAGTTTTAAATATCTAGAAAACAATATAAAAAAATCTTTTTCATAAACATTTTTCTAGTTTTGTAAACAGCCTTAGCATATTTACACTATAATCTGGATGTCACATAAAGCATTCAACTTGTTCAGACATGTTTAAACTATCATCTATATACAACTGCTTTCTTAGAGGAATCTTTAAAAATAGCATCAAGGGAATGAATCCTATAAGTTTTCAAGAAGACAATCTTTCATCAGACCTTATAGAATGGTGCTACAAAATCACAAAGAGCTGTACCAAATAAAAAAAAATCACATCACTTCTAAAAGTAACAACAATTAAAATGGGTAGCACATTCAAGTAGAAAGGAAAATAAAGACATAATCACAATGTTAAGTTTCCACACTAAACAAAAAGCTTGGAAGTAAACTCCCCTCAGTACTAGAGAGAGGGATAATAGTGAACTGGAAAAGTCTATTTTCCTGAAAAACTGTTTCAAGAGAAAGATGTTATAAATTTCAACTAACATTAATGGTCAATGAATGCTGAACGTTTCTAGCATAAGAATGGTTAATTTCACCATTACTATGACAACATAAGTTAATGATCAATAGATATAAACATGTTTCTAGTTTCTTAAACAGCCTTAGCAGATTACATGATTATATATGGCATTCAGTTTGTTCAGACATGTGTAAACTAACATTTATATACAACTGCTTTCTTAGAGCAATCATTATAAATGACATCAAGTGAATCCTTTAGGTCTTCAAGAATGCAACCCTTCATCAAACCATCACAAAGATCTGTACCAAATAACAAAAACCACATCACTGGAATGCTTCTAAAAGCAACAACAACTAAAATAGTTAGCACATATAAGTAAAAGGAAGAATGATATAATCCAGCTAATAACTTTCAACATTTATTCTATATGACACATTCCTTCAGGACATAGACTCTCATGGTTCTCCACAACATTCTATTTCTTGTGGCTCTTTTTGTGGCAGTTTTTCTCTCTTTGTTAAGGCTTCTAACTCCATTCTGCCATCCATTCACACAAGCCCATCAGATAAGTGGCTCACTGCTGACTCCTGTCTCTTGCCCTCAATATACCCCATGAGGGCTAAGTTTTCCAAGCCTTCCTTCCTTGTTATGTATCCAGGGAATTTCAGCAATCTTTTCTTGATTCTGAGTAGAAGTATTCTTTTTCTTTTAAGACTTCCTTTTTATTTACTCCCTTCGTCCATTTTATTTTCAGTATCCTTCTGTAGAACCAAATTTTTAACAAGTTAAGAAGGCAATTCCCATCACTGCTAGAAAGAGCAATAACATTTAGTGGACTTGGAATGTCTATTTTCCTGAAAACCATTTCAAAAGAAAGATTTTATAAATCTCAACTAGCAGTTTCATGTTTCTATCATTTTTGTTATTAAATATCTTGCATTGTCAAACTAAAAGATCTGTCAAAAAAAGTGAAATGATGCAAGAACCTGTGGCTGATGTAGCAATCAGGTTCTTATAACATTTCACCTTTCCTAGCAGATCTATTATCACAATATGAGATACTTAATAACAAAAGCCATCAAAACAAAGAAACTAAATGAAATTAGGTAGACTATATACTCAAAACATTTATTTAAAAAACAAACTTTAAATTTAAAATCATCAGCATCCTCTTTCCTTTGTATGCATGTGTAGTCATTTTAGTCTGATGACGTCCTAAAGGACAATATGTGTCACAAAAAACTTTTTCTATTGTGTCATAAATTTTTCCCTAAAATTCTTCTTGTTATATAAACATTTATATATATTTTTCCCTTACTACTGTATATTATCAAATTAGTGATTTGATATAATTTGAAAGTGAAGAGATTATCAGCCTTACAATTTCTTGTGGCTCTTTAGTATTGAAGTTTCATTAAGAGCATAATATTCTCATTCTTTCTTTTAGTACATTCATGTAACAGTAATATCTAATAATCAACGATATAAACATTTATTGCAACTATCAAAACATGATACTTGTGGAGGTATACAGTAGAAAAGATGTTCATTTATCAATTAGCCTTAGGCAAGTTTTTCTACACACTGTAGCAACAGACATGATTATTGTACAAAAGGGCTGAAACAACTCCTGTGTATAGAATTGGCCTTGAACAAATTTTTCATACTCGGTTGCAACAAGAAGAGATGCTACAAAGAAAGAGTAAAGTATCTTCCCTGATAAGGTTCTTTGGCTTTAGGCAAATTTCACTTTGCAGCAACAAGGAAAACTACACTTTCTGTATAGGGTGTGGTAGGGAATGTTGAAAAGATATTTAGCCTTGAGCAAGTCTTTTAGACTCTTTAAGTAGCACTGACAACTACTACAACTGTAATTACTACTGCTGTCAGGCAGCACTGAATGGTAACTATCAGAACAAAGACTATGAAATCTGTAATAGAATTTTGGATTTTAGAAGCATGAAATGAAAAAATAATGTAACATAATAATGAACAAAAGAATGAAAAGAAAAATCAGTTTTGAGCAGTTCACTTAGTAAAAGGTTAAAAACAAGAAAGACACCCCTACCCCACCAAGATAGATTTTCTATAACTAGGGGGCAAGGTTATCTAGTTTCAAACCATTTATTCAATTTATAAAAAAGAAAATAACACATTTACTACTGTACAGGATGTGACATATTTGGCCATTGGCTCTTTCATAATAAAACAAGAGCAAGAAGAACCATGACTATTGTGAAACAGAACTTGGTAATCAAACAAAAAATGGAAAGAAAATGATATTGAACCAGAGTGAAAGCCTTAAAGAATATAGATATTCTGGAAATTACATATACTACAATTCTTTTGCAATATGCTAATGTGTGTTGAAATTCTTACAGTATTTAGTATTGTTGAAGTTATTGTTAACATTTTTTGTTAAAATCTACAAACTTTACATTTCGTTCAATTTTGCAAACCAATTGATGAAATTTGAATAAGCTGATTTGTTTGGAAAAATAATTTGACAAAACCCATACTTTGTGATTTAATAATTTCTTTAATAAAATATATATAAAAACTTAAAGAATAGATATGCTAAAACAAAACTTCATTTTTATTAAATAATTATTTGCTATTTTAATCATTAAATTATTTTTAATATAGTTGGAGTATTTTGTATGCTAAATAATAAAACTTAATGTTTTCGAAAAATGAATGAAAATTAATTGTACTAAGCTATGCCCGCTAGTAAAACCAACTGTACTTTGTACCACCTTACCTGTTCACACTTTTTCTCAAAATCTGGTTTTGATTGGTCAATGTATGGTTATTTTAGAAAGTGTGATAGATGGACAGATTCATGGAAGTTACAGAATTTTATAAATAGATTGATAATCAGACATATTTGATTAAACCTTTACGTTCATAACAAATAACTTATTTATGAAAAAGATTACACTTACTATGTAATAGTTGTCCAATCTGAATTTGTTTTTTTGGGGAGTTATTTACAATATTTACATGCTGCCTGTTGTCATCATCTTTGTTTTTATTATCACAATCACAATGTTTTAGCTATTGTGACCCCCACCCTGGTTTCATCAAGTGCAATAGTCTAGTGGATTAAAGCACTGATTCATGGATTTACTACCATAGTAATTATGAGTCCAATCCCTGAGCTAGGCAATGTTTCAGTGAAAACAGGATGAGCAATAGCTGAGCAGTACTAAATAAGAATAAACAGATATATTCCAAGATATGCTCAACAAAACGAGATCAGTCTACCATTCTAGATTCAAACTGAACCCTTTTTTAAATTCCTTAAGGATTACTTGAATAAACAAGAATCTGATGAAGGATAGAGGGAACAATGGTTGAAAGCGGGGTCAGATTATCCATTAGCCTAATGTAGGCTGCAGCCTGTGGCCTTTGAGCTTTTATAAAGCAATGAATTTAATTTTCTAGTTGTTATAACTTCTAAATGGCTTCATAAACTGAAATGATATAAATATGACAAACTCATATTTATTTGACTTTGCAGGAGGAAAAGCAAAGAAAAGAATGTTTTAGTTTGTTTCATTGTGTTTCAAGTAGATAACATTTGGTTTTAGTTCAGAATGTTTAAATCTTAAAATTACTGCTTTATAAAAATTTCCAATTTTCTAGATATTATACCTTCTAAAAAGTTTCATAAACTGAAATGATATCAATACGAAAAAAACTATTCTGATTGTTTTATTGCTATAATGCTGGTTATAAAAAAATCTGTTTTTTTTTTTTTGTTTTACTACAGTTGTGTTGATATATGTGCTAATTTGATTTGCAATAAATAAAATAGTGGTATTTCTTCAAGAATATTTTTATTGACAAATAAAAGATAGCTATTCTAACTTATTTAAATAATTTGCAATAAGTAAATGTCACTAAAATATATGATGAGTAAAAAAAAATATATTCAAGACAGGTGTGGGCGAGTTAGAGGGTAGCTCCATCTGTTGGACCCCAAAATTTCATAATTCAAATTTGGCTGAAACATGATAACAAAGATGAGGACAATATCTTGCATGTAAATAATGTAAATATTATTTCTCTTGTCTAATAGTAACAATTTTGACAACACACATTAGTAATAAAAAAGGACTGATGTGCTGTAAAACTAACCAACCTAACACTAACATTATTAGTTGATATAAAATTTGATTAGAAATATATTTTAAAACTATTTTCATTATATTGCTGCAATTTTTAAAAAAATGTTGAAAAAAATTATTAAGGATAATGAAAATACATTAATAAACTCAAAGGATTTATAAATATCTTATACAGTAACAGTTTTATAACATTATTTAAATTAGCAAATAAATAAAAGATATGATGCTATCTCTTGTAATTTAATTGCTTGAAACACCTTGTCTCTCTTTTGAATCAACTGAGAATTTTGCAGAGTTTCAATCTGTCATTAATTTTGTCATTATAAAAAGCAGATAAACTAAAAGCACTGAACATTACAAATAAGGACATAGGCAAGAATGCTTAGTTTATGCAATTGAAGAGGTAAAAAGGAGAATCATGTTTATTATTTGTTTACAACAAAAAAAGAAGTTTTCTAAATAAACAAGAAAATATTACTTGATTCAGACACTTACCCCTAAAATTTTGCGACTGGTAGTTTCATGTTTTTGTATAATCTTCAGGCAGGAGTAAGGAACAATGTAAGATGAATGACATTTGAAGAAAAGGTAGAATCATGTGTATGATGAATTATATTTTTATTCTATATCATGTAGCCTTTTTTAACATTAAACTCTGTAAATTTTATATTAGTGTTTTTTGAGATATTTATATATATATATATATATATATATATATGGTCATCTACAGACAGTTCTGTTTTGCTGTATCACAGCTCATCAGTACAGTTAGACATCCGATTACTTCTAACCAGGATTGAAACACGACATTATTTTACCTCCGAGCTATAGGTGCTCGGTAGAGGAAGGCAGACATTAGCATGTTATATACAACCTAAACACATGCTAGTAGCCGAGAGTGTTCAAATTCATTACTGAATGAACAGTGCATAAATGTGTGAGTAACTACTGTTTTTAAAATCCACCATCTCTCCATTGTGCTCAATCAGCATGTGAGAGTATATATATATATATATATATATATATATTTTAGTGTATCGAGGCAGCAAATAATTTTCTAAACATATGCTGTTAAATATAAGAGACAATAAATTTAAGTTACATGATGCCGCAGCATTAAATGATCCTAACACCAAGCTTAGAAGCAAATTAATAAAAAATTATCCAAATGTTTGAGAATTTTTGTCTTTATTTTCAACTGAAATTAAAGCCAAAATATGACGTTTAGAACGGCTCATGATTAAACATAATAGACATTCATTGTCTCTTATATTTAAATATATTTTTAATGTTTTATATATATATATATATAAAATAATATAATTATATACCAGTTGGCACATAAAAAATAATTTATGCTCTAAATAGTAATATATATATATATATATATATATATGTATAAAATTATAATTCAAAGTGTTCAATGTCTAAAGAAAATAGAGTGATCTAAGATCAAATTAAAATTAAAAAAATATTGCTGTGTGCTTTTTTTTTTTAATTTTAATATATACAAACACATATATATGACACAATGAGTGCTGAAACAAAGATCTTATCAAATGATGACCCTGGGTTAAGGAATTGTTTCAAAGTCATAGCATCAATACAACTACAAACCCAGGTCAACCTTGTACTATCTTGCAATATAACCAAGCTTTCTTAGTTGTCTACCACATTGCTTCTGGCACACCAGCAGTCTCTTCCTCAATATTGAAGTCAATTTTTGTGGAAATCAGTCAAAACATCAAGGCTGAAGCAGGAATGACATCCTGACATTTGGGTACAAAAAGAAATATATATATATATATATATATATATATATATATATATATATATATTAGTCATCTGCAGACAGATCTGTTTCATTGTATCAGAGCTCATCAGTATGGTTAGACATCTGATTGCTTCTAGTTAGGATTGAAACCCAACTGAATTGATATCAGTCAACAATTCCACCTCTGAGCTATGGGCTCTTGATAGAGGAAGGCGAACTTTAGCATGTTTTCTACAATGTAAACACATGTCAGTAGCTAAGAGTGTTCAAATTCATTTCTGAATGAATGATGCATAGATGTGTGAGTGGCTACTGTTTCTTTAAAGTCTAACATTCCTCTATAGTGCACTGTATATATATATATATATAGTGTGCACACACCCACAGACTTTCGAACAGTTGATGAATATTTGAAAACTGTTTCTATAGTATGACTAATATCTAATCAAATATTCTCTATGGGGTTAAGATTTGAAACTTGACTAAAAAAGGGGTCTACTAGACTTGTTTTAAACCAATCTCTAAATTATGAACAGAAGCATTGTCTTATCGAATTATAACATCTGGTTATTCCCATTTTGGAAATGCTCCAGTTAAGCAGAAAACACCCATTCTTGTTCAATCATGGGTTAAGCAGTGCTGAGCCTGGTCAGTATTTAGAAGAGGGATACTTGGGAATATCAGGTACTTTAAACAACCTCCTACAATCTGAAATCTCTTCTGGCTTCAAATAAACCACAAAGAGTTAATAAGTCATAAAAAAATAAATCAAATCAATGAAATCCTTTTAGGAAACAACTTTCCAAAAAGAGAAGACAAAATTTTATACAATATTATTATTTTCTATTCTAAAACATTGACATTTCACATTGGCTTAGAATAGGAGAAATATTATATATATAAATTATGCATCAGACTAATGATGGCAAATTGAATAATAAAATGGAAAGATTCTATGTTACACAATTTGTCCTTCAAAAGGCTATCATTAGAATAAAATATTCTTTTTGATGGAATTATATATGCTTACAGGGAGGTGAAAATATAAAGAAATCCTCCCATATATACATATATATAACTCTACCAATGCTGTGTGCTATCCTCAATGGACCAGATGGATGGCAAAAAAGCTTTGTGGCTACAGATAGAAACCACCTTCATATGTCGAGATATCAGTAAAGTAAAAGTGGTATGGCATTTTCAAGTGAGATTACAAGTGGTGAAGATGACAGCTCAGACATACATTGATTTTTTGCAAACACATAAAGCCATCATTTAAGAAGAAAACAAGTGCTTTCAGAAAGAAAATGGTTTTTATACACAACAATGCTCCATATGCATGGCAATGCTCCATCACATTCAGTAAAGAAATCTAATTAATATCTGAATAAAATGCATTTCAAAGAAACTCATTTGATGAAGTGGTCAGTTTGCTCATCCGACCTTAACTAGATTGAAAACTTGTTGAACCTTCTGAACAGAAAGGTTTACATTGGCAGATGGCAATTTACCAGCAAAGTCGAACATTGGAATGCTATTCTGGATCCTCTGTGGTCTGTTTCATATGAAGAAATACAGCAGTTCATAAAATCAATGAATGAACTATTTCTAAAACTAGTTTCAGAACATAGATCATACATTTCCCATTAATGTTGACTATAAATTTGTTATTATTACATTTTTAATTTTTTGTTCAAGACATTTCTTCTAATAAAACTTCTGCCTATTCTGTAATTATATTTTTAAGTGTGGCAATGTTTCTTGGAGGTTCTGTAAGGGGGTTAATAATATGAAACTTGAGAAATCCAGTGAAATCCAGTAAAATCCTAAGTCTGTTGCTACATTGTATGAGTGTAATATAGTCTAGAATAATTATTTTTGCAGAGTTAAAATGATAAAAAAGGTAATGCTAAAACAAGAAAAAATTAACAAAAAGGATGTAACTTTAACATAATAAAGTACTAATATTGAAACATGATTAACAACAAAAGCAGCAAAACCAACTTATTGGTCATGTCTCTTCATAGCTCAATTAAATAGAACATTGTCAATTATTATGAAATGAGTACATTTCTCATCCTTGATTGAGCTTTGATGGGAGAGAACCAAAAAACTGGTTCATTTGCTTTTTAGTTAATCATCTTACCACTTTACAGCAATGTCATTTTTTTGTTACCTTTTTTGTTATTTTTTCTTCTGGTTTTAACATATCTATTTTTATCACTTTAACTATAATTTATTAAAATTATGTGAAATATTCCACAGATATTATTTCAACAACCTTCATAATATGTTTTAAAAATTAGGAAAGCTAAAAGTGGCTAATAATATGAGCTGTTAAATCTCAGTCTTATGAGAAAATATACTATTAAGTAGAGAAGACAATAAAAGAACAAGTATTAAGAAAATAGAAGATAACAACTGACATTGATCTACGAAGATTTAAATGCAAAGTTGACTGGGAAGCAAGAAGCTGGAAGAGAGTTCCACAAATTAGAGATGAAACTGTTAGTACAGAACTTAGGGCTACATCTAACCATTTTAATTGTAAAGCCAATCTAGTACTGCACTTAAATTCATAAAGTCTGAAGTGAAGATGCAAAATTGCAGATTTTTCTTTGGATTCTATTAAGAACCTCTAAATATATAGCAGAAGCACCAGACTAAATGTAACAGCAATATTCACAGCAAGGATGAATGCAGACTTATAAATATGTAAGATAGATTCTGTTGAAAAAAATTGTCTAGCATGACACAATGGACCAATTTTCTTAACTTCAGACTTAGCAATTGATTCGATAAACTTTTTCATTTCATGTCAATAAAAAAACATTAGTTCAAGATGGTGCAATGAATCATACTCCTGGAGGTTAGCATCAGCCATGCTGATGGAAGGTAAAAAGACTTCTCTTAGACGTTTAAAAGAAAGTAGTTTTGTTTATTTTATATATAAATAAATAAAATATTCATTATTATCTAAGGTTTTAAATAAGTGAGGATTAATTGAAAAAACTGAATGTACTTGAATTTAGAGATAAGGTTTATTTAGACCAACAGTCACTAAAATGTTCAGTACAAAGGCCGCATTGTATATTTACATATTTTTGTGGGCCAAAGAAAAACAGTTTATGTATGAATAAAGTTTAAATAAATAAAAAAAAATAATATTTATGCCTTTTTTTGTCAACGGCATGATATGATTCAAAATGGGAGATGTGATAATTACAAAGAAACATGTGATAAATGTGGCTTGCAAGACATAATTTGGAAATCTCTGATTTCAAATCCAACAATTGATTTACTAAGTCTTAATGCTCTGGGTGACCAGAATTTTTCATTATATATAAGGCATACACTAGAAAGATTAGTGGCAATATTATTTAACTTTCTTATAAATTTTTAATTTGTATTTTTTCATCTTACTTTCAGTTACTTCTCATTAGAATTTCCAGATCATCATTTAATAATAATTGATAATGAAATAAGAAAATGAATTTCATCACAACAAGAGTATGTAAACAATGATGGCAGCATATAAGGTCTTCAAAGAGAAAATAAGGAATAAAAGTATAAAGTTGTCACTAGTTGATATCCATAACCTAATTGGCAAGGCAGCTGGCCTAAAAAAGCAGACTCCTAAGAAAATGGGATGTGAGTTCAGATCTCACTGAAGGTTTATTCCTTATTTCCAATTCACACTGCTTACTAACAGTTGCAATAAAAAGTAACTAAAATTAAGATGAATTAGTCACAGATTATTAACAACAACAACTAACATGCCATTTTACTTGAACTCAGAGTTTGTAGAAATTAAAACTTTAATAACTTTATACAACTTATCTTCTTTGGATCACATCTGTTTTATTAGGTTAAATAAGGCCTAAGGGTTATAATTCCTAAGTTGCACAGGTAATTTACTGGAAATTTTTTATAGGAGAATAAGCAGTTATTTCTTCTGTAGATAATTCTGTCCACTTAAATGCTTATAAGAGCTTGTATTTACTGGACAAAGATAGCTTGAAAAAACTGTTGAGAAGAGAGTACAATGGAAAGTTGTAAACAGACTGGAACATCAAGAGCAACCAAGTTTGATCATGATGGTAGATGAAGGTCATATTAGAAAAGGTTGTCTTTGGAACATAAGGGTGAGTAAATATTATTCAGAAATTAGCTTTCAGGATGTGATACAGTAAACAGAAATGTTCAAAGAATTACATTAACCCACAAGAAAATTACCAAAACAATACTTAATTGTTTCATAAATAACTTCTCATTCTAAAAAAATCATAATAATGACCCCCATATAAAGAGAGTGTGAAGAATATACAGATTTCACCCAAATTCTGGTAACATGATTTGTTTGATGAAACTCATATTAATCTATACAAAGGTTATGAGGATAACTTCCAAATCAAGATTACAATTAGGGAGCATATCAAATGTACTTTTATCTTTTTATAGACTTTAACTTATTTCCTGTATACATCAACAAATTATCTATGACTTCAGTATATTACTAATAATATTATTATATATTAGGGTTTATGAAAAGTATCTTTCTTTTAAAGACCTTTAACATAAAGCTTATTTTCTGTGTGTGTGGATACTGAGGTCAACAAAGTGGTGACACTCTGTTTCATGCTTGAACACAATCTTAAGGCCATCATTTATATATATATATATATATATATATATATATATATATATATATATATATATATATAGTGATGTAAATTAATAAATTTAATACAGGGCTGTATTATATATCCATATTATCCTACGTCTTTAGCATGACTCAGAGTCATGTCAGCTCTATCACTGATATTGAGCACTTTCAAATAAGTACTGCACATATATAATATATAAGTAATATTATATACATAACAAATATATACATTTCACACACACACACACATATATATATATATATATTTGTGTATTAAGGCAGCAAATTCTCTTTTAGGCATGTCAGATTAAATAAATTAAATAAATTACAAACATTATACCTGCTTATTTTTAATCAAATCCATTCATACTTGTAATTTTTTCTTTCTGCTTCAAATGAAATCGTTGACAGTTATGGTTAGTGTTCATTAGAACATGAAAATTATCTATGGAATGTTTTTGTGCTGTAATGTCATTATCATGTATGTAATAAAGCATGAAAAAAAGCTATTCTTTTTATAAACATTTTAGAACACTACTACAGTATTTGTAGCTGATTCTATTAAGTGATGGCATAAGTTTTTAATGTATATTGCTTCAAGAATCTGTAGCTTGAATTTGTTGTTTTCTTAGTGTAGAATAGTTGTGTTGTCGATCATTATTTTTATATATTGTGAATGTAGACAGAAATGGTGTTGTAGGTGTCTTAAAATGAACGAATGGTCAGACATGTTTAATGTAAGACATCTTGTTAATGTAGTTGTCATAAATCCAATGTATATATTTATTTTTTTTTTATATTTGAATTGATATATAATGTTGATTTTACGTAATACATCAGTTAGTGGGGAGGAGTTATTACAAATAATTAAATTGGTAGTATTATATTTTTTATAATATATTATTAATTTTAATTTTTTATTAGGTTACATGGAAGATATATTAGTATGAATGAGTTTTTTTATGATTTTTTTTATCCTGTTTGTAGTTATTTTAATCAGAAAGAAAAAAATCACAGTAATATATAGCAACACAGTTTTGTGGTTATTTTTTGTTACTACTACTTGCACCCCTGAAAATGATCTTGAAAGTACTTTGGAACATGAGAAATGGAAAATAAAATCAACTTTAAAAGTTGCAACACATTTCTTACATCTTTCAATTATAATAGACGATAGATTCGTGAGTTTGTAATTTATCTAATCTGATAATAGATATATATTACCAAAAATAAGTATATATTTGTTTTTCAGCATTTGAAACAACTCATGCATATAGTATTTATTAGGTACAAATTAAAAATATATGTCAAAAAATTAAATGTTCACCACTTACTTGCTACGCAGGTTTCAACCAAACCGGTATGATGAGTTGAAACCTGGGTCACAAGTGGTGAACTTTTCATTCTTTGACATATTGTTGACTCTGCATATTTAGTTTTTTTGTTTGTGTATTGAGCACTTTTTTGAACAACCATCTGCTGGTCTAACCAGTACCTCTTTTACTGCTGTGTGTGTGTGTGTGTGTGTGTGTGTGTGTATTATACAAAAAGAAAAAGACTTTTATATTTTCTTTTTTTCTGTCCATCTTTCTTTTTTGTAATAATAGTGAATATTATTGACATTCTAGCAATTCTGTGCCATTATTTTACACAGAACTTAAAATCTGCTGAAGATGTATGCAAAATTTTGCAAGTGAAAAGAAATAAAACAATATCTAATCATTCAGCCTCAAACTGGTTTAGTCTTTTCAGGGTAGTGACTTGAAATAACTCTCACAAGTGGACAAGCATCCGCTGCCACTTATGATACTTTAAAATGCAAGCTAAAAAAGAATTAGATCACTAGCACAGGAAAACTTAGAGAATCTAAGATCATTGAAAGAGCCATATGTAGGACATTGCATAAACTTCAAAACGTATAGAAGATGTCAAGAGATTCCTTGTAAATTCTAAAACAAAAATACTTTTGTTTGATATACCCTAGTATTAGCTGAAAATTAGATTTTATACTGAAATAGATGATCTTGCATCTATCATAAATATGTTAGTTCACTTTCTAAGTAGAGAATTTGAATAGAGAGTGAACTAATTGAAATTCACTAAATTAAAGGATTTTAATGGAACAAAAATCTATGCATCTGCTACTTGATAGTCAGCTTTTCTTTTTATTATTATTTGGTCAAGAGAATCTAAAAGCATCCTGACTTGTGCATCATATTGCAGAATATATTTGATCATCATTTATTGTTTTATTTTCTATTTCTAAACTTTTTATTCAACTCAAAAATAGTCCTTGAATAAATTCCTTTTATTTCTTTTAGTATGACAATGATTGCTCACACTGGAGACGTGATTTACACCAAAGGTTGGAGTGAGAAGAGGAAAAACGAAGGCTTGCCACCAGGGAAAAGCGTGCTCAACAAAGAGAAAACAACAAAGCGACATTAGGGTAGAGCATCTTCACATGCATTTGTTGCAATTGAGACTGAAACTCCCATGTGGGTCTGTACCACCATCAACAACTGAGGCATAACTTTTTAGGCACAAATCCAAGATTTCTCGAGATTAACAAATGCTACACAAACGACTATGATGTGAGTGAAACATTCTCTCCATGTTTTCTTATTTAAATTTCAATTGCCAACAAGGTTTATTTTGGAATTTCTTTTAGAGACAAATTATCAATCATTATGTGCCTTTACATTCAGTCTAATATACTCATCTTGGTTGATATACTCACAATTGAGAACATTGCCCCATGGATTCAAGTTATGGTTGAAAAATATATCTAACTTCATGGCAATTGTGAGATCCTTTCCTGGGTTTGCTAGTGCAGTTCTGTTGTATACTGTTGGTTAGTAGAAGAAACAAATAAGCAACACAATGGTGTATAAGACTGGTGTATATTAACCGATATGAAATATACCCGAAGCCTAGAAAGTGAAATGTGGATTGGATAAAAGTTTTGATTGAAAATTCCAAGATCATCATCAAGTATAAAAAGAAAAAGGTTACAGTTACCTAAACACAGTGAATATATATTGATTGTTTAATTTGTTTTCTATGGTTTATCAGCCTTTGCAGGTTATTTGAAGCTAGACATGTTTTTCGAGAAAATAATGATTTGGTGATATAGGTCTTACTAATTAACCCATATCTGGGGAGTGAAGAGGTAGAATCATGCCTCTTCCAAGGGTACCTGTTTGTAAGTGAATATCATGAACCCAAATGAAATTACTCTCTAATTAACAATTCCAAACCATTATTCATTACACTACCTATACATACAAGCTTAGAGCACCTGGTATTCCCAAGCAATCACCCATTAAGGTACTGACCAGGCTCAATGTTGCTTAATTTCAGTGATCATACAGGAGCCTGGGTTTCAATGTAATTTGGTAGCAAGCCACTGTGAATAGAACAATCAAGATGAGTATATTAGCCAGAATGTAAAGGTGTATAATATCTTTTAGCAACACTATCATAATTTGAGGTCTATGAATATAACATTCTTTTAAAATATGTTTTTCTAAATGGTTTTATTTTCATTATAAGCTAAGTTACTTTACACAAACTTTTTTCTTTAAAAAATCATTTCCCACCCAAGCAAGACAGGACCGCCACAAGTGTGCAGGAGATTACAGTAAGAAAACAAAACAGAGTACAGGAAGTACTGAGGAAAGAATAAAAGATGAATGGAATTCAAGAAGATAGAAAATGGCAATTGACATTTCATTTAAAGTTTTCGAAATTATAGCTATAAAGGAAGCAAAAACTGGAAGTGAGTTTCACAGGTTGAAAGTGTGAGAAAATAAACTGTTGGAGTAGAAGTAACAGTTATATTTAACTATTTCACTGATAAAAGGGTAGGACCTAGATACCAACCTAGTAGTGTACTTAAATTCATGTGGATGGGGCACCAGAGAAAAAAGCTTGTCAGAGCAGTTGCCATGAAAATATTTGTAGAAAAGACAGAGGGAAGCCATCTCATGTAAGTGAGAAAGTGACTGAAGTTGAGATGCAAAGTCAAGATTGATTACATTGCAAATCTTTCTTTGAATTTTGTCAAGAATCTTTAAATCAAAATACCTTTTAAGATTATAAGGGTGCCCAGAATGTTTGTCTTGTTTTTGTCATCAGATAGCATGAGAAGAGTATGATTGTATTGTGATATCAGCATTTTTTGAAAAATATTTTGTCAAAATTAGGATAATTTGTATATTGATTCTAACATAAAAGATTGAAGGAAATCATAAATGTTTTATATACCAAAATGTAAAAATGCAACAGAAATGATGCGTGTACTATATGGAGAAGGTATTGCAAAAGTGGTTTAAAAAGAACTAAACAAACTGCATGACACAGCAGAACCTGTTATTATGGGTTGGTTAGGAATGTATTCAACAGATATTTCACTTTCACTGGGCCTTTTGTTCATCTTCAGTATTTAGTATTCTTATTAAGATGTTTAAGTATCCCATGTAAGGTCATTTTGATGCTTGATTTCAAAATCTTAAAATACTCAATCAACAAAAAGAATTTTTTGGATAAAATTTTACTCAGTCATAATCTATGAAAAATAACTTGATAGTTTTTTACTAACATTAAATATATAAATATATTATTATACAGAATGTTTATGCATTTAACTAAGAAAAAATTGTGGAAATAAAATGAAAACTGAGCAGTGATGATAGAAAAATAAAAAAATGAAACTAGAAGCAACAAAATCATATGGAAGTTTGTAATTTCAAAAATGCATTTCATTAACCATTTATCAGTTATTTCATAAGTAAGCATTGATGGTTGATTTTAGAGAGAAAGTGTTTTATCTTATTTACATCCATATGAGAATTTTCTTTTAGATTTATAGTGTAGATTCTTAAGTTACAAAAAGTTAGATTCTCTCAATTTGTTGTCAAATACTGACAAAACACTATCAATGGATTTTTGTACAATTAAAATTAGCAGAGTAATCACTTTTTTTTGTTTTGCAATAATATATTAATGTTGTCTTTAATGATTATTCCAAGTTTAACAAATGATTTTACTTAATACTGATTGTTTTAAAGTCCTAATGAAATCATTTACATATTTTACATTTGGACTAATGTTCTTATATTTGTTGTTATTATCACAATGTTTCAGCTGTTGTGCTCTTCAGACATTTTCAGATGTCTACTGTCCATGTCTAGGGATATCACCACTTGTTCTATTTTTAGAACTGCTTAGTACTAGGCTAGAGGATTAAAGTATTGGTTCATAAATTTGTTACCATAGTACTTGTGATTTCACTCCTTGAGTACAGACTCAAACTTAGTAGAATAAGTGAATTGTACTAAAGAGAGAATAAAACAAGATATCCCTTGACATTGACAGCAGAATGACTACAAACTATCACCATAGATTAAATAAAGGATACAGTTCAACATTTACTAAAGGTTACTTGGATCAACAGATACCTGAAAAAGGCCAGAGAACACAGCAGCTAAAATATTGTGATAATAATAACAAAGATGAGGACATTAGTCGAAATGTAAACAATGTAAATAACAATAAGTCCTCATCCCAGAAATTCAGACTTAATGAAATTCTATTCAATTTGACTAATGATTTCAGACATAGATATTTAAGGACATACAAGACATTCCTCTCTAGTCAATATTACAAAACTAGTTTACCTATAACACAAAAAAGACAGCAATATTTTAGTAATTTTGATTGCATTGGGTATACTTTCTACATAAGTGATCAAGAATTTTTCCAAAGTAAAATAACATGAAACAAAAAAAAGTCATGTATTAAAAGTCTAATTTATGCATTGATGAGATATTCCAGTGTTATGGTATGAAAAAGTATGTGAACTTACTGGTGTCAAATAATGCTTCTTGCTAACAATGGAATTACTAAGAAAAGATAACCACGATGTGTAACTGATAAATATATAAAGTCACATTGTATCTTATAGAATAGATTATAGTTAAGCAAGGTATAAAAAACAGGAATTAAGAAGACATTGCATTTCATTTTTTGTAGATCATAGTTGACTTGGAAGCAAGAAGCCAGAAGAGAGTTCCACAAGTGAGAAGTGTGATAGAAGAAACTGTTAGCATAGCATTATGATTACATCTAGCAATATCTGTAAAAGACCTTGCTGCCAATCTAGTATTGTGCTTAAATGTAGTAAAGAGGAAAGTTCATGAGAAAAACTACCATGGAAGTATTTATAGAAAAGACACAGGGAAGCTGTGTTAGGGTGGTGGGAAAGTGACTGAAGCCAAGATACCAACACAGAACTAACAACAGATTCTTCTTTGGATTTCATCAAGAATCTCTAAATACATAGCAGAAGCCTCAGATCAAATGTGGCAGCAATATTCAATGCATGAATGAATGGTAGACTCATAAATGCATGAAGATAGATCATTTTTTTTATCAATAGAATCTAACATGATACAGTGAACCAATTTTTCTAGCAGTAGACCTAGCAATTAATTTAATATAATGTTTCCACTTCATGTCTGTAAAAAATGTTTGTGCAAGAAGATGCAATGAGTCACTCTAATGGAGGTTAGCATCAGCCATGCAGATAGAAGGTAAAAATGGTTCTCTTCAATGATTAAAAGAGAGCAGTTCCGTTTTGGAGTCATTGAAATTAACTAGTGGTTTCCTTATGTATCAGGACTTTAGAGATATTTTGAGTCCTTTTTGAGAGGAAAAATAGAAATAATAAAGTAATATAGAATCCCATATTGTTTTTTCTATATATATTTAACAACCAGAAACCCATTCAAAACATTTAGAGAAAAAAAAAAGAGTAAAGCTTTCTTGTTGAAAGCGGTTAAGTAAAGACTTAAGATATTTTGGGTAATGAAGCTAAAATAAAAATCTTTGTCTCATGTTAGAGTTTGTATCTGGTTTCAAAAAACACAAAAGCTCAAAAAAAAAAAAAAAAAAAAAAAAAAGAAAACCAACAAAAAACAATGTTTATTTATATTAGTTAAATCAAGTAATTTCTTTGTTTATGGGAACATTTCAGTCTTATGGTTAGAGTTGAACATTATCTCACATTTAAAGAAAAAAGTATCAAGAAGGATTTTTTATTTTTTTCATGCAATACCATCAAGATAGATATTTAAAATTTATCTATTCTATTTCAAAGCCATAGATAACACTTTACTTTCGATCATGAGAATAATATTTACTCTTTTTAAATAAATTTCCTTACTTTAATAACCAAGAAATTTATTTTAACAAGGTGGTTTATGTTGAATAATTTAGAAAAAAAAATTATCATTGTGTACCTTTACATTCAGTATAATAAACTTCTCTTCATTGTTATACTCACAAGTGATAACATAGCCTCATGGATTAAAGTGTTGGTTAAAAATAACAATGCTTTCTGGCAGTTGAGAGTTCGATCTCTGGGTTGAATAGTCTATATTCTGGTTCAGTGGAAGAAACAAGTGACAGAAAGGTGAACAGAAATGTTATTAAATTAATTGCCAATGAATCAAACAAATATATCTTTCTATGAAGATGGATCAATAAATCCATAGCCAAACACAAGTACTAACTAACTTTTGATCTGAAATTTTTATTGTAAGTTTAATAAAAAATCCAAGAGTGAATTAAGCATGAATTTACACGAGATACTAGATTAGCAACTAGGTCCCACCCTTTTACAGTTAAACAAATAAGATGTAACCATAAATTCTACTCCAACAGCTTCTTTTCTCGCGCTTCCCGCCTGTGGAACTCCCTTCCACAAGTCTGCTTTCCCGACAG
Organism: Ascarosepion bandense; assembly: GCA_037127315.1. Taxonomy (NCBI): domain Eukaryota; kingdom Metazoa; phylum Mollusca; class Cephalopoda; order Sepiida; family Sepiidae; genus Ascarosepion; species Ascarosepion bandense. Next base: position 2,590,974 of record JBBBDQ010000768.1, on the reverse strand, counting down.
TTACAATCTCCAGGTGTTTAAATGTAGGGTCAATAGACACCTCCTATCACACTAACTCCCAACTATTCTCACAACACTCTCATCTACCCAACCCTCATTCTCGGTATCCTCACCCGCCTATCACCCACCCTCTGTTATGTCCTATATTTAACCAGCCTTTCTCCTCTCTACGTAGCCCCCTGCACAGTAGTGGCAGTGACATGCCTTGCTCGGGGTGAAACGCTTATAAAAAAAAAAAAAAAAAAGTGCATTAGCAAGGAATGAGGTTATGTTGAAAAATAAAGATAGAAATTTATTGTTTTAAAAAATAAATAATTTGTTGTGCACAATACATGCTTTTTTTTTATCTCTAAGCTATGAATTCATTGATATTCTTACAGATATTTATTTGTTTAAGTGTGTTACTATTTCAAAAATTATTTTCTTTTGTAAGGACTAATCAGGTAGTAAAAATATTTTATATACTTTAAACTGAGTAACAGGGGCTTCAGTGTTTACAAGCTATGTTGCTACTGGCCTTCTCTGCACGCACATTTTTCTTTGTCTCTATCTTGGAAAAAAGAACAAAAATATAAATTTGATTATCCCATGATAAACAGATCAACCCCATTCATTAAAAGCAAAAGCATCAAGATATGTTTAACACTTCCAGTCATTCAATACATGAAACTGTCAATTTTTTTGCCAAATTGCTCACACACTCACAAAATATTTGTATTGTGCTTTGCTAGAAAAAAGGGAAATTGGTCTCTCAAATAAATATATATATATATATATATATATACCACAGAGAGCCAAGTGTGAATTCCAGTTGAGTTCATTACATTCACTTTCATGCAAATATTCTTGGGAAAGAGGTATAAATTCATCTCTTCTTGAAAATTACAGGATTTATATATATATATATATATATATATATATATATATATATATATATATATATGGTAGTATTGGGTTATCTTGCTAGCAGCTACTAATAATTATGCAGTTGTAACTCTTTGTCTGCATACAAATATGTATATATTTCTATGTCTGGTAATAAATTTTACATTCATAAATCTATTATAATCTGTCTATTTATAAGACTATTTAAATTAAATTCCTCAAGTTAACAAAGAAAGTTATCTTGCTTCATGAACTAATCCCATTTAAATGAAATTTATAAAACATCAAAAAAGCAAAATACATCAAGAGAAGAATGTGCAAATGGTATAAACCAAATGCATTTAACTGCATTTGCAAATATATATATATATATGGGAGACTATGATATATAAATTTCTATATATCAGTCAGAACAATGTTAGGCAAAGGAATAAGTAGGAAGGAAAAATAATTCTATTATATTGTTTTTTAGGATTTACTTTTTTTAGTCTTATGATGTCCTAAAAGACAAAACATGTTACACAAATTTTTTTCCCATTTTGTCATTAATTTGATATATATATATATATATATATATATATATATATATATATATACATGAAATAAAAAAGATGACAATTTCCATTTTCTCTAAAATAATTTCATAGATACAATTTATTTGTGTTTTTATTTGCAAAAACATTCATTGAATAGAATAGATAACTTTAATGTATTTTCTTGAACCTGTTTTTTCCTGCATGTGCAACTTTCTATCGGTGTGTGCCCTATGCAATAAAAGGTTGTGTCAGCTTTTCAATTCTTCCACAAATACTTTATTAACAAGAGAAAATGCATTGAATATTTTTTCTAGATAAATTTTCCTATATGATTACTGGTCAATAAGTGTAACACAATCTATTTTTCTACCTATATCAATATACATATCCATTGCTTTTATATCTGTCAGTTTAATCATCTCTTAATAATTGTGCCTTTCAAATTCAGTGTGTATAGATCAAGATGTTGTCTGTATCACCAATTATGTGATCCTATTTCTGTCTTTCTATACTAATGTTATCAATGTTTCCAAATGTGTATTCACACACAATATGTATTTTTGAATAAGAAACAAGTGGTAAAATATTTATAAATTTAAGATGTTCCATAATTTAATTAAACTTCATTGGGATTTTTTTTTAAGTGAAAAGATGTTTCAATTTTTAAACTAAACTGAATTAAATAGTGAAATATTATTTAAAATTTGATTTAATGATTAAATTTATAAAGATTTTCCTTTAATCATTCTGTCAGATTTAATTTTAATCCATATTTTCAACTCACCCCCCCACCAGACACAGTGTAAGTGTTTTCACATGTGCAAATATTTGTGTATGCATATATGTAGTAACTACATTGTAGTTGTCTATCAATTCTGTTAAGTTCCTAGAACACCTACCATAGTGATCTAATCTCAGAAGCTGCTAACAGCGATTTTCATTGGATGCTCGATAAATTTGACCTTGTACCACACTAAACTTAATAACTGGCTATGTATGTATCTACCCATCTACTGAAACTAAATGCAATAAAGGAGACTGCAGATGAGCATTTAAAAATATTTGCATGTATGAACCAAGAATTTTTTTTTGTACATACCTATGTGTATAAATATTTCCCGGGTATCTATGTAACTTACATAGATACCCGGGAAATATTAAGCAAACAGATTTCCAGTCACTTGAATCACTCTCTCTAGTAACTAGTAGTTATGTGCATATGTAAAAATATATAAATTTGACATGACTATACTGTAGTAGTGTAATTCATACTTGTTTTGTTAGCAAATATGCACTTGTGAAATGAATGAAGTAAATAATTCTGATACATGTATCTAAGAAGGCTGAAAAGTTCTCGAATAGATCAAGAAATTCAAACACACACACACAAAAACATTTTTTCTATCTGGTCAGATTTTTGGAAGTGGTTCGGGCCGAAAACTTTTCAGCATCACCTCCGATGTAAAATAAACTTGAATTTGCATCCATGTGCCTGCAGCGATTCATTGTAATTAATAGCTAAAAGATTAAATTCAAAAAGTAGAAACAAAACAAAAGGTGGAGAGGAGTAGAACATGAAATGAAATACTATGGATTTGGATGCTTGTTTCAAAGAAAGAACACTTCTCATCATACCATTAAAACTTTTTTTTAAAGAGATATGCGTATGTGTGTGTACTCGTTTCATTTCAGTTTCAGTGTCTCTTCTTATCACATTTAAAATTGCAAATTACTATTAATCATAACCCTCTCCCACAACACAATCCTTAATAATAATATGGACGCGAAAAGAAAAAGAGGAAAAGAAAGAATCAATAAAAATTAAAAATCCTCAATAAAACAAAAAAGAGAGAAGAGTAAGACAAGAAGCAGAAAAAAATGAGGGTTGGCGAACTTTTAAAAACAATCCTAAAAAATAAAAATGCTCTCATACCAAATAACCCCAAAAAACCTAAATTAAAAAAAAATAACGATCATAATACCTCATCGTGGCGCGACCGAAGACGGTAAATTTTAGTGTTGGCATCAGCTGATTTCTCCAAGTCCCTTTTACAAACCTCCTTTTCACGGCTGAATCCCAGAGATGAGGAAAGACAGGCAGAGTAACACACAACCACAGCTACTGTGTAGTGAAGCCGTTGAGAGCACACATGCTAAGCCTTGGCAATTTCAGAGCAGTTCGTCGGCCGGGCTAACACCGGGTCTGACTGCAGTGAAGATCATTTATTATGCGAATGAGAGAGAGAGAAAAGCTTTTTTCTTTCTCACTTTCTGTCTTCTCTTCGTCATCAACCTTGTAATATTACTGGCAATACAACGATCCCTCAGTCTTTTCTTTTCTGTCACCAAACTCTCTACTATCTAATTCTTTAGTAGCTTCCCGCTTCACTTACCAAACTTCCACTTTTTTCCCCATCCGTTCAATCCTCTTCGTCTATCTCGATTTCTGCCACTCTTAAGATTTCTTCTTTTTCTTTTCTTTCATTCATCTTCGAATATTTTTCCTTAAGTCTTTTTTATCTTTGAAAATATTTTTCCATCCCTCTTCTTTTCTTCATTTTTATTTTTTTCTCTTAATTCTTTCCTTTCATTTTCTTTCTGTTCTTCCTTAACTTTTTTCCCTTCTTTCTTTTCTTAATTGCTAATACTTTTTTCTCTTTTCGTCATTTTTTTTTTTTTTTACTTTGCTCAATCTCTTTCTCTCTATCCTTCTCACTTTTCTATCTACTTTTTTTTAACCTTTTTATTTTCCGGCGTTCTTTTAGCTTTTCCCCACCATTTTCTTTTCTTTGCAGTGATTGGCCGATTTATATTTCATGAATGAAATGAACTTGACCAACTAGAGAGAGAAAGAGAGAAAGAGAGAGAGATAAGAAGCAAATCGATAATTGCACTTTTCTCAATTTACTCTTTCTATGCATGAATGACATTTCTCCCAACTTCTTTTTTTTTCTCTTTTCAGTTCCTTCTCTGTCTGCTTTTTATATTATTTTCCAGCACTTTCTTTCCAATCAATTTTTGCTTTAATTTCATTTTTATTTTATATTCTTTTTCCTCTTTTCTGACACACTTTATTTTTTTATATACAAAACACAATTTTTTTCAAATATTATATATTAATAAAAATATTTTTTCTAGACAAATAAGCAAATACATAGATATCATACACTACAGCCAATTTATTTTAAATAATTATGGTTTAATATTTACTTTTTCATATTTCAGAAAAGTTATGAGAGACAGGGATTTTGCAAGATGAATAAATCTTTCTTAGTATTTTCTTTGTCTCAACTTAAATTTGTAAAGAAATTCACATACATGCATAAAATTTATAAGAATTCTAAATGAAAGATCACCATAAACATCAGAATAAATACAACTGAAGATCTTGAAGGCTTTGATACAAAGATTTTAGGATTTCCAAGAATTGCGAGATCAAAGATAACTGTATATTTTATTTTTTTATATAAGATGTATAAAGTAATCCTTTCATTACCCCATGCTGCTTCAATAAAATGGAGCATCTGTAAAATATATACTTATCATTTCACTTAGTAAACCTCGAGGAAATGACAGTAAGACCTATTTTGTTTAGAATGCATGTAGAAAAATACAGTGATCTCTATTTTTATAAAACCCTGAGGAAATAAAGGTGATCCCTGTTTTGTTTAGAAAGCCACTAGGAAATTACAGTAATTCCTATTTTCAATAGCACAGTTACTTTATACATTTTACTTGTTTACTTTCTGTTTTCATGTTAAAGTTAATAACAGTTCCCAAATATTTCAAACTTAAAACTTTTAGAAATTTATTTATAAGTAAATAAGGTACTCATGGGCCAGAGTCTATTTATTTTTTTACATTGATGTTTACACTGTACAAAGCCCAAGAGCAACTCAAGGTAGAGGGTTACAAAATAAGAGGCATAGTTTATGCAGATAAGTGAGGAAGATAACGGTTAACCCTAAATTTGAATAGGTTAAGAGTGTAGTGATCGAGGAAGCATCCTCTTTGGAATTTACATCTCACCAATGAAATATAAAAGGAATGTGGGGTGGTTCCTTACTATGTGTGAAGGTTAGAACTGGTTAAAATGGTATGGTTTTGGAAAAGAGGTTAACAGAACCTTGGTTGTTGTGCATATAAGTAGAGTATAGCATCTATCCCAGATATCAATTGAACAACTTTTCACAATTATTATTGCCTGAATAATAGTTATGGGAGAGAGGCTTACTCAGGTGCCCACTCCCCAATTCTTTTCTGTCAAACATAATAGGATGCTATTGAAAATATATTTTTTATTAAGATATTTAATGATGTGACAGAGAGGTGACTTCTTGTCTTTCTCAAAAAGTACTAGTTTCAAGTAAATATAGGCAGCTTTATACTAAATTCAAACTTGTTTTGCAGGTTCTGTTTTCAATATTAGTAACTATTATGCAACTTTGCACCTTTTATACCCATATGATTGGGTGTGTATAGGTACAAGCACCAAAGAGCAACACTTTGATCATAGACAGCATGTACAGATACTCTAATCCTAGGTACTGTGCTGATTCCTACATAGACCTGTCATTTTTTACAGATGCTATAAATCATTATCATAACCATATTCTTTTGTTGAGGTATGGCAGGGATTAATCTTGTAAAAAGCAAGGTGATTCCTACCTGACAGAGGATTTCAGTTGACTTAAACATCATTAAGACATGTCGGAATAATTTGAGACAAACACTCATGATAGTCCAAGTATACTAAGTGTTTTTTTTCTCAAGACATTATCTCTAAGGAGGCTGCCATTCAAAGCTTGAAACCCCATCCTAGCCTTAGTCGCACTACAGACATAGGATAATATGTATATTTAATAGTCCTGTCTGTTATATTACATGTATGTGCATATATATGAACATCTGGTATAATTTTATATATATATATATATATATATATATATATATATAAGATTATACCAGATGTTATGTGTGTAAATGTATATGAGTTCACTTTAGTCTGTTTGTGAATTTACAGTGAACATTTAATTTTGGATTAATGAAATCAACAAAAGGAAAAGGAAAGGTCTACCTCTGCACAATGTGTGTGTATGTGTGTGTGTGTGTATATATATATATATAGAGAGAGAGAGAGAGAGAAAGAGAGAGACACAGAGAGAGAGAGAGAAATGTACAAATATTCTCAGATATAATCTTCAGAGAGAAACAATATGACTAAAAGAAAGAGATGAGGAAAACTGTGTTTAGTTTTAGCTGACACATTTTTTGCCTTGATGAAATCCGTCGGTGGACAAAACGCATTGGCTAAAATTAAAATTTTCCTCTTGACTCTTTTAGTCATATATATATATATATATATATATATTGTCTACTAGCCTGAACATTTGAGAAAATTTATTCAGGAAAATGTGCTCTCCAACAAGCAGGATTTGAGTCTGTGTCCCTCTTTCAGAGGAAACTGCTGTTTAATCCAATGTATTTTGACTACTCAGTTACAAAAACCTTCACAATGAATCAAGTTTTGTCAAATGTTCAGGTGAGTAAAAAGAAATGAAATATTGCTTAAAATAAATGGAGTGTCTACACAAATATGGGTATTCACTAAAAACAATGTTTAATGCAATATATATATATATATATATATATATATAGTCATCCGCAGACAGATCTGTTTTGCTGTATCACAGCTCATCAGTACGGTTAAACATTTGATTGCTTTTTACCCATTAGTCAGTAATTCTACCTCTGAGCTATGGGTGCTCGATGTGTGTGTGTGTATATATATATATATATATATATATATATATATATATATATAATGATAATTGTTTAGTTTTTGGTCATAATTGAACTAGACCAGTACTCAGTTGTATTAAAAAGTGTTCAATACAATTATATTGTAGAACTTTTGAATATTTTTCATTTGGAAATGAGTTATTTCCACAACTTAGATTTCAACTTTTCAGTACCTTCAGGTGATTTATAATAACAGATTTTCCAGTTTTCAAACACACAAACAGGGATTTTTTACAAACTTGCAAATTTTGAAAATTAGGGAGAACTTACTTAAGGTTCTTAAAACACTTTCATCCATGTTTGTATGAACCTAGTATGTATTTATATGTGTGATTATATCTGGACATTATTTCTAATCTTTCATTTACTAATTTTTTTTTATTCTGGAAGCAACAGAATGGATAACATTTCCTTTTGGCACAATCTGCAGACATCACCTCTATTGTGTGGTTTGGCTTTCTTTTTTTTTTTACTATACTCTATGTTATATCAGAATCTTTTCCATTTTCAGTTTTAATTTCCACAGTTAGATATATATATATATATATATATATATATATATATATATATATATATATATATATATATTCCATTTGTAAACACAATAATGACCAGGTTTCTACCATACTGTGTCTTCAGGCAATTTGCAATAACTGATTATACCATTTCTTTTAAGAATGCTCACATAACGAAAATTTTTTATGAACGCTCATAAAAAATTCTCATTATACAACAGTTCTAATAAAAATGTCTTATTAAAAAAAGACATGCTTCTACAGCATCAACCATGTCTAATGTTTCCACTGCTAGAGTACTTTTGACATCCCTTCTAATATATTTTGATTACCAAGCAATGGGCATATATTTATTGATACTTCCTACCAAAAGAGTATATACCCTCCTTGTGATCCACCATCAGTCAAACTAGCAAAAGAGGAATCACTATAGGCAATAATTTTTAACTGTTGTAGGTTTCCTAAATCTGGAATGTCTATATGGAGTTTTTCTTTTTTGATTCCTTGACTACTCTGTTTGTTTTATACATTCTACATTTTTTGTTTTTAATACAGAATTTAATGTACTAACATCATAACTTAGATTGGGCCTGGTCTGGTTGGCAACCAATTAAGCTGACCAATCAGCTGCTGCGTCTCTGTTGCTACTGTTGTGGATATAATGTCTTTCAAATTTTTGTTTACTTTTATTGGGATATATTCTAACTTTTTTTTATATAATCATTCTGTCCTTGTTTAATATTATCTCCATTTTTCTTTGTGTTTAATCATATATATTTGGCAACAACTTTAGATTTGACTTCAAATAGATGAAAAATTTTGTCTTTAACTCTGATTTAAAAGATTTCTGTTCCTGCAAAGCAATGGGCAGCAATTATACCCTGCAGTTTGTTTCCAGAATGCCATGTAAATATTGTCTAGTCATATTTTTAAAATCATGCCCCTAACTTAATTAATTTATCCTGGAGTGTCAGATACCAGGATCTTTAAACATCAGTCAGACCATATACACATTTAAATAGCTTCCAAATATATCCTGGAGATACATTAAACTCTTTTGGAGGATCCAAATAAACCAATTGGTCTATATAAAAATGCAGTTTTTATATCCATGAATTTACACATCCAATGGTTAGATGTCACAATACCCAATAATATGCATAAATTTTCATTAATGCAGGTGGGAAAATTATTTGTTATATTGCAAGCATCTTTGTTCTGGAAGCCTCAAGCTACAAGTCTAGCTTTACCAATCTATTAACCATTAAAACTTTTATAAGTATAAATCCATCTTATGGATATCTTGAGTTGAACTTGGTTAGGAATTTGTATATAAACTTTATTTTCAACCTAACTTTGGAGCTTCCTTCTTTCTTGCCTTTTCCAGATCGTCATTTGAGGAGGAAAGCATTAGATTTTCCTCATCACAAGAAGTGTTTTCATCTTCTCTTATTTGCTCAACCTCACTTACTTGCCATCCTGATACTCCATGCTCAAAGTCCAGCCAGAAATGTTTGGCTTGTTTTATAACTACATTCATTAAGTGTTGGTTCTGCCTGTTGCTTTGCCTGCCCTACTTAAGACAGGAGATGGAGTTTTGCTTGGGTGGTCTGCTCCTTACTGTCACAGTCTGATGTTGGTCAATATTTTTATTTAGATTTTCTTCATCTATATCAATCTCTTAAACAATTGATACTTTTATAGTTTTATCAGTCTTGTTTTTCTAAGGTATTGGGCATTGGTTCCGTTATAGTGTCATCTTCAGAACTTTGATATACTTCAGGGTAAGGGACTAAATGGAATGGATGCACTCTCACATATATACTACCATGTTTAACAAGTACCTGCTTATACTCCCACTCGATGATAGTTCCTGCATTAAGCCATCTATCATATGTTTCTTTTATAGAAAACAGTATCACTATTTTTGTATGACTTCACTATATTTGCTCAAACTTGGTGACAAATTGCATATCTATTTTATTTTGAAAACTCACATGCTATAAAATGTTTCCTGGCAGAATGCATTATGTTGAGGTTGTTTGCAACAACTTTACTGGTAAAAATGACTTCTATTGCAGGGATTTTGTCATTTAAAAAAATGGCAAATTGAGATTTCTGCGAAAAACAGATTGGTTAGTACTACAAGCATGGACACTAGGAAGTGTATTTTAGCACTTTTAGCCCATGCAAGTGCTACATCAAAACTATTGGGTTATTTAGAAAGTTCATGATGATTTTTAAGGAAACTTAAAACACAAAAAATTATGCCATTAAATATTTATTCAAGTAAATATGAACCATTTGGTTGTACAAACTTTCTCTATTTTTCTTTCAACTTAAAGATTCTGTCTTTCCAGAATTTAAGTGTTTTCTTGGCAAAGAACTTATTAAGGTGTTTTTTTTTTTAAAGAATTAAAATTTTTACCACTTAGGTTATCTTGCAAGTACTTGAATAAATGAAAATCTGAAGGAGCAATGTCTGGTGGGGTGGGGTGACACATCCCAGTCAGACTGCAAGAATTTTTGCTGGGTCACCAAAAAAAATGTGAAGTCTGGTAATGGAAAACAACACCTTTTCAGTTTGTCAATTCTGTGAGTTTTTCTTGAATTGCTACTTTTAATTTGTCCAGTTGTGAGCAGTACTTTTAAAAATCAATTGACAGGCTACTTGGCAGAATCTCATAATACAGGATTCCTTTCCAGTCCAGTCCCACTGGATGCACAGACTTTCTTAGGAAGAAGACCTGCTTTAGGAGGGGGAGGGTAAAGTTGGCCCATGTTGCTTACTCCAGGATCTTTTTTGCTGAACATTATCACAGTAAATCCATTTCTCATCGCCCTTCACAATTTGATACAAAAAGAGTGCATTTTCATTGGATTTATACAGAAAATCCCAGATAGAAATGTGATCCAAAAGATTCTTTTCACTCAGATCATGTGGTACCCAAACATTGTAGTGATTTGAGTACCCAAGATTCACTAAGTGCTCATGGATGGTAGATTTTGATAAATTTAGTGTTTCTGCTAATTCCTGCATTGTGTAATGTGGGTTATTCTCAATCAATGTCTTGATTTGGTTGTCATCTGTAGTGAGAGGTCTGCCAGAGTGTTCTTCATCAATAAGGTTACAATCACCAACTTTAAACTTAGCAAACCACTTCTATACATTTATGTGACATGAATCACCTTCACCATAGACAGCACATATCTTTTTTGTTGCTTGCAAAGCATTTTTGTCTTTATGGTAATAAAAAAACATCAAGTGTCTAAAATGCACCTTATAATTTTCCATTTTCATAGGGATGAAAAATTGACACAAATTAAGTAATTTTAAACTTTTGTCCTCAAGAGATAGTTTGAAGTGTGCTATAATCGGAAATGTAAGCATATTATATTTGTGAATAAATTTGACGTGTTCTAACATGTTGGAACATGAACAACTAAAAATTGGCATGAACTTTCTGGAAAACCAAATACAACTTGTGCCTTCAATGATTTTCTTCAACATTTCTTTCAGTATCCTATTGTGCCATTCATTCAAACCATTGCTCCATGGACTTTCAGCAGCAGTAGTTTGTACTACAATATTGAAGTTCTGTGCTATGTCCCTAAATGATTGATCGTTGAAGTCTCTGCCATTGGGAGAGAGAATAGATCCCAGAATGCTAAAATATGCTATTAAGTGAGTGAATATAGCACTAAGAATGTCAGAACTTTCCTTACAAGTAATCCTGACTTCAACATTGAACCATGATCAATTAAATGCAATATTTTTTTCCATTAATTCCTTTTATGTTCATGGCAACGCTTTCATTAAAATATGATCTTAATAAGAACCTAACAATGGGCCTAGGTCCAGTCTTTTTGCATCAGATGTATATTTTGAATGAGTTAGAAAGTTATGCAAAATTTTTATGAATTCAGTGTTATTTCTGCATTCTTAACTAAATCACACAAATTTTTACCACTTGGATGGCTGAATTGTCTATGTAATTTTGTTGCAATTCTTTATGATCTGTTTTTGATAGTAATTTCTTTAATGAAAAGTATTAAACTTAACCTGATCCGGTGAAAGTCTAGTAATAGGGATATGACAGTGACCAGATGAGGTACACCACAGTGGAACTTTTTCCAAACATTGTGACACTATCATTTTCAAAAGTGAGACATGTCTTGGCTCTTTTCATAGCATCTTTGCTTAATAAAAGTGGAATGTCTGAGTCCACAACATCAGTAACAATACTGACATTGATGCTGGCAATGACACGTGGTAGAGTAGCTATTTAGTTTCTTTCCGTCACCGAGCTTGGAAGAAGACATTTATTTTTGTTGCTGTTGTACAAGAATGGTTTCCAGAAAACACTCATATCATTTAATCCCATGAATAGTTGCAGAAACACCACTATCTAGACTGCTGAACTAAGTGTCGCACCAAAAAATGTTTGACTGTTGTCTTCCTGCTTTTGCTGACTCATCAGCATGATGTTGGCTACAGATATATAGTCAGTATTTACATTATTCGAACTATTGTCCTCATCTTTGTTGCTATTTGTATGATGTTTCGGCCATTGTACGCTCAGGCCTTCTTCTTTTGGGTCACATTACAGTCTTGACCCAGAGTTGTGAGTTCAATACCAGGCTACAGCAACGGTGAACAAGTAATGTGCAGGGTTAGAGGGAGATAACTCATGACTTTCAATTAAGGCTTTACACAAAGAATGTGGATGATATATCCCAGTGATTGTAATAAAGGGTTCGGTTCAAAATTCCTAGCACCTGAAGAAGTCTGAAGCATACAGCAGCCAAAATGCTGTACTAATGGCAACAAAGATGAGGACAATAGTTCAAATAATGTAAATACTGTAAATACTGCCTCATCTCAGAAATATAGACAAAGACTAGATATGAAGTCATCCTTTTGACTCCTCCCTGCTCATTATTGGTGCTATCAGTGTTTGGACAATTGTAACATCAATGGAATTGGCAGCCACATGTAAAGCATTTGGTGGTATTGCCTTCAATTTCAAATAAACCTGAACTTTTGTCAAAAAATACCAAAATTTTGTCCTTATGACCTCTTCTGCCTCTGTTATGACTACCTCACCAACTGGAAAACTGAGAAGAATGCTGGCTTGATGAGTAACCATTATATACTTCATTAGTGTCTTCCTGTTTTCATTGTAGGCACAATCCATATCTCTCTTTATCACAACTGGTGGAATATTTGTTGATAAGCATCAGAAAACTGCCTGTGCATAACTTTTTTTAGTTGTTTGGACATTGCAGATAGTGTTAATTTGCCAACGATTGCTTTTGCTAGTCACTCATTCTCAGATGTCAGATTCGTACTTTTTAGTGCTTTGGGGGCAAGTACTGGCTCTGATAATTGCATTTTGTGGTCCTTTAACTTTGTGACATGATGGTTGAAGTTAATAAGGTAGTTCTCTATTAACAAGTCATTCTCTCATTGATATTGTTAAAATGATATGTATGTCATAAAAGCCAACTGACTGGTTAGCGTCTTCTAAAAAGACTCTTCATATAATTTTTCCATTCCAGCCTCAGAATGTAATGTGGTAATGTCCAGTTCCAATGCAGCCTGACTTTTCCTTCCAAGGATAAAAATACCACAAAATACAGCAAGATTGGTTGATGCAGGTAGTAAGTTTGAGAACTTGCATTTCTTTTTCCAAGTGTTGTATTTATCCGTGTTTAAAATAGGTGGAGAAATAAATATAAAATTCATTGTGTTGGTTGATGTGCTCTGCTACCAACTTAATTTCAAATTAAAGGAATTCAGACATGAAATGAAAAAAAATGCTTTATTCAAATGCCTTCATTCTTAACATGTGTGCCCTATCTAAAATGGATGTTCATCTCCTGGTAAGCCATTCTTTTTCCAGTTGAATAGTTACCAAAGGGAGCAACTCATGAAAATTAATAACTCTAACATCTCATTTTAACAGATATATTTACCAAAACTACACAAAAATATCTTGAAATACTAAAGAGCAAATTTATTTAATAAAATTGCCAGTGGATTTAACTACAGCTTCCAGATAACTTTGGAAGCTCTTGCAACTCTTCTAGACAGTCTCTTTGGTGAATACTACCAAAATCCTTGTCTTCAGTTCAATTTTGGTGCTACAAGAAGTTTTGTTGGTTTCTTGCTCAACTGTGCTGAACACATAAGAATCAAGAGTCTGGGGAGTTGATGAGCCAGATATAAGGAGTGATGTGGTCACAGAAATTGTCTTACAGCCATGGTCTGGGTTGTCCTGCTTATGTGGCATGGTGCAAAGTCTTGCTGTCAGACATAGGGTCTTTCAGCAGCCAACCTCTTTACCTAGGGCAGCACTACCTCAAGACCCTTGATATGTTGAGTTCGAGGCCTTGTGGGAAGATGAATAGCAGTATAATGTCGCCATCACTAGTGATCATTTCAAACACCTCTGTAATCACCATTAAACTCATCCAACTCTTTCTAAATCCTATGCACTGTCCTTAGATTGACATGTAAACACTCTGAAATGTTCATATTAAAGCTTCCAGCACAAATGCCAAGCAATACAGCATGCTGTTTCCAAATTTCTGGTCAAGTGAATTGTGTCATAGTGTTTTTTTTTCTCACAGATGATGTCCAATACTGTGCAGTCGACAGAATCAAACAGTGTGCATGCACAAAATTAAAATGATAAAATTGCAACAATTTACTCACTGCACCCATCTAAAAACAGAGAGAAAATAGCTTTTCAGACACTTTGAATCTTTTTACTGCAAGATACAATTTGGATTGAATATTCATAAAATTTACCATGAAATAGAAGTAAATAGAGTCATCTGTTATTCAGTTTGCACTCCTTCCTGGTCTTTTGAACAGAAGTAGAGATTTATACCTTCTTTCTTGTTTAGGATTGGATTTCCTGTTTCTTACAAAAGTGTACTACACTATACTCCTCACGTTTTTCTTTTTTATGCCAGTAAAACTTCATACAGTAAACTTTTACCTTGACTGGCTCTTGGGCCTTGTATTGGGTGAACATTAGTGAAACAAAATAATGCTGTTGGTTAGGTTTTAAATTAGTTACTGAAAACTGTTTTCTTGTTAAATATCAATTGTTATATAAAAATTTGCAATGTAGGCACCTCTTTTAATTGCTTGATTTTTGTAAGTATTCTTAAAGATTTTTAATATTACAGAACACTGATAATATCTGGAGTTGTATTTTCTTTATCTTGCAGGCTTTTTGTTTATTTTTAATATCAAGATTTCTTTGTCTGAAAGATCTGATTCTCTGATTTCTCTTTTGATCTTTTATCTTGCCTTTTCTTTAATCTAAAAATATTTTCCTCTCTTTTATTTTACATCCAGTTTTCTCATTTATTTCACATTCCCTTTCTCATTCATCCAGAATTCCTTTTCATTTCCCAATTGCTTTTGTGGTCTGTCTCCCTTCTTTTTTCTTTTAAATCCTTCCATATTTTGTTTCTCTTTTTAGAAAATTTAATTTTTTATTTGTTTCTTTTAAGACAACTGGTACTTTGTTTGCACCTTCTGTACAGAACATTTTCTCATTTTAAGACAACAGGATCCAAGGGAGGTAATTTAGTGTATTATACATATTGAGCTAAATTATTTATCTTTCACACAATACAGAGGAATTTAATATGTATATCTTCATATACATCTTCAGGAACTAGAATTATTTACAAATTTTTATTAAGGATCAATGAGAGTGATTTTTTAAGGAATTTTTTAAAAACATTTTCCTCTTTTTTATAATTTCAAGACTGAGTATATATAAATTGTCTTAATTCTAAATACTTTCAACTTTTATATCAAGAAAACATGTTTTATTAAGAATACATCCAAACTTCTTAATTATATATAACAAACAAATGTCTAAATTATATATTAGTTAAACAAATGTCTAAGTCTCTTCAATAAAAATCTAGTACAATCAAAATCTAAACTACTATCTACCAAGAGACAAGATTATAAAATGACAGTAATTGTGAGTTCAATCCTTGAATTGGGTAGTACAGACTTAGATTGATTTATTCATTTTCTACATTTTATCAACCCTTTGCAGGTTATTTAAAGTCAGAAAATATTTTTAAGTTGTAAGAATTTTTTTGACCTAGTAATGATTTAATGATACAGTTCTAATTAAGCTATAGCTGGGGTTTGATATTGCTTAATTTCGTTGATTGTATGGGAACCAGGGTTTCAATAAGATATGGGCATAAGCCTATAGACTTAGAATTAGTGGGAACAGAGTGAGTAATAATTGAGCAGTATTAAATAATTAGATGAGATATCCCTAGCCATGAAAAGTTGATGCAAACAATCTACCCTTCCCAAAGATTAAATAAAGGGTTCAGTTCAAAATTCTCTGAAGGTTACCTGGATTGACAAATACTTGAAGGCCAGTGGGCACAAGGCCAAAACCCAAAACATGATAACATCAAAAATGAGAACATCAGTCCAAATGTAAATAACGTAGAAAAGATTTTGAAAATTTGCCAACTTATCACAAACCATTGTTTTTTTTACGTTTGATAATTTTTTTGGACAGAAATTCACATTAACAATAGAATTGTTTCTTGTTATTATCATGTTAATGTTTGAACTTATCTTTTCTAAAAAGACGTTATCATGTTAATGTTAAAGCTTATGTTTGATATTGCTTAACTTAGATAATCATACAAGAATTGATGTTTCAACATTATATGGCTATGAAACATAAATAAGCAATACACAACCTTTCCTCAATATTATATATAAAGGAAGTGCTGAGAAGTTGCTTGACCCAATTCTCAAAATCTGACCAAATATCAGATTTCTCTTTTTAAAGGCCTTTTTTTGTTGGGATGAGAACTTTTCAGTAATTGCTCATATTTGAATTGAAACATTTTATTTATCATAAAGGTATGTTTTTATTCACAAGTGTTATTTACTTGGAATTAAATCAATGAAAGAATTCAATTTTGAATAATCTTTACATGAAAAACTAATTCTGGGAACTTCTTAGTATCAAAGCGTCAGCTGAAATTGCATTTTTTGCATTTCGTGCACATTGTAAAGTCTTCAAAGAAATGTATTAAATTATTCTACTTTTTTAAAACTTTCAAGGAATAAACTGCTTACTGCCTTAAAGTACATGAAAGACAAAAATTAGGTCAGTAATATATTTAGTATTATCACAAATAAGACTCAATTCTTAATTGGACTTTATGGGTTTTGAGGAAATAGGAAACAATTTCTGTCATTTCTCTTCTTCAAGATATAACTTTAATACAAATGTAACATGAACACATTCATATTTTCAGTATATTATTTTTTTCTCTAATTTATTCTTCAGCATTACAACTTCTCTCTCAATTATATTCTATTTAATATGCTTATAATAGGGTATGCTTTGTGATTGAAAAAATTACATATTACTGATTACTATTTGAGCCCAGGTAAAATTAAAAAAGAAAAAAATACTGATTTTCAAACTAGGTTCTTTGCACAACAAATCCATCAACCTAACTTTGTTTCCCTTGTGGTAGACTAAGCTTTTGTAAGCCCATACATTATATCTAATAGGAGGAGATGTTTAGCTTATCGTCCAGTTCACACCCTTTCTCAGTCTTTTGAACAGGAGTAGAATATAACTCGTAGTCAATCCTGGGCAATGGTAACCAATAATGTAACCCCATCCCCCACTACATTGGTCTTTAAGCTCCTTCAGACCACTGTAGTTACCATCTAGATGACTCCTCAATCATTAACGCATTGTTGGTGTGTTGCTGGTACCATGTTGCAAAGCATGGTTTCACTTGAGCTAACTGGCATTTGTCTGCTTCAAGCCTCTTCCCTTCTCTGCTATGTTGTGTTTTTGATCTCAGAGGGTGAGAAGATTGTTGGTTAAATAAACTGGAGCAAAGGACAGGTTGACAGCAAGGAGCTACACAAAAAATGAATTCTTTGGAATAAACTCTGTTTAACAACTGTTTTTAAATATAAAATGTTTCATTTAACTCTCCATTAGTACTGTGGTGTAACTGCAATAATTGATCCTCGTCAATGATAACCAATAATGTAACCCTAATGCATCACATTGGTCTTTAAGTTCCTCCAGACTACCATGGTTACCATTCAGCTGACTTCTCATACATTAACTCATGTCTCGTTTGTTGCTGGTATTATGATGGTGGGCACAGTTCAACTCAGCTGACATTTGTCTGACCACAATCATCCACTCTTCTACCACATTGTGTTTTTGATCTCAGATGGTGAAAAGATCACTGTTGAAGCAAACTGAAATTAGAATGGTTTTACAGCTGGAAGCTACACAAAAAAAATCTTTTTGAATACGAATTAACTCAGGTTAAAAAAGTAACAACAATTTGGTTTATATATGATTTGTTGTAAACAGCAGTTTTAATCATTCCCACCTACTGCAATAATCAAATTACACCAGGATCCTCTTTTGGAGTTTGCAGCTTGTGTTAGTAGTAACTTAAATTTCTAAGTTCTGGTCTTCAGGACTGGCACAAGAGCTTGGTTAGGAGGTCTCAGCAAACAATGAGGATTCCAGTAGCAGTAATCTGAGAACCTTCTAAAATGTCCAAAACTTTAGCTTATATAGAATCCTGTGTCCAGCAGGTGGGATTGACCAAGGATTGGGTTCTTAGCATTAACCTTTTTCTAAAATTCCATATTTTCTAAATATGTTTACTCAAGTGATTTTCCAAATTTAGGGGTTGTCCAGCACCATTTTGAGAGTGGTCAGAAGAATCAAACTGTCCCTTAACTACAACTCTCTTCACATCACATCTCGCACCATTGCAACATATAGTCAGTGCTAATCTTTCTCTCTCTCCCTTCTTCTACTTTCTCAGCATCTAACCTCAGCTCACTCCAAAGACCGATACACAATCCCTTTGATAAATCCAAACTTTCAAAATGTGTAGGTAAAAAGGAAATTTTCAGTCATAATCTTTCAGACTTTTTAGCATTTATATTATCATCATACACACCCAATAGCTGAGAGCATTTTAATTCATTGCTGAATGAACAATAAATATATATATATATATATATATATATATATATATATATATATATATGCATATACACACACGTACATTGTGTGGACATAAGAATCAGTAATGTAGGATGATTGTTTGATGCTTCAAGTAATCTTCAGACAGATGTTTCAATGGTCAGCAATAGCTTGATGTTGCCAGTCTCTATGCATTGTTGATTTCCATATTTATAGTCTCTACACCTATAAATGCTCTATCTTCAATTTACACTGTAAATGTAGCAAATTTTATACAATATACACACATACAGAATAAATGGAATAAATAAATACAGAATAAATGGAATTTAGGCAAAAGATGTAAAAAATTGAATCAATTTACATTTGATGGAATTAACTATAGTTATAAATAACTTTATATAAAATAAATTGTGTTCAGCAATTTTCACATATTGCACTGATCTGAGGTAAAAGTATTCATCAATTTTGAAAAGATATATTAATGATTATTATTGAGTTTATTAAACTTTAGATAAGTACAGCAAAGCTTGGGCTGTGGCTTTAAAGATTTCAAAGGGATTTGACAGGGTTTGACATGTTGAACTTCTCACAAGCTGAGCAACCACTCATCTAGACTCTTTCACATTAATGCAAAGGTCACCCCATGATTCTATTTTTGAGGCTACTTTGTTTCTTATCTACATCAACGAGCATTCTAATGTCATCAGTTCCCAACTTGATATCTATGCTGATCCCAACTATTTACTCCTGTCTTAATGGTAAGACTAATAGATTTGACAAGGTAAAACTGGCAGCTGGTTTTAAAATTGACCTATCTGTTGTTAACTAGGGCAAGAAATACTTTATTGATTTTAATGCTTTCAAAACAAACTACTCTCTTTTAGTCATCTAAGAGAACCTCTTATATCTTCCATCATCATGGCTGAGGCTAACCTCCAGGATAACAGCTCATTTCACCTTCTCAGTCTCACATTTTTCAATGACATGAAGTGGAATGACTATATTGAATCTACTAAAAAGATTTGGTTCACTGTAGCTTGCTAGATACTTTTTCTCAACAAAACCCATCTTGCATATTTATAAATCTACCATTTCTTCATGCATTGAATATTGCTGCCAAACTTGGTTTAATGCTCCTGCTATATATTTAGAGATTCTACAAAAATCCAAAGAAGGGTCTATAATATTATCAATCCTGACCTGACATCTTGGCTTCTGTTAATTTTTCCATCACTGTAAAGTAACTTCTGTGCTTTTTCTATAAACATTTTGATTCGTTTTCTACAGCTTAACCCATTTCAGATTATTTAAAGCCAGAAAATATTTTTAGATTGTAAGAATTTTTTTGAGATAATGTTTTTAATGATAAATTCTTACTAATTAACCCATAGCTGTGGTGAGAAGTGGTTGATTCATATCTTTCCCAAGGGTATTATGCATAAGTGAATATACTGAATTCAACAGAAACTGGAACTTGGCTCTCTGATTAACAATTCCAAGCCATTATTCATTAAACTACTCACACAGACATGGTTACAACAACTGGTATTCCCAAGAGGTCACCCATCTAGGTACTGATGAGACTTGATGTTACTTAACTTCAGTGATCATAGTGAAGCTGGTGTTTCAATGTGATCTGGCTGTAAACCTTTAATATTGGAGGAAACGTTTCTGAATGTAGATGGACACAATGTGAGGAATGATATAAAGTGACAAGGGAAAATAATATTCAAGATTGAGAAGGAAAACCCAAAGGTTTTGGAAAAATGATAGTGAGGAAGTAAAATGTGATAGACTTTCTCTCTCTCTCTCTCTCTCTCTGGTTATCTCTTTTCTCCTTAGATCCCATTATTTCATTCAGTCACATTTTCTAATTCCCACATAATTATCTACATGCCAAACATCCCCTACCTATTGACAATCCTTTCTTTTACACTAATCTTCTAATAATTCTCCTTTGAATATTTATATTTTTCGAGTGCATCCAAATCATTCACTTATCCTTTCCATACACTAAACTCTTCTCTTTAAACATTCTACAAAATAAGACTCAAAATAAACCTTTACAAAACAGAAACTATGATCTGGAATTGGAATAAAAGCAGTTATGACATGTACGATAAATCCATTATAGAAATTTACAATGTGGAATTAATAAATACTAAATGCTCCAAATATCTCAGTGTATGGATTAGTTATAATGAATTTAGTGGAAGATATAAGAAAGTTGAACATTTTTGCACTAGAAGTAATTTTGCCCAACATCACAAATTGCTTGAAAATCAAAATATTAACCTAAAAAGTTGAGTTATTTTCTTAAATAGTCACATCAGATCAAGACTTTCATATGGATGCCATGCATGGCACCAAACTCATTTAAAAATATCAAAACTATCAGCTGTATACAACCACTTTCTAAGATCAATAGTTAAAAATGGCTTTGAGTGAGTGAAGTGTGTAACTCTTAGTGATGACCATTTTTCTTTGAAGCTTGTGGACTGGCACTATAGAATAACAAAAAACTGTACCAAATAAAAGAAACCACATCACTTGAGGAGTTTAAAAATCAGCAACATCTAAAATAGATAACACATGAAACTCAAAGATAAAATAATGATATAATGAAGATGCCAACATCCTACACTACTTCAAACAAAAGGATAGAAAAGCAGCCCCAATCAGCAAAAACAGCAAAAACCAATTTTCCTGAAAAATTGTTTTAATAGAAGGATTTTACAAACTTCAACTGAAAGTAGCACTGGCTGCTTTGGCAATGAATGTCAGATATTCCCTTATAAAGAAACAGCTCATATTACTATTACCATTGCTTAAATTAAATGTTCTCCTCTTTATCCATTGCAGTACTTTAATCATCCATTTTATCTATAGTTTATCATTTAATCCCTTTTTCTTTAACATCCCATTCTTAGACGTATTTGGATTTTCTTTCAATCTCAATATTTCCCTAATCTTTAGTTACTCACAACTTGAAATTATGACTTTTATCTCATTATTTGTTCTTTTATTCATCTCTATAAGAATCTTTCATGCAACTCAATCTTTCTTTATGTAAAAGGGTGACAGAGAAGTTTATAACAGAACCAGCTCCCCCACTCTGTGCCTCTCTTGCTCTGCCAAACCTTCTGATGTTGCACATGAAGTTCCCTAATCCACCTGTTTGTACTTGCATTTGCCTTTTACAATTGTAAAAGGCAAATGCAATTTCAATATCAACACGAAACCAGACAAATAGAAGCAAATCAGCAGGAAGATTCCCAATCTTAGAAGACAGAAAAAGAAGCAGCAGCAGCCATCATTACAATTCATACAATTTCATCTACAAAGGCACATACATATATCCCCAACCTCAGCTATATACAAAGTATTTAAGGTTAGTAGAATGCACAAAGCATTTTATGGCTTGGAATTTTCTATACATATGCATGTAAAGAGATTATCTATTATTAGCATATAACAATTATAATGTGTGTGTGTGTGTCTCTCTCTCTCTCTCTCTATATATATATATATATATAATATACACAAACAAACAAACATAAGGTGGTGCAATAAGAGTCCTTGGCCCAACCCTTTTCCAAAAATCTGAACAAAGAACCAAATATAAGATTTTCTTGTTTTTGTAGGAGCAGATATTTCCAGCCCATCCTTTATACATATATATATATATATATATATATACCCCCTTGTGTCTGTATATACTTTCCAAAAATCTAAACAGAGAACCAAACAAGATTTTTTTATTCCCTCCCTCCCTCTCTCTCTCTCTATATATATATATATATATATGGGGTAGGCTGAATGGTTAGAATGCTTGCTTTCAGAAACCCAGATTCAAATTTCACCATGGTTGATTTGTCAGGAAGGTGAATTCTTGATTTTATTGGTTTGTGGAGGCAATCCTAATGTGTGACACTTTTGGAAGTTGAGCCAAGCCTTGTGAGTCAAATTAGATAGAGCTGTTTGGAGACTGATGAAGTCACAAATCATCATGATTGAGGGTTTGGTTTTGACCTCATGACTTATTGATTTTGATTAAATTATGTGCTCTCTCCCAGAAACTGTAATTAAGGTCTACTTAGCATAGTTGCAATATAAACCATAGGTTCTGTAGGTGTTGAACAAACGCAATTGTGCTTGAGAAGGTATCAGCAACAGAGGTTGTCTAGTACACTGTAGAAGACGAGTATACTGAGAAATAAATAACCAGCCTAGATACATATATAATTTTAAATATTATTTTTAGTGGATACTCATATTTGAATAGGGGCTTCATTTATTTATTAAACAGTATATTTATTTTCCCCTATCATCCTAAATGTTCAAGAAATCTTATTAAAGTAAAATTTTGCACTCTCTAGAACCTGAATCCCTTAGACCAGAGGAACTACCATTTAGCCTTACTGACTTAGCCACAAAGAGCAGTTGGCTAGGGGAAGCTAAACTTTGTGCTTTCAAGCAAAATTTTTCCAATCATAGATCTCTTGAAGTTGTTCATATCTGCACAGTTTTGTATCCAAACATAAAGAGAATTTTAGAATTAATTTTTTATTATCCCAATATATTTTTATCACTTTAAATGTTATTTTTCATGGATACTCATATTGAGTAGGTGTGCTATTTATTTATTATACATTATATGTATTTATTTTTGTCTATGTTATAACATGCTCATAACGGTTATCATATAAAGCTTCCTTTATGATACTCACTGTGACATCAACAGATATTCTCCTCGACTGACTCCAACAGACTTCCATTGACTCATTTTGAGTTCTTTATTCAAAGCCTAGTTCATTTTTGTTACCAGGAGTGTCTTATTTATTCCACAGCTTCTTTGCTTTTGAGATTATTTTTGTAGTACTTCAGTATATCTTTTCTTTAACTGATTCCAATACATTTTGCTTCCCATTTTTTTCCTTTTACTATACAAATCATTTTTCCAGTTACACTATCTTTCCACATTTCTATTGTTAATACTCTGAAAAACACATTTTCATCAATTTTGAAAAAGTTTGTGTCCTTTTTGTTATTCATTCTTATTCTTTTTTGATCTGGTATCAACTTGCTGAACACCGATTTAATTTTTCTTGCGAACATCAATTCTCCTGGTGGTATGCCTGCTAGTGTATTAGGATTAGGCATTATCTGGTATCACCTCAAGAATTTTTGTAGTGCTTATTTGCTCACTTTTTCATGATTTGCTTTTTTCAAAGTTGTTTTGAAAGTACCCACACGCTGTTCAGCTTGTCCATTTGACCTTGGGTAATATGGCAGGGTAATATTTACAATAATCTTTAAATTTGTGAGCAGTGAATTGTGTACCATGTACGAGACTATGGCATCCAAAAAATTCCATATCTTGCAAACAGTTCATGTAAAAAAACTCACTGTAACCATGAAGTTGGTTTTTGCACTTACAAATTTCAGGCCACTTAGTAAAACTATCCATGACCACAAGATAATGTGATCTGTTTATTTGACCAGCAAAATCTATATGCAGTCCTGACTACAGACTCTCTGTCTTTGACCAAGGCTGTAATTTCATGGTAGATGATTTTGCTGCCAGAGCACAAGGTTTTTACTAATTTTAAATATCTTGATTCATTTTAGTCTAGTATACCTAGTTTTTCACTAGAGATTTCATCCTTGAAATTCCCTGGATGTTCATTATGAAAATCATTTAGTAACTGTTTTTGTAATATGATAGGTATTACTACTCTATGTGAAAACATCAGTACTCTGTCACCTAATGAGTAAGTGTTCAAGTCTGGATTGCATTCTTTTTTTCTTTTTTTTCTTTTAATTTTTTAAATAAATATACCTTGTTCTGCTTTTACTTTTATTTCTTCCAGGGTAAATGGTAGTTTGTGTAATACATTGCATAATGTATTTTTAATTTCTATGTCACTTTTTAAAGTTACAACAACAGTTTCCTCAAATGGTATAGAATTTTTGGTATCAGGCTTGATAAACTATCAGCATGTTCTTAGTTTTTGGATGGTTGGTATACATCTTAAAGTCATAATAACATGATACCTCAGTGTTGTAATCTATTTGCTGTATGTGTAGGAATCCTTTTTTAACCATAAATTAATAATTGAGGATGGTGGTTGGTCTGTAAATGAAAAATCCTGCTGTTTATAAATTTGTGACATTTTTTTTCAATGCAAATACTATTTCTAATGCCACATTTTTGATCTGGCTGTATTTTTTTTCTGCTGGTAGTAGCAAACAAAAACCATGTGTAGTGGCTTTCATATTACTGTCATCATATTTATGTAGAATTACTGCTCCTATATCATAGACACTAGCATATGAAACCAATACGATTTCTGTTGTTGGATTATAGTGCATTAATTATAAGTCTAATATCAGTATTTTCTTGATTTCTTCAAGTGCCAAAACACTTACAAGTCCAGTTTTACTTTTACACCTTTTGCTAGTCTGAGAAATGCTTGTAACCTATTAAAATTTGTTAAAGGAAGTATATTCTTAGTTGCATTTGCCCTAATGGATCTGGTTGACGATCATTTTTGTCAATGATTTGTCCTAGTTACTTTTAGTATTTTAGGCAAAAACAATTTCCATTTTTTCCTCACTGAGTTTTAACTCATACTCTCATATTGTCCGAAAATATTTTTTCACATACCCAATATATTGTTCCTTAGATACACTTTTAATTAATATATCATCCAGATAAGCAACTGTGAATCACAATCTGCATGCATAGTATCCATAGCTTGTTGAAATATAGCTGGAGCCATTTTTATCCCTAAAAGAAGTCGGTTGAACTCATACAATTCTTTATATGTATTTATTGGTATTTACTCTGAATATTCTTCTTCAACCTGTATTTTCAAATATGCTTCAGAAAGATTTTTCACTGTTCAAATTTACAAAAATTTCCTCTGGACTTGGTAATGGTTAGTTATGGCCTTCTAAACATTTGTTAAACCCAGGCAAAAAAATCAGCACAAACACTAATTTTATTATTTTTTTCTTTACATACACAATTTGTGCCGATCATTTTGAATGGTTAATCTTTTCAATTACATTTATTTTTTCAAATCTGTTTAATTCTTTGTTGACTTGATCCAATGCTGTGAATAGCAACTTGAATACTTAAAAGACAGTCATTTCTGAGATGTAACCTTCCACATCTGAAACATGGATTAATTTTTCTTTTTCTATATTTTTCTTTAGTGTGTTTATATGTGCATTCTTTTCTTTCAATTTTGTCCATATTGCACCTCAGATTTATGATTCTCTGACATTCATTTAATATTTATTGTAGCATTAGTTTTTTATTTTGTTTAACTTTCATTAGAATTCTAGCACATATTTCTGTGTCTTTTTCTGCCATTAAACCTTGAATGAAAATTACCACTTTAAACATCTCTAGAGTAAGTTCATTTCATTTGAATCTGTCACACTCCTTGGTAATGATTCCAGTATATGTGACAAAATATTTCTTTTTTAGCAATACACTTCCAACAACTATTGAATAACAAATTTTTCTTGGTAAAAATTTTAGTCAAAATATTTACTGTTTCTTCAAAGTAAATTTCCCATAGTTTTTTTGGTAGTACAAATTTATAGCATTTTTCATGTTATACCAGTACTAACTTTATCAACAAAAGTGTTGTTTTTTTCTTGTTTTCCCAGTTGCTGCATTCTTTTTTGAAAATATGCTTGCATCTTCTAAAATAAGCAGAAAAGGTAATATTTTCATTTGAATCTGATGTGAATTCACTGCATCGGGAGCAAAAGAACTTGGCAAACTTTTCTGTTTTCTACTGTATTATTTCAGTTAAATTTTGTTTTTGTTTTTGGAGTTCTAACAACTGTTTCTGTATTTTTACCACCTGGATAAATAATTATTGCATATTTAAAGAATATCTGGGTCTTATTTTTTCTTTTATCTCTTTTTTTTTGCACACACCAAAGAAAAAAATTAAACAACATGGTTCTAATTTCTTGTTGTCACTGTTATCTTGTGTGCTGAATAAAAAATACTTTTTCTTATGCTGTATGAGTTTTGATTCCTTATCACCACTGTTATAACTCAATCCTAGCAGTTATAATATTAAGTCTTGTATAATCTACTTGCTTTGACATCATTAGAAATTCTCAACTTATTCCAACAGACTTCCCTTGACTTACATTGAGTTCTTTATTTAAAGCATCATGCCTAGTTCATTTGTGTTACCAAAGGCTTCTTATTTACTTCAGAACAGTCTATTGTCCTAAATGTTCAAGTAATTTTATTAAAGAAAAAATTGAATTTTTCAACAGGAATTGAACCAGAGTCTCTCAAAGAGGGGGCCACCATTTACCTCAACACACCTTAATGATATGGTTCCAAAGCCACAAAGAGCAGTCAGTCAGGCAAAGCTAAATTTCATGTTTTTAAGTGAAATTTCTCCTGTCATTCAGGCCAGTAGATGAAAATAAATATACTGTTTAATAAATAGATGTAATGCTTACTCAAATATGAGTATCCACTAAATGAATTGATGATAATGAGGAATGATTTGAATTTCTTACATAAAGCATTGTCAATTATTATTAGCACTTTCACTGTTGTACTACTATAGTATAGATATCTGGTTGGGCTGTCTTTTTTTTTTAGGAAAAATAAAAAATTCCATTTACTGGGAATAAGTGATTATAAAGACACTGAAAGTGATTTCTCTGAGGAATTTGATAGGATTCTATACAAAAGGGAATAAGCTAAACAACACTCCCTAACATATAAAATACATCCTGAAAAAAGTCATATGTTACACTAATATATGTCTATATTGGTTTGAAAATATTACTAAGTGCTAGTTACTTTATAACACAAAAGCTAGGGACTGACTTTTTATGGTGTCTTGAAAACACATACACACACATTATATATAAAAACATACATCAACAGCAGGTAATATAAATTTCATAAAAATTCCAGCAGTAGAATTGTAAATTTTTTGGTGAGTATTTCTTTCATCTTAATTTCTGTTTATTTTTTTCATTACCAATCTCAGATTGCCATTCTATGATCATGAATATGCAGCAAAGATTGCAAAACAACTTTATCCTTGGCAGCCATTTTACTGATTTACAGGCACTATCCAAATATAATCACAAAGCTAAATTTGGATGACTCCTGTCAAGTGGCAGCCTCTGTAGCCTAACCTGAAAAGCAAACTTCTAAGGGTATGATATAAGAGTTCAAATCTTATTAAAGGCCTATTTTGATCCCTGCTTTATACTAATGGTTGTAGAATGACAATCTTGGAGTTGTAATAAATTGTAATAAAAATTGAGGTGAAAGAAATAATATTCATTAAAAATAAACCATTTCAATATTCCTAAAATATTCCTAAGTTACCTAAAAAACGTTTCTGTAGAAAGGGAAATGTCTACCTACTTAATTTATAGGCACTTACCAAATTTGATGAAATAATATCTGGGTAAACACTAGCCTACTAGATACTTTAACTTTGCATATAAAACTTAGAAGATATTTGTTTAGTCATTTTCTGAAGAAAAACAAGGAATCTTATATATTATTAAAAGTACTCACCAAAAGATTTTAAAAATATTTAAATATACCTATAATACATATATTGAGATTGTTCCAGGAAGAGAAACTGGCAATTTTGATGCTCCCCACCCCAACCAACTATTAAATAAAAGATCAGAAATACTTTTGGGATGTGTACATGTCAACAGGTGCATTGTAGTGTAATGGATAGCAACTTGGAAGGAGAAATTGGAGAAGAGTTTGAATTCCAATTGAATTTGTTTCATTCGTTTATGCACAAATACCCTTGATAAAGGTATTAATCCATCTCTTCTCTCTCCAGCTATGACTTGAATAGCAGGACAGATTGGATTCTATAGCCTTGGTTGTCAATCAGTCTACTGCAGAAAGAAATAGCAACCTACTGGAAGAAAATCTTCTGCCTAGTCAGTCATGTCTCAAAAGCGACATGATTGCTTATCTATTAGCTAATATTCCACCAAGATAATGCCTCCAGGTTTAGAGAAAATAGGTTTTCCTAGTTTTTAAATACAGAAGTTTTCACTTCCATTTAAAAATATATTAACCTGGACTGAAGATCCTTGATTCAAGGAAGGAACATAAGTAGATTCAGTAACTGTGTGTGTGTGTGTGTTTAAAAATTAGGATGTAAATAAAATATATCCATAAAAGAACAATATTAATAAAGACAGGAGTAAAACTTTTTTCCCTTGCATTTATGTGTGTGGATATCAATAAATATACATACATATGCAAATACACACACATAATTTTCATGTTTAAGTTTTGGTATAAACCAAATTAAATTAGACATTTTTTTATTTTTTTTTTTAATCTTTACACCGCAAGCAAGGCAGTACCACCACTGGTGCGCAGAGTGTTACATAAGAGGAGAGTGAAAGTTTAAGCAGGAGGAAAGCAAAGAGAAAGACGAACCAGTTACAGTGGGTGTTGAAGAAAGGGCAAGAGAAGGCTGGGGATACCAGTGTGAAGACAGTTGTGGGGGTAGAGTGAGAAAGGAAAAGAACAAGATACATGAGATGATGGGGAAGGACTGAAGTTAGGTGGACAAGAGGCAGGAATTGACATTGCATTTAAATTCTTGGAGATTGTAGCTGTCAGGGAAGCAAGTATACGGAAGGAAGTTCCACAGGTGGAAAGTATGAGAAAGGAAGCTGCTGAAGTAAAAGTGGTGGCTGCATTTAGTTGATTTAACTGTAAAAGGATGGGACTTTGTTGCCAGTCTGATTGTTTGAGTAAATTCTTGTGAAGAAGGCATCAGTGAGCTAAGCTTGACAGAACAGAAGTCATAAAAATATTTGTAGAATAAACAGAGGGAAGCTACATCCCACCGGTGAGAAAGTGGAATTGAGCTGCTAGATCGGGACTGATCACATTACAGATTTTCCTTTGGAGCCTGTTGAGAACACTGAGATGAATGGTAGGGGTGCCCGACCAGATATGACAACATTATTCAATACACAGTTGGGTGGTTGATTTGAATCAGGTGGGAAAAACTTCCTGGCCTAACACAGTGACCCAAACTTCCTAGCAGTTGATTTAACTATTGATTCACTGTAATGGTTCCACTTTAAGTCGGAACAGAGGATGAGACCGGGGGGGGGGGTATTGCTTTCAGGGAGACTTGCTTGGTTCTTGCTGATGGGAGGTAGGAGGGACTGCCTGTGGTGGTTGACAGATAGCTGCTTAGATAGAAGCAGTAAAATTTACAAGTTATTTCTTACCCCTGTTTTCCACAGAGTGGAGGTCCTTCTCGAGAACAGCAGCGAGGTTGTCTTTGACTGCCTCACCAGATTTCTTACTGAGGTGGGAGTAAATGGTAGTGTTATCAGCATAGATGCGTACTTGGGATTTGATCCCATCAGGGAGGTTGTTTATAAAGATCAGAAAGAGTGTCAGGCCTAGGATAAAGCCCTGGGGAACACCAGTGTTCGTGTGGTAGGATGTGGAGGCATGCCTGTTCAAGACAACCGTCATTATGTGGTTTGATAGGAAAGATTGGATCAAATTAAGCAAGCATCCAGTGATACCATAACCCTTTAGCTTGTGCAGAAGGTCAGTGTGTTAAACCCTATCAAATGCTTTGGAGATATCCAGGGCAACAGCTTGAGCTTCGCTGGACTTATTGAGGGCCTGGTATATGTACTCGGCGATGATCGTTAGCATACTGGCAGTAAACCTGGCAAAGCAGAAGCCATACTGTCTGTCTGAGAATAGTTTATGAGTAGTAAGATGTTGGAACATATAATTAAAAAATGGCATTCCAAATCAATAATTTATAGCAAACATGAACAAGAAGAAGAACCAAAAATAAAAATTAAAATCTAGAAATGGCCAGTTCATAATATACAGCTGATGATTGCATAGTGCATGAAACTCAAAGTCATGCTATAGACATAGGATAATGTGTGTGCGTGTATATGTGTATATATAAAAATCAAGTTATCCACAAAGTAAAACTACACAAAGAGAAATATCAATTTAATATAAATATAATTACTTTTGAACTTAAATTGTAATTTATGTATTTTACTGAGATAAATGCAAAGGTACTATTCCCTTAGTTAAAATTAAATTATTTTACAAGAAAAACTGGCTTCTACTTTCTATATTCAACACATTGTTCTCTTTTAACAAAGTCACCCCCCCCAACACACACACCTTCATTTTTCAATCAAACTGGTAACAGATGTAAATACAAACAATATATATGTAAGTTTGAGCATGCAAGTGTGAATTTTTACTGGACTGAAATCAAAACTCTCTTGATGAAATCTCTTTGCCAAATATCTATCCATGCATAAAATCATGGCAAAGATAGGAACCAATGATTAATGCCATATTCAATATATTGACTAGAGAAATTTCAACTCATCTTCACTTTCGCCTGTGCCAACCATATCCTACACAATAAAACACAAAGAGATCAAGTACACCCATTTATACTGATTACATTAGGAATAAAAGAACAGTATTCAATGTGCAGCATAACTTTTTAAACCATTTTACTTCTAGTATATATCATCAATACTAATAATCAACACTGTACACATAATTGCATCTTGTTTCTAAAGACACAACCAGAGCATTTGTATATATGCTTAGATATATTCACTGAAAACAAAAACTTATATCCTTTAAACCTGAAAAAGTAAAAAAATAGATTGTACTTTGACCTTAACCAAAGAGGAAAAATCAAGTTAAATCGATTTAGCATAAATAAATCTGATAATTCTTTATATAAAATAAACTATTAGTTAATTCCTGTTATCCACTGAAGTAAGTAGTAGTAGTCAGATCCCAAAAGAGAGTTAAAAAAAAAATGTAATTATACAAATAGTTCATGCACTACATAGCTTTTTGCAGCAAGAGAGTCTAATTTCAGAAATATCCAGTTTTAAAAAACAAAAATATTAGGTCACCACAAAAGTTTCTACTTTTTGGAGGAATAAAATCATTTATAAATTCATGGCATCATTATTCAGTCATCATTTTCTGGCCTTTGTAACACATTTCAAATAGATTAGATAAAAGTATCTCAAATTCATCAAGGAATTTTTCAAGATCATATAACTGCAGAAATCCCAGATCATAAAAATTGAGCTGTATAGCATGTAATTGACGACATTCTGAGAATGACAAGTTTGGAGATTAAGCCACATGTAAAATAACCTTATTCCTCATCCCTTATTACTTGTAAAATAACCTTATTCCTCATCCCTTATTACTTGTTGCATGGCATCTGCATCATAAGAACAGGTGTTGTCATATAGTAAATTGTCATTTTCATTGCCAAGAAATTCTTTTTCTTTTCCAAAGTATTATTAGAAAAAATTTAACTGACTCATAATTTAAATATGCTTCATGTGTTGTTTCTTTTGCAGCTTCCTTCAAATATTCTTTCAATTTTTCATTTCTCAAATCCTGATCTTTTGACAGCATTTTCTTTGACTTTTAACTCAAATTTTTCTTTAAACTTTACAAACAATTACTGACAAACATGCTTGCACCTACTTAATATAATATTCAGACATCAGTTTCTTAGCACTCGTTGCCTTTTTCCCCACATTGAATACAAGGAATAAACAGTGCTGTATGCGCATCTTATATTCAGCTTTAGAATCTATCTTACATATTTATAAGTATCATTAATCCATGCTTTGAATATTGCGACCACATATGATTTAGTGATTCTACTATATATTTAGAGATTGATGATAAAATGCAAAGAAGAATTTTCATTGTTATTAGTATTGAGCTGGTCTCTCAGCTTCAGCCACTTTCCCACCACTGTAATGCATTTAAATTTGTGCATTTTCTATAAATACTTTCATGATAATTGTTCTAACAAACGTTCTACTGTGGTACCTAGACTTTATGAATTTAAGCGCAGTACAAGATTGGCAATAAAGTCTCATCAATTCACAGTTGAATTGATGAGATGTAACCATAAGTTCTATAATAACACTAAATGAATGACAAGATTTCTTAACATGTTTCATTCTGAGAAGGAACTTTTTCAGACTATAATTTTATTGAAGAAATATCTTATATAAAACAGGGAAAAAGTATATATATACATATATATATATATATATATATATATATATATATATAAAATAATCTAGAAAATTATCTAGAAAATTATCTATTACAAAAAATTTAAAACTGATAAACTCATTGCCAAAAATATTTCACCTGCAAGATCTAAATTACAGAGAACAATATCATCTACAAATTTACATGTTCTTTAAAATTCCTGTGTAAAGGAAATGTAAGGATTTTATTTTGTGATAAGTATTTATATGCAAGAGCAAAAATTTTATTTGTTTTACAAAATTTTTTGGTATAGAATATTGGAATATTCTTCAGATTAGCAGAAAAGTCAGACAAGTTCATGGATATGAGGTGATACAGTGCAATGCCTAATAAACGAAGGTGAGTAGGATATGTGTGTACATATGTAAATTGATATTTAAATTATTTTACATTGAGATTGATTTATGGGTTAGATGTTCTTAATAACATGAGGTCATAGATTTAACCATTTTAAAAAAAATTTTTAGTATTTTTGTGGTCATGTAGCTTGGCTTTGGATAGTAGTAATTCTTTCAGGAAAAGTGATCTTGGGAAGAATCTAAGGCAAAGATTTATATTTTGATAGCAGCACTTTCTAGAATATTCCTTGTAAGTAAGTTACTTTCTTCTTTAATAAGTGTGGCATTCGTTAGGTCAAAGTTGTGGCCAAATTTATTTCTATGGATGACTATTGTCTTTTTACAGATATATATTTCTTCTTGTATAAATCAACCTCAAGCTAAAGTCTATTGCAAAATCAACCAATACCAGTAGATTTTAGAAAGTGTTCAATACCTAGTCCATAGCGCAATATTTGTAAATATCATAAAAAAGATATAACAACCTTACTAAAGTACAGCAGCTTCAACTCTTGGATCTTCAGGTTGGTTTGGTTTTATCCAATTAATAGATAAAATTTAAAAAAAATAAAACTGTCTTTCAACTTCACAGATACACTGTTTGATTGACTGATTTGATATTCTTTACATTTTATCAACCTCTTGCAGGTTATTTAAAACAAGAAAACATTTTTTGATTGTAAGAATTTTTGGTTTTAATGTATCACTTTTACAGATACATGTCCTACAAACCCATAACTGTGTGGGGAAGAGGTGGATTCATACATTTTCCCAAGAGTAGATATATAGAAACTCTGCTCTCCAATTTCCAATTCTGAACTGTTATCCATTACACCATCTGCGCATCTAAACTTACAGAACCTGGTTTTCCCAAGCAATCATCCATTTAACCAGGCTTGGCATTGCTTAACTTTCGTGATCATATAAAAACTGGTGTTTCCACATGATACAGCCATAAGCCTTCTCAGGATAAGATAAATCTAATGAATTTATCAACTGATATATTTATATATATATATATATATATATATTGAGTACTTATAAGTAATAGTTTCCTATGCCATATCAATTGTAATATTGATAATTTGTCATAAGGGGGCCAGTGTCTATAGTAGATGACCCCCTTGCAAACATTAAAAATGAGGCAATTGCATGGAAAAGGCAAGGACATTAGATTATGCTAAATTTATTAATGTCAAAAATCAAAGTTACTAGGAACAAATGATACATAAAAGTTTTAGTATTATAAATTGCTTGGTTGGTCATGTTTTGGCCTGTAAAGACCAGTATATGAGTGCAGCATGTTAAGACTTAAGGTCCAGTTTAGGATACAGTCATATGACACTCTATTTGCAGCTAACTGGAAAAACAAGGTCTGAAGATGATGACGGCTAGCTAACAGCTGTTGCTGGGATTGCTACTGATGGCTGTGTCCAAGGCTGATTTGATGAATGCTACTGATAATGGCTGTGTCAAGGGCTGTTTTTGGCTGCTTTTATATGTAAATCACTGACCTTGTAAATAATGAATCCCTGCCTTAGGGTTTACCTAATAAAAACAAATTTGTTTATATAGCCATGTCATTATAAAGATTTCGTGAATAAGATCTTTTATTATCTCTAACAATCTCCAAAGATATATTTTAGCCTCTGTTAGTCAAACGATTACTATTGGGTCTTTATAAACATATATGCATTGTGGTAAAGTGGATATTGACTTGGAATGATAAATCAGAGTGGTGACTTTAAATTCCAGTTGAATTCATTGCATTCACTTATGCACAAATACCCTTGGGAAAGGTATTAATCCATCTCTTTCCTCCAGTTATGGGTTAAATAATAGGACAGATTGGGTTCTGTAGCCTTGGCTGTCAACCAGTCTACCGCAGAAAGCAATGGCAACTTACTGCGGGATAATCTTCTGCCCAGTCAGTCATGTCTCTTTTAAGACATGATTGCCCAAAGCGTGTATCACATATGGCACTTAACTGACTGATATGAGTAAGATCATATGAAGTAGAGATTCCATTTGCATCAACAGAAAAAAAAAATGAATATGTAAATGTCTTTTTGTTGTCAAAAAATACACAGGAAAGATGAAAGTGTGTGGGTTCATGTTTGTAACATATATATTGTTTATGCAACAAATTCTGCTGTATATTTTGGTTAACTGTATTATTTTTACTAGATATAACTGTTAGTTCTATTCTAAGAGCTTCTTTTTTCATACTTCTCTCCTGTGGAAATTTTTCCCACTTTCTTGCTTTCCTGCCATCTACAATTTTCAAAAATTTAAATGCAATGCCAATCACAAAGTTTTCTCTTCTTGAAACCTGTTCTTTTATTGTCTTTTTTCTTTAGTGATGTCTTCTTATTCTCTTTTGCTCTCAATAACCCTTTGTGTCTTAGTAGCATTTTCACCTTGCTTGAGATTAAATGATAAATGATTAATTATAAAAAAAAGCAAAATAACTTAGAATGATTACTTCATTGCACTAAAATGATATTTTTGTTGGTGTAATTATACATATGAAAGGGAAGGGTAATATAAAAACACAAAAGTTGGTTTATAACTATGCATAGATAGGAAATGCTGAAAATGTTAAGATGCTGAAATTTTAAACTTTTAAATTATATTTTTTTTGCCTGGAGATAAATCCATCTAATTTCATTATCATAATGTAGGATACTTAATAATAAGTGATAAAAAAGAAACCAAATGAAATTGGCCAAACTCTATACCCCCAACAATCTCCCCCCCTCTCTCTCTATATATATATATATATATATATATATATATTAACCATAGAATAACCTGTCTGTCTTAATTTTACATATATTTGCTCTATATGTATTTATATGCATATATATTTAGAGCTCTCTTAGAGAGTTATCCTACTACTTTATGTACAGGATACCCCTTTGAATTCTTCTATATCTACACTGATGGTTATATATATATATATATATATATATATATATATATATATATATATACACACACACACACACATATACACTATGTATAAAGCAACCTATAGATAAGATCAGCTTCAAAATCTAGGTAAATTTTCATGATTTTATCTGATATTTGTAGTATAAGATGGCTGACTGGGACCCATGTGACAAAACTGTAAATAACAGCTCTTTGCATCAGATTGTGATGATCACAGTAATTTTGAATGGTTTTAAAGTATGTGGGTGTTTTATTTTTTTATTCTGTAATAAGAAATAAAGATTTTAATGCATCTTAAATGTTTTGTTACTTAATACTGCAAAAATAAATACCATAAAATGTATGTTAATAAAAATAAAGTATTCATGTTATACTAAATGTTTTTGTTATTTAACACCACATTGATAATGAATTTTAATTAGACATCATTTAATTGTATATTATCCTAAATGCTTTTATTTAGCACTACTATGAGAAATAATGATTGGTATGAACACACCCATAACTATACAAATCAAGAATGAAAGGTTTATGTTGGTTATGCATGTTGCTTAGTGGAAATTTTGCAAATTGTTGTGTAATTGTCTCTTGAATATTGCATTTAATGTGAAATCAAAAAGTAGTTTTAATAAATTCATAAGCATAACATTATAATTTAAATTGTTTCAACTAGAAATATTTATATCAGTAGTTAACATACTAAGGCAGTTATTAGCCTACTGCAATCCATGGCACAAGCATACTAGTATTTACCAGTACCAATACACCACAGGATTTAAGGTTAGCACATTGTAACTTTTGTATTAGATGACCCCCTATTTTGGGGAGTAATTTTTAGGATTTAAAGGTTGTTATATATATATATATATATATATATATATATATATATATTAGAGAAAATTTTCAAAATTCAAAGGTGTCGGATGTACATTTCGACATAGGATCTCTAATAGAGATTCTACATCACATCAGCAACATTGTTTTGTTCCAAATGGCGAAGGCCCTGGGTAAAGTGTGGAAGGGCTTTAGGTTAACAACAGGACAGTAGTAGAACAGGACAGAGCTGGAATAAAAACAAAAAAGCAGGACAGAGTAGAACAGTAGAACAGGACAGAGCTGAAACAAATATATATATATATATATATATATATATATATATATATTTCTTACATACAACATGTGACCAATGACCACATGTGCATTTACTTTGCCCTCATCAGCCGCTAACCAAGGGTGAATACACAGTTTCGGTGGTTTAAAGCGGGACTGCCACCCCTGGCACCACCAGCAGCAATCGCTACTGGGCAAAGTAAATGACAGAAAAATAAAATCAATTGGCACATTGAGACAGATGAAAACGCTTTAACAGTTTTTTAAAATTCAAGAGCAGAACGAGAATGGAAGAAGTAGACGACGTCATGCTTTCTTTGCGAATTTCTTCGAATTGCGCCAAATCCAGCATGACGCTTGTCGAACAATAGATTGAAGGTGACATATTTGCTTCTTTAAATCCCTTCCAGTGACGCCTATTTTTGAAAGAAATGAAATAGTGGAGTGTCCTAGAAATCCACGACAGCCAACCTCAATAGGCATCACATTACATGTCCATCCTTTTTCTATGCATTCGGCACGCACGAATTTGTACCGATCTTTCTTTCGTTCATGGGCCTCTATGAACAAAAGAAAAATCAGTACAACCACAGTGTTCAGGATCCCATTGTTGAACATCAGCCCCCAGGAGACATTCCCAGCAAACCAAGGCTTCAATGGCCTAAAGGTAATCAGAAAACTCTTTGGTCAAATCTTGATGAAGAGCTTTCATTTTTACTACCGATTCACCTTAAGGGTCCCATTGAAACAAATATATATATATATATATATATATATATATATATATACACACATCCCTCTTTTTCATACACATATGCACATATATAATCAACAAAATCCTCTCTTTAGTCGGATGAAGTCCTAAAGGTCAAATTGTGTCAAACATATTTTCTAACCAACTTTTTATATAATGCTACTGTTTTTCTATATTTTTATCACATATCAACTTTACTCATTGTACTTCTTATTTCAACATTAGAGAATTGATAACAGCAGATTTTTTACATTAAAATCCTTTTTCTTAATCTTTTGAATTTCATGATTAATTGTTCAATGAAAGCTGTTCAGTTTTGTCTATGTATGTCTTTTGTATAATATGTATTTCACAGAAGAATGTACAACTCAGAAGCTATTTTATGCTCAGCAGTTAACTGCTCAGACTGACACATATAAGCCTTTATGAGCTTCTCTTCAAATAGGCCAGTCTCTAAAAGTTCTGCTTTGTCTTTGAATGCTAAAGATATCAAGAGCTAAAATAAAAAAAAAAAAAGATATCTTCATTTCCCCTTTCAACTTGAACCCAACTTATCAACTTACAAATTTTAGAGAAATACTAACTTACCGCTGCCTAAAAAAAATGACTGCATATATGAAATTATCTTAAGACCTTATTTATGTCTATTAGGATGTCAGATGCAAATCGTTAATATATTTGTAAGAATTATTACAATTGTAAGGAATTATTTTTTTTAGCTCCTACCTTTGTAAATACCTTCAAGCAATCTATCATTAAGAGACAAATAGACTGCCACTTGACATCACCAATTCAAAAAGGGAAACTCAAGTACATCAAAATGTTACAGACAAAAATATACAAATACACATGACATAGATTTCATTATATGATAACTCATTAATATAATAGGTACCTTTTTTACAATGCAACAGTCAGTTATGGTAGAAGGATGTTCATTACTTTTACTCAGTATTGCCATATAATTTAGCACATTATCATATCCATTAAGCTAAAATGCCTACATTTGATGGCTATAAATGTATCATATAATATTCTTAAAAGAGATCAAAGTGCTACAAATATATCTGAAAATGAAACAAAATTGCAATGTTTGCATTCCAAGAAATAATTACAAAGATACTCTTTTGTGGAATTTATACTTCATGTTATTTGAACATCTCTGAAACATCTTTGATAGTCATTTGGAAAAGCTCGAGAAAGAATAGAAAAGAATGATACTGATTAAATATATTAATGTGTTTAGAAACTTTTAATACAAATCAAAATCTGTAGATTACATCTATTAAGTGGGACAAAGATTTTTGACATTGTTGAGCTGTCTCTTCACTGTTCCAAATACTGAGATCAAAGTCATTACTCCTTTCAGTATAGTTTATGCATCCAACCAGAAAACTCACTGTAAACACAGTTTCATTTCCCATGGTACAGACAAGTTCCACTGCAGTTGCAGTGGGAATCAATACTGATATCTTGCTGTTATTAACACTGCAGCTGGGGCTGCAAGAGTATCAGTAACAACAGCTATTGTCATCGGAGGAATATTAAATGAGTCACACATTTTGGCAGGAGTCTTTTGTTGAATCTATAATCCTTGTTTTATTAGATAAACAGAAACCAAAACTAAAAAGTGGAGTCATCCAAGTTTGACGATCCATGGAAGAACAAGCAATGCTGGCCATTCTGTCAATGAGGTGATCATGGGTTCAAAGCACTCACTTTTAATAAGGGCAACTGATTTTTGCAGTGAAGCCTGCAGAGAAATGTTATTTCAAACAATATCTGTCCATTCATCCATCCATTCAGTAGAATTTTTTCTTGTAGACAATTGTAAAATTTGCAATTATAACAATAGATTCTGTTTAGAATATAAGATGAAAAAAAAAAATTTATTGTTGTGATACCTGCTCCTGCAGCTCAAGTAAAACCAATACAAAGAATGTTCACCTTTTACATATTTATGGCATAGAATTACAGAAAATTAATAAATATTATCTTATTCTTAATTACAATATGAAACAATATAAAGTCGAAACAATGCCAAATGCAGTGCTGTTTATAAATACAGGCATTTCTAAATAAAAACTAGTATATCTCAGACAAGTCTACACAATTACTTTTATAGATTTATTAAGTACTTGAGGATTTGGTTGAAGTGGCAGAGGAGATCAGGGGTAGATGGTTGGTTAACTTTTAAGCACAAACTGATGAAGAAAGAACACAAGATTTCAAGACAAAGAAAAGTACTCTTATGCCTACTTGTCAGTTTATTTCTTAAACTCTACAGCATCTAAAAACTTAGAATCTAAAACTCATCACTTTCTATTTCAAACTTCTTGTTGAAGTCATAGTAGCAGCTTTTTTCTAGTAAAAGGTATTGATTAGAATTATTAGAATTGGTGATAACAATAATAACAAGAGTAGTCAAAGATCACTAACTTCTGCCTAAGCAATACCAACATTATCTCAGCAATTAGTAAGAGATGATTATTTTTTAAAAAAAGTGTGTTCAGAAAATGTGATGATGTAAAACAATCTAGGGGAGCTAATCCCGTATTTGGCATATTAAATGTACAAAAAATATTAGTTAAAAAAAAGAAGAAACTGGAAACTTTATCCTCTACCGAATCAAATCCTAAACCTAATCAGTTTGTGTCAGTCATGAAGCTTATCATCCCTGGAAGTTTCATCTGAATCCATCAAGTGGCTTTTGAGATATCACGACACTGAACAGACAGACAAACATGACCTATTACAAAAGCAGAGGTCATAGCAGTGCATTCATGGAAACTTTTCAAATAAGAGCAAAGATGTAAAACCCAAGAAAAGATCTTAAAGATTTTAATACTTAGTTTGAAATTGTATCTGATCAGATAAATTGTAGTTAATTACATTGATTTTACTGGATTGATAATGCTTAATTACTTTATTGGCAAATCAAAGTTTTTCAAAAGAAATTTTCTGAGTGTTTTGATGTTTAATATGAATGAATACACACATGTGAATGTTTTTCAAGAGTATATTTTATATATACCTTTTAAAAGTAGACATTGAAGTTAACACCCAGAGGTGACAGTCTGTTTCATGCTAAACACAACCATCAGGCTAGCGATTATATCACCTAAGTGTGTTGACTTCAATGTTTCCGTTTATATATATATATATATATATATATATATATATATATATTTTAATAATCATTTTACCCCAAGCAAGGCAGTTTTATTGCCACTGGTGTGCAGGGGGTTACAAAAGAGGAGAGTGATGAGAAAGAGGAACAAGTTATTGGAGGTGTCAGAGAATGGGTAAGAGAAGGATGGGAACATTGTTGTGACGAGAGCTGATGAGAGTAGAGTGGATGGAGAAAAGAACACGAAGGAAAGGATGCAAGTTAGAGAGATAGGAGATGGCAATTGACCTTACATTTAAATTCTTGGAGATTGTAGCTGTCAGAGAAGCAAGTATACGAAAAGGAATTCCACAGGCAGGAAGTGCAAGAAAAGAAACTGAGAGAGTAGAAGTTGCAGTTACATTTGATTGGTTTCATTGTAAAAGGGTGAGAGATAGTTGTGAGTTTAGTAGCTCAAGTAAATTCATGCATAGGTGGCACCAGGGAGCTATGTTTGTTGGAGCAGAAGCCATGAAAGTATTTGTAGAAGAGAGGGAAGCCACATTACGCCAGTGAGAAAGTGACTGCAGCTGAGCTACCAAGTTGGGATCAATCACATTGCAGATTCTCTGTTGGATTTTGTCAAGAATCCCAAAGTAAATAGCAGGGATACCCAACCAGATGTGACAGTAGTATTCAATACAAAAGCATATGGTAGATTTGTATATGTGCAAGATGGGCTCAGGTGGGAAAAACTTCCTGGCCTTACACAGTGAACTGATCTTCCTAGCAGCAGATTCGGCTATGGATTCAATGTAGTCATTCCACTTGAAGTCTGCTGAAAGAGTTAGGCTGAGGAGGCACAGTGTTTTGCTTTCAGTGAGATTAGCCTGATCCATGCTCCTGCTTATATACCATATTCAATGATCATTTCACATACTTCATTAATTTACAAATCAATGTAACCCAAAACAAGCCGAAAGAAGTTAAAGAGAAGCAATAACCAAAAAAAGACAAAAATTCATATCTATTCACATTAACTAACCCAAGTTTTATGTCATCTCACTTGCTTGCCCACTTATGTAGGTCATTCTCTGTGTGATCTTCATGAGACTACATGAAGATCACACTCATAATCTTTATCATCAAATTAGTTGATAATCATATGAATATCCAGAAAATGACATCTCTGACTGATGGGTTATCCTGGAAATGAATATCATACTTCTTCTACCCATCCCTTCCAACTGAAATGTACATTTAGAGGCTTTACCCACACTCCATCTTTAATAAAAGATGCAGAGTTTATCTCCTTATATCAAATTATCATTGGTACTGTACCTGAACATTACCATTCATGCTTACACTGCTTCCTGAGATACCAAATTCTCTATCTGCCCTAATCTAGGTGACATACCAAAATACCATCTCAACTGGCTAGAAAACATTTTGCCCATGATTTGATTATTCACTTGTGTCTATCTACATTTGCCAATAAAGAAGAAAAATGCATTTGTAGAAATTTACTTTACCATGCTTAGTATATATGTGGTTCTAAAAAAACATTTAATGTCCCAACCATCAAACGTCACCAAATGATGGTAATAACATCCTTTTAGTACTTTGTCCACCAGGTCCCACTTCCAAAATATCCTATTCAGAACTCTGGCATTATCTTTCAAGACAAATTAAATATGGCTACTCTTCCAGGTCTATAATTGATCATTAAAAGACCAATTACTTGCCAATAATGTGTTACATCAACAGTTAATCTTTTCTTATAGCCTTTCACCTGAATTTCTCCTTTCTTGGTGCAGGGTCAATTCACTTACACCTATCACAACTTCTGATCACCTGCTGAACAGCCTCCTCAGTTTTATCAGAGTCAATTTTCCTGGTCAAAAATTGATTTCTATCCAACCCTAAAGATATACTATATTTGCTGACCTATTGGATGCACCTACACATTGGGCACACCCAAGTTTTGGCATGGAATGTTAAGGGAAAAAAATCAAAATTATAATCTTACCTTTATGTAACATTCTCACTTACCATGAAGAAACACTTATAGTATTATCACAAATTATACTACTGGTACTTAT
This sequence comes from Ascarosepion bandense, assembly GCA_037127315.1. NCBI lineage: Eukaryota > Metazoa > Mollusca > Cephalopoda > Sepiida > Sepiidae > Ascarosepion > Ascarosepion bandense. The sequence goes on along the minus strand of JBBBDQ010000768.1, from coordinate 2,547,632 downwards.
TTTTATAGAAGTGAGGTAAATTTTAATAAGCAAGCAGAACATTTGGGGGAAAAAGAAGAATTTTTGTACATTTCATCATGCATTTATTGAAAACTGTTTTAGTTGTTTTTCAGGGAGAAGCATCTGCACATACAGTAAATTTATAATAGCTACAAAGAAATCTACTGGTATCAGTGAATAACAGTACATATGGTAACAGGCAAAAAAACAGAAATATGGTACTTGTTGGTAAATGAATCCTATACCATACATACAGAAAAGCAAATTCCACTACTTGTATATCAACAAAAACACACACAAAGCCATCAGTAATATACTAGTTAAATCTGGTATTTCTAAAAATACAAGAAGAAATATTATGCAATTTCATAAATTTATTTTTCCTGAGTAAACTTTTCAGAGATATTTTTATTGACATGTTTGTTCACTACCAGGAGTCCTAGTTCTAGAGCTAAGCTCTATGCATACAATGATTCCTGGTGGACCCCATATTTTATAGTCTTCATGTCCTGTATTGAGTGTAGGGTAATTTTTTGGCACATTATTTTTTTTTTAAATTGTCCAATAGACTGCAAATATGGTATATTGTATAATCTCTTTAAATACAGTTTTCCCAAAAAGAACACCATAGCCACTCAAGAGTCTTCTGGCACTTCCAACCAGATTTTCTTGACTGAGAAAATGAACATTACAAGCAGCTTTAGGTTAAATTGAGTAATTAAATCTCCTATGATTTTAAGACATCATGTAAAAATTATAATATTGGCAGGCCCTTTTTTGTTTGAGCTTTCTTCTCAATTTTAATCACTTCTCATTTTGCCTAGCTAAGCACATAAGTTTGAATTTTGATATCATATCAACTCCATTTATTAAAGTCAAATTGATGCCTTTCAACACAGCATGTGATTCAACTACATTAATGTTTCCAATTATCCTTTTTTTTTTCCCCTCACTCATGCTGTATACTCTATCTTCATACCACTTATCTCCAAAACAATTGTCAGATTGCTAGCATCATCACACCACATAACCTTTTCTCAGTTTAGGCATCTACCAGCTCCCTCACACCAGCTCATCCTTTCTCATCTCCTCTACAATATCTCTCATCATAGCAACTCATTTTTTCACTATTTTATCTTCTTAGCTTACTTGTTAAGTGTTTAATTTAAAATAGTTAAATGCAGAGCCATTCAGAAAGAGGACAGTGACCTATTAGCCTTCTGCATATAAAGAACATTTTATGTCTATTTAGATATCTTTCAATTCTAGTATCTTATGTCCTCTTTGGAAAATATCTCATCTAACTTGTCTTTGTTCAATCCAAGTCCCAAAGGTGTTTTATCTACCAATGGTTCTGGTGGCATTGCATTTTGAATCAGCAATATTGTTCCTTCTGAGCTGGCATCTTGGCTTTAGTTACTTTTCCACTGCTGTAAAGTACCTTTCCTGTAGACACATTCATGACAACTGTTTGGATGAGTGCTTTGTTATGGCACCTAGACTTTAAGATTTCAAGCACAGTACTAGACTGGCAACAATGTCTCACCAATTTACTGTTGAGTTGGCTAAATGTAATTAAGTTCGATGCTAACAGTTTCTTTTCTTGTACTTCTTGCTTGTAAAACTCTTTTTTGACTTCATGCTTTCCAGTCAACTTTAATCTTCAAGAATTTCAATGTAATGTCAACTGCTATCTATTGTCCTTGTGATTACTTGTTATTTTTTTCTCACTCCTTAGTAATATTGCTGTTTTCTAATTCTTTTACACCCAGTAATTCCTTGTGTCTTAGTGGCTTTATTGCCTTGTTTGACATGAACTTGATTAAAAATAAAATATATTAAACTCAATGTCTTTAAATAACAGTTGCTGTTTCATTCATCAATATATCATCTATGTAGGAGTTAGTGGCCCTTTGCACTCTCTCCAGCTTTCCCAGTCTCATTTTGAGGACAGTTACCATAATTTTTAATGCAGAACATAATCCAAATCCAAACTAAATTAAACAGTACATTCTGCCTACATAATTCACCAATATTTTTTTCAGTTTCTTAGACTCACAAAGCAATAAGTAGATAGATTTCAAATTAACACTTGTCAAAGTTTTCATCATTTGTCTCCACTCACACAAGGTTCCTCTGTATACATCTGTAAGATCACCCTGATAATTAAGTACTTATATAGCTGTTGAAAGCCTTATACTGGCTGAATTCTTTTTTTTTACTGAATGATTATCATCAGCCGAAGTATTCCACTTTCCACCTTCCCTTCTCAAAATATGACGATATCTTCTTCAATCCACCTCGCTACCTACTTTTTAAGTTAGACTTTTTCTTTCAACCATTCTAGAGGATAAAAGCTCATTTTATTATTCAACATGAGAAATTATTTCTTACAAAACCATTCCACTATCCAATGCTTCCTGTTAAATCTGCATAGAAATACTTGTCCTTAATCTTACAAAAATATCCCTTTTCTAAGGATTGTTTTTATCTTTCAATCCTTGACCCACTGAACCTTTCACTTTCCTTGCTGATTATAATGGCCTCTACTTGTTGACCAAACTTGTCCATAACTATTGTTAATGCTATCACCATTTTTTTCCAAACCTGTTTACCTGAAGTCTCCATTGCATCTTATGCACCATTAATTTCAGTCCTGATGCCTCTATAAATGAATTTTGATTCTATTGACCGCTTTTAGCTGCTCATTCTAATGCAGATGGTCACAAGCTTTGAAATAATCAAGTTAATCATGCAACCCAGATTTTTTGCTTTCTCTCAACTACAACTTCAACCATTGGCAGTGAATATAGGAGAATCTTTACTTGGCTGAAGGAGTAACTACTTGCACGGTACCCCCCACAAAAAAAAAAAAAAAAACTTTCCACTGGTTATCTGTAGCAAATAAAATCTTTGTAGTCCTTAATCATAATCAAACAAAATCACCTAAAAAGCTCTTTTGAATGTTTGTGCTTTTTCTCCCTATCACAGTTCCTTATTATTTTAGACTTGTTATATTGCATTAGATCCCCTTGTGACCACTAATGCAAGATCTTAAGTTATGTTCAACATTAACATTCTATGCCAGGTCACCAAATCTCCTCTAGACATGGTTTCAACAGTAGTAACTATACTAAAATGTAATCTGGGAAACCTAATACAAATGAAAGTTTAATCATTCTTTTAATACACTGGCCAGATTGAAAGAATTGATCAGATCTGAAAAATAATTCTTTTTTTAATAAGATTTCTCACAGATTCAGGCCAGTAGATGAAAATAAAAGAATATACTATTTAATAAATAAATGGCGTGTCTACTAAAATACAGATATCTACTAAAAATGATGTTTAAGTGATAAATTCTGTGTTTAATAAATCAAAATTTCATTACTTCTTTAGAAATAGATGTGAGTGTGTGAGAGACATAGAAATCAACACTGCATGGTGACTGTCAGTTTTACACTTCAGTGCTATCTTTAAATGTGATGTGGTTTCCCTCTTTTCTACAAATATTTTCATGGTAACTGATGAACTTCCCTAACCACATGCATTCATGTATCACTGGATTGTCATCAAGGTCCTTTTAATGTTGAAATAGTTAAATGTAACTGTCTCTTCTACTCTAACGGTTTATTTTCTCACACTTTCCATTTGTGGAATTCCCTTCCATTTGCTTGCTTCCCTGATAGCTACAATCTCCAAAAGTTTAAATACAATGTCAACAGCCATCTTCTATCTCCTTGATTCTCATCCATCTCTTATCCTTTCTTTAACATCCCCTGTACCTTTTTTTTTCTCTTACTGTAACCCCCTGTGCAGCAGTGGAGGTCCTATTTTGCTTGGGGTGAAATGATTATAAAAAAAATCAAACAAAAAAAATCATGAAACTGACAGAAACCATGCAGTGTTGATTTCTATGTGTACACTGTCTTTAGTTTGTTGAATTATAGTCACTTGACAGAAATTAGAGGCTGAGTGATACTTGAAAGGCTCCACTTTTCCCTTTGACTTATGGAGTGGCAACAAATATTTTCTTTTGCTTCGATAAACATGAGGCATGTAAGTACTTAAGAGACACAGACTGAAGATAAGTATTGAACAGTTTCTTTGTTTCTTTCTTTATCTTTTTGTAACATGTCTTGTTAATACATTTATTAACTGTTGTTTGTTAGAATTCCATGTTTTGTGTTACTTTTTTTATTATTATTACTTGAATTCACATGGGTCTGCTAAATATTCTTTGTGGGACAAATGTATCCAGAGGCATAAAATAATACTTTCTGTTCCTGCAACAAAAGAGGTGACCTATATATATATGGTTGATGGAGAATATAATAAGGGAGTAAGAACTTAGGCAAGATATATAATAAAACTGTACCCTATATATATATATATATATATATATATATATATATATATATAGGGGGCACAGTTTTATTATCCAAAACTCAAAAAAAAAAAAAGAAAAAAAAAGAGAAAACCCAGGCTGATAGACATTTACTCAGAGATGTGCATTGACTAGATATAACATATACATCAATGAGAAATAATTTTGGAATGTGGATAAAAATTCATTAATTCCTTAAAAAGAAAAAACTACAAATATGTGAGTGTGTGAGAGATATATGCTTAAATAAATACTTTGTACTACAGATAATGATTATATATGCAAATTACACATAACCAGACAATAAGTTATGTATTTGTATGATAAACATTTAGCAAAATACCCAATGAAAGGTCAAAATGGATTTTAAATTAAATCATGTCTGAATTCTGGTCAGGTTCATTAGATTCACTAAAGTGCCAATAACTTTGGAAAATGTATGAATCCATCTCTTCTCCTTGCCACTAACTATGGATAAATAAATAGCAGGACAGCTTGAGTGGTAGAAGAATGGCAGATTTGGTTGGCAACAGATCTACGAGAAGGGTAGATCTGACTTTGAAACTTCCATGTATGGGTTAAATAGCTTCATCAACTCATAATTGGCCAGGTGTGGTAAGTATGATTATATCCTTAAAGGCATGGTCAGTCAGGGAGGGGTTCCTCCAAAAGGTGAGAAGGTTCTGGAACTGGATCTGTATAATGAACTTTCATCCCTGGTACATATGTGCAGATTTATAGAGGGATAATAAATATTAAATTCATGTTTTATTTATTTCAATTCTTAAATTATTTCACCACTGCAAAAGGTGAGGGGGATTGAATGAGTAAATATAATTATGCATTTTCACACAATTGTACACCATGTTGCAAGTATATATCTTGAACACAAGGTAATTGTGGAAGCTAGGGTGGTTAGATATAAGGAAGAAGAAAAATATACGAATAAAAAAGTGGCATTCATAGAAGGACAAAGGAGTGGCAAAAAATGGGAGGAAAAAGGAGTGGCAAAAAATGGGAGGAAAAAGGAGTGGCAAAAAATGGGAGGAAAAAGGAGTGGCAAAAAATGGGAGGAAAAAGGAGAGGCAAAAAATGGGAGGAAAAAGGAGAGGCAAAAAATGGGAGGAAAAAGGAGTGGCAAAAAATGGGAGGAAAAAGGAGTGGCAAAAAATGGGAGGAAAAAGGAGAGGCAAAAAATGGGAGGAAAAAGAAAGGTAAAAAAATGGAAGAATAAAAGAAACCAAAGATATGCAAAAAAAAAAGACAAAAAAGAAAAGAAAAAAGAGTGATAAATGAAAAGACAAAATGAGAGAAAAAAGAAGGCAAGAATGAGAAAAAGAAAACAAAAGCGAAAAATATGGAATATAAAACAAAAAAAAAAAAAAAAACTAGAGTTCAATAAAAATAATTTTATCAATTTCTCATAGAATAAAGAATGCAAAATATCTATATTCTCCTTACCTGCTTTTAGAATAGGTACCTCCACTAAATCACTAATAAAAAACAGCATAGTATAAATAAAAAAAGCTCCAAACTTGATAAATTGAATTTTTTCCATCAAAATGTTTTATATTATTATTTTTTTTTTACATCTGTTACCCACCCTCTACATAAATTCATGAAAATTTAAAAAATTAACTTTTGTTGGAAAAATTGTTTTTTTTTATTAGTTAAATGCAGGACTCATTAGGGAATGTAAATATATTATTTTTTTTTTTAATTTTGCCTCTATTTTTGAAAAGCTGCTCCCACTAGTAAAATAAAAATTGCAACATAACTATGACATTTAATTTGATAAGTTTTTAATTGCTTGAATAAATAATATAAATAAAGGACATTATAGTCTGAAGAAAAAAAAATTTAATTAATAATGAAATTTTAAAAGAATTGTTTTAATTTTTTTTTAATAATAATTTATAAAGTTTCAAAAATATTTTTAAAACACTTCAATGATTTGTTGGGGTTAGTTTATAAAATTATTAACTGAAGATTATATTTACTAATCGAAAATTAAAAAGTTTAATAGAAATCATTTTGTCTCCTCATTTTTAAAATAATTTTTAATTTTCTTTTTCTTTTTTTTTTTTTTGGTGTATTTGAAGTTTTTTTGTTTTTGCATAGTAATTTCTGTGTAAATTAAAAGACCATGTGTGTCAGAGTTTCTTCCCCTTACTGAGAAAAAATGTGTACAATTATGTCACTTGTGATCGCCATACACTTGAACTCTGTGTTTAAGAAATAGTTTTATTCTAAATTTCATGCTATAAATAAGTAATACTTGTGTAAATCAAATTAATTTAAAATTAAATTTATTAATTTTTCAAAAATAATGTGTCACAGACCTATATTTTATTTTTGCAAGATTTTTAAAAACGAGAATTAACTTTTGTTTACAAATGTGTTGATCACTTAAAAATTGCCAACAAATCTTAAAAAATCTCAAAATTTTAAATTCCAACCAATATAATTTCTGTTTGAAATACACCAGATTATTTTACTTACTGGAAATAGTAAATTTAATCATTTAGCTTTCAATTAAAACTAAAATAAAAGTTTCAAGAAAACTTCTTTATTTGTAAAAATTCAACTTAAAAGTTAGTTACCAAAAATGAGTAGAGGTACCTATTTTAGACTAAATATCTTTATCAGATGAGTAATCATGTATATTCCAAGATACAAATTCTCAAATATAGATGAATATGTTTTGTCTGTGTAAATATGAGATTTGTGGTTTTGTAAATTTATTGGAAGAAATATTTAGTCTGTTCAGGAAAAGAACATAGGAAATATAGTCTTTTTATCTAAAAGGACCAACAAAAATATTTAGTATAAGTCAATCAATACAAAAACAAAACAAGCAGTACAAGTTGCTCAAAAGCTTTACTGTTTGTGGGCAAGAGAGATATTCAGTCGTTCAAGAGTTGGGTAGATGTTTTGGGGAAGTTATCCTGAAAAGACTAATTCTGCTTTGAGCAAAAAATAAAATAAATTTCTTTATCCCTCCAAAGAACAGGGTAAAAGAATTTTAAAAAAGCACCATAAAAACATATTCATCTTGAAGAAGGATTCCACATTTTTCAATCTAATATAGAGCACGCTAGGAAGAAAAACATTAGTAACATATTGGAAATTATTTATCTAAAACTAATTAAACACACTTTAGTTAATTTACACAAAATTAGTGTTTGGTTTTGGTTGCTTTTCAATTATTCTTATTTATCTTGAAGTAAAAAAAAAAGAAGTACTGCAGGCTCAGATAGAGTAATGCTTATTGGCACAGAAAATGAATTAGGTGTGCCAAGTTCAATTCCCACTTAATTCTGTTTTGTTTACTTTGTGCTAATGCTTTTGAAAAAAGTATGAATTTATCTTCCTCCATCTATGCATTTAATAGTAAAGCAGACTAGATTCTCTTGCTTTGAGTTGACAAACCATTCTACACCCTGTCTTTAGTTATAAAAATCAAATAAACTTCAATAATTCAAAAAGTTCTGAACCAATATTTGTCAAATTTAAACTCATCCATTCCTATCCTTAATAAAATACTTAAGTAAATTTTCTGCTATTTTTAATGATTAATTTTTTAAAATATTTGAAATTTATGAAATTGGACTAACTGAAGTTAGTAAGAAGATTAAATTAATATTAGGTTAAGACCTTTGAAATGTAATAAAAACTATATTTTTTTTCTTTTTTCCATAATATATTTCCCTTTGTTATTTATAATCATTTCACCCCAAGCAAAGCAGTACTGCCACTGGTGTACAGGGGGTTACATAAGAGGAGAGAAGAACAAGTTACAGGGGATATCGGAGAATGGGTAAGAGAAAGAAGAGAACACTGGTGTGAAGAGAGCTGCATGAGAGTAGAGTGGAAAGGGAGAAGAACATGATACAAGGGTTGTCAGGGAAAGGATGTGAGTCAAAGAGATAAGAGATGGCAATTGACCTATCATTTAAATTCTTGGAGATTGCAGCTGTCAGGAAAACAAGTATACGAAAGGGAATTCAACAGGTGGGAAGTACAAGAAAAGAAGCTGTTAGAGTAGAAATATGTTGAAACATGGGTAAAGAGAAGGATCTAACAACTGCTGAAAAACTGAAAATAACAAAATTATTGAGTGAAGGAATTGGAGATATCAAAGGAACTTTGCAGAAATCATCAAACAACAAAGAGGGCTGGTAAAAATATAACCAAGTTAAGAATTTGAAGCAAATGAAAAAGCCTTAAGAAGTTACTTCTTCAAGATGAACATAAACAACCACTTTTGACCAGCACTCAGATCTTTGAAAAAAGGGGTAAAATACTTTGTGAATTGTGTTATGTGAACAAAAAAATCTCCTAGGCAACTTCCTCTCACTAATGCAAATATTTTAAAGTGTCAAAATTCGACCAAGAAATATGGGAAAATTAACTTTTCTAAAATAATTTTCACAAAAAAATCTCGAATGACATGTTATGAACCTCATGGATGGACCAAAGGATGGATTTTATCCAATTCAGACATGCTAGTGGCTAAAAGAAGGCAACAAGGAGGTGTTAGTGTTAGCAAAGTCAATGAAGTAGTTAAACTGAACAGTGCTAACTACTGTGATTTTATGAACAAGATTTTTCTTTGCATAGTACAAGTCCCAGTGTTGCAGTTTCAAAGTGAAGTATGTATTTATGCATGGCAATGCTCCATCTCATGTATCTAAGTTTATCCATGAATTCTTTGAGATTTACACGAGAGAAGATAATGGAATGGCCACCATCAAATCCTGCTCTGAATCAGATCAAAAATCTATAGTCAATTGTAAAGATGAAATTATATGAAAATGGGAAACAATATAACAGCAAAACAGAGATATGAGAAACAATTAAAACTACTATATTAGAAATTGAATCTGCTGAAGTAAAAAAAAATTATCAGAATCAATTGATAATAGATTACTGGCTGTTATTGGGAAGAAGGATCACAATATTAAAATAATGGATTAAAAGCCTTATCATATACGCTTGTTATTTGTTCTATTATAGGTGTTGATCAATTTTTTATGATTTCATTATCTTTCTTTTGAAGTAAGATGTGATTATTTGGTTTTGCCTAATAACTTCAGATGACAGTTTTTCAGAATACATCAAATAACTCCAATAAAATATATTGATACTACCTAAAATTTTAACTCAGACTTTGTTTTGACATCTAAATTGATCATTCAAAATTTTTTCAAACCAAATTTTAATGATTGAAAATTATATGATTTGCTTAATAACACAAGGTATATGTGGAGAAGTGATTTCAAAACCAGTCTGAAAAGTTTGAGCTTCATCAGGCTAGTTTACCCAAGACATCACTGCTGCTGTGGCTTAGAAGACTAATGGGTTATGAGACTGAAGTAACAAATCAGAAGATGAGCCATATCAATTTATTGAATTTACAGATAGAATTCTTCATCAGAAATATAAATTTCAATGATGACTGTAAAAGAGAAAGATAAGAGAAAATTAGACATGAGTAATAAAGAAGATGAATAGAGTTGGAAAGAATATCAATGAATGATAATTATTACTAATAAAATCATAATTGTTATGTATACGTGTACAGATAGGAAAAAGACATGTATAGGTAGAGAAAAGACAATACCTCTTTTTCCACCCTAAACTAAGTAATAATAATAATAGTAGTTATTAACTGACCATCAGTAGGCAAGGGAAGTGGAAGATGTTTTCACTCTGGGTTAGAAAACAAAGACCTTTTTTTTCTTGAAAGATGGTTAGGAGAAAGCACCTTTTTCTTAGAAGGTAACACATTTAATGAAAAAGAAAAAAGTGCAAAAGAGCAGAGACGAAAACAGAGTCAAACAGAATGGATGTTCATCTTCAGTCTTGCTAAAAAAATAAGATTTTGAATTCTCAGCTTCACTGAACTTAAGCAAGAATATTGGCTTCTGCTTAGAGTAATTACTTCTCCTGAAAAATATCGAATTTTTTCATCTGAAGCTCAGTGACAATTCAACACAAGTAAGAATATTGTTTTTTTGTGAAATATATATAAATGTTCTTTTGTCAACTAAGTCAAACATCTTTAGTATCTTTGGATAATTTATACATCCTTCCAAAGCATATGTATGAACTATTTATATGTATTGCATATATCGCACATGCACATAATATTTTCCCTCCTCGCTATCGAATATTGCTTGTTGGACTTTTGAATATAGTAAAATACATTTTTGTTATTTGAACTATTGGTTGTTGTTCATTGTGACTGATCCTCTACTTTTCTCCTCATACATTTTTCTACCCGTTGTTGGCCCAAGCCAATCTGGACAACAGTTTTATTTTAAATATTACAAATCAAGATCTTCTCTGAGATCCTAATAAAATTAGGATTCGCCCCTTTGCATGTAAGTAACAAAATTCTGAGCTTGTCCAGCATTCATAACAAAATTGCGAACTGGTCCAGTGTTTGTAACATAATACAAAATTGAAAACAAAAATGTCACCATCTCTTATTTGCTAGTGAAAATCACAAAGAATAAATATATAAAATAAAAATATGGAAGTATATAAGAGTAATAAAGATAGAAATGAGAAAATAAATTATCTTTTGTATAAAAAAGTGAAATCCTGTTTGTAAAGCTGAAATAATACTGATAATCATTCTTGTGTAAAATCCATAACTATTCATTGAGATATATGTAGATATTGAATGACTTAGAAAGAAGTACCTAAAAGACATAAATGGGTCATAGAAGTGTTTACTCCATCTCACCAGCCATTTTAATACACCCACCAAAATGACTTCAAGAAATAAAAGTATTTCATTTTCTCTATTTTTTTTTACCTTTTATATTTAGATATAGTAAGCTGATGAAGAAAGTTTGAGAAGACAATAATAATAATATTAAAATTTAAAAATAATATTTATTTTATACTATTAAGCCAACAGATACAAAAACCTAATGAGAAAAGATATTAAAAATTGAAATTTTCAGACATGTCTGTATTCAATGAAAGTAAAATGAAGTTGGATTTTTGGTGGGGTTGGGTGGAGGCTGTTTTTTTTTTTTTTTTTCACATGTTTTACAGATCAAATTTAATAATTTTGGGGTAGTTGTCATTTTTTTTAAAAATCATTTTACCCCAAGCAAGGCAATAAAGTCATTAAAACATGAGAGTTACTCAGCGTGAAAAAAAACACATTATTACGGAGCAAGAACAATCAAAGAACAGGAATTAAGATGAAAGATAACAATTGATATTGGATTTAAATTTTCAAGAACAAACATAACTGAAAAGTAAGTAGCTGGAATAGAGTTCCACAAGAGAGAAGTGTGAGAGAAGAAGCTGTCAGCATAGATTTTACAATTACATCTAGACATTTCAACTGTAAAATGATAAGACAGTCACCAATCTGTTGTGGTCCTGTTTAAGGGATCACAATTATAAGGTGAAAGAGTCCTGTGTTCACTGTGAGTGATTAAACTACAAGTGTACTCCTCTGCTTGAAGGTAGAAATGTCTGGCATTATACAAACCAGACGAATCCATATTGTCCATGGATATAGGGGTGTTAACTACCCCAGAACAGTACCAAAGAAGAAAGTTCAGAACAATTACCATGAAAGTATTTATAGAAAGACATGGGGAAGCTATATTAAGACTAATAACATTGCAGATCCTCCTCTGGATTTTATCAAAGATACTTAAATATTACAGAAGCACCAGATCATACATGGTAGCAATAATCAAGGCATGGATTAATGGTAGACATATAAATATGTAAGGTGAGATAAATTGTTGAGAACAACACAGTGAATAAACTTTCTGAGTAGCAGACCTAGCAATTGATTCAATATAATCTTATTTCATGTCAATGGAAAATGTTAAATCGAGAAGGTGCAAGGAGTCATTTTCCTGGAGGTGAGCATCAGCTATGCTGATAGATGACAAAAAGGGTTCTCTCAAACAAATATCTTATGATTAGTTTTGCGAGGGGGTTTGTAAACAGATTTTTACAGAACGTGTATTCATTGAATTTCTATTTAAACCTAAAATGTGTGAATTTATTTTAGAAATAAATATCCTCTACTATATAAACAAAACAATAAGTTAAGACTTGAAGAAGGAATTTACTTGATCACTTGAAATAAATGTCACAAAAAATATATGTGAGAAACCTCAAAGAATCTAAATGAAAGATTATAAGAACACAAAAGGGACATTTTACAAAACAATGTGTCAAATGCATCATTTGCTCACTGTGACAAGACTGATGATAATTTTGACATAGTAAAAATACTACTCTCATCAAAGGAGAAAACAATTCACTAAGGTAAATGTTGAGAGAGTGTCTTAATTGCAAGGTGGTTTACAGTAAATAAGTGTCCTGGCTCTTACAACATTTCACCATTGCTTGGAGATCTATTATCACAGAGTAGGATATCTAATGGCAAAAATGATGGAAATAAAAACAAAAATAAGAAGAACCTAAATGAAATCAGTTAAATTATATATATATATATATATATATATATATATATATATATATATATATTGTTTAACTACTTGGTTTTTGGTCATAATAAAATTAGATCAGTACATAAATGTATTAAAAAGTCTTCCATACAATTATATTGTAAATCTTTTGAATATTCTTCATTTGTAAATGAGTTATTAGGTGGTTCAGGTGATTTACAAAAAATTATTGAGTTGCAATAACTGATTTTACCATTTTTACGGTAAAATCAGTTATTGCAAATCACCTGAATCGCATAATAACTCAGTTACAAATGAAGAATATATATATATATATATATATATATATATATATATATATATATATATATAAATTAAATTTAAAATTTCTACCATCTTTTGTTCATGTGTAGTCACATCAACATAACAAATTTAGTTCAATGAAGTCCTAAAGGATAAAATGCATCATATGATAACTTTTTCCCCACTTTGTCATACATTTTCTCTTAATATATCAAAGTTTATATATATATATATATATATATATATATATATATATATATATATAAAGATAAATGGTAAAAGAACATTAGCACTCCAACCATGAGACACATTTGAATTTATGATGGTGATTTGTCAAAGAAAGTGACTTGATAATATCAGCCTGAGGATAACTCCCACCATGTGCCAGCATTCATTGCATGAAAACTATACCATGGGTTGATTCAAAGCTTGTGAGTAAAATTGGGTTAACAGAAATTCAGATATAAATAAAAATATATCTGCATAAAGACAATATGAATAAAGATGAAAAAACATTTTTTTGCCCACATGTTTTGTTTTCTGATGGACTTTATCAAGGCAAATGTAGGGATTTTATTTTTCAACATGACCATAAATCTTTTTTAAATTAAAAGAAAACAGTCAATTCAAAACCTGTGACAGAGAGAGGAGTCTAACACACACACACACACACACACACACACATGTTTAAAGGGTTAAAAATTCCTAGCACCTGAAGAAGGCCGAAACATCGTAAATCTGGCAATATTTTTTTTTTTTATTAAAATTGGAATAAATTGAACAGTGAAATTAAACCAGCACATTTTGTTTACCGGTGGCAAAATCTTATCTGGGGTATAAGTTGTGCCCATTGAATCTGGGTGATCAGAAGACAATGGAAATGAATGAATTAATTCTTAGCAAGTAAACATTGAAATAGAGCTGAGTAAGCTAGAAAGACCTTTGGAGTTCACATGATTTGGGCTGAAGCAGCCAGAACTCTGTGATAACTGCGTGATGGCCTATAACCCTCTAAGTTTCCTATATAAATGTGTAGTCATGCTGACGAGTCAGACCACAACCGTGTTAGCATGCGGTTAAGTAAGATTGGGTCTCTCCAATGGAGTGGGGTTGCTGACAACTCTGACCAAACAACCTCCTAACCGCAGATGTCTTTGTATGAAAAAGGAAAGTAAAATATATTTTATATTTTACTTACATTTGAGTCTGGTCCTATTGTTTCAGACAGTGACAACGAAAGGACAAGGAAGAAGAAGAAATGATTATGTGAAACTGATTTTTGTGAAATCAAATTGAATGGTTCCTGATAAAGTGATTTATGATTTGAAAAGTTTACTCATTGCCCTGAATTTGTTGCGGATTTTAGAAATTTAATAGTCGCCAAAGAACTTTGAAAAGTATTGTTGTCAGATCACACTGAAAAACCGCTGTTTATATGAAACTTAAGGTTCATCACCAGCCTGACAAGATCGAAATTGCATCAACCATCACTTGTACCAGCACCTTTGAAAGGCACCATGGTCCCAGCGTTTTATTTGAAAAGAATTGTCTCCATCAAAAAAGTCTGGAGAACATTTTTGAAAAGAGTTATATATCTTCTGAGATGATTTAACAACAAGTTAACCATACACAAATTCTCTCTGTCTAGAATCCAGTGTGTGAGTTGTTATGCTAAAAACTTACTTTCTGTAACCCTTTTCTTTTTCTATTATTCTTTTCTTACATATAAAACACATTAACAGTGCAACCATTGAACAGTTGTTTGTCTGGCTTTCTGTAGATTTTTTTTTTCTTTTTATTTCTGTTTGCTGCATTCTAAATTGTTTAATACAGGCTCCTCAGCTGTGTCTACATCTTCAGTCGACTGTGAATGAACAACACTTCTGCTTTCTGGATCAAATAATCACAACGTGGACAGGAAGCAGGAGTAAACCAGCGGACCAGTCAAATAATCCCGGATGCTCAGGGAACCTTTGGCGAATTCCTTAAGTTCAATTAGGACTGAATAGACACCTCAATGCAAAGAGGAAGACACCGGAGATTGAGGGGCTAGGGTGGAAGAGTTAGATCTGGTGCACATTGACCAGAATAGGCCCATGAAGAGGAAGTGTTAAAAACCTATTATTTAAAATAAATAAATAGATAAATAAGGTATCTAGTCAAGATAAAAAAGAATTTAAAAAACTTCAAAAACAATAACATTTACTCATGTAAACTATTTCCATAGTTTACCTTGACTTTCACAGTTAGCCTAAAGTATATTTACGAGCATTCTAAAATTTAAAAATTTTAAAACCCTAATGATATCCTTACTTATGTTTATAAATAGATGTTGCAAAATAAAATCCTTACATTTTCCTTGATAAAGTCCATTAGAGGATGAAACACATTGGTAAAGAAAACTTTTCTTTTTGTCTGTCAACCTGTCCGTCTGTCTGTCTGTGTCTCTCTCTGTATATATGTGTGTGTGTGTGTATATATATATATATACTAAATGATAAATATTTCTAGTCTGCATTTGTATCTTCTGCACAATGTACATATCTACCAGATGGGATTTTCTCTCAGTTCAACAAGATCTGTTATCTTCTTTTATATGCATGCACATGTTATTGCATGTATTTATCTGTCAGTTTATTCAATTATATCTCAATTAGTAGATCATTAAATTACTTATCAACCAATGTACTCACCCATTTAGGTTTCTGCTTGTAATAATACATTCATAGATGGCTGTTTATATGAATGCATGTATTTATCAACTTGCTTATTCAACCATATCAGAATCAATATATCTCTTAAATGAATAATTTATTCTTTCTATCCATCTAACCAATGTAGTCAATATTCATACAGTCAAAATAAATACAATGGTAAGTTGAACAAACAGTCTTTATCCTGATGGTTAATAATGTTATTTTGTACTAATTTAGCTATGAAAGATATGAGCATAAACTTTCTTCATTTTGTTCCAATGTCAGTTATTTGATACCTAATCTCCTAATTGATATCCTGTGAGGAGATGGAATTAAAACACTGGTACTGAAGTCTTGTCTGTATAATCCAAGTCTTTGTACAAACATCAACTCCCAAAGAAGATTGAGATCTTCTTTAGAAAGAAGTGACTGAAAACAAAAAAAACATCCATTTATGCTTTCTTCTGTCATGAATGCTTTTAACTATTGGACTTACATGGTCAAATCTTATGTTACTGGCAAAATATTCTTCTAGGATGGTCTTACTATTCAGCTATTAATACTTTAAAGGATACCTTATAATAAAACTGATTTTTTCTTTGCAAGCAACACTAAAACAATGTACACAGCTTTTTTTTTTAATTAATTTTCTATCAGATGTTTTCAGGAAATCTAACATTTTTAAACAAAGAATAGAGTCTTCTGAACAGTTATTGTTTGTCTTTTTATTCCTTTAAAACTTAGCTAATCACCCACATTAAATGTTGTTGAAAAATGCAGCTGTTGAAGAGGACATTTTCAACATGTTCCTTTATGATGGGTTCAAGATTCTCAGCAGAATGGAAGTCAGGTGAATTTCCTAATCACCTTGCTAAATTTCTTATTTTTAGCAAGGGGAGAGGGAAATAAATCTAAGCTTTGTCAGTTTGTCAATGGTTTGGATTGATTTATGAAATTCATTTCTCCACTGCTCAGTCAGCAATCAAATTCCATAAATATCTAGAAAATCTCAGATGATGACTGTCAATACCAATAAGATCCATCCAAAATAGTATACACTCTTGAAGTAAAATATCAAACAACAAAAACCACTGATTTTATTATGAAACAC
The DNA here is from genome assembly GCA_037127315.1 of Ascarosepion bandense. Classification (NCBI taxonomy): domain Eukaryota; kingdom Metazoa; phylum Mollusca; class Cephalopoda; order Sepiida; family Sepiidae; genus Ascarosepion; species Ascarosepion bandense. The sequence goes on along the minus strand of JBBBDQ010000768.1, from coordinate 2,530,673 downwards.
ACTTTACAATAATGATTATAATCTCACTGCTGATCTAACATCAATTTTTTATAAGAAAGAAAATATTTTTTCTTGGGATTTCAAATCAAATTAAACAAAAGTTTCCACATTTCAAGACAAATAAAGCAACACATTTTTAAAATCTAAGTAGAAAACTGAAAACTATATATTGTTAAAGGCATTTTTAAAACAAATTAGCAACAATCTACCTGCTTATTCTAGTTTGTTACCATCAGAATCTCTGCCTGGCTTATTTTTCTTTCGGAATTAATTTCAGTTGCAAAAAAGAGGTTAGTTCAATTAAAACGAAATGATCTGCAGAAAAAAGGTCTTTCTAAAACAATCATATCTCTTGGCAGTGCATCTTTTACTAGTATTAGAACAACTTTCTATTGGAAAATTATATATTCTGTTTGCTATAACTGAAACAAATCTAAGAAACTAAAATATGAAAGCAAATCATTTCTTATTAAAACCAAGTAGTAAGAGGACCAAAACTGTCATAATGGAATAGGAAATGTATCAAGGATTAAAGTGTGAGCTACTATACTGTTGACAAATTAGAAAAGTCTCAGATTGGCTTGATGAGGATAAATTGGTGATGAAAACAGAAGGTTACTTAGTATTTTTAATTGCTGAACAAAACAAGAAAATAAAATCTAAGTTTTATTTTAAATGTTGTCATTGGCAGGCAGGGACATATTTCTGAGGGTTGTTAGATATTATCCAAATATGAGTTATCATTGACTCCAATTAATGGAAAACAAACAAATGTAAAAATAAAAAAGCAACTAAAACAGATATTCCAAATCGTTGGAAAAAAACTGGTAAGAAGTTGCTGATGAGGGTATTAGGAAAAACAAGAAGTAATTACTTTAAGAAAAAATTACTTGCTAAACTTACTTATCTTTGGGGATAACAGGGTTTAGTAAGTAAATATAGTTCAGATTGTTATCTTTTGAGTAAAAATATAAATTAGTTTTAACTGCTACTAATTTACTTGCTCAGTCAAAAATATAGCAATATATATATATATATATATATATATATATATATATATATATATGGATAAGATGGAATTTTTCTTAAAATTCTTATATCTGGTTAAATTTAGTAAGATGGGCTGGAACAAAAACTTTTCAGCACCCTTTCATCTGTGTGTGTGTATGTTAGTTGAGAAAATAAATATTCAAAACATTCTGTAACATCAAGTTTGCTGCATTATTTACCTACACATCTAATATTTACATCAAAATTACATCACATACAGAATTCATTTTCACACTAGTAAATTTGAGCAATGTATTTATATACATTATATATTAACAGAAAAAAGTATTCAGTATCTATTCATAAAACAGTAAATTAATATCAAAGAATAATGTAAATTTCTAGGTGATTGGTTCTAAATAGCTGTAGGATTTACTAGAATGTACAAAGTAATAATTAATAGTCTTAGGATGATGACATGTGTATCAGCTGACTGCTAAATATCATTGCAGTAGCAACCATAATGCTTAAAGCTAAGGTACATTCTATAGAACGCCAGAGAAACTGTAGTGTTTGGCTATTATAAAAGTACAGGGTGGGTTGAAAACTTATCTATCTATTATTTAGTTGAGCTACCTTGGACATTCATGATTCTATCACACCAACAATCATGGTCCTGCATCAAGGTTGGAAGGTTATTAGGGTGATATTCTGTGTCCTGCAAATGCATAAGATTGTAGAAATATCAGGGTTGGGTCTATAGAGCTGTGATTTAGTTAGATGCTTTTTCCAAGAGATGTTAAATATAGCTCTCAGTATCTGAGTGTAGGTTCCATTAGTCTTAGACTCTAGGGTTTTAATTAATGTTTAAGCTGTGGAACCATAGATTGTAACAGCCTAAACAGTGGTGCAAAACAATCTCCAATTGAGGTTGTCTGATAGATCAGATTTCCAGATTATATCCATTTTATTTAAGGAAGCTCAGCCTTACCTATGTGAATTTTCACATCCTTTTTAATAGAATTTATTTTGCTTTCTAGGTATATAAAAAAATGACAGATTTTATTGATTTACCTGAAACTGTATTGAGCCTTGCTGACTGAAGCTTATAACTTTTGTTAATATGTCATTTGCCTGAAACAAAATATATTATAATCCATATAGAGGTAAAATTTCATTGTTAATTTGTTTTTATTTCAGAGTGACAAATGGCACAAATTCTGACACTGCATGAATGTGTGGCAGAGGTTGTGGTGCAGTGTTTATGGACATCATGCTCCAGTAGATGCCAAAACCATAAAAAATTGTTATTTCAAGCTGATGAGTATAGAATCTGTTGTAGATATTCACTGAAACAGTCATCTTTTGACATCCTGATTAGAAGAATATGTGAAAAAAGTACAAGAAATGATGAAGTCAGCTGAGAATATACCCAGATGATTACAAGTTAAATTACTAATTTCTGTTTTTATTTCAGAGTAACAAGTGTAGTTCAGAATGGCACAATGCCTGTCACTGTATAAGCATGTTCAACTAGCAACCTATTACAAAGTGTAACAGTCTGTGGCACAGTGTTCATGAACCTTGTGCTTCAGTTCAAAAACCATCAGAAATTGTCATTCCAAGCTGATGAGAACAAGATCTGTGGTAGATACCCACAGAAACAATGTCTTTCAACAATTAGGGGAAAATGTGCAAAAGATAAGGGGAAATGTTCAAGGATATACCCAGATGATTACAAACATGAGTATACATCATTAGTGCCTAGGTAAAATTTTAACACTGTAGTGAGCCTCTATTATTATACTGTCCAAAATATGTTTTATGAAAATTGACCAATAATTAATAAATTTAATTCCACCCATCCTGTAGATAAAGAACCATTAATAAAGAGTTACAATATCATTCATGTACCATTCATTCAAAGATTTATAAATAAAGGGAATGTGGTTTGACAGTGAAAGAATTTCAACCATGTTACAAGCAGGATTATAAAAATGATGAAGCAGCAGCCAAGGATTAGAGTCAGTAGAAGATCTCCCAGTATCAAAGTAAACAGCAACAAACTCCAAGCTTGCAATCTTGTACTACATAAAAAGCACCACTTCTGAAGAAATCAAATGTAGAAGTACATTTGATATTTGCTAAGGAGCAGTTATGAAAGTCTGATACATACTGGAATAATATACTTTGTTTTGCTAAAGAAAATAAAGTTATTTGGATTCAAGTCCCTTCATGTTTGGAAAAAGAAGAAAAAAGAATTAAATTCCAATAACACAATATCATGGTATGGGTCAGTTTTTCATTACATGGTACAAGACAACTTCAAATAATCAAATCTAAAACTCTTAAATACAAGAGATATTTTTTAAATAACAGCAAAAATCTAAAAAAATATATAACAGCAAACACTAAAAAAAAAAAGATAGTTAAACAAAAAATATTTTTGTAAAATTGAAAAATATCAAAATATAAATGGAAATATGAAAATCTACAAAAAGCTCTATTATAGAGAAGATTATGTTTCATAAAAGGTATTTTTTTAAAATAATAAAAATCAAATGAACTGAATTATCATGAATATTCATTACTATAAATTAAAAGTATCAAGCAAACATTAACTGGCTTTTCAGAAACTTAGTAGATATGATAACATTTTTAGGATATCAATCTACATAGCTGGAGAATAGTTAATGATAACAATAATAAAAAAGTTTGTCTTTTTCTTCTAAATATAATTCTTTTTCTGAAAATGATAAGCTCAAATCTAAGATATGATGACTACTCAACTACCTTTAAGTTCTTGAAGAGTCAAGTAGGTAATGATATAACCTATATATATATATATATATCTCGGTCATTCAGTAATGAATTAGAGCATTCTCACTACTGACATATAATACATCATACGCTAAAAGTCTGCCTCCTTCTATCAAGCACCCATAGCTCTGACGCCAATTTGGTCGGGTTTCAATTCTGAGTGAAAGCAATCGAATGTCTAACCGTACTGATGAGCTGTGATACAGCAAAACAGATGTCTGCGAATGACTATATGTGTGTGCATGTGTGTGTGTGAATGAATATGAATAAATATACATATACACACATGTACATGCACATACTTTTCTGGTTTTAATAAAACAGTGATCAATGTAATATAACAGAGCTATTAAGTATATATTAATAAATATACATATTACCTTAAGTCTATAGCATAACTTGGAGTTTTATTCACTATACATACAATATATATATATATATATATATATATATATATATACACAAATTCTTAATTAGATGTTAGTGAAAGAAGAAATGTTTCTGCACAACAAAATGTCAGGCTCTTGCTTAAGTAGATGATGTCATACTTAATTAAAGATAGAGACTAAAACAGACAAACTTCAAGAAGTCTCTAACCTTTAACCTTACAACCTCTGAAGATAAGTAGAGATTCACAAAACAATAATTTTCTGTTTTTAATTATAAATAAAAAGTTTAAAAACAAAACAAAAAAAAAACAACACATTTCCCTGTTTTTTTTTCATTTCAAGTCTCTATCCCTCTTTAACCTTATATAGGGATATAATTAATCATTATTGTTTTCCTCCCATTTTATATACAATAGCAACATATTCTTTGACAATCTACCATAAAAATATAAAATAAAATATAAAATAAATAATCTTACTTAAGATTAAAATTACTTAACAATGCCTCATACTCTAGGAATTAATACATTTAAAAAAGGGGCCAGTCACATGATTGAATGAACTTGTATTAAAATTAAGAATTTTATTTTCAAATGTAAACAATTGTATAATTCAATAATAAAAACAGAAACCACTATATCTCATTAAAGTTGACTTGGAGTATTAAATGTGTTTCTGTAATTAAGACAGAAAATAGAAAAAAAATCCTTATTTCAAGAGTGTGCTGAATTTAACCAGTAACAGCAGAATAGTATTGTTATAATAAATTATTATGGCAGAGCAGTCAAACAAATCACTTTTTAAACAGTTCTAATTTTACAGAGAAATTGGTAATTGAAATTATGTATATCCTCTTGGAATTTTGGCAAACTACTAACTTTAGGATGAGTCTTCATTTGTTCAAAGTTCAAATAGTAGATGAATATAAATCCATATATTACCTAACCAAAAATTTTATTTAATCCACCTGCAGCCCACTTTTCATTATGACACAAGAAGCAATTTAGAGCATATTACTCAAAATTTCTGGAGTGTGTGTGGAAGATCAGTTCCAAAAAGTTCACATTCATTCTATTTGAAGGACTTTAGTTTCTTATTTGGATAAAAAAAAGTTTACATTATTTACACTGTTCAGACTGTTGTCCTCATCTTTATTTCTGTGTTTATGACGTTTCAGCCTTTGTACGCTCTAGCCTTCTTCAGGTGCTAAAAGTCTTGAACTGAACTCTTTATTTTGATTACTGGGGTTTATCAAGCCTAGTGGATAGTTCTAGTGACCTGACCCAAAGTGTTGTGTGTTCAATACCTGGCTACAGAAGTGGGGAACAAATAACTAAGAGAGTTGAGTTAAAGGGAGATAACTACATGGCATCCAGAAGTAGCATTGCATATGAAATTAGTATGATATATCCCAATGATTCGAATAAAGGGTTTGGTTCAAAATTCCTAGCACCTGAAGGAGGCCAGAGCATACAACAATAAAGATGAGGGTAACAGTTTGAACTGTGTAAATAATGTAAATACTACCTCATCTCAGAAGTATAAACAATTAAAAAAAAATCTATTTCATGGAGGATAGACCTACTTGCTCTTCCTAACATACACAAACAAAAACAAGAAAGTTATTAAGTGACTCATGACCAAGTCAATAATTATGAGAAGGTGCTGAAGCCTGGTTCACTTTGGAAAATTTGTATTATGTTTGGTAACTGAAATACTAATTTTGGGAAGTAAGTTGAGCTGATAACTTTTCAGCATCCCTTGTATAATATTGATAATTATTTCTTAAAATGCTCAATTGATGTTTTCCATTGAAAAATAGTAATGCTAATGACATTAAAATAAAATAGTGGCACAAAATGTATGCACAGACATACACATTGCATTTTTGGTAATTGTGAAATTAACTGTGAAATTTAAAAGACTTAAACATAAAATGACTAAACATAAAAAAGTATACAAGTATTTTTGTTAATCAGAATGTCTCAGGCATCATATCTTGCCTTTCTCCAAGTGCTTATCATGCCTATTTTTTTGTAAAACAATCAAATGATGAAATATTACAGAGCAATGAAATAATGGATATAAGCATCAGTTGAGTATATGCAGTTTATCTGATGGCAATAAGTCCAATCACTGAGTCTTGATCAAAAATCTGCTAAAGCAAACCTCGCTGCCGAGCTTGAAAAGGACCTCCAATCTGTGGTGGACTGGGGTAAGAAATGGCTCGTAAATTTTAATGCTTTCAAAACAAAGTTGCTATCTAATAACCACCACAGACAATCATTCCTCCCGCCCATTAACATGGCTTCCCTGTGTCTCTTCTACAAATACTTTCACGGCTTCTGCTCCGATGAACTTACTGGTACCCCCTCTATATGAATTTCCTCAAGCCACAAAATTAGCAACTAGGTCCCACCCTTTTACTGTGAAACCAATAAATTGTAAATGCAAATTCTACTCCAGCAGCTTCTTTTCTCGCACTTCCCGCCTGTGGAATTCCCTTCTGTATACTTGCTTTCTTGACAGCTATAATCTCCAAGAATTTAAATGTGAAGTCAATAGTCATCTCCTATCTCACTAACTTACATCCTCTATCTCATGCTTTTTTTTCCGTCCACCCCACTCTCATCAGTATTCTCTTCCTTCTCCTACTCTCTTCCTGACACCCCCTGCAACCTCTCACTCCTTCTCATAACATTCCTACTATGTAACTCCCTGCACAAGAGTGGCAGTAAAATGCCTTGCTTGGGACGACACAATTATAAAAAAAAAAATAGCTTGGTTGAGTGCAATCAGGGAATCACTTGCCACTAAAACTAAATGTGAACCAAAAGATAGAGTACAGAGTGCATGCATACATCAATTATAAAATTTAATAAAAAAAGGAAAAATAATGGAGATAATTTTACAGGGTTTATGGGAAAACTTAGATGAACAAATTTTTATTTAAATACATCAGAATGCTTCTACATGGGCTCCATTGGTCACACATATCACAACTAGACAATGTTCAATTTCTAGCCACGTGTGCTATCTCATCATTGGCACATTCTTTTCTTGGGGTCATTAATAGTAAGTTCAATAGGTTAGACAAAGTAAAACTGGCAGCTGCTCTCAAAAATGACCTCAAATCAGTTGTTAACTGGGATAAGAAATGGCTTAATTTTAATACCTTTAAAATGAAACCACTATTTTTTTAAAAATCATCATAGTGAACCATTTTTGTCTTCCATGAGTATGGCTTATGCTAACCTCCAGGGGAGCAAATCATTGTTTTCCAATGACATGAAGTGGAGTGATTATATTGAATCAAGTGCTATGTTAACAGCTAAGAAAGTTCATTCATTGTGTCATGCCAGACAATTATTCTCACCAGAATCTACTTTTCACATTTATAAATCTACCATACATCTGGGCATTGAATATTGCTACTACATCTGGTTTAGTGCTTTTGCTATATATTTCAAGATTCTTGACCAAATCCAAAAAATCTGCTATGTTATCAGTCCTGTACATTTCCTATAAATATTTTCATGGCAATTGTTTGAATGAGTTCTCCTCCTTGGTACCTTGACTACATGAATTTAGATTGGTGACTAGGTCACATCATTTTATTGTTGAAATAGCAAGTAACCATAAATTCTATTCTAATAGTTTCTTTTCTTGCAATTCTCGCCTGTCGGACTCTTCCAGTTTCTTACTTTCCTGCCAGCTAAGATCTTTAAAAATTTAAATGCAACATCAATCATCATCATCTATCTTTCTAAATCCTGTTCAATTATTGTCCTTTCTCCCCAATAAAGTTTTCTCATTCTCTTTCACTCCCAATGACCCATGGTATCTTAGTGGCATTATCACCTTGCTTGTGGTGAAATGATTAAAACAAATTTGTGTAAATTAGCATTCATTAGATCTTTCTCTAAGCAAGTCATTTATCATAATTAAAAAATACTGTTTTTTTTTTTAACTTTTTAAAAGGCGGGGGAATTCTGTTCAAAATATAAATACTGTATTAAATTGATTCCAAGATTTTTAAAAAGTTATAACTACTTTGATTTTATTTAAAAATGTCAAGTTTTAAACTGTGCCCACATCATTGATAACAATGTAGTACTGATGTTGCCCCTTTTTTCCCAAATCCGAATTTCCCACATTTTTTAAACAGTTTTTTTAAAAATTTACTTTTTGCACTCTTTTCTCTAGTAACTAAACCATTAATAAAGGATTCAGAAATAGCTGTCATTATGACACATTTGTTTAACTGAATTTTATATACCTGGAGATATGTTAATAAAATAAAGTCATTTAAATAAATTAATAAATAACCTAAAAATGACTATATTCTTTATTTAAGATAAATAGTTATCATCTCCCTATATTTCTGTACACAGAACTGAAAAGGGCAACATCAGTAGGACATAGTTATCAATGACATGTACTATTCCCAATTTGACATCTGTAAATAAAAATAAGTACAGATAACTCTTTAAAACGTCAGGGATCAATTTAACACTGTATTTATTTTATGAACAGGATCAACTTCTAAAATATCAATATATTTCAATTTTGAAAAATGTGCTCATGAGAATGTCTAATGAATGGTAATCTATAAAATTATCCTCCCCACCTCAAATTTTACCCTATTTTTTTTACAAGCATATCAGTAGTACTAATATTTCATCAGTTTTCTTTAACATCTTACCATATGCTTAACAAATTTGCTTTTATTCTTTGTACTTTGAAATTGCCTCGTGAATAAATTTTTTTATTTACTCAACTGATACATAATTTCAATAGACATATTGGAAAACATGTTAACAACATAATTTCTAAAATGATTCCTTGGTTCTAATATACAATTTTATAAATTTTGATAAAAATTTTTCTAAACAAAGTTTTCTCAGATTTCTAGAAAATTTGTTTATAATCAATGGCAACAAACAAAAAACTGTTTTTTTTTAAAAAATAAAACAAGATTTCATTAGAAAATTAAATTGTTAGTCCAGAGTTTATCATGAAAAAAAAAATGGTTGCTTTCCAAACAGCGTATAAAATGTCTCAAGAGAAGAAATTTGTATCTTCATGCATTCTGTTTGAAGTGATTAATCGCTGGCCTGATTTGTACTTCCTTTACTCTACCACTGCCATGCCAATTCTGATCCGATAAGAATTCACATTTGTTTTGCTAAGCTAAGGAAAGATAAGAATGTAATCTGTCTGTATTCTATGGAGACCAATCATTCTTGTGATGGAATCTACAATTTCTTTCTTTTCTTTTAGATTTTTTCTTCTTTGTTTATCAAACTTGATTCCTTAAAACATTTGTTTCTTACTACAGGCATTCCAGATGGCCATGCCTCTAGGGTAACACTTGCCTGGTATAGGCATACCAAAAGTCTAAGAAAATGACCAGCTTGTAAAGAATAACCATTTGGGATTTGAAAAATGAGTAAGTCAACAAACAAAAACAAATGTAATCATTTCATGATTGATTTATAATTATTCACCGCTACTATTTATCTAGTAAAGCAGTAAAATTCATTTTAACCCCATTTATCATTCCAATTATTACTGTGCCTCTTTGGTCTCACTCTCTAAGCCAACCTCAAGTGGAACAACTACATTGAATTAATAGCTACATCTACTGCTAAAAAGATTGGGTCACTGTGTTGGGCTAGGAGTTTTTTTTTGTTTTTTTTTTTGTCAGAATCCATCTTGCACATTTATAAATCTACCATTCATCCATGTATTGAATACTGTTACCATATCTGGTTGTGCTCCTGCTATTCATCTTAGGGTTCTTGACAAAATCCAAAGGAGGATCTGCAATCTAATTGATCCTGATATAACAGCTCAACTTCAGTCACTTTCTCACCGACGGGATGTGGCTTCCTTCTGTCTTTTCTAAAAATATTTTCACAGCTTCTACTCTGACAAGTTTCTCTCCCTGGTGCCCTAACCACATGAATTTACTCATGCTACTAGATTGGCAACTAAGTCCCACAATTTTGCCATTAAAATAGTCAAATGTAACCACCACTTCTACTCTATTAATTTCTTTTCTTGCTCTTCCCACCTGTAAAAATCCCTTCAATATACTTGCTCACCTGATAGCTACAAGCACCAAAAGTTTAAATGCAAAGTCAAGTACCATCTTTTATGTCCTTAAGTCACATCTTTCTCTTATCTTTTCTTCAACACCCCCAGTAACTTGTTCCTTTTTCTTTCCTTTTTTTCTCACTGTAACCCCCTGTGCACCTGTGGTGGTGCTACTTTGCTTGGGGTGAAACAATTACAAAAACACTTTTTAAAAATATCTTGTTTGCTATAGTGAATATATTCAGTCAGTCAGTTAAGTGCCATATGTGATACATGCTTGGGCGATCATGTCTCGAAAGAGACATGACTGACTGGGCAGAAGATTATCCCACAGTACGTTGCCATTGCTTTCTGCGGTAGACTGGTTGCTGACCAAGGCTATAGAACCCAATCTGTCCTGCTATTTAACCCATAACTGGAAGGAATAGATGGATTAATACCTTTCGCAAGGGTATTTGCACGTAAGTGAATACAATGGATTCAACTGGAATTCGAACTCGGCTCCTCGGTTTCTCGTTCCGAGCCGATATCCACTGTACCACAGAGCACATCCGCTATATATTCACTTAAGATAAATTAGTTTCAAAATTTCAAGAAATATACCACTCCCGTTTACAGTTCAGGATTATGCAAATATTATACTATCAAAATCTAAACTCCATTATTTTAAATTTTTTAATGCTATAATGTATTCAAGGCAGTTGGTGACTGTAAAAGTGGTTATTATGAAGTAATTGAATGATATGAATGCAAGAGGAGGTGGTAGCAAGTAAAGATTATGAGGAAAAAGAGGATAGATTGATTTGAAAAGATTAAGATTGTAGTATTTAGGAAAGCATCTATGTGGGAGTCCATTCCACAAAGTAGCAGGTTTACATTTCAGAACTTGTTCATTTATTTTTTTTTTTTAAATCTTTTTCCTTTCTTTTCAAAATAATCTCAGGCAAGAGACTGATTCAATCTTGTGTAATTGGGGGTGAGAGCTAATGCTTTTTTAGTGGTATATCAATGTTTACTAACTTCAATCTACTACTTAAGCCATTGGTTTGAAAGTCTTGGGTTGCTGAAACCCATTAACTGAAAACACTTTACTTAATTAAAGTGCTAGGTTGTTTTCATTAGCAACTTATTGTAATATGTTCTAAAAAAGTTCAATTATTTTTTTAAAGCATAGAAGATAGGAGTTAAATTATTAAAAAAATATTAAAGAAAATCTTTGTAAGATTAAGATTTATATGCTAACATTTATATTCTTGCTAAATAACTCAATTAACCAAATTCAATTTGTTAACTGATTTAAGATTCATAACCAGTTTTCATTCTAGATGTATATAAATACATTATGTTTGGTATTTACTAAATGAAATATAAATGCTTGTTGGATTAAAAAATATGATGAAAATTAAAAACATGCTAAAATATTAAAAATGATATATAAATGCTGTTACCCTAAAAGGATTACTGCATGAGTAATCAACAAAACAGATGTTGGGAATAACAGTATATCAACATATACAAGACTCACACACTGCATGAATTAGATACATTGCTATATAACTGCTAGTCAGTATAACCAGTCTACTCTTCCCTTTCCACCAATAGTGTCCATGTATTTAAGAGGATAGAAACATACTATTACTGTATATAGGTAGGTATGCAACAATAAATATGGATGAAGTGTCATTGGAATACTTTTTCCCCTACTTATTCCAAGCCAAATTATAGAGACAAGTTAAATAGCAAGAATTATTGTTTCTACAATGTTTAAATAAATGAAAAAACAGCAGTATGAAAAACAAACTAAGATACTGTTGACATTATTTACTATTTTTGCATTCTTGTTTTACTCTATCTGATTTTGATAATTGTGATGAATCCTATCAGATCTGATTTTGAATGTTCACTGATTTTTATAGTAAAGTTCACTTAATACAAAGCTTGAGAACCACTCAAGGTAGAGGATAACTGTTCAAATAGTTGTTATGAATTAATTAGGTATGTGTTATGAATGAAAGAAGAGGTAGAAAGAAATGGAGTTTATGAGGAGAGGCAACAAGCAACTCTTAATTTGAAAACGCTAAGAATGTAGTTATGAAACAAGTATTTACAAATGAATCTGTTCCACAAAATAGCAGTTCTTACACTGGAACTTTCTTCTTACATTCGTAATACAGAAGAAATGAAAATGATTCAACTCTATGGAAATAGCATGGCATGTCCGAGCCGCAAAAGCCTGAACTGGTTGAACTAAAGAATTTGCCTTGGAAATAATGATAGAGTAGGGACAAGACTGACTTGCAAAATGTGTATAAGAGAAAAGTATTATCATTGATTCAAGCTTTCGACAAAATATTAAAAAATTTTTTTCTTATATATTCTATTAGTAAGGAGTAAGTTCCACTCAGATAGCTTCTTCTCAAGAATTGTTGCTCTGCGAAACAAAATCCCAGCCAGATGCTTTTCTAACCACTATAATCTTAATCTCTTCAAGTTCAGAGTTAACCATTATCTTTTACCCATATCCTCATAAACTCTGCTCTTTACTTTTTACCACTCACACAAATGCATTCAATTATATCTACGTTGAGTGACTCTTGGGCCTTATATAGTGTAAAATATTAGTAAAAGAAAAAATCAAGAAAATATACATTTTATTAACATAGTATTCTTTTACTTTTAATCAATAAGCTTGGTTTGTTTTATCATAATTCAAAATGTCTCTCATTGAAAATAGAATATTTTATTTTAACAAACAATAAAGTGTATTTTTCTATTTTTTTTTCAACTTTTATATAATTTTTACTGTATTGTGTTATCTCTCTTGCACTGGTGATACTAGGTGGCAGTGTCTTTGTTATGACACTGTGAATCTAGCAGGTTTAAAGATTAACTGTAAAATAGCAAAGTATGGTAAATTGCATCATTTCTGATTATATTTAAACTTGTCTTGTATTAATTCACAAATATGATGTCCATCAATTTCAAAGCCTTATTGAGGCATTTAACTTAGTATGCTGTTTTTATTCGTGCATAGTGGGTGCAACAAAACTTTTTAATTGAATTTATGACAATAAGTATTAAGAATAGAAATAAATGAAAGGTACTAATATTTTTATCTGTTAAGCAACTAATTAACTGATAAAACACACACACAAATGAGCATGTTTGAGTTCTAATGCTATCAAATACTAACCCATTTACTGTATCACCTATCATTCATAATAGCAATGGCAGATATTCCAGCCTTCTGCAGTTAATGGATTAATCTACACTGTTTATTGCTGGTTGGATTACTTGAGCACATTTTGCCATTGATACTTTTGTCCACAAACTGAAACATTGCTGTGTGATAAACCAAAAAGAGACGCTCAAAGAGCAAATTGAGCACAGTTTATAGATTATAAAATTTGAAGTATTTATGAGGAAGACAATATAATTGTTTGATTTTAAATCATTTTAAAAGTCCTTGAGTAATATACTTTTTTCAATATTCTATTCACAATCTTCTTTTATGTGAGTAATGTAACTTATCAGTGGGGAAAATAGAATTGGTAAGCAAAGTTCAAATTCCAGCCAAGTCACTTTTGTACTAATATCCTTGCAAAAGGCATTAATTCATGGATGTGATTAAATAATAGTGTAAACTGTTTTTGTAGGCTTGAGTGGCAGCCAGTATAGTAGAAGGATAACTAAATTCAAAAACATGGAGAAGATAACAAGAAACCAATCCACTATACTTCCCAGAAAGTTGTGGTGATTAACAGATAATAAAGAAAACAAATCCACAGAGAGTCTTGATTACCTGTTCTGAAGGAAAATGGTATTAAAAAATAATACTACAAATCTGAAAGTTTCTAATCCATTCCAAACACAAAAACAGAATTTATCAACAGTTGTTTATAAATAGTATTTGGGTCCAGCATGATTACACTGCAACTGTACATATTAGTTCAGGCACCTTAGCATGGGGTTGGTGAGGCTAATTTGGCTGACCATAACTACTGAATAGTGAGTTCAATCATCATTGGTTTCCTATATCAAATTTGACATTAACCTAACATGAGTTAATGTTGTAAAATCAACCAACCTAACCAATTAGTCTACTAATGAGCATAGTTTATATTTGACAATACAATAGAAATGATGTTTTAAAATCTCTCTTATTGCTGAGTATTGAAGCTACTGAATTGAGATGCAACACAATGCATTCACAAATGCTATCATTAAATAATTGATGAGCACAAATTAAACATTAAAAAAGATTTTGTGCATCAATATCTGTCTAGCTATGCATTACTTTATTTCTTGCTTGCCTTTCTTTATTCTCATGTTTGTTTGGATTTCTTTCCTAACAGTTTTCTCTGTAAGAATAAGCATTTTTTTTTTTTTTTTTTTTTTTACTCAGTTATATATTCTAGCTTTTCAGAGTTTATATTCCTAATTCTCAATGGTATTATTGCATCTATTTCAATGTTACATACTCATTTTCTTTCCTTTTTTTTCTTGACATTTTCAAAAAGCTTCTTAATATAGTTCTGATGTCCAAGAAAGACCATTATATTTTTTTCTTTTTACTGGTCAATTCATTAGTTGCCCACTAATCTGTTTGGCTATAATTGTGATTTTAAAAAAAGTTACTTAAATTAAAAGAGAAAGCAATTTAATAAGATAAAAATGTATATATAGAAAGTGCTTTAATATCTAGATCATCCACAACAAATATATATCCAGGTGCTTAACCTTTCTTTGCAAATCTTCTATTATCAAAACATGGGATACTTACAAAAATGACAAAAAGAAAAAGAAACTAAATTAAATTGGCTAGACTATATTCCTAAAATACATATTAAAAACAATTTAATTCAAAAGTTGAAAATTTTACTAACCCTTTTCTTTTGTGTGTGTGTATAATTACAGCAACAGAAATATCACTAGTCCAATAATGTTCCAAAGGACAAAACACTAAAAAAATAAACTGTCATTAATTCTCATAACATGGTTCTGATATATAAAAAATTATAAATCATTTTTTCCATTATTGATCAATATAATAAAAATGACTGTCTTTTTGTTAACTCTTATAGAAAAAAATGGTACCAAATATCAAAGGTCAACTGATTTCCTATATTCTTCAGACAAAATTAAATATTTATGGCTACAAGTATTCATTACAAATAAGTCCATTCTTTTATGGCCTCCAGTAAGCCCACAAGGATAAATAACAATCAACAATATGTCTGTCTTCAATATGACACATGAAAACAGTTTAGTAAGCATGTTCACCTCATTTATGACAATTAACAAAAAGTTGTAAAAAGCTACCTTCAGATTAGCACTGTAGACCACTTAATAGTTTAGCCTTTTATTAACTTTAATAAAGTGTAAATGACTTATGAATGTAATTTTATAAGAGTTGTGTCACAATAAATAACTATTTGAAAATTAATCAAGCTTCTTTCATATTCTTTTTTTTTCTTTTTTAAATATCCAGGTTTTGAGTTTTGTTTTGTTTGTTTAGTAGCATATCAACTCTTTATGGGTCATTTAATGCTGAAATTTAATTTTCTTGGGAGCATTAATAATTACATTTACAAAAATGTATTGCTGGTAATTCTTTTTTTCCCCCAAAAAATGTATTGCTGGTATTTTTACTATGAAAATGTATTTTTATACTTTCATAGAGTTTTGACCCCAGTTTGGGGTTAACTTTTTACTCATTGTTGGGACCCTAACAGATGCAATCATGCCAGATCAGGGTGAACCTGAGAACTCTTCAAAACCTTGCTGCCAGATGTACATTATTGTTATCCAATTTTTAAATTGCTGCAATCCTTCCAAAGTAAGGAGTACAACAATTATG
This sequence comes from Ascarosepion bandense, assembly GCA_037127315.1. Lineage (NCBI taxonomy): Eukaryota > Metazoa > Mollusca > Cephalopoda > Sepiida > Sepiidae > Ascarosepion > Ascarosepion bandense. The sequence goes on along the minus strand of JBBBDQ010000768.1, from coordinate 2,514,512 downwards.
AGTAAGCAAATATAGTGCAGGTATAACTTGAGATAAGAGAATGTTTATACAAAGATGTATTAATAAGTCCATAGAGCATTACAAAACTTAATTATCTGCCCTTGAATCAGCTATAATTTATGCACATGTCAAAGGGTAAGAAATACATCACATGACAATCTGGCTAGAGACACAAAATATAAATCACACTGCCAGTTGGTATCAGTTCTTCAGAGCATCATCATATTCCAAATCTCCTGCACTCTTGACACAGTATATGACCAAGTCAACTCACCAGTGAGACTTTATTTTGCTTTCTTTTTCTATATCTTTTAATATGCATCTCAGTTTGCTGCATGTACTATTGTCTAATTCTAGTTTCTGTAACATGTATATACAATGATTTCTCTAAAAAATATGTCTTTGTTTTCATTCATGAACAATGAGTTAACATATCATTGATATAGAAATGGTATATTGGAATAGTAACGTATTTATCTCCACCAGAAATTCTAACAAAATTACTATTTGAATTCTAATTTAAAATTTTCACTGTATAATATTTGATCTATCATATTTGTATACATAAAACCCACTTTCCTTATTCAAAATATTAAAATTTTATAAATTGGCAATAACTGCACAAAAATAAACATGTTTTGAACTTAACCAAATAGAGATCATGAATAAAGTTAGTTACAATTTAAAAAAAACAAACATTTCCTGCAGAAATGGTAGGAGGGAGTATTATATGCTATCAAATATAGTAATATTCATCACTGTATTATGTGTAATGACTAAATCACTAACATCCTTGACAAAATGGAAGACCAAGCCAACTCACCAGTAAGACCTCATTTCATTTTCTTTTTCTATGTTTTGAAATATATATTCAGTTTACTGAATGAACTATTGTCAAATTCTAGTTTCTGTAAATATGTTTTCTCACAAACATACGTTAATTTTCACCCAACAATGAGTTACCATATCGAGGGGGCATAATAAAGTTATATTGGGATAGTAAGATAGATTTATCTCTACCAGCCATTGCAAAAGAATTACTTGTTGAGTTCTAATTTAAGATTTTCACTGTTTGATCAGTTGAATTATCATATTTAAGACACACTTTTCCAAAATATTAAAAATTTCATAAATTTATAATAAATGCATAAAAAAATATTTGTTTTGAACTAGATTAAACAAAAAACATGAATGAATGAAGTTCAAGGAACAATTTTTGTGGGGGGGGGGGGGTCCTATATACTACTAAATATAATATTTATCATTGAATAATATCTACCATTGTCATTATAAGGAAAGAGATAATAATACTGAAAAATAAAGTTATATAATCATCATCAGGATACAGACTTATTGATCAACCAACTGAAAATGTATTTTTATGAAAAATCATTTGTTTTTTGTCTATGTATATTTAACATTCTCATCAATACAGCAGTAGATAAATCATCCATTTTACAAAAATGATGGAAATGAAATGGGTTTCTGACAAAGTGATCCTTAACTTAAGGATCAACTTGGATTCTGACTATTTCAGTTTATTTCTTTCATTGTTTATTCTTAAAGTACTGGTTCAAAAGATTAACTGACATCTTGAAAGTGACATATGGTTTCTAAAGCTGAAGAGAAATATGATTACAAAACAGAAGCAAATCAATAGCAGAAAGACAAGGGAAAGAAGAAAAACAAATCTATAGAGTTTTCTAGTTGTGGATTTATTAAGACAATGAGAAAATAAAATGAAATATTTCAAATTTTGAAATAAATTAAAAAAGATGAAAATGTATGGTTCACTGAAGAAATATGTTTTGAAAATTTAAAGAAAGAAAAAAATGAAGCTCTAGTAACTGAAACTGTTTAAAGAATAACTATAAAAAATTAAAAGAAAATGAAATAATACAGAAGAAAAAGAGGTTAGAAAATAAAAGAATCAGAAATAGAAAAAATAGATATAAACATTTTTTATCTTTTGGTGAGGGGTTTTCTGGTGATTAGATGGATAATTGTGTCACTTCCAATTATTTTAAACCAAAAATGACTTTGTTTTAACTGAAAAAAGATTTTATTTCTTGACCCTCCCCTTCTTCAATAAGTGGATTGTTATCATTTTGAGAGAGAGTAAGATATTCAGAATAAATGGGAAGACAATGGTAAACGACAGTTGATAAATGGAAACTAACTGAAAGAGATAACAAGAAAAACTGATTGGTAGATTGAGAAATATGGACAGTAATAGATCTCAAATATATAGGAAGATAAATACAAATATACATAGCTACTTAACTTTTTAAAAAAAATTGTTTTCACCCCATGCAAGGCAGTAAAGCCACTAAGACACAAGGGAGTTAAAGGGTGTGGAAGAATTAGGAACAGAAATACTAATATAGAGAAGAAAGAGAAAAGAGTAATCAGGAGGACAGTAGATAGCAATTGACACTGTATTCAAATTTTTGCAAGATTAAAGTTGGCTGGAAAGCATGGAACTGGAAGGGAGTTCAACAAGCAAGAAAAGTGCAAGAGAAGAAACTGTTAGCATAGAACTTATGGCTACATCTAGCAAGCACAACTGTAAATTGAGGAGATCTTGATACCAGTCTAGAACTGTTCTTAAATTCATAAAGTCTCGGTACCAAAGTGAATAGCATATCCGAACAATTGCCATGAAAGTATTTATTTTAAGAAAAAGTGCAGAGAGTCAACCTTATGGTGGTGAAGCCAAGCCACAAGATCAGGACAAATAATATTGCTGATTCTTCTTTGGATCTTATCAAGGAGCTCAAGATAAATAGCAGGGGGCACCAGACCAATATTCTAAGCATAGATGAATGCTAGACTTATAGATATGTAAGATAGATTCTTAAGAGACAATTATCTTTCCCAACACAGTGAACTAATTTTTTTTTTATCAGCTGACCTAGCAATAGATTCAATATAGTATTTCCACTTCATGTCAGCAGAAAACATTAGCCCAAGACGGCACAACAAGTCACTCTCCTGGAGGTTAGCATCAGCCAAGATGAGAGGATCTGTCAGATTATTAATGGAGGTATAGTCTTGGAGACATTAAAAGTGACAAACTTTCATTTGCCCCAGTTAAGGATAGTCTTGAGGTTGTTTTGAATGTTAGCTACCATTCTGATCTTGTCGGATTGATCATCCTTTCTATCGAGACAAGAGTAAATGGTTGTGTCATCAGCATAGATTAGATGTGAATATTTGTATTTAAATTATATTTATGTTTGTATTTGGAGTTATGTGTGTGTGTGTGTGTGTGTGTGCGCGTGTAAAAATTTATTATTCCCACCCTAAATAAATGGACTGCTCCACTATCTATGTATGTCATATTGTTGTTGTCGTTGTTGTCTTCTTTGCTGATGGTGAGAAAGGAGAAGAGGTAAAAGAAAATAGCACACAAGAAGGCAAAGGAGAATAAATGTGTGACAGAAACTTATGTCTGGTTTGGCAGATTAAAATTTCTTTTGTCACATCTTGGCGATGTTGTCTCTATTTTCTGCTCCTATCTGACTGACTGATTTGACTTTTTTTTTATAGTAATTTACTTTTTCACATGTGTTTGTCAACTTCAGCTTTGCAGATTGATATTATTGATATATTGATATTATTTCTTTCATTGGTTAGAAAATTAATTTAACACATGATCATGAAATTTGGCTTTGTCTTTTTCTTTCCGTATGGGGTCAATCCTTTTTCCTATTTATCAAAATTTAGATTTTACACTGGATTGTGAATTTTTGTAAAAGTGAAGAAGAGATGAGAATGACTTAATTCTGTATTCACCACACACCCTTGCCTTTCCCCATCCTTGTACACACCTATAAAAACCAGATGTATACACATATATACAACAACAGTGCCAACATACATATACATAAGTGTCCACAAATACACACACACAAAGAGAGGGCCTATATTAAATTACATACATAATACAAAGTAGTTATATACATATACCAGCATATTTCATTTGGATTCTGATATCAATACATATATACATAAGTATACTCATCAATAAAGGATACAATCAATTACATCCCTAATATAAAATTAATGCTAATGGCATATCAAATACATGAGACCTTAACATCAATTTCTTCAATAACACATTACTCAATAAATCCCAGGCCTAAGTAATAAAATAACTTTTAGGCAAAATTTGATTATATTCATCAACATAGTCTCCTTCTAGAGTTATATACTGATTCCAATGCCTTTTTTGTAGAACAATTTGTCTTTAGCCTCAAAATATGCCTCTGTTTTCATATCACTTCTTCATTGGAGCCAAATCTCTTTCCCTGGTGCATTCTTTTGATGTCTGCAAACAGTCAGTAATAGCTGAGGGCCAGATCTGAAAAATAGGGTGGATGTGGAAGCAATTCGAAATGTGATTCATGTAGCTTTGCCATTGTTACTATCAACTTTTGACATGGTGTGTTGTCTTGATGTAAGATGACTTTTTCTTCTTTATTTGTGGCTGTTATTTTGCAATTTCTTCCTTCAAACACACCAATAGTGCTTTATAATACTTGCTATTGATGGTTCTTCCTTTCTCAAGGTAATCAATGAACAAAATACCTTGTGCATTCTAAAATACGGAGACCAAAACCTTGCCTGCTGATGTTTGGGTCTTTGGTTGCTTTGGACAACTTTCACCTGCTGCTGTCCACTCAGCTGACTGCTGATTTGATTCCGGAGTGAAGTGGTGGATCCATATTTCATCCATTGTCACATATTACGCAAAAACTTTTTGTTGCATTGATACAGTTGCAAATAATGCTCTGAATCGTCAACGCATTGTTGTTTTTTTTATCAACTGTGAGCAAATGCAGCATCCACTTTGAATACAGCTTTTTCATTGACAAATGTTCATGCAAAATGGTGAATACACTGCCTTCTGGTATGTTCAACTCCTCTGCTATCTCACATAACTTCAATTTACAATCGGCTAAAACGAGTTTTAGGATGCTTTTGGTATTTTCTGAGACACATTGCTAATTTTGGGCGACCTGAGTGTTCAGCATCATTTGAATCTGTACAATCATGTTTTGAGTCAGCATACCTCCTGTTAACAAAGCCGAGTCTAAACAACACTTATCAAGTCATTGCTTTGCTTGAACAGTATTTTTTCCATCAGAAAGCAATGCTTTATCAACACACAAAATTCAAATTCTTCCATTGTTTTAAAAATTTGCAACAGTAGCTTCACTTAAATAACTGTAATTTGTAAATTGATAATCCAATTGGGCCCAAATTTTGTCAAGTGTCATTTGAAGGTTAGTACTTTATATATATATTTTATTAGTGGTGCCATCTATATCTGTCAGGCTCAGGACTTATTGAGTGATGCGTTATGCAAAAATTATCAAAAGATAATTTACACAAATAGGGGAAGTGAAACCAAAGGTATGATATAGTGGGATTATTTGAATTTGAGCACCAACATATATATTCATGAGTATCAAGATCAACAGAGAAGGATACTTTCAATTTCATACATAATACAATATAGTTGTACACATATACTGGTATATATACCTATTACATAGCAGATCTTCACTTTTATTTTTTTCAATATATATATATATATATACACACACACATAGACTACTAAAGAAAAATCAGCTATGTTGGTGTGACCAACAAACAACTTGCCAGAATATCTAACATTTTGACAAGAAAAAAGGAAGACCAAATGACCTACTCAGTAAAGTGCTAAATGCCCAAACTATCTAAATAAAGCAAAAAAACACTTCACAACATCAACACTTAACAAAGGACAGCCTAAGTCATTACTCAAGTTTCTTGCACTCTCAGGACTCAAGTAACAACTCTGGCTGTGCTTTGTTTTATATATTTTAATTCATTTATATTATTAAATATTATAAATATTATTTTTAATGGATATTCATATTTGAATAGATGCTCTGTTTTTATTATTATTAAACAGTACATCTATTTATTTACATCTATCAGAATGAATATTCAAGAAATCTTAAAAATGTATGCACTGTGAAGGATTTTGGTTAACATGAGTACTCTGAGCATGAGACTGGCTTGCATCCCCTTATACAAAAAGGATTAATGTGTAGTGTGTTGTGATGTATTATTTTCTTTGCTTTAATTATCTGCAACATTGCCATTGTTACTCTTCTACTGGATCATACTTCGTGAGAAAACTGCTGTTCACTTTTCATTTCAGTCTTGGCTGTTCAATGAGTTGTCAGTCGTTGAGAGATTTTTCCCTTTTAGTTCAATGTCAATACAGGCTGACCACATTTAATTGTGAGTGCTCCATAAGCTGTATACCTTTAAAACTAGCTTTCAAGACCTAACAATTTGGTTTTTATCAAAGTCATTCAAAGCCTTTCTCATAATTGTCATTTGACACATCAAAATGAAGTACTTAAACATGTCTTGTTTGTTATGTAAGATTTTATTCTGCAAGACACTGTTTTCACAATAAAATTGGTATTAACCAACTGGTAGTAAAATTTCCCAAATATATTTTATAAATATACTATGTGAATTTCAGCTTATATCTGCTTTGATTAGAAAGATTTAAATTTGTTTGGGGGTGTGAGATTTTTATTATGTAACATTTGTGTATCAGATTGTAAATAAATATATATAATAATAATAATATAGTTATTGATAGTTATTTTTTAATTTTAGATATATCAAAATTGCCATGGATCACAAGAAAGATATAAAAACAAAGGAAAAAAAGATATAGTAAATTTATTGAGTGACAGAAAGACAAATTTGGAAATTATGAAAAATTGAACAAAAAAAAAAATTGAAACCATTGACAAGATAGAAAAACTGGCTTTAACTTAAAAATGCAATAAGCAAGAAAGGTGGATTAATCATTTAGAAAATATTTGAAGAAACTCGTATTACAAATGCAAACAGAGGGAAAAATGCAGTATATTAAGAAAATTGCCAAAAAACAAGAAAGCAACTAAACTATCACCTTTAAGTAAACATTGTAAAACAAATTATGTAGTTGGGTGAAGAAGTACATGAAAACTGATTTCTCAACATTGAACAGACATGATGGTGGGTCTAGGGGTTGTGTCTTTCATGAAAATAGTCAGATTTACAAGATAACATGGAGGAAGTGGAGTAATGTTTGGGGGCTAGTATTTTTGGCAAGAAAATTATAGATCCCATCAAAGTTGAAAATAGTTTTAAGACAAATGCAAAGATATTGCAATCCTTTGACAAGATTTTTCTTTTTGAGTGGTATACATTGAAACCAAAAAGTCTTAAGAAAAAATGTATATTCCAACAAGACAATCCTTCATCATGTTCTGTAATGTTATTGGCCACATATGTTCACTGTTTAATTTAAAATAATCAAAATATTAACATGTAACCATAGTCTAATTTGTGTAATTTCAGCATGGAGCTCTGAACTTTACCCACCACTTACAGAGGTAGAATATGACACATCGTCTATTTAATATGTAGTTCCTATGAATGTACATATGGGCCAAGGGAAAAAATTGCCTAATCCTTGCATTCCACTGTTATGCTGACATCAGACTCACTCTCTATCTTCAGTGCAATAAAGGAGGCACTGCAGCAGGGTTGAACTCTCTGGGACTAGATTTTTTTTTGTTGTTGAAAGAAGTGGAGAACAACACTGTTTTCTCACATAAAGCAGCCAAATTATTTAACAATAAGGTGAGCTCTGATTGGACAAACCTTATCACATGGTGTTTTTGCAAAAAAAACAAAAAAAACAAAAAAAAAACATTTAGATAAGTTAGCAAATAGAGCAAAAAGTTGCTATCTTTCCACTAAATAATGATTTGTGACATCATATTAGCACAACCACTGATTACTTTAGAAAAGTTTTGTTTACCAAATTCAATTCACAAGGTCTGGGTCAACTTATGATATGGATTCCAGGTACTTCCCAATGATGTGAGATACTGAAATCATCTCCCCATGCCAATATTATCAAGAAATCACCTTCTTAACTAATCAACGATTGTGAGATTTGAACCTGGTTCTCAAGGTTGGAATGTTAATGCTCTAAACACTCAGCTATATGCTCTTAACATAATCTACCACTATATGTATACATCTAGAATCTTATTCATCATACAATTATCATTTTATGGAATAGATGGTCTTTGACACTGTTCTGAACTCAAGATTCTGAGGTTAATTCATCACAAACCATCCTAAGTCAGCAATAATGTAAAACATTTTTTCAGTAACCAGCACTGTCATTTTGTAAAATAAAAGAAATTAATACTTACCAATCAGAGATTCTTTTTTTAATATAGTAAATTCTTGGAATGTATCTGAAGAAAATAAAAAATATTATAAAAGAACATATAGTAAATTACAGAAATTGCAATGACTAACTAGAAATACCCATGAAAATTAGTTTTCCTATTTGAAATTTAACTTAAGTTAATTATTGAATAAGCTGTTCTACTGCAATAAAATATCCATAGAAATTCCTCTATCACATTGAGCTTAAAATATCATATTTGAGCTTAAAAAACTTTAACAAAATATTGCAATCACAATCAAAAATATGAATGTTGGTCATTATTTTAAAAAGTTTGAAATTGACAACTTTTTCCATTTCACTAGAACAGGTATTAAACACTTCTATGTTCCCTGTTTCTGTCTTTCATTCACTTTCTCTTTGAAACCAAGTAGCATTGCTGATATGTTTTTTGCTTTTCCACTCAATCAAAACAGAATAGTCAATTTTAGCAGGAGACATTAAATGTTTCTATTTTGCCTTCTTTCTTTTTTTCTTTCATTTTCTCACAGAAATCAAGTAATGTCTTTTCTCCTTTTTCCACATGATCAAAGTGGAATAGTCAATGATGTAACAGTCATGCAAACTAATAAAAGAAGCAACAATAACAATTATAATAGGGTTATAGCAGCAGTAACAATGGTAATATTAAAAAAATGTCAAAATAATTTGAGGTATATCTATTTGTAAGAGGAAGTCATTAGATGTAAATATGTGTAATTAATCATATTTTTGCAAAGGAAGAACCTATTTAAAGTCAAATGTTCAACCATGCATTATAGAAGACATTACTAAAAGATATGCCACCAACATTGACCACCATGATATTTAAACTGTCAACTGTATGAAATCGCTTTATCAAATCAATGATTAAAAATGGCTTCCAGCAAATAAAGCCAGCAGTCATTAGAAAGTACCATCCTTCTTCAAACTTCATGGACTGCTGCTACCAAGTCACAAACTAAGAACAGTACCAAATAACAAAAATCACATGACTTTCAAAAGCAGCAATAATTAAAATGAATAGCATGAGTAACAAAGAGAAAATAACATAATCAAAGTGCTGATACACTACAAAAATGGTTAGGAAAGCAACCACCATTAATACTGGAAAGAATGATAACAGTGGACTTGAGAAAGATATTTTCCTGAAAAATTATTTTAAGGGAAAGATTTTTTTAAATTCCAAACAACAGTGGTATTAGCTGCTCAGTCAATTAATGCCAAATGTTTCCGCATAAGAAAACAGTTAATATTTTATCATTACCATAAAACCATATAATAGATAATGCATATAAAAATGGTTTCTATACATTCATACATAATTACATTAAAAGGAGTGTGAGTTTTTTTTCAGTCATTAAGAACAGAAAATTATTTTTAACTGGAAAAATTCAATTATTACACTGTGATATTTTTCACATTTAATCTAAAGAGTCTAGAAATATTTCCCCTGCATTATTAATAAAATATGGTTAAATTTTCTGAAGAGATTTTGACACAGTTTAAGCCAAACCCTCAATACAGGAAGAGAATTTATTCACAATCACACTAACCCTTAAAAGGCAGATATCATCAATTGTGGTTTCATTGGAGATCAGCAGATATTATTAATTGATGTTTTAAATGTTTTTTCAATGATGCAAATAAATCATCTTTAAAAGACAAGACACAAGTTGGATTACCATTTGAAAGTGATTGAGACTGTTTATATTAAGTCTAAGCAACCTTCCCACTGTAAGCAGAAGGAATGTCTGCTTAGTTTAAATGTAATTTGTCTGTGATTTATACTACCAATTCTCAGGTAGTAGTTTTCTCCCCCATTTTTTAGTCACTGTTATACCCTTGTCTGGAGCAATGGGTCAAAAGAGGATTGATAAATTATGGTGGCTTGCAACTAAAATGCACTAATTTCCAACCAAATATCAATGCTCTTGCTACAGCTCATTAAACATATTTTTCATAAATGACGTCAACTAATTCAATAAAAATGTATATTAATTCATTTTTAATGTGTTATTAGCTATATATTTAATGAATGTTTTTCCAATATCAATATTATTATAAGAAACAAACATCTGGTATACAAAGAGAAATAAAAATTGAAAAAAAAAAACATTAAAAAAGTAGACCTAGAATGACTCTTATTGAGAAACAATAATGAGAGAAAAGATTAAAAGAATTTCTACTCTTAAATAAAATAATTATGATTGATAATTTTTTGCACATGCCAAAAGGTTCAATGATCAAAAAAGTACTGTAGTGTGGTATGCAAATGAGATACACAAATAAATAGAGCAAACCTCAGGGATTACAGATAGGAGAAATCACATAGCTTCCTATGAGACTTACACATAATAACAATGGTGTCGCCAATAGGATGTCTGACCACACTCAACAATCTGGAGCATGTGGAGATGTGGATTAGATGCTTTGCAGTGCTGGCTAGAATAAAGAAACTGAGAGACAGATGAAACGAAGGAGAACAAAATGAGATTATGGATATGTTCTTCACAACAGCAGGATGTGAAGCAGTAAAGAAAGTTTCAATGATAGTATTCCTAAAAAACTTAGAAGACCTAGCCTTTGAAGTAACTGTCAAAATAATAAGAAAGAATATTAGACCAAAAAGAAGGTTAGTCATCACTGAAAGAACAAAGTTTCTTGAGACAAAACAACAACTGAATGAGTCTATCATACTATTTGTACACTAATTAAAAGAAAATCCAAGCACTGTGAATTCAGAAAACTTGGCAGTGGTGAAATGACTGCAGAATATGAGCTGATCAATTTACACATGATAGAAGGCATGTATGACTTTTGATTTAAACATAAGATATTGGAAAGTTGCAAGGTGTTAATTTGAACATAAAAACCAGTATAGAATTTGTGCAGCAGGTAAAATTGATAATGCAGTTCAACCAACAGCAGGACAAGAAAGGGATGTATAGCAGAAAGAAATACAAAGTTCAATGCAAGTATTGTAGAGAACAGCATGTAAAATGAAAAAATAAATGCCCAACATTCCTAACATGCCTAATCCCCACCCCCCCAAAAAATGATCACTTTCAGAAGGTATATAAATACAAAAGGAAATTTGAAGAAATTGAAGACACACAAATTGCTACAGAAAAGGTGGAAATATTCACAGTAAATACATTGATAAAAACTATAGAAAGAGTAAAAATAAATGGGAAATATTTTCAGATGCAGGTAGATACCAGCAGTGACGTTATGATAATTCCAATGAATTTTTGGCAGGATATGGGAAAACTTAGACTAAAAAAGTCTACCTTACAATTAAAACAATTTGATAGAACCACAATTAAAGCATTGGGCATGTCCAAAGGAACATTCAAAACAAAGAATCATTTCAAAATCATTCCCATCATGGTGGTAGCATGTACGAAAGATCACGGATTGCTAATAATATACGTGTTAAGAGTTGAATCATCGAAATGATTAATTCAATGGAATCAGAAGAACAAAAAAATGGGGTTACTAAAGGATTATAAAGCGAGCATTCACTTGAAGGAGAATCATCATCCAAGATATAATGAAGCAAAGAAACTACCAATACATATTTTACCTGTAATGGTAGCAGTTAAAAAGAATGATTCAACAGGGCATTTTAGAAAGGTCACTCATGGGGAAAACAACTGGGCTTCACCAATAGTTACCATTCAAAAGACTAAGAGAGACATTAGAATATGTGGCAATTACAAAATTGAGGTTAACCATCAGGTATGTTTCAGTTCCTTTACCAAGTATTAATTAACTTATCCAGCAGATATCTTCCTAGATATAGTGAACTTTATGGATGCAGAAGCAAAATAATGCTTTTGAAGCATTAAAAAGGGTTTTGACAAGTAAGCTGATAATAAAAAACTGACCTGAGAAAAAAAGTTACTATAATGACTGATGCAAGTGAACATGCCATAGCAGCTATTGTATCACAAGAGGGTCATTCAATCATGTATCTTTCCAGAAAATTGTCATCAACAGAATGTAATTATTCTAATATAGAAAAGGAAGCATTAGCCATAGTCTGGAGTATAGAGAGAGCACATAATTTCTTGTTGGATAAAATGTTCCTGTTAAAATCAAATCACAAGCTCTTGGAATTCTTATACAATTTGCGAAAAAAATTACCAAGAATAATGTCATCAGGAATTTTAAGGTGGGCCATTAAAATCATGGTGCTTGATTTTGACGTTTTGGAAGCATCATTCCTCATGTGGACACATTATCAAGAATAAGATTTTAGAATGAAAATAGAGAATTACACAATGGGTAGAAATGGACCTATTATCCTGCAAAACACTCAGCATAAAAACCTAACAAGACCCAATACTAGCAAAATATTAAAGCACATAAGAATGTATGAAAAAACTGCACTATAGCAGAAAAAACCTTTCAAGACATAGGTTAACGGTAGAGAAAAGCATTATATGTAATGCAGATGTAATCGGGCCTCCCCAAATTTTAAGGAAGAAAATAATTAAACATGTGCACAATGATATACATTGCAGGATCACATCGATGCAAAGTAAGTAGAGACTTCAAGATTGGTGGCCAAGGTATTCAAAAGATATTAAAGAGCACATAAGATTCCCCAAATGTACAGAAACTAAAACATTTAAACAAACCAAATTACACACATGACCTAAAGAGGGGGAGCCATGGACAAGGGTCTACATGGACCATGCCCACATAAGAGATATTGGTTTATTTTTAATCTTAATAGACTCATTGTCAGGCTGATCAGAAATAATAAAGGTGAGAGATATGAAAGCTGCCACCGTAAAACAATTATTGAGAACAATATTTTCAAGAAACAGTATACCTAAGACTATTGTCACTGACAATGTACCAGAATTCTGCGATGAAAATCTAGTGTCTTGGTCAAAAAAAAATTGAATGTATACCACATAAAATGCCACAATTGAATGGCATAGAGGAAAGGATGGTGCAAACAGTAAAAATAAGACTAAAAGCATTTTCACCTTTTAATGAGAATATAGAGGTATCTTTCCTGAATTTACTTTTAAACTATCAAACAGTTCCTCATGCAAATAGAAAGCAAAGCCCATCAGCTTTGATGAGCAGGCAAATAAGAGCCCCAATAACCATGTCATTTGCCAATTAGGAGAAAATCTGGTACATAAAAAACAAGATGGCAGAGCCAGAAAGAGCAAGGTTTGTCTTACAAAAAGGACAGATCATGACTGTATTAAAAAAGGGGGCAACCAATAGCTGATCAATTTAGAACCAGGTTCAAGCTTGAAAATATAGTTGTGTTTCTTCAACACTGACAGAACTCATTTGTTGTTTATACTGAAACTATGTTATTTATAGTTTCTGGGAGAAAATACATAATCTGGCATGATTGATATTTTGTACAAGGCCAGTATACTCAAACCCTCTCTCATGATGAACATGAGTTCATGCTATCATAACTACTGATGGCCTCTGAACAGTTGTTTACCTAATTTTACTCACATGGCTCAACCATGATATGGCTTTTAGGTACTTCCCAAAGATGCCACATGCTGGGACCACCTCTCCAGGCTGACAACATTAAGAAATCACCTTCCTGACAAATTGACCATTTGTGATTCAAACTCAAGTTTCATGGTTGGAAAGCAACTGTTTTAACCACTCAGTGGTATGCCTATACTAAACAAAAAATAAACAGTATCAACTGTTGAGTTTATATTTAGCCATGGTTTTCACCAAAATTATTGTTTCTACAAACAATTCTTATAGAATATGACCCCCCCCCCAATCAATACAGAGTTAAGAAAACATCAGGCATGCTTCTAAGATCTCTCTAACATTATGCAAGAAATGGCACTAGGGACATTTGTAGTCACTTACTATAAATATCTCTAACAGATCAGTCCACTCAAATTCCAAATGGACTCAAGATTGACAGACAGGCAAAGTGACTCTGAAGATGAACAGATCTGCAATGTTCAAGTCAATAGCTGAAAAGAGGAACCCTGGAGATATGCACACAGGATCAGATTACAATTCCTCCTACCTTATAATTGACCAACACACATCTACCCACCCAACCAACAATCTTTCTTTTCGCAGAAATTATGCTTATCTCTGTCGGAAGCTTCAGCTGAATTTGGCATTGTAACAGAAAACATCAGAAGAAAATGGATAAGTTGATTCTAAAAGGTTACTTTACATGAAAAATCAGGAAAAAAATAAATCCAGAAATATTCTTTGACATTCAAGAATAAAAATTTAAAGAAGGAAAAACACTTGATAAGGGAATGCAAATCCCACATTTCTCCCCGTATTTATATTTTTGTTCATAAAAGAACAATAAAATTAAAATATCAATGATGTAGGGTCTACATTCACTGTAGACTCTACCCATTCAAAATGAAATAAAACTATATAAACAAAACAAATCACATGCAAAATTCATTTGCCAAATTTAATATAAATAAGTTAATTTCTGACCAGATTATCTTAAAAATACAAATACACAGAGGATTGGTCAATTACAATTTTAAAGATCAAGAATGTAAAAATTGACATTTACTGCAACACATAGCACATGTGTGTCATATGATGTTCTAAAGAAAAAAAAAAAAGAAAAAGAAAAAAAACACTGCTGAGGACACACATTACTATCATTCTATACAACTTATATAAAGGCTCAGATATCTAAGATAGGAGTAATTATATTGAATTAGCTTTTATGTAATTATTTAAAATAAAATATATTGTTTTCCACATCCCTGAGCACATAAATACTCAGACAAACAGACTGATAAAGACATTTTATTAGGCACATGTATGTGTAGAGCGTATATATATATTGCATAATAAAGACAAAACAGGAATGCTACAAAGACAATGTTCAATGTAAAATATACAAAACAGAGTCAATATAAAATATCAGTAAAATTATGCTCATATGTTACTGCTTTCTGAAACTTAAAGTTTCATTTGGACACTGACATGTTGATATCTGACAGTCTTCAGGTAGTAATAGTGACAAGATACTACATTCCATAAGTGTTCACATGAAATTTTAAGTCACAGAAAGCAGTAACATATAAGTATTGTTTTATTCATAGATAGATAGATTTTTAATACTATTTCGTAACTTTCCATAAGATTTTGTAATAGATAGATATTACTATAAACATCATATTTAGTACATACATGTTTTTGAATAGACATTCCTATTTTTTAAACAGTGAAATCAATGTCTACTAGCCTACACATTGAAAGTCTTACTCTTAAGAGTAGGTACCTCCACTCATTTTTGATATCTAAATTTTAAATTGAATTTTTAAAAATAAAGTTTTCTTGAAACTTTTATTTTAGTTTTAATTGAAAGCTAAATGATTAAATTTACTATTTCCAGTAAGTAAAATATTCTGGTGTATTTCAATCAGAAATTATATTGATTGGAATCTAAAATTTTTCAATTTTTTTAATCTTTCAATTTTTAGGCCATTTTTAAGTGATCAACACACTTGTAAACAAAAGTTAATACTTGGTTTTAAAAATCTTGCAAAAATAAAATATACATCTGTGACACATTATTTTTGAAAAATGAGAAAATTTAATGTTAAATTAATCTGATTTACACAAGTATTACTTATAGCATGGAATTTAGAATAAAACTATTTCTTAATCACAGAGTTGAACTTTTTGACATGTCCTCATATTTCAAATGTGTTGACAGCTCACCAGATGCAAGATAAGATAAGTGTATGGTGACCACAAGTGACATTTTTTTTTTTAATCGTATCACCCCGAGCAAGGCAGTAACGCCACTGATGTGCAGGGGGCTACGTAATAGTGAAAAGATTGGAAAAGAGAAAACCAGAAACCACATCCTAAACAGGGAACAAGGGATGTGCCTCTTAACCTGTTCAATAGACGTGGGTGGAGTGTGAACTGGGCGATAGATAGATTTGTACAAATCTTTTTCCCTGTAAGGAGAAGAAATGATGAAACATTACCTTTTAATTTTCACAAAGAAATTACCATACAAAATAAAAATTTAAATTATTTTAAAAATAGGAAGGCACGATGATTTGTATTAAATGTTTTAATTTTTGATTAGTAAATATAATCTTTGCTTAATAAGTTTTTAAACTAACCCCAACAAATTTTTGAAGTATTTTAAATAATATTTTTGAAACTTTATAAATTATTATAATAAAAAAATGAAAACAATTCTTTTAAAATTTCATTATTAATTGAAAAATTTTTTTCTTCAGACTATATGTCCTTAATTTATATCATTTATTCAAGCAATTAAAAGCTCATGAAATTAAATAATGTCATAGTTATACTGCATTTTTTATTTTATTTTTGGAAGCAGATTTTCAGAAATAAAAGCAAAATTTTTCAAAACAATAATAGAGGATTTACATTGCCTAATGACTCCTGTGTTTAACTAATAAAACCAATTTTATCAACAAAATTTAATTTTTATAAAATTTCATGAATTTATGTGAAGGGGAATAACAAATGCAAAAAAATATTTTTACCAAGATTTTTTAAAAATAATAATTTCAAAAATAATTTAATTTGTGAATAAGTCCTGAAAGTTTCATTAAAATCTGATGATTATTTGATTTTTGCAAGAATTTCTGAATTAAGGTGTTTGTCACCGGAAAAAAATTGTGTTTTCCATTGTAAACGCTCGTAGTGATTTGGTTACCTGCTAACTAAAATCAAAGACTTTTTACCAAAATTTCAAATGTGTTAGAAGAGATTAAAAAAATTTAAAAAATAATTAAGAAATACTTTGTTCTTTCTTCTTAATAATAATAATATAAACATTTTCATGAAAAAAGTTTTTTTATTAAGTCTTTTTTATTCATACTATACTGTTTTTTTTCAGTGATTTAGTGGAGATACCTACTTAAGAGAATGTCTCACAACTGGAATTAAACATATATTCTTCACTTTCCAATCTGGGAAACCACTTTCAAGTCAAGTGTGCTTTACCATTAGACAAGGAGCTATATCACATAATGCTACAAATAAAAAATATAGTGGAACAAACTGTCCTCATAAGAATGTTTTATTTTCCAAACATTGTCAGCATGCTGTAGCCATGTTCAAAGTTAATGTTATTAAGTGTTGGCTTTTCCTTTTTTATTATTAGTGCTTCCATTATTTTTAATCTTTCTTACAATGAGTACTAACTATGTTATGGTTAGATAGGTGTAATGTGAGTCGTTTAGGGTGGCATGTAGTGGTATGACAATTATTTATGATTTTGATTTGATCAGGAACACAGTTCTTTAAGGGGGCATGTGAAGTTGTAAATAATGTTGGTTCTCTGTAATTTAGATTTTGCAAGTGTGTTGTTACTGTTGATGTTAAATGTCGGTTTTTAAAATTTTTTTGTAGTGATAATTTAATTTTCTTGTTCTGGTCAACTGGGGGCATGGATTTCTTTATGATATTTCTAAGAGAAAATTTTTCTTGCATATTAACATATGTTTGGTTTTTATAAAAGATGTTAATGTTATCATTTTAATATTGCTGTTAGTTACTTAAGAAAGAAATAGTCTAATCTGGTGGTCAATGAGGTAGTTAGGAAAACCACTGTTAACTAGCATCTGTTCCACGTTGAGTTCTTTAAAAGGAAAAGAGGACAACAAGATGAATTCTTGTGTACTCTCTTTAGGAAATTTTTTATAACCACTATTTTATATTTAAGTGGGCATTCACTCTTAAAATTATATTTATATTACTAGAAATACCCATAAAAATTTCATTGCTTTGCTATTTGAATTTTCTGATGAATCTTACAACTTAAGTTAATGACTGAATAAACTCATTGCAAGTTCCACAACTTTAAATTACATGTGGAAATTTTCTTATTGCATCATTAAATATCTGAACTTAACTTTAACCACATATTGCAATAACTATCATAAGTTTGAATGCAGATCATTATTTAAAGAAGTAAGAGAGTACAAATGAAACAAAAAATTCATTGAAGCAGACATTAAACACATGAGATCATTATTGTCTCCTCTATATTCTTTCTTTTTCTCAGTGAAAATAAACAGCATCTATGATACATCTTTTCTGTTTTTTCCTGCAATCAAAACAAAATATTCTATTATTTATGAGCTATTAGCAGTGCATAATGTACAGGTTAGCCAGAGAACAACCAGAATTATATGATTATTATTATTATAAACACTATATTTAGTTGGTACCCATGTTTGATTAGGCATCCACATTTTTTCAAAGAAGTGAAATTATTGTCTATATCAGTCTAGAGATCTAAACTTCAAGAAAATATACCTCCCAGAAGGAATTGAACTGATATTCCTTTTTAATTTGAGGAAACTGCTTTCAAGCCATGCATGCTCTACTAATTAAACCACAAGATGACATTACAGAAAAGCAAAGCTTAATTATCCTACTTTATAAATATGCATGTGTGTGTGTATGTGTGTGTTAAGGATGCTCGATAAATTCTTACTGACACATTTTATCGGCTGAATTTTGGTTTGAAACTTTCTCTGAATAGTGTTCAATATATTTAATTAATGAAGAAGCATTGGATTAAGTGCAGTGACAAGAAAGAAAATAAAAAAATGTGCAAAATAAATATTTTTTATTCATTGGACTACAAGCTTATGGATATATACCTATATATGTCACCCTCAGAAATATTCACATTTAAATACATAAAGCATACAAGCAATATATATCTATGTGTATTTTCCCTCATTTATGTACACACAAATCCACATGAGAAAACAAAAATAATCAGATGTTTTTCTAGATAATATTTGATGAATCATCCTGTTAGCTCAGCCCTGAAAAGCCAATCATAATATCTACTCCCAGTTTTATAATTCAATGCCTACAGAACAAATGAAAAAGAACTTCTGTAATCCACTGCTCAGGATGATAAGTCAGCAATAAATTATTGTAGAAGAGACAAATTCTAAGATTCAAATCATAGTTAAAAAGAGAAAACTTTAAGACTGAGTATTTAAAAGGTGTACTGAAAAATTATCTCTACCCACTTCCCCAAATCTAGCCAAATGACTGAACATTAATTTTTATTATTTTATTTATTTTTGTAGAGGGAAAAATCCTTTCTTAGTTAGGCTGAGAACTTTTCAACAGCCTTTTATAGTTCTTCTACAAAAGAAATTCCAAAAGTAATTATTATTTCAGCATATTAACAGAGCCATTTTCTTCATTCTTTAAATCTCAAATTCTGTGGAATTTCAAAACCTTATGAAACCTTTCCCTTTAACAGTGGTTCCTTGGCATTTTGAAGAAATAAAATTGATTTTCTCAATTCATAAAGTTTTAGAGATATTTTAAACTGAATTTAAAACAAATTTTTTTGTGCTACTTTAAAGTCAGTATAAATTAAAAACTTTTAAAATTACTAATTTTGTTCAGTTATTTTAAGATGTGAATTTTTAACTGTTTTTTTCTCATTCAGACACAAATCTTAATGGATGTTCAAACACTAAATGAAGGGCAGATTTTCAATCCTTGGGATCATCCCTATTCCAAACAGGTATAATATATATTTGTATAGTATGTAGAGTAAGTGTGGTTCCAGTTAGAGGAGTTTTAGACAAATAGATGAACAGACAGAATTTGCTGTTATTTTTATTTAGATGCATATTTGCTTTTGAGTTGCATTTATTCACAGACAGCTGAGAAATCTGAATTTTTAGTTATAGCATTATGATTTTAAGAAAAACTATTAACATTCCCAATCTTGTTCAGATAACTGAACTCTTCTTTTGTACTTTGATAATGTTATAAAAGTCAAACGATTTTGGCAACAACATCAAGAATATAAAGAAAGAATTATTCAAACAAGATTTGGAACATATTTGGTATAATTTAAACTGTTTAAACCATCATGCTTTTGCTTTGAGTAATTTTGAACTTGTTAGCAGATATCTAGGACAAAACAATATATTAACATAATTTTATTTCTGATCATTACAATCATTAAAGATCTTTTGATATATTTGTTTTATATAAACTTACTAAAATGTTATTGAAATTATCAATGAAATAATAATGAAGCTCGATTCAATTAAATTTTTATATCATTAACTTGTCAGAGCTATGAAGTGGGCAATTGGCTGATTGAAGCAAAACATAATTGTCTGATGATAACAGTTCTGGAGAATATGCTACATATTGAAGAACATCCCAGTTCAGCTTCATAGCTGTATTTGCAGTATGAGAAAATATGTTCTTACAAAGAAAAATAACTAGTCTATTTCCTTATATAGAAAAAGGTCTTCTTTTCCAAAAATCAAATCACTCATTGCTACTTTTACACAGGAAGAGATTAACTACATCAAAGTAATTAAAAAATGAACTATCTTTGAATTCTACAAAATGCAAAGACAGTTTTTTGACCAGTAGATTAGACTCAAGTTGAGATGCTGAATCTTCCTAACAATTGTATTAGTTGTGAGTTCTTGTGAAAGCAAGGGACTAAACATACAGTAGAAAACTAGTATTGTTAAAATAATAACAAAAAATACACTGAAAACTTTTACACACACCTAATAAATTTGCATTTGTTACATAACCATTAGTGTATCTAGTTCTAAACGAAGACATGTTCTTGATACTCAGGAAGGTCCATTCGTATTTCCATCTAAAAGTATTAAAGAAACTATGTGTGCGTGTGTGTGTGTACAAATATAAGTCCTCCTAACCATCCCTGTGTAGGAGAAGTGGCTTCTAGGACTGAATTTTGTTAGCCTTTGATGATTATATATTTAGTATATATATAACATCCTGTCTTTGGTGTTTTTGTTTTTTTTTTTCATTTTATTCACTTTGCACATTTTTTAGCCCTTGATAAAACTTTGATAAAAAAGGAATGAAAACTAGTTAAGCCTTTTGGGTTTTTTCTGTCATTTTTTTCTGTTTTTTAATTTATTTCTTCAAGGTAACTATATTTTTTTTCTATTGTTTCTAGTTGTTTGATTTTAATATATTCATTTTTAGCGCAATTATTAATTTTGTATCCATTTAAGACATCTAAGTTATGTACTTATAGTTAACCAATTGCACAAACAATAAGGAGATGAATGAACTTCAAAGACATTTTTAAGATAAGATTTCTTTAATTAGCCAATTTTTCCCCTGTAAATTGTATTACATCTGTAGAGTGAGTTGCCATGGTTAAATGAAAATAAATGGCAAAAATACCGATCAAGTGCGGATGTGTGTTGTGGCACAGTGGATGTCGGCTCGGAACGAAAAATCAGAGAGCCAAGTTCGAATTCCAGTTGAATTCCTTGCATTCACTTACGCGCAAGTACCCTTGGGAAAGGTATTAATCCGTCTCTTCCCCCAGTTATGGGTTAAATAATAGAACAGATTAGGTTCTATAGCCTTGGTCGGCAACCAGTCTACCGCAGAAAGCAATGGCAACCTACTGCGGGATAATCTTCTGCCCAGTCAGTCATGTCTCTTTCGAGATATGATCGCCAAAGCGTGTATCACATATGGCAGTTAACTGACTGACCCATCAAGTAGTATTGACAAAGTTTGCAATAAACAGTTACAATAATAAGAATAGAACAGAGAAAAAAAATAATTAAAACAAGCAAACACTATATGCAAGGCAAATTAACAGTAATATGGCGAAAAGCTCACAAACAAAGAATTCAAGGCAAGACGGACTGGGGCAGAGACAAATGACATGAACAAGTAGCCTATCTTATTGGTTAAGATTATTACCTCCCATAACACAATGATGAGTAAGTGTTACTATCAATTGTTATGCCTTGACTGGAATTTTTAACATTCAAGAAGTCCAGAAGAAATGCACAAGCAAAACTTTATTACAGGATAATTAATAAATTATACAAATTTTATTTTATATATTTTAATAATTCCCAGCATTACTACCCAAAGTGATAAAAAAAACTTAAGTAGTTATAAAACTCAAATAACAGGTTGTAGCTGTCAGGGAAGCAAGTATACAGAAGGGCATCCCACAGGCGAGAAGTGTGAGAAAAAAGGTGCTAGAATAGAAGTTGTAGTTACATTTGATTGGT
Organism: Ascarosepion bandense; assembly: GCA_037127315.1. Lineage (NCBI taxonomy): Eukaryota > Metazoa > Mollusca > Cephalopoda > Sepiida > Sepiidae > Ascarosepion > Ascarosepion bandense. The sequence continues at coordinate 2,492,120 of JBBBDQ010000768.1, read as the reverse complement.
TTCACTGTAAAAGGGTGGGACCTAGTTGCTAGTCTAGTAGCTTTAGTAAATTTATATAGAGAAAGCACTAGGGAGCTAAGCTCATCAGAGCAGAAGCCATGAAAGTATTTGTAGAAAAGACAGAAGGAAGCCACATTATGTCGGCGAAAAAGTGACTGGAGTTGAGCTACCAGATCGAGATCAATTACATTACAGATTCTGTTGGATTTTGTCAAGAACCCTGAGATGAATAGCTGAGGCACCCGACAAGATGTGACAGCAATATTCAATGCACAGGCGGATGGTAGATTTAGATATGTGCAAGATGGATTCGGACAAGAAAAACTTCCTGGCCCTACATAGTAAACCAATCTTCCTAGCAGCAGATTTAGTTATGGATTCAATGTAGTCATTCCACTTGAAGTCGGCTGAGAGCGTTAGGCTGAGAAAGCACAGTGTTTTGCTTTCAGGGAGACTAGCCTGATACATGCTGATGGGTGGGTAGGAGCGATTGTCTACGGTGGTTAAAGGATAGCAGCTTCATTTTGGAAGCAATAAAGTTTACAAGTCATTTCTTACCCCAGTCCAGCTCAGATTGGAGATCTTTTTCAAGATCAGCAGCGAGGTCTGCTTTATTAGCATTGGCAGATTTTTTATCGAGGTGGAAGTAAATAGTGATATTGTCAACATAGATGCCTACTTGGAATCTGATAACATCAGGGAGATCGTTGATGAAAATCAGAAAAAGTGTAGGACCTAGAATACAGCCTTGAGGTGCACCTGTGTTTGTATGATAGTATGTGGAATCATGCCCGTTCAATACTATCTTCATTACACGATTTGAAAGAACAACTGGATTAGGTCAAACAAGCATCCAGTTATATCAAAACCTATTAGCTTTCATAGAAGGCCAGCATGCCAGACTGTCAAATGCTTTGGAGATATCTGGGACAACAGCTTGAGCTTTGCAGTTCTTATCTTCTTAAAGTTATATATCTATTTGCTTTAGAGTGACAGAAACAGTAGAAAAGAGGCCCTGAATCATTTCTGGACATGTTTGTTAACACCAGTTACAATCAGGCTTTCCACTGTTAGCAGTAGAACAGCTTGGCATGTCTAGATATAGGCTTTTCTGTAACTGGTCAAGATTTAGGCCTTTGTAAGTTGCCTCATGCCAATAAATGCAATGGGAAAACCAGCAGTTGGGAAAACTCAGTATCATGCAGTCATTTTGTTCCAAAAATTGCTGTGGTTCCCAAGGCAGTGATATTTTTGTTATCTCCCATTTGCTATTACCCTTGTAGTTGCTAGTAGAGCAATTAGTTAGGTGTTTCCCCCAATCCACTCTTACATTACAACAAAACAGAAAGAAAGAAATATACTAGAAAAGTCATGCTGTTCATTATTATATACAAATTTATCCATGCCATGAGAAATTACAGTATACTTTGTTGTGTCTTTATTATTATTAGGTTTCTATATTTGAGTTTTTAATGATAGTACAAGGGAGATAGCTCTGTATAAAATTACAGAAAAAAAAAAAACTATTTTATAAGGAGGTGCTGAATTTTCTTGACATGAACCACATCCAAAAATCTTATCAAACATCAAATTTTTTTTTAATCTTTCAGTTGAACCAAGGAATTTTCAGCATCACTTCATAGTAAAATGAAAATAACAAACAGAAAATAATGGTGGCAAATGTACCACAATGTAAGCACAATCCCAGTAATATGTGTGACATTGGTAATTTCATTTTCAACATCCTGTGTGATACATATATTTCATATGTGTAATCATTATGTGATTACATATTATTTCAATGTAAAACAAAAAAAATAAAATAAAAACTAAAAAAGATTCCAGACTGGACTAATTTATACATTTGTCCATGAGGCTGACATACACTTCTATTTTTCATCTTGCACTGATGCTCCTTATGCATTATTAGAACATCAAAATAACATAGTTATGATAAAAGATTAGCATATTGATAAAAATGAGTTTTTTCGATAAATATCTTCATATCAATTGTTCTGATGAGCATTTCTTTTTGGCACTTCGATTTCATGAATTTAAGCATAGTACCAGATTGGCAGTTAGGCTTCACCATTTTACTGTCAAAATAGCTAGATGTAAATATAAATTCTAGTTTAATATTTTCTTCTTTTATATTTCTTGTTTGTGGAATGCTCTTCTGGTTTCTTGCATTCCTATCAACTACAATCTTCAAAAATTTAAATGCAATGTCAATTGTCATATTCTGTCTTTTTTGATCCTGTTTTTATTGTCCTTTCTCTTTTTTTTTTTTTTTTTTGCTCTGTGCATTTTAGTGGCTTTATCACCTTACTTGGGGGTAAAATGATTAAAAAAAGAAAATGTCAGTCATAATAAGTACAAAACTAAATTTCATATCTCCAATAAAGTCCATAAAGCATTTGCTAAAACATGCTTTGCCATTGAGTAATGATTAGTCAGCTAGTTTAATATACAATGTTTTTTTTTTTTTTAAATCAGTATCACCTCATCAAAGGCAGTAAAGCCACTAAGACAAAAGGAGTTACAATGTGCGGAAGAATTAGGAACAGAAACATTAATAATCAGTGGGAAGAGGAAAGTGTAATCAGAAGGACAGTAAATAGTGATTGACATTGCATTTAAATTTTTGAAAATTAATGTTGGTTGGAAAGCATGGAGCTTGAAGGGAGTTCCACAAATAAAAAGTGTGAGAAAAGAAACTGTTAGCATAGAATTTATTATTACTGCTAGCCAGCTAAACTAAAAACTGATGAGATCTTTAGTACTGTGCTTAAATGAAAAAAGTTCAAGAATCATAGTGAAGAGCTCATCTAAACAATTACCATGAAAGTATTTATAGAAAAGGTACAGAGTAGGCAGTGGGAAAGTAACTAAAGCCGAGCTGTATGATCATGACCAATAATATTGCTGATTCTTTTTTGGATTTTATCAAGAAGCTCAAAGTAAATAGCAGGGGCACCAGACCTTATATTACAGCAATATTCTATGCATGAACAAATGGTAGACTTAGAGATATGTAAAATAGATTCTGGAGAGAAAAACTATTTAGCATGACAGAATGAACCAACTTTCTTAGTAGCTGATCTAGCAATAGATTCAATATAGTCATTTAATTTTGTCAGCTGAGAATGTTAGCCCAAGAAGGTACAACAAGTCATTTTCCTGGAGGTAACATCAGCCATGCTGACGGAAGGCAAAGAGAGGTTTCCCAGATGATTAATGGAGAGAATACTAATTGGTCAATGAATCCAATCGACTCTGAGTGAGCCATACTTGTAGCCCTAAATAAATAGCCATAAAATAAATAATAGCAATATTCTAGTTCATTTTGATAGTTGTTTAATTTCAAATCTATATATAATCTATGACAAAGTGTTATATATATATATATATATATATATATATACACACACACACACACACACACACACTTCATATTGAAAGCCTACAAAAATATGCTAATAAAATGTAATTTTAAGCTAAACATTAAGCCAAATATATGCTTACTGTAAGATTAGGTTAAAAAAGTAAAATAAAAATGTTGGTTGCTTGCTGTCATCAAAGGTGATGTAGAGGAGACAGAAATAATTCCTGTGGGGGAAAAGGCTGGGCTGATTTGTTGAAGCATAAAGGAAGAAATTATATCTAGTTGTAAGTGGGTTTAATGGAGCTTGTAAAGAAGGTAATTAAAAATGTTTATATGTTACTCTTCAGAATTATATACTGGCAGACAAATCCAAACTGATGTATAAAAATCAAATTCCAGTCTATTTGAAGATATGTTTGAGTCAAGGTCAATTTGGCAGCTGATCTTAAAAGTGTCCTACAGTCTGTTAACTTAGATAAGGAATGTCTTGTTAATTTTAACACTTCCAAAAGGAAACTTCTCTCTATTAATTATTTGAGAGACCCTTTCTGCTTTCTACTGATGCTAACCTTCAGGGGAATGATTCACTGCACTTTCTCAGGCTAACATTCTCTACTGACATGAAGTGGAAAGATTATATTGAATCAGCTGCTAAGTCTGCTGTTAAGAAAGTTGACTCATTGTGTCATGCTAAACAAATTTTTTTTTCACAAATCTATCTTACATATTTATAAATCTACCATTCATCCATGTATTGAATATTGCTGTCACATATGATCTGGTGCTCCTGCTATATATTTAGAAATTAATAAAATCCAAAGAAGAATCTGCAATATTATTATTCCTCATCTGATATCTTGGCTTCAGTCACTTTCTCCCTGCCATAACATAAATTTCCTATGCATTTTCTAGAAATACTTTCATGATAATTGTTCTGATGAAGTTTCAACTATGGTACCTAGACTTTATGAATTTAAGTTCTATACTGGATTGGCAGCAAGGTCTCATCATTTTACAGTTGAATTTGCTAGATGCAACTGTAAGTTCTATGTTAACAATTTCTTTTCTCACACTTCTTGCTGGTGAACTCTCTTCCAGCTCCATACTTTCCAGCCAACTTTGATCTTCAAAAATTTAAATGCATGTCAATCATTATCTACTGTCTTCTTCATTATTCTTCTTTAATTGTTCTCACTCTTTAATAATATTTCTCTTTTTTTCTTATTCTTGCACATTCAGTAATCACTTGTGTCTTAGTGGCTTTACTGCCTTGCTTGGGATGAAATGATTAAAAAAAAGAAAATGCTTGTTTTTCATGAAACTAACTAATTTCTTTCCCTTTTGTTACTGTATCAAATTGCTAAAATGTAATTTAATAATTGTTACACTGATTTAATCAAACTGATGTTTTCATCTTGATAGTTAAAGTCACTATTTCAGTTCTTGTTCTTTTCAGGTATCTTTAGGAGCCAGTCATACTTGGGGACATCCCTAGGGTCATATAATCAAGTTACCTCCATGAAAACATCTGGTAAAATTCAAACCAGAGTGTTATCTATTGAACCTTCTAACAATAACTCAGCCATACATCTCTCTCTCTCTCTCCACATACGAATTAGAGAACTCTGGCTATTGGGCGTGTATAATGATACATGCTAAAAAATCTGCCTTCTTCTACCGTGCGCTCATAGCCCAGAGATAGATCTGTTTGCGGATGACTATTTACGCTCTCACACCCTGATTGAGCACTCTAGAAGAATGGTAGACTTTGAAAAACAGTAGCTACCCTGGCATGTATGCATCGCTCATTCACTAATGAATTAGAGCACTCCGGCTATTGGGTGTGTATGATGATACATGCTAAAAAGTCTGCCTTCTTCTACCGTGCGCCCATAGCCCAGAAGTAGAATCGCCGACTGATGCCACCTCGGTCGGTTTTCAATCCTGGGTTAAAAGCAATCGAAGTCTAACCATACTGATGAGCTGTGATACAGCAAAACAGATCTGTCTGCAGATGACTATATATATATATATATATATATATATATATGTGTGTGTGTGTGTGTGTGTGTGGATGCATGGTGGTATAATTGATAGTAGCTTTGATGGATAAATCAGACAGCCAAGTTTGAATTACTGTCAATTTTGTTACATTCACATACACACAAATACCCTTGTAGAAGTTATGAATCTATTTCTTCTCTCGGATATGTGTAAATAAAAAGACAGTCTGGGCCAATACCCAGTAGTGACAGTCTGTTTCATTCTTAAATGTATTCCATTAGGCCTTTTCAGGCTTTGTAATATAAAATTTCCTTAGATACTTATACTGACAAATTATAGAAAGTAAATGCTCATGTATAAATGTAAAGTGTAGAAATGGCCTGATGATTGTGGTTAAGCATGAAACAGACTATCGTCACTGGATGTTGACTTCAATGTCCACTTTTATACTTACATGTGTTCTATCCTTAATACCAAGCACTTTAAGTCACAAATACAGCATACCTTAAAACTATATTTTTATCCCTCTCCATCCCACCATATCCCAAATCTCACTCCAGTTTACCAATTAACCAAAATCATTAACTGACTCATTACACCAAACATACCTAGTAAGTACAGCATTAAATCAACTCATGAATTAATCCAAATCCTAAAAACACGAAAACCTTGATGTTGAAAGTTTATTTAGCAATGTTCTGGTTAAAGAAACAATTGATATAATCATAAAAATTATTTGCAATAATACATCTTTCCCTCCACTAAAAATCAAACCTAATATATTATGAAAACTACATTGGGCTTGTACCACCAAGGTAACCTTGTATGACTACCAAAATAACATGTATATGCAACATGATGGCATTTATATGGTTCAGTTCTTGGACCAACATTTAGTAACTTCTACATGGCTAGCCTAAGATATTTAAAACCTTCCATCTACCTAATATATATAGATTATATTATCATCTTAGTTAAAAACAGACAAACTACATTAAAAACTTAAAAAATACTCATTTCTTAACTTCACATATAAACATAACAATAAAATTTTTTTTCTTGATGTATTGATAGACACAAATAATAATTCATTTACTACCTTCCTATATAAAACAATCAACTATCGTAAATGTGCACTCTAAACTATAAAAGTTTATCCTGACTATTACAAAATAACTGTTATAAAAAATTTAATAAATCATGCAAAAGTTAACTTTTTTCTTTTTTTTATAATCATATCACCCCAAGCAAGGCGATAACGCCACTGATGTGCAGGGGGCTACATAGGAGTGAAAAGATTGAAAAAGAGAAAACTGGAAACCGCATCCTAAACAGGAAACAAGGGATGAGCCTCTTCACCTGTTCAATAGACGTGGGTGGAGTGTGAACCGGGTGATAGTTTAGTCTATCTACTCCAATTGAAAAAAAAAGGTGAAAAGATTGGAAAAGAGAAAACCGGAAACCACATCCTAAACTGGAAACAAGAAATGAGCCTCTTCACCTGTTCAATAGATGTGGGTGGAGTGTGAACCGAGCGATAGTTTAGTCTATCTACTCCAATTAAAAAAAAAAAAGTGAGAAGATTGGAAAAGAGGAAACAGGAAACAAGGGATGAGCCTCTTAATCTGTTCAATAGACGTGGGTGGAGTGTGAACCGGGCAATATATTGTCAATTAGTTATTACAATCTACAATATCTGATGTGGTCTATTTTCGTTAGGCTGTTATGATACGCTAAATGACTTTCCCCGGCTAACCATCCACTCGTTCAAATGTTCTCGAATAAATCTTTAAATTGCTTGTTAAGACACACATCCAGTTGTGTTTCTGTTCAACATCATCAAGAAAAAAAAAAAAAAAAGCCAGTGAGGCAAGGGTTAGCCGACCATCAAAAACCCCAATGCTGACAATAGGATTTAAGGTTTGCATTTTATACCTGGAGTTTAAGAAGGCCATCTAATTACTTTAATTTTTTTTTTTTTTGGGGGGGGGGGGGGTAAGGTTAAAAGGTCACGTTGTATGCTTATATATTTCACCCCAAGCAAGGAAGGACCACTGCTGGCAAGCAGTAGGGTACAGTGAGAGAAAAAACAAGGTACAGGGGATGTCAAAGAAAAAATAGGAAAGATGGGAATCAAGTAAGTAAAAGACAATTGAGGTTGCATTTAAGATACGAGGGACATTCAATAAATAAGGTGAATTTTTCGGTATAAGGACGTCTACGAGGGTCATTCAATAAATAAGGTGAATTCCTCGGTACAAGGATCTCCAACACAGATAGAAGCCTACTTTTTTTTTTTTTTTTTCCTTTACTTCTTTTTCAAAGGGATTTAAGTTTTTTTGCAGATTGAAAAATAACTTTGAGAGTTTTGGAAATTAACAAAAATGGCCAACCAAGAAGCATGCTCCAGGATTAAATAGAGGTTAGTTATCAAGTCTTTGGTTGCTGAAGGGTACAAACCAGTTGAAATTCATATGAGAATGTCAACTGTCTATGGTGCGACAAAAAAATGGCTATAAATGGGCTAAATTGTTTAAAGAAGGACGGAGCAGTGTTGAGGATGAAGACAGGCCTGGGAGGCCTACAGAAGTGAGGTCTCCTGAGGTGATCGAATCAGTCAATGACCTCATTCAGTCTGAGAGAAGGGTGACAGCGGATGACACTGCAAGGACTTTGAGCCTATCTGTTGGGACAGCACCCAAAATTTCCCATAATGACCTTGCCTACTCGAAGGTCAGCTGCCGGTGGGTGCCAAAGTTGCAGACCATTAACAAGCTGCCCCCTTACAGCCCAGACCTTGCCCCTTCAGATTTTCACCTGTTTGGTCTCTTGAAAGCGTTCACAAGAGGCATGAAGTTTGAAAGTTTCGATGAAGTCAAAAGTGCTGTGAGTGATTTGCTGAAACACCAGTCCAAAGATTTTTACACTGAGGGAAAACGGAAGCTTGTGCACAGATGGGAAAAAGTGTGACACTGCTGGGAGACTATGTTAAAAAATGAAAAAAAAAAGCAAGCTTGTATCTGTATTAGAATGCCTTATAATGAAAAACTCACCTTATTTATTGAATGACCCTTTATATATATATATATATATATATATATATATATAACTTATTTATAAATGGAACTTTGTGTGTGTGTGTGTATCCGTTACCTATAGACTCCAAAATGGCTGAACCAATTATCTTGAAAATTTACACAGTTGTACTATAAGCGTCTGCGAGTGTTCTTAGCTAGGTTTTGTGTCGAGGTACCCCCGATAAATATCGAAAATCGATAATCAAAAATATCGGGTTATAGAAGGAGTGGTCCGATTTTAATCAAATTTGATACACTCATAGACAAAGACATAAAAAACAATATTCAGAAGTTTCAAGGTTGCAGTTCTTACAATAGTGCAGAAAATTTGATATCGATACCAGGAAATCAAAATTTGACTTACAACCATTCATTTTCCTTTCAGTGTACGGTTTCGCTTTAACTGGAAACAACTATTGCTTTTTGGTCTTTCGTGCCAACGTCCAAAGAGTCAGTATGGCGACTCCGGGCTATACTGTTAGTATATATATATATATATATATATATATATATATATATATGTATATATGTATATGACCATAAGAGATGGTATCTTGAAGAGAACAGGACATAATACATGTACACATATTAAAAAAGAAATCATATTCATTTTGTGCAGCCTCATTCTCAATAGATGTTCCAAATGACACATCATGGAGATGGAAAATGACTAAAAACAAGATACTAAATCAGGGCCACTGACATTGGATAATCTCTTTTTGTATTTTATGAAGAATCTCTATATACATAGCAAAAGCACCAAACCAGATGTGGCAGCAATATTCAATGTATGGACAAATTTGTAGACTTATAAATATGGAAGATAGATTCTGAAGAGAATCATTGTAGATTGTTCTTTATATTTTATCAAGAATCTCTAAATACATAGCAGAAGCACCAGACCAGATGTGGCAGCAATATTCAATGATTGCAATACATATCTTAAAAATAACGGAAACGAAAACAAACAGAAATACTGGCAGTAAAACGTTCTGATGAAGAACTTTAAGATCGCATTCAGATTTCCCCAGACTTCAGGAAGGAACCAGTGCTGTATATGGTCAATTCCTCTAAAACATGTGGAGGATATCTACTTCCGGATATTCCAGTACTTTACTAGAACCTCCCCTCATCACTGTCTAAAGTAAGAAAAATAATAAAGTTTCCTTACGCAGCTTGAACTTTTTAAATGTTTATTTTTGGAATAACTAAATGAAAAAAAAACTTTTAAAAATAAATAAATAAAACTTAAAGTGCATGAATTGAAACAGCCGTGAGTGATTGGTTAAGCATGTTAGAATCTATTTTAGCAGTTTAGAAACTGAACATCTAATGTAGAAGAAAATAATAATGGGTCCAGTATTTTGCATCATCACATGTACATTGACAGAGTAATCAAGTAGGTCAGTCAGTTAAGTGACCTATGTGATACATGCTTGGGTGATCATGTCTCTATAGAGACATGACTGACTAACCAGAAGATTATCCTGCAGTAGGTTGCCATTGCTTTCTGCGGTAGATTGGTTGCCAGCCAAGGCTATAGAACCCAATCTGTCCTATCATTTGACTCATAGCTAGAGGGGGAAGAGACGCATTATATTATTAAGTATTAATTGATAGGAGATCAGTTTATTACTTCATAACAATATAAAACTGATCCCCCACTTTATGCCCAGTAGAAGCCTTAATCATGTTTTTAACTATTCAGTCAGTAAGTTAAATGCCATACATGATACACGCTTTGGGTGATCATGTCTCGAAAGAGACATGACTGACTGGGCAGAAGATTATCCCACAGTAGGTTGCCATTGCTTTCTGAAGTAGACTGGTTGCCAGCCAAGGCTATAGAATCCAATCTGTCCTGTTATTAAAACCATAACTGGAGGGAAGAGATGGATTAATACCTTTCCCAAGGGTATTTGCGCATAAGTGAATGCAAGGAATTCAACTGGAATTCAAACTCGGCTCTGATTCCTCGTTCTGCAGATATCCACTGTACCACAACGCACACATTCCATTTGCAATCTAGTAGGTACCATTTAAAAATGGGCTGGAGCAATTTTGGAGCTTTTTTTTTCTTCTCCACAATTGAAAGAGAAAGAAACAAAGGTAATTCCTTTCCCTCATTTATGACTTGTTATGCTCTTTCATGCTATCTTCCCTGGTTTCCCATCAGGAGTAACTTAGCATATCCATGGTTTTCTCTTAAAATGTCACATGGAATTTTGACAGAGTTATAGAACTACAAATAGAGTTTAATGCAGTTGAGACTGGATCAGACATTAGCTAGTTGAGCCGGTCAAATCAATGTATAAATGTTATAATATCTCGTGCTGAGTGACCCCTCCCTCCTGGAAGGATTAGGAACATGAGCCACGGTGTACATGTTTAGCAGCTCTGAAATATGTATGGATAATGACAAGGAAACACACGTTATTTGTAACGAAACAAGATGAGGAATTTATTTTAAAATTTACACATTTGAAGTTTCAGGTAAAGTAATCAAACATTAAAAGGTTCGTACTTTTGATGAATTGTCAAGAAGAGAAAATGTTCTTAATAAATCATCAGACAAAAGTAATATTCCTAAATGATTAAAACAAATTGAGATAGTTCATTTCTCACATAAAATTTAGATGGTTGTACTCAACATGATTAAAAAGATATATTTTAAGGCATTTAGCTTAGGAATTGAATAGAGTTCTTTGAAATTCGCCTGCTCTCATTAGAAGATGATAATGTATCAGCTTGTAATTTAACACCAGAATTATTCACACGTGTGGCTACCCATCTCTCTCTCTCTCTCTAATTTATATCAAAAAGAGATTTGACATCTGCTTGTTACTTCTCAGTTTGACCAATGAAAAGGGAGCCACTTACAAAATAAATTTTGCCTTGGTCTTTTCTTCAGCCTGGAGCCCATCCCTTTTTCTATTGGTCAAAAAAGAAAATAAATTTCGCACAGGCTTGCAAATTTGAGAACAGTGAAGAGAAGTTATTTTTATTTCGTATTTACCACATCTCGGCTCTGTATAGCTTCTTCCCAGGAACTGGTATTTTGTGGACGCTCACAAGAATGCCGCTCTGATCAGTACAATGTTAACCTCTTCAAGTCGAGGAATAACCGTTATCTACTTTCAACAACAACATTCTTCAGTAACACTCTAATCTGAGTGTCTATTGGGCTTCGCATTGGGTAAACAACAGTAAATAAAATAAATAAACAAAAGTATTAATATGGTCTTAAATTAACATATCTACACCTTTGATTTTTCAGATATTTTTTTTTCAAAATGATAATTTGCCGGACCAACAGAGGTGGGTCAAAACTTGATTAGATTTTTCTAACCTACTGATATTGTAAATCGTGTATCTCTACTACAGCACTATTAGTTTTTAGAAATTTACATTAAACGGATGTGCGGTGGTGCAGTGGATATCAACTCAGGGAGACGAGTTCAAACTCCAGCTGGACTCCTTGCACTCACCTACGCACAAGTACCCTCCAGTTATGGGTTAAATAATAGGACAGAAAGCAATGGCCACCCAATGCAGAACAATCCTCTACCCAATCAGTCATGCCTCCCTCGAGACACGATCGCCCAAAGCGTGCATCACGTATGGCACTTAACTTATATTAAACTATTATTAAATGCAATACCACCTGTGTTTGTATGGAGAATTAATCTGGCAAAATTGACCTTGCCTGCTTATATGCCAAACAGGCATGAAACGACAAAGTTTTAGAGACAATAGCAACGAAAAGGATACTTATGTTTAACATCAAGAAGAGAGAACATTTCTGGGGTACATCATGATAAAAGATGGCTTATAAAATTTGACACTCAGAGAACATATTTAAAATGGTCAGAGGAGAGCAATGCATAATCTACCTGGCAAGCTTGGGTGAATGGATGGTGGGGCAGGGTTTGGGATGGCAAAAAAAACAAACGATACTTGAAGCAAAAGATATTGGGTTCTACAGAATGATAAGGAAGAATAACATGGAGTAAACATCTGAGCAAAAACAAAGAAAATGAAAACGACATATACATATTGCATTCACTTATGCACAAATACCCTTGAAAAATGTATGAATCCATCTCCTCTTCCTACAGCTGTGGGTCAAATAGCAGAACAGATTGGGTTCTGTAGCCTTGGTTTTCGATCAGTTTACCACAGAAAGAAATAGCAACTTACTGTGTGAAAATCATCTGCTTAGTCATGGACCGGAAGAGACATGAATATCCAAGTGTGTATCACGTACAGCACTTAACTGACTGATACATAACATCAGAAAAAGGTAGCTGAAATTTCTCAGGCATATGAGGAAAGTGAGCTTGAAAAATTTAACACACACAGGACATACTGAAGACATGTGGAACAGAGAAACTCTTCCATAAAAAAATTTTTACACTAAATTAAAGAACATTAAACTCATTAATAATGACTTTCTTAATTACATTGTTAATGAACAAATTAGACAAGCCATCAGAAATAGTAACATAAAAAAGAACATAGTACATCCTCAAATAACCCAAAACATATTAACCTATTATACAATGATCAATACATTCTAATTATAAACAAGATGAAAAAAATCCTAAAAAATCTCATAGGTACTAATATATTCCCCACTGACATCAGTAAAAAAAAACAAAAAAAATACAACTATATACTATAAAAATAATTATATACTATACTAAATTTAACACAACCAATTTGATCATATGCAATAATCCTTTTCAGTCTTTTATATCAACTAGTGTTTTGTAAAAGACCAACATTGTATCCCAGTTTAAATGTTCTTTGGGAGATTGTATCACTGACAAAAAAGTAAGTACATATGTTAGCTTGACAACAACAAAATTATCAAGATATCTTACACGCCATTTGTCAGATACAAGTTCTATCACACATTTAAAGACACATTCCTGTCCATGTTCACAATACAGGAAAGTACCTGTTGACAGCCACAATATACTATGCCATGAAAATAATAAACAAAAACTCCAAATTCTTGAGACCCTTTATATCAAAGGTAATCAACCAAAACTGAACAAGATTTATTACAAGTATTGTAACAATGTTTTAAAATGCATTTGAGTTGGCTAACATTTAACGCCATATTGCAATTTACCATCTCTGGTTAACCATCATGCATTGGAAATGCTTGTTTACAAAACATTGTAACTAGAAGGATTAATTTTGAATTATAACAGAACACATTTACAAAAAAAATCACCATCACAACAATTACAATTAAGTTTGTCTTTGCAATTCACCCAGAGGATGATCTCAGAGAGGTTCAAAAATACTTGGGTTAACAAGAACTACAGCACCTTCCTTGATGGATTGCAACTTCATTCAAGAAGATAATTAGAGAACTAAAACAGATTATTGAAAAAATAAGTAAACATAATATGTCTATATTATTTAATGAAACATGCATGAATGAAGATTACTGCTTAAATATATAAGAAACTATTTTAACGTGAACAATGTTCACAAATTTGGCAATTTCATTTTTAAAATAACTGGTTCATTTTACAGAAAAATTTTCTTGGATCTCATCTCTCAGTGAAATTACACATTTGAAAAGTAAAATTAGCAAATATTTTTTCGAAGATTCACTTTAATTTAGGCAATACTAAATACATTCAAATATTTCTAATCTTTACATTTATACATGAGCATTTACATTCTATCTTTTAGACAATGATTGAAGTCTAAAGAAATTTTATATTACAAGGAAGTGCTGAAAAGTTATCAGCCTGACCACCAAGTCCTAAAAAAAAAATAAATAAATAAAAACCATCAGGTAAGAAAATAAGTAATAAAAAATATTGGTTCTTAACCCAACCCAGTTCCCCAAATCAAACAAAATGACTAAACATCATATTATTTTGTAAGGGCTTCTTAGTTGAGATGAAAACTTTCAGCACTCCCTCATATATAATCTGTTACTCAACCAAAAACAACTCATTAAAAGAAAAATTAATTTCAAAATGGATTGATGAGAAATGATTTTGATTCTAATACTTGCAAAGTCCCTAATACCCAAGAGGTAGTGACATCCCTCCCTGCTCTTCAGTTGAACAAAATGTAATAACTTCTAATGAAGAATAATTTCATAATGAAACAAAAAAGCAGTGGGTAGTAACATCAATAATGTCAATAATGGGAATCAAATGAATAATTGAAGACATGCAGTGTGACTCAGAGGACAACAGAGACATAAAGCACTGTGATGCATCAACCAATATACACCCAATATACAAATTTAAAGATCTTATATTATTACCATTTCTTTCGAAATAGAAGCTGTAGAGACAATATAGTTTTGTAGATTATGAATATGCAAGATTCACCATTTAATGCAATTAGTATTAGAAATGTTTCATTTTTTTCAGTGGGATAATTTAGAGTTTTTTAATTGAAGTTGAAACTTCACAAATAAATTAAGTACTCAAAAAAAGAAAGGAGTGTATGACAAAGATGCATCTTCTCACCAGATTTATTTAGCTTCTACAGTGAGGCAATTCTAAGAGAACTAGAAGTCCTACCAGAATTTATTATAATTTATCTTACCAATATAAGATATGAAATTACACCATTTTGGTGGCAGACAGAAAGAAAACTGCAGAAACTCTTAGACAAAGTAGTAAAAGAAAAGAGGAAGAAATGGTTAATCATCAATTATAATAATATAAAATGTATAGTTGTGAGCAAGAACAGCCCAATCAATAATAAATGTAAGATTTCTTAGAAATAAACTGTTTGAGCAGAACTTCCTTACTAATGAACCACCCACATCTATTGAACAGGTGAAGAGGCTCATCCCTTGTTCCCTGTTTAGGATGTGGTTTCCGGCTTTCTCTTTTCCATTCTTTTTACCCTTACATAGTTCCCAGTGCATCAGTACGTTATCGTCTTGCTTGGGGTGATATGATTAAAAAAAAAAAATAGAGAGGGAATAAGGATGAGACATCTACATGTACCATGGAAGGTTCTAGCCGTGAAATGTCTGGACTGATGGAAATAAGGAATGTAGCTTGTCTAAATATTTGCCATGAAATTTGAAACAGAGTAGCAAGAGGTTATGGGTTGTATGGTGGAAATAATTCAACAAGGCTGTGTAAATTCTATGGACTCTGTCAAGAATAAAAAGTGAGGATTGAGCAGCTCCACCTCAGATAGGTGTGGGGTGGGGGGTGCAATATTGCATTGTTTTGTCTAATCTGACTCTCTTAAAGATAGAGCATAGAAAAAGGAGTTAGGTATTTTCTGGAGCTGTACAAAGAACCAAGCATTTTTCCAATATCTTTCACAATGACTCATGCATACAAATTCCACTGACTGCCTTTAGAATTGAAAAGCAATGTTCAACTCTTGTTAATTTTATTTACAAGAAAAATTCCAAATTATAAAATTCCTTAAGTAGGAATGCATTTTCTATGAAATGTAGATACATGAACAATATTTTGTTGAGCCAGTTAACTCCTGACTGAAAAAAAATGTGATTAATTTATATAATTTTAAATTGATTAATATTCATGTGTTTGCGTTCTGTGTATTGCAAATGCTTCATTCTACTTCTCATAGGAGGAGGGATGGTGGTAGTTGCCAGTACCAAGTACAAATACAGACAGGAAAATAAAACTGACTTCATTTTAAGCATCTGATAATCACTTATAACAAAACACAAATGGATTATAATGTATGCCTGATTAGCATGAAACTTTTAGTTATGTGTATACTTTTCAAGAAGATGTGTCTCCCAAGAAGTAACCAATTTCTAATCTGGAAAACCACTTTCAAGTCATGTTTACTTTACCCTTGAGTCATGAATAATAAGCACAGCAAATCAGATTTCTATTACCAAATTTAAGAAATGTACATCCTTTGTTTGAACCTTTTAAAGTCAATCCTGCAGTTGAATTTTAAAAAGTCTATTAACTGCAAAAAATTACTTTGTTTACATTTCAAACATAAACATTAAATTAGCAAATAAAGACTTTGAAATGTTCCATTGAGAGATGTGCATTTCTTAAGTAGGGTAAAAGAATTTGACTTTGCTGTATTGGCTTCATATGGTTCAATGGTAAAGACCACTTGGCTTGAAAGTGATTTTTCAGATTAAAAAGGAAATCTGACATTTATTATTGATTCCTTTGTCAACACTATATATATATATATATATATATATATATATATATATATATAGATAACACACACAAGCAAGCATGATATCAAACTGTTCCTATAATTTTAGAATATCTATATAAATCTATATGATAATATTACATAATGGAAAGGCACTTTGGTAACTGATTGACTGTAAAGGTCAGGTAAAATTGTGAAAGAAAGAGTTTTCACAAGATGGAGATATGATAAGCTTTGTAAACTGATTCTGGGATGGTTACCATAGAAACAGCATCAGAAGCCAAGTCTGGGATAGAGACAAGATATCATGTGACTGAGATTAATCAAATAATGTAGTTCAAGCAATATCCAAATATAATAAAAATATTTTCATAATCACCAAATATCTATGTAGTATTACAATGGAATATATTAAAAAAAAACATTATTACAATAAATATGTACATTTTAAATAAAAAACAAAGCTCTTGTTAGTGAAAGAGCAATGTAAGCCATTTTTTTTTTCCTGCATCTTAAACAAGTAACTGCTCTCATGTCTAGAATAGATGAGCTTGGCTCGTTATTTTAAATTTTCTAGCCTGCCCACTGTTATTCCATACCTCCCATCATTTTATTTTATATTATATTTTTTCAATCTGTCTGTTTATTCTAACCTCACCATTTATTCCAATCTCCGCTTCCTCTTTTTTGTTCCAAACACAAATTAATTTTGAATAAATTTTCCAACCTACCCTTTTATTCTGAACTTAAAAATGTATATATAAAAAAAAAAAAGAATTGTGTTACTGAGATAGCACCAGCCAATATGGAGCATCTTTCTATATATTAGCAGCTAAAAATCCATAGCAAACATATTTTTTCCTTTTTTCTTCTTTCATTATTTGTTTTTTTTAATAGTATTAATATTCATATTTTTAAGATAAAGAGAAATCAAAATCCATGATTATACATTGATCTCTTTGGTCAAGTGTCCTTATCTGGTTGTTATAATGCCCCAATATTTCAGACATTGTACCTTCTAACCTTCTTTAGGTGTCCATTATATTCAATAACCTTCTGGGTCAGGCAGTGGAAGTCATGTACTCTGGTTCAATGATGGTGGGGAGGCAGTCTCACAGGGACAATATAAAAAAGAATTGATTCAAGATATTGCTTTTAACATGGACAGCAAAATGAAAACAATCTACTCCCTTGAATTGAATAAAGGGGTTTTATTAAGAATCTCCAGAAAGTAATCAAGCAAAGCAGATAGATGTAGAAAATCAAACAGTAAAATGAATAAAGCATAACATTAGCAACCAAAATGATGGCACTTGTCTGAATAGATTAAGACATGATTAACAATGAAAATTTCCCATATAAAACATTCCAGTTTCACAACATTACAACTCCTAGAAAACAAAATTTTCTCAAATTGCTTGAATTTCTTAGATGAAGTATGTTCATTATTTATGTATAAATGTTTTTTTTTTCATTCTAGTGTTGCTAGTTTTTTATTGTTACTATTTTATTTTGATCATTAAATAGCATGAATCAAAAATAAGAAAAACATCCTCAGACAAGACTTGTTCTATATTCTGGAGAATTTTAATTTTGGTCCCAAGGACTTCATAAATTTACGGACTGATAGTTACAACTTTTATCATCATATTATTAATATTATTTATGCCATATTTGTTTACAGCAACAGTAAATTCAATAGTCTTTACATTTCAGAATTTCTGAGATAAAGTATTTTCATTATTAACTTTTGACTAGTTTTTATTTCATCTTATTGCTTTTTATCATATAAGGTGTATTTGAATAGTGAAAGTTACCTTCCAAAAAGATATGCAAAGTATTAATAAACAGGAAAGTTTTGTTACAAAGAAAAGAGTGCTCAACTGTCATGCAATATCAGTCCTCCTCTATAGCAATCAATGTTAGATAATATAGATGAAGAAGAGACTTGAGGCAACAGATGTGATTCTAGTAAAATATTGAAAGGCTACATGATTCTACCACTCTAGGAATCTAAGTTAACTTTAGGATAAATAAGAAAAAAAAGTAAATTTAATCGAAATTAAAGGATTTTAAGCTAATTTATACAGAAACCTTAAAAAAGGAATGCTTGGCCTTATTAAACAATCATAGGTTTGAACTGCAGGGTGATTGAAAAGTAGCCCCCTATTTTATGTATGAGTGGCCAGCCAGGGGTCCTGATTTAACACCCTGTGAATCTTTTCTTTGAAGTTGGTTAAAGGAGCAAGTCTACTATATCAAACCAAGACTTTGGAAGAACTTGAAGGGTAAATACAAGAAGTTATGTCTTCCATATTACAAGAGTTCCAGGAGAAATAAGATGTGATTCCTGGGCATCTCAAGAAGCTGATAAAGTTTGGTGCCCATATCAAATTTTAAATAAAATCTCATACTAAATGCTTTCCTCTCATATTCATTTCTTGTAAAAATTATAGTTAATAAATAAATTATAAATATTTTAAAATGGGGAGTTACTTTTCAATCACCCCGTGTATCTTTCATATTTTATATTCATTAGAAACTCATCTTCATCATCATTAATTCTTGAATTACATTTAATTTAAACATATGCAGAAAGTGAATTTCACAAATATTTCAAGTACATTTCAACAAAAAGATAAAGATTAATTCAGTTAACCTGACAGACTGAAAGTAAAGATCTAGTTTATATTATAACTTCCAAAATAAATTTTGAAATTTTCAAAAGATTTCATTAGAAACTAAGAACAGAGGGTTGGATTGCTCTGTGATATCCATCCTCTTATATGGCAGTGAATGTTGGACAATCTCTCCCATGGATGAGGAGAAATCTAGAGTCAACATAAATGGGGTTCTACAGAAGGATTGTGAAAATTCCATGGACAGAATAAGTAAGCAACAAGGAAGTCTTAAAGGAAAGGGTAACAGAAAGAACACTCATATGCATAATTGGGAAAAGATAGTTGAAATTCCTCAGACACATTATGAGGAAGGAGGAAAACTTAAGCCTCACGGGACATATTGAGGACGAGAGAGAAAAGTGAAGGCAGCAAGAGATAGAGGAAGGCAACAAGACATTTACCTGATAAGCTGTATGAATGGAGGAGAGTCTTAGTAAAGGGAAAAAAATTGCTAAGGACCACAAGAGATAGGAAGCTGTGGGGAGCCATGATCACTAATGCCCTGAGAGATACAGAACATAGAAGAGATAGATAAACATGTCTTGTGTATAAACAAAGAAAATTTAGTGGCCAAAAATTTAGCTGTTGTTGACTTAAAAGAGATTTAGGGAATTATAGAATTACTGAAAATAACAAATAATAAAATAAGCTGAAAATCACTTCTAGTAAATTGGATTTTAAGTTCTTAAACGAGACTTTAATGGAGGCCTTGGCCCTAATAAATGATTATGGATTTGAATTATTGAATTATAACTTATTAAAAAATCATCACCATTGTAAATAAACTCTTGGACCACATTTAATTTCAATATCTAGGAAGAGTGAATTTCAAAAAAGATTTCAGTTAAACAAAAAGATAAAGATTTAGACACAGAATAAAGATCTAGTTATATTTTCATTGTAAATAAACCTCTTGAAGTTCTGAAATTTACAAAAACTAAAAATATATTCCATGATCTGACTAGTAATCTCAGAAAATTTGTTGGCCAAAGATCTACTCATCTTTGAGTTACATGATGACATACAGAGAAAAAAAAGACATTTGATAAATCAGATAAGGAAGCACATATGAAATAAATGTTAAAATGAATATTTATCATTAGATATTCTTTATATTTATTAAATTAGTAGAGAAAGTTTTAAGAATAAATTATACCAAAATAACAATGGATATCATCATTGGCAGTTTGATGTACTCTTAAAGTTGAATAATTAGCTAGCAGCTTAGGAATGAAATTTGACTTAAAAACAATTTCTGCCTTTCTCCAGTGCTGAATTACTTTTGATAATGTGAAGAAAAAAAGAAGAAAAATAAGAATCAAATCTCATTTAATTTTTATGATTGTGCTCACTTAGGTACAACAGGTTAATGATTAATAATAAAATTAAAATTATTTAAGCAACTCAGAGAAAAAAAAACAAAATTAAAAAAAAGCTTTACTAAATATATTATTTTGAACCATATTTAAGAATTCTAGTAATCTTCTAGTTAAGGTACATTGAAATGTCTTTCTTCTCCATTTATTAGACATTTGAGTTCTAGTTTTTTTTACACAAAACTTAAGCAGCCCAAGAACTGGTCAAAATCCTAAGTTGCTTAAAAAAAATACTAATGTATACTTATATTCATACATAGTGGTTAATTTACATGAATTTGGTAGAGTGGTTTCACTGATTTTAGTTGAATGTAGTTGAATTTATGCTTGGGGAGAAATGAGGGGAGAAGATAGTACTGAGAGAGCAGGGAAAAAGGAAGAGTGAACGCAAAGTAAAGAAGAGGAAAAGGAGAGAGCATGAGGGAAAAGGGGAGGAGGAGAGGACAAGAGAAGAGCATGAAGAGGAGGAAGAGAGAATGAAGAGGAAGAAGGATAGAAAGAGAGCATGAATGGGGGAGAGTAAAGAGTAAGCAGAAGGTGAGGAGGAGAGAGAATGAAGTAAAGAAGAGGAGGAGAGACCACAAGGGAAAAGAGGAGGAGGAGAGACCACAAGGGAAAAGCGGAGGAGGAGAAGGAGAGAGCGTGAGGAGAAAGAGGAGGAGGAGAGAGCGTGGAAAAAAGGAGTAGAAGGAGGAAGTAAGCAGCTGGGAAAAAAGGAGGAGAGAACGATGAAAGAAAAGAATGAAAAAGTGAAAGAATAATAGTAAAGAGGTATAACTAAACATTTAATGAAAGAAAAAAAAATACAGTTAAAAATAAGAGCCTAATAAAGTACAGTCCTTACATTTGAAAGATTATTTCAAATTACAGTGTATCTTGGCTGTCAACCATTAAAATACAAATAAAATAAATAAATCAAGACATCTTTCACATTTGACTCTAACCCACTCATTCTCTATATCAGCCTCTTTGCAACAAATAAATTTTATTGAATTATTGAATGAAGAAACAGAGATCAGGCTCCTACAAGTGGTGTTCCAATCACCTCCACCCTATCTGAAGGTGCTATATCTACTGAAATTGTATTTGTGGACTCTTCATACAGTCCAGAATAAAGCTAGTAAGATAAGTGTCCACTGAGAGCACAGGGCAGATAAGTAATAACACGAATTTGTGAGGAAAATATAAAGGGTTAGCACTGGAGGAAAAGCATTGAAGAATTAATACAAGGAGTGAGGAAATTAATCACAAGGAATTCAGTAGTACCAGTTTTTGATGACTTGCCAAGAAAATCTTTGCCTGAAGTACACATCATAAATCACAGATAGTAATAAGTTGCCAACAAGTTTATAGACAGTTATATGAAAATGTGTCCATACAATAACCAATGATCATTAAGAAAAGGATATACAGAAGAAGAGTAGGAATTATAACCTTTTGTTTTTGATCATTATAAAGGTAGTTTTGTTAGGCATAATTGTACAAGTCATTTTTGTTGCTCTTTCTAACCAATTGTTCAGTCGTATAGTCAATTTTTCTTTCTCTCTAAACTAAATGATGATATCATGAATAAAACTAATATTGAAATAAAAGAGACTAAATCAGAAATAAGCTGACCGTGTCTACCTCCTGGAACACTGAACTGACATAAGTTGTCAAGATGTTATGCTAAATGAAGTGAAAGAATTTTGATTTATATCAGATATAAATTCAGTGAAGCTTTAAGTTATACTAAGGCTCCCTGTTAAAAGAAAAATCATGCTAAAAAATTATGTAAGAATATTCTTGAGGCTTTGAGATGTAGTTTGTTTACCTTATGCTTAAACCAACAGGTCAGAAACCAAGAGTCACAATTGAATAGCAATATTCTATATTCTCTTTTTACTTACAAAGTTCTGTCTGAATTTCTAGGACAAGGAGTTGTACAAATATTTGCACTAATATCCTCATCTTTATTGTCGCTATCACATTTCGAGCATTGTGCCTTCTTTAGGTGTCTACCAATCTTAGTAACCTTCAGAAAACAAGAAGTATCTATTCTTATAGATTAAATAAAAGGTTCAGTTCAAAATTTCTAGAAAGTTACCCAGAGCAACAAACACCTGAAAAAGGCCCATGGGCATAGTGGCTGAAATGTGACGACAACAAAGATGAGAACATTAATACTAAAATAATATATATAAGTTCTACCTTATAACTATCAATTTTGCTTATGTTTACTTAAAAAAATGTATTTCAATGAGTTCTTCAGACTATTGAACACATTCTTTCAATTCATTTTATCATATCAGTATTTCAACAGAAGCATTTTCCCAGCTTTTAGTGTTAGGTAAATTTACAAATTAGACTATTACAAGTTTCTTTATTCAGTAGATAAAGAATTATAGAACATCCTTATTTATGAATACAGAATCACCTGTTGTTGGAAATGGTATTGCCTTTCTGGCTCAATTTACAAAGAGTAAAACAAAATAGTATATTAGCCACCACCACTTCTCTGTTTAACATTTTTTTATTAATAAATAAAAAAAGTGACATATAAACAAACAGAGATTCTTACACATTATACATTTATAGAAGGGTGTAGAAGTGATCAGTAGAAATGTTTTAGTTACAATAAAAAGAATACAAAGGCTGAGTTCAGTTGTCCAAACAATTCTTGAAAAGATAATGACTCTTCCCAAAATCACAGAAGAGTATACAGGCATTGTATCATTGAAGTTTTCAATAAAGAACAATAAAAATGACTTATAAATTAAGAAGTGTTGAAAAGCTTTCAACTTAGAGTGTTAGTAACAAAATTTGAATAAAAATCTCATCTTTCTTCGATTCTTCTGAGAATTTCAAAAACTACTGATGTTTCAGCAATAAAAACAATATGTGCTATCAATTTTACTTTCTTACATATTCCTAAACATGAGCAGTAAAACAAGAACAATCTACAACTGCAGATTAAATAAAGGTAGGTTACCTGCATTAACATACACCTGATGAAAACTGGAGGGTACAATGGACAAAACATTGTGATAACAACAAAAATGAGGACAATCATTCACATGTAAATAATAACTCCTCGTCCTAGAAATTCAGGCAGAAGACAATCAGGTGTTAATAACAACAAAGACGAGGAAAATAGTTCACATATGCATAATGATAACTCCTCATCCTAGAAATTCAGGAAGAAGCTGAATTTTTTAATTTTATAATATCATTTTATTGCCACTGTTTTGCAGGGGGTTACATAGGAGAAAAGTTATGAGAAAGAGTGACAGGTTATGGGGGGTGTCAGGAAGTGGGTAAAAGAAGGATGAGAATACATGAGAGTGGAGTGGACAGAGAAAGGAACGAGAGAGAGGATGCAGGTTAGTGAGATAGGAGATGACTATTGACTTTACGTTTAAATTCTTGGGGATTGTAGCTGTTGGGGAAGCAAATAAATGGAAGGGAATTCCACAGGCAGGAAGTGCGAGAAAAGAAGCTGTTGGAGTAGAATCTGCATTTACATTTTATTGGTTTCACAGCAAAAGGGTGGGACATAGTTGCTAATCTTGTGGCTCAAGGAAATTCATATCTAGGGGGCATCAGTAAGCTAAGTTCATTGGAGCAGAAGTCGTGAAAGTATTTGTAGAAGAGACACAGGGAAGCTACAATGCGCCGATGAGAAAGTGGCCATATATGAGCTGTCAAGTCGGGATCGATCACATTAGAGATTCTTTGTTGGATTTTGTCAAGGACACCTGACCAGATATGGCAGCAGTATTCAATGCACGAGCAGATGGTAGATTTATATATGTGCAGGATTGTTTCAGACAGGAAAAACTTCCTGGCCCTACACAGAGAACCAACTTTCTTACCAGCGAATTTAGCTATGGATTCTATATAGTCATTCCATAGTCTGTTGTGAGAGTTAACCAGAGGAGGTGCAGTGTTTTACTTTCAGTTTATTAAGAATTAAGTGATAACAACAACAAAAATGAGAACATTAGTCCAAATGTAAATAATGACAACAGTTCATCCCAGAAATGCAGACATGTGATCAGTTGATCACCTGTCTGCATAACAACAAAGATGAGGAAATTAGTTAGAATGTTAACTCCTCATCCGAAAAAGTCAGACAGTCATGACTTTGCTTATTTTTTTTTTATGTTTTAAAAGCTTTACAATAAATTCAAAAGAAACAAAATGTTAATTCCCATAACAGAAACCACTTTTTAAACTTGCATCTTTCAGGAATGAATCATGACAATTTCATTTTACTGTTTTTTGCTGAAATTGTAGCATCATTTCATCAATGCTTAATTAATAGCTGATTAGAGTTAAAGTAAGACTCTTAAGAAAAAGATTTTAATTAAGTAGCAAATAAGCTTAAAATAGTATAGAAGTCAGATTATAAACCTCACTTCTGTATTGTTAATTGCTAAGAAAATGTCTCTTGAAAAAAAAAATACACCATTTCAGTTTAATTCAAAAAGTTGTTTTATTCAAAACAATTTATTCAGATCATTCATGAATAAAATAACCATGACACCAAAGATGAGTTACATTTTCTTCTCAGGTGATCTATTATTACTTCTGTTCAAAATTTAAACTCATTATGTTCCCTCACTTCAATGCAATTTTCTAATTATACTAGACAACAAAAGATTTTTCTACTGGGTTAAAAGCATGTAGTTTTTTATTATTATACTAAGCTGCCTATATTGATCCATACTCAAAATTGTTCTAGCATGTTACAATGTTGCATTATGCATGTGAATGATCAGAGAAGTTTTGATAATGTTTGTTTGATTTTTGAGATGAAAAATTGCCAATATACTTTGACGTATTTAAACTATTCCAACTATTGTTCTAATCTTCGATTGTTATAGATATTATTATAGACACAATGATAGCCAGAGAACTTGGCTACAATATTGTGTCTATAATAATATCTATAAGAATACTACAAATAAATAATCTAAGTATATGGGCGTGTCTTGTCATATATTGACTCTGGAGAACAAAATGATACTGTACAAGACTAAATCAAGTATGCTGATTCTAAATATGTACTTCGAATATCACACACACACACACACACACACACATTATATATATATATATATATATATATATATATATAGGATGTGAAGGTAGTTTAATGGATATCAGCATGGAAATGGAATCAATGAGCTGAGTTCAAATTCCCACTTAACTGGTTGCATTCCCTTCTGCACCAATGCTCTTGAAAAAAAGCATGACTGCGCTTTCTCTTCTCCTAGCTATGGGCTAAATAACAGAGTAAACCAGGTCTTCTAACTTTGAGTAACAATCAGTTTAAGTGAAGGAAACCTTTGAACTCCAAACAATTTCCTCTCCACAATTTTTCTGTCCTTACTTAGTAATTTTTTTTCTTTTTGCTATATTTCTTAAGCCCTGTTCTGCCAACCAAATACACAAGCTCATTATGTTGGTTATGTACTGCTTTCCTGTTTATTTTACCTTCAATATAGCCAGCAATTTTGAAAATTTCTAAGCCCACTTTACTCATTATGTACCCTAAAACTTCAACCATCTCTTTCTGATGCTACATAGTTTTTTTTTGTTTCCATATTATCTAAAACTGCCATTGCTCAAATGTTCAGTCCATGGCATTCTCAGCATCCTTCTGTAGAATCACATTTACATTGCCTCCAGTCTATTTTCTATTCGTGATGAAATGATTCAGTATTCACTGCCATATAGGAGTACTAACATTGTGTTACTGTTCAATATTCTATTCTTTGTTTCCAATGAAATTTTCCTGTTTCTTGGTACTTTTACTTAATTTTTGGAAAGCTACTTTCACTATCCCAATGTGCTTTGAATTTCTGTGTCACATTTTCAACCTCTGTTAAAACACTTCTTAAATTTTTGCATTTGTTTGATTTTGGTAATCTCTAATTCACATGATAGGCTGCTTATTTTGATGAGAACAATAAAGACTGCCTTCTTACAGTTGATGTTTAGTCCTTTCTTCTCCCTTTCCTGTCAGCTTCTGTCGCAATTCCTGTAATTTCCTTTTTGTATCTCCCATCAACATGGTGTCATTTGCATATTTAATATTGGTAAGGTTATGGCTGCCAATAATGAAAATTGTTATATATTTATGTTATTATGTCTAATTTTGTTAATGCTGATATCTTCTAAAGTTGCCAGCATCTCTATTACAATTCTGTCTAGTCCTGCTGCTTTGTTCTTGTTCAATTTGTATAGTGCCGATTTCACTTCAGACTTTAAAACTGTTTCACTACCTTTTTCAAAAAAAGGTCATAGCAATTACCAACTAATAAAGAAAGGAAATTTGTAGAGAGTCATGATCCTCTACATCCCAAAAAGACATGGCATCTCCAGCAAAAAAGTGGGGATATAGTATATTAAGTTTCATGCTAAATATTATAAATGATTAAAAATCTAAAATCTTATTATTCAACTACCTTGATTATTTTACTCTAGACAGGCATGTTTGGCTTGCTACATAAATTAAAGAAACCTCTTATGAATATTAAATTACCAGCTAAACCCATGGAATTTACATAAATAAAAGCCACTAAGTTTATCCAATATCTCCTGCCTTTGGTCTTCTCTTAATCTTTGCTTGTATCTTCTTTTTTCCACACTAATCCTTTCCAACCTTTGTTGTATATCTATCATCTTATCTAAAAGTTATACAACCCACTATGTTTAATGGGCGTACCTGTAAAATAAGTGCATAAAAAGGACAGTTTTTCTGTATACTCCCTCAACAATATTTATCAGATGAGTGGGCCTAGGAAACATATATATTGATGTACTTACTATTGAGCATCTTACATTAACACATAAGAAAAAACAAAAAAACAAAATAATCCAAATATCTGTGTATGACAGGAAGAAAAAAAATTATATATCTCCAAGTGAATAAAAAACAAAGAAAGTATTAACAACGTTCAAAACATTAATTTAAAACAATGCTCAATATAGAAATAGAGCTATGAATATTATAAGAATTTTAAACTGGGACATAAATTTCTTCAACTAATAGATAAACATTTCCTTAAAAAAAGTTATAGTTGCTCCAACAACTTAGAAAAAATAATTAAATTACATAATAAAATTTTGAAATCATGCAACAAAAACAACTCTAACGCCCATGTCAGTTTTCCCCATAATAATAACTCTTGTAATTGTAAAAACCCGATCCAATGCCGACTACCTAACAAATGCTTAACAAAATCCCTGGTATATATTTGTTCGATTTCATCTGTGGAGAATCCTAAAGATGCTAAAATTTATATTGGAAATACTATGAACTTTTTTAAAAAGTGCTTTTACAATCACCTCTCATCCTTCAACACCAAGGACAAACAAAATATGACATCTCTTTCTAAATATTTTTGGAAGTTAAAAAACGAAAATAAGACACCTAAAGTTAAATAGAAAATCCTCAAGCGGGCTAGAACATTTAAATCGATAAAAGAACCAAGTTTCCTTTGTCTACATGAAAAAATGAAAATCATTAAATATATGAGGAGTGACATATTACTAAACCACAGTAAATTGCAAACACATTAAAAAACTAGCCTTACAATCATGCTAAAATTAAAAAATCTAACATTTGGATCTCTAGAAACAATAAACCTATATGGTATTAATCTTAGTACTACGATATTCACTTCTAATCGTATAATCTCTCTCCTTGTATATTTTTACCTCTTAATTTTTATGTAAAATTAATTTTTAATTTACTTCACCAATTTATTATATTAGCACTAATGAATTTACATTTACATGTAGTATTTCTAAATATCCTCAGATTTGCACTTTTTAAATAATTCCTATGTTTGTATATGTGATTTCATCATTTTTTTATAAAAAATGCCAAAGGTTTTAGTTTTATACTATGTAACAACAAATGTATCTATCTACAATTTACTTCTGGCCAATTGTTTGACATTTCTATTTCTTTTACGTTTCTACTGTTGTCTCCCCAACACCTTCTTCTCTCTGTGCATTTTATCACTTCTTCCTTTTTGTTAAGCCCAGAGGTTGCATAACCCTTATGTGTATCTATCTATATTTCACCTCCTACCTAAACTTGGGTCTATTTCTGAGTCATTATCATCAGCTCTCTTCTCTTAGCTCTTTCTCTGTTTTCCTCCTTGCTTTTTATTTCCCCTGTGTCCACTTTTTCTCTTTTCCTTTTATTTTCTGTATCATGCTCTTTATTTCCTCTGTATCTTTCTTTCCTTTTTGTTTCCCCTTTTTTCGATTTCCTTTGTTTTCTAATCTTTTCTATTCTCTTTACCTTGTATGAAAAAATTTTCCAAAAATAAGGGGAAATGAGATTTTTGATTTTTCAAAAATAATGTTTATTACCATCATTATTAACTACCTGATGATACATTGTTTTTCAATGTAGAAACAAAATGTACACTTTTGTAGTAAATTATAATTTGTACATGTTCTAAACTATAACTTATATATATATATATATATATATATATATAGATAGATAGATAGATAGATAGATATTTTTCACTACTTGACAACATAATTATTGCAAAAACCTAAAATAATAAGGCAAACATGCAGTAAGAGCTTTCATAACTGGTAGTAAAGAGAATGAACTATAGAACAAGAAAATTTATGATATATAGGAATTTTTTAGAGATTATACATTTTCTTTTTAGATTACTTCTTGTTTTAATTTTTGTTTTGAGAGTGAATGAAAAAATAGCCAGAAAATGCATTTTTTCTAAATTTATAATTATATTTACTCATTATTATGTATTTATTTAACTTTTCTTGTTCAGACATTTTTGTAAAATTATGAATAAAAAAATATTTTCATATTTATTTTGTAAAATGGTAAAGAGTAAATAGTTCATTGTAAATGGGTCATATATTTCTTTAATATTGTAAATATAAAATTATTCTTGCAATAAACAATCTTATAAATAAAGTGTTTAACATTTATGTTGTCAATTCTCAAAAATAAAGAAAATGTATAAATATACTTTCATATGTTTGGGTTTTATTAAAATTATAATTGTATAATGATAAATATTACTGAGAAAGTCAAGTGTGTGTAGTAATAGCAGTGTTAATGAAATATCGCCCGGTTCACACTCCACCCACGTCTATTGAACAGGTGAAGAGGCTCATCCCTTGTTTCCAGTTTAGGATGTGGTTTCCGGTTTTCTCTTTTCCAATCTTTTCACTCTTTTCTTTTCTTTATTTTTTTGAATTGGAGTAGATAGACTAAACTATCGCCCAGTTCACACTCCACCCACGTCTATTGATCAGGTGAAGAGGCTCATCCCTTGTTCTCTGGTTAGGATGTGGTTTCCGGCTTTCTCTTTTCCAATCTTTTTACTCTTACATAGCCCCCTGCGCATCAGTGGCGTTATCGCCTTGCTTTGGGTGATATGATTAAAAAAACCCCAAAAAAACTGTCCTTTTAATATGCTGTTTTTTGGATATTTTTTTTTTTTTTGCAGTTACAAAGGTTAGACTTTGCCAGACAAAAAAATTAGTTTCATATGCAAAAAGAGGAGTAAATATTTTCAACTGTATATTCTCTTTCATATTTTTTCTTCTGTATCTTCATAAAAAATTTTAATGCATCATAGTTTAATAAAAACTTTTATGAAACTTGAAGTTAAGATCTTCAAATAAGTGAACTGTATATATTATTATTATACACTTAGCCAGTATGATATATTAGGCACATAAAGATTGCTGAAATGCATGAAACTCAAAGCCATGCATAAAACATAGGATAATATGTATATTCATCAATATATATTTTTGCTCTGTTATACAAAATTGAGTACTGTTTCATTCACACCTGATTGATATTTATATATGGATGTGTATACATGCATACACACACACACACATACATGGCATAAAAATCATATCATTAGATAGCTACAGCTACACACAAACAATAGCAAAATATGAGCAAATTCAAATAGTAAAACACACTAATGATGCTTAAAGTAGTACTCATACAATGAAAACAACCATCTATAAATAAAAAAACTATAATTTAAGAGACTACATCTAAAAGAAAAAAAAAAGACCATATATATTTAAGAGGCTGTATATATAAAAAAAAGAAATAATCATGTCACACTACGTCATAACACTGTTTGCCAACATCATAACATGCACTAGTTCTAAAAAAAAATCACCATTTGTCTCTACCTAACCTGATGATGACTTAAGTCAAAAGCTTGAACCATATTTCTTCCAAAATACAATGCAGACATTTCTGATAGAACTTTCTCCTTGTCTGAGAAGGATCATTCAAGAAACATTAATTGACACAAAATGTCTGTTGTCTTTAATATTTACCTCAAGGAATATTTGCTCTCTCTCTCTCTCTATATATATATATATATATATATATATATATATATATGTATATATTTGTAGTAATATTTGTATCATTGAAGTTTATAATAAAAACATTTTTTCCCTACACAAAAACACCTGATGAGATACTGAATATAGCAGTGAAACATGACAGCTCTTGTGTAGTGAAAAAAATGTTTTATTATAAACTCCAACAATAAGAATATTAAGAATATTACTACAAATATTGCTCTACTACGTATCGAGCACTGTTAAAAAGTAAATGCTACAAACAGTGGAATGTTATATATATATATATATATATATATATATATATATATATATATTCCATTCTCCTCATTTTTCTTTTCATATTCCTCTAATATTTTTTATACCTTATTTTGGTATAATGGTCAGCAAACTGGACTTGTAAACCATCAGTAATGAGTTTCATCCTCACTGGGTGCCTCATTATCTTCTTTCTTTCATATATTTTTCTTAATTTCATTTCTCTTTTCCTAGATTCCTTAATGAAGGGGAAGGTAGTATACTATGTTTTGAACATGATTATACACAAGTTAAAAATAATACATACATAAATGAGCTTTAAGAATATATAGGCACTTGTACCAAATTTTCCATAGTTTGTTGTAGTATTTCAGGCATCAAAATTTTTTAATTGTAACTGACATACTTGGTAGAAGCCAAAAGATATTACTCTTCCAAGCTGCACAAGATAAGAGACTTTGAATTTGTTCTGTCTCTTGACCCTACTGATGTGAATAATGTAGAAATTTAAATAAGTTTATTTAATTTTTATTCTATACAAAACAATGAAACTTACATAGCATGACTCAGAGATATATGAGCATCTATTACATCCATGCCTTGAAAATAAAAAAGAACAGCAGTGGATTACAGTGTTGGGACATGAATTTGGCGGCATAATAATTGTGAGTTTAATCCCTAGACAAAGAAGTACAGACAGACAGATCCAGGGGAAAGAGGATAAGCAACAATTGGGCAGTGCTAAACAAGAACGAGATATCCCTTGAGATGAATAGCAGCAGGAGAACACACTACTCCTGTAAATTAAATAAATGGTTGAAATTTCCTGAAGGTTACCTGGATTGACAAGCACCTGAAACATGCTGGAGGGCAGCACAACAGCTGAAACGTGATAACCACAACAAAGATGAGAATAATAATCTGAACATAAATAACATCAACAAAAAAAGGATAAATAAAGTACTTTGATGATCATTGTCGTGGCTTGAGTGCTGCCTTTGTTTTTGTGTGAAGCTGGACTTAGTAAAGTTATATTTCTGTAAATTTTAGAGTGGAGAAACAAAACTTGCACTAAAATTTAATCTAGAATTTCTAACCTACCACTACAACAAATGATGTGAAATGAAATACAGAACAAAGAGCATACTGTCAGCCATTAATGCACATTTATTTTTCAGGAATATCATTGAAAATGTCTTCACAGAAGGACAAATAGTAATGAGTATCAGATTGTCTTCATGCAAAAATTGACCTTAAAAGCATCACCAACATAGTGTACAAAGACACACAGACTATCTACAATGTTAAGAACATCATAGCAATGGCATCCAAGGAAAGCTGGGCAGTGGTGAGATCAACAAAAAGAAAAATTGAGACTTCATTAATGCTCTCATAACCAAAATTGTAAAGGAACCAACATTGTGCATGCACAAGATAGCAAGTAAGCTAAAAGTATACCACCAACAACAAGACTGTCAGAAGGGCTATGTATGATGACCCAGGCATTAAATCATACATGAAGATAACAAAATACATCCTCTTGGAGTTCATGATGCCCAGGAAGTAGGAAATGTGCTAGCAACTAAGTTACATCATTTTTTTTTCACTGTTGAACTAGATAGATGCAACCGTATGTTCTATTCTAATAGTTTATTTTCTCACACTTCTCACCTATGGAACACTCTTCTGGTTTCTTGCTTCTCTGCTTCTAAATAGTATACAAATCACCATCTTCTATCTTTCTAAATCCTATTCTTTAATTGTCCTTTTCCCTAACTAAAATTTTCTTAGTCTCTTTCCATCTCAGTGGTATTATTCCCTTACTTGGGGTGAAATAATTTAAGAAAACAAAAGAAAAAAGTTATTTGTTACCCCAAGAAACATAAGTTGACTGTTAAAATCCTCTGACATAAGAAAAATGCCTCTATTCTTCACCAAGCTTGAGAAAAAGGTGAGTACTGATGCCAACTAGCCAGAGGGCAACTTTATGTGAACCCAAGATAGTGCACCAAGCCATATAGTCAAGAAGATGCAAAATTTTTACAAGGTTAACTTTGCTGATTTCTGAACAGCAAACTTTTGAGCAGGCCTAACAAGACAACCCATTCTCTAAAGTCTGATATAAAAGAAGAATAGGCCATGATGTCCAAGGATTGATGGTTAAGAGTTGCACAGCTTTTTAAGTTTGCTTTGAGGCTGTAATTGAAGATAATGGAAACCACATTGAATAAATTATTTGTTTTGATATTATCTATGAGTTTTCTTAATATTCTTTTATCTTAAGAGGCCTATTATATATGATAAACAGGTTTTGAATGTTGCAACAATTTTGCAATTTTTGCTTCCCTATTACGTATAATCTTTTTAAACCTTATTTCCTTATTGTAGCAAAAAAGGTATGGTTACTTAGAGTATTCATTGTACCATATCTTTTTTCAATCACAATTTGTGAATCTACTGTAAAACTCCATACACTGCATGACCACTTGACTCATTGGCCTCTTCTACCCTTCTCACTCATGCTGATTTTATCGAGTGGCTGAGGCTCTGAAATTTGCCACAAATTTGTCTTGCAAAATCTCTGAGCTATGAGATCAAGTTGTTCTTAAATTGTAGATTTTAGATTGGCTACATTTTCTATCACATGTTTTGCATGCAAGACATGTATGGGTGCATTTTGTTCCAGAAGGTAAGCTGTTTTCACTTCTACACTTATGTCATTTAACTCTTTTCATATAAAAAATTAATTTGATCTTTGTTTCTTGATCATTTGAATCAAAAACATCTTGTACCTAAAACGAAATGCCTAAGATACTTCTATATTATCCTAGAAATTTCTCTATTATATTTTTCCATTGTGTATATATTACTTCTGTATTGGCTTTGTTAACTTTGTGTTGATTTACATGAAGACCTTTTTTTTTAATTTTGTGAAATAATTCTTGTTTAATTGTGATTGTGTGATGAAATGTTTCCTTTTCATTTTACTTACATCATGAACTTTTTTTCTTCTCTGCCAATTCACTTACTCTGAATCTGGTGTTTAAACTTAAATCAAAATAAATGAGAATGCAATTTATCTGACTACAAATTAATGTCATTCATAATATTCACAGCAAACAGCAAGCATTCTTCTACAATGTATTCTTGTTCACAGCCAAATGAGGATAACTAACAATTCTATCCAGCCACATAAAGGAAAAAGAAAATAATGGTGATAATCATTATTCCTGAGATTAGGGTGATTTTATCATGTACATTTTTTATAAATAAAAATATGCTATAAATGGTTATACAAAAGTGATGATGTTGGTAATGGTCTAAAGAGATAATTACAGATAAATGCCATTAAATTCACATACTAATGCTTCAATATTCTAGGCCAGAGTTTTTCAATGATTTTTTACTTCAGGGTGCACATGTAGAACAACAAACTCTGAGGAGTACTTTAAATTTTAATAAGGAAAAGTTAGTCATGAAATTTGAAAATATAAAATTTTGATTTAGCATTCCCAAAGAAGATTAGCAGGACAGTTTTCATTTAAAGGGATTTATAAAGAATCTGCTTGTTTTTTTAGAGGCTCTGAGGAAAGCAAAAGGGAAAGGATTATCCACTCCCCCTTAAAGATTAAAGAATTTAGCATCCAGTTTAAAATATCACATAAAGATTTGATTTAAATATAGAAGCCATGTTTTTGATGTCTAGCTTTTTTAAAAAAAAATAAAAGATAAGCTTATAAAAATAAAGAAATAAGCTTCTGTTAACTGGAAGCAAATCTGGCTAACTTTCATGATGCCCTAGCATGCTTGAGCACACCAGTTGAGAAATGTGAGTTTAATCAATTGGTTGAGCAGTATAGACTCAGAGAGTGGAATGTTGCTGATCAATAACAGAAAAATATTAAAAAAAAAAAGAAGAAAATGAGACAAGATCAGATACCTGTAGACTTGTAGAACAAGAACAATTTTCCTTTATAGATTTAATAAAGGGGTCAATTCAAAGTTTTCTGAAGGTTGACTTCAGATGACTGAAGAAGGCCAGAGAACACAATGGATGAAACCTTTATAACAACAAAAGACAAAGATATTAATCTTAATGTAAATAATAATTCCTCATCCAAGAAATTCAAACTGTAACAATAAAGTTTTATGAAATAAGAGTTCATGATTGGTGATATTTTAAAGCTACAAAGAGAAAATATTAATTTTATTTTGACAAGTATAGGGTAAAATTTAATTTATTGGTGTACAAACAATGGGCTCTAGCATTTTGATTCAACAATAATAAGTTTGTAAGTAAATAAAACAGATAACCAATCATTTGAAGGCACCTGGCTGTCTGCCAGAGTTACTGTTGACCATGCACTGCCTTTTTCAGATAAACTAAGGTCAGTTCCAATCAGGAGCAGAGCCTGTGCTTTACAACCACAAAAGAAGACTAGAGGGGAAGAAAAGAAAAAAATACAAAAATGCTTATTACATTTCCCCAGCTTCAGACAGACAAGGCAAGGGTCAGTAGAGGTGTGGTCAATAAAAGTAACTGCTTTTTTTCTCCCCAAATATTATCAACTCAAAGATCAGTTTTTAATAATTCTGTAAATTCTAATTAGTAAGAGATGATCGATTGGTCTTGTGTTGTTGGAGATGTATAGAAGGATCAAAAGAAAATTAATAAGAATATATAAAACAAAAATCATGTAAAAACTCACTCTGGCATTGACCTCGTAAATTTTATAGAAAGCTTTTTCCTATAATTGATTGTAGAACTTCAGAAAAAGAGGAAGGATAATGGAGTTTTATAGTTATTAAATAGGTTTACAAGGGTGTATTGGTGGTATTTAATGCACAAACATCCTATTGTAATAATGGAACTGGAACAGCATGAGAAAAGCTATTTAAACAAAAAAGACAATGTCCATGTTCATTTAAAAATGTGGATTTTTTCTTTTGCTAATTTTAAAGAAATTATGCATTTAAACAGAAAAAATGAGGCAAACTTGGACCTTCATATCCACAAAAAATTGGAATATCAAAAGGATAGTTTTTTCACCAACACCACTATTATTTTAACTACCCTTGCTACTCAGCAATGTTTATTCATAAAACTTAATATGAGAGTGAATTTATACATTTTCTTTGTTCATGAAAATTGACAACAAAAATAATAAACACTATTATATTGTTTATTGGAATGATTGGCAAAACATAGCTAATTGTTTCAAGCTTTATAAAATTATAATAAAGACTTACATATACTTGGTTCACATATTTTAATAATTTTGTAAATGTTTATAAATTTATGAATAAGAATTGTTTTCATATTTCTTTATAAATTGGAAAATGATAAATATTGCATTGCATTAGTTTTAATACAATTCTATTAGTTTTTAGAATGTTGTAAATATAAAATTATTCTTGTAAATAAACTGTCTAATAAATAAATAAATAATGTTTAATATTTTGGTTATAAATTCTCAGGAACAAAAAGAAAAATGAATACACTTTTATTATATGTTTAGATTTTATTACAATTCTAATCATCAGTTTAAAAAAAAAAAAAACTGCCAAGGATGGAAAGTGGTTAAAATAATAGTAGTGTTAATGGAAAAACTGTCCTTTTGGCACTCCAATTTTTGTGGGCATGAAGGTCCAAGCTTGACAAAAATGAAATGTTAAAGATGACAATAACAGAAAGAATGCACAATTCTTCAATGCTAAAAGACTGTTAAGTGCATATTTTATGAAAACACTTTAAAAATAAAATACATAATACAATTGCAGCCTAACTTGTATCAGAATATAGTCCATGTAATTTTGATAAAGATCATTTTGCATTTCAAAAGTGAAAAAAGCAGCGCAGACAAATGTCAATTTATGCCCTTTTAAAATCACAATGATGAATTGATAGTGAAGTCAAACATTTTTTTAAAATGAACTCATGTATTAAATGTGTCTATCCATTATACAAATACTAATTCCTTGAGCAGATTCTGCAAGAAATTAATAGATAACCCGAAGTTGACCAATTTTTGTTAATTTGTCTTAAGCATGAAAATCTATCCTAATTTGTTTTAGACAAAAAACTTTTAAAATAAATAATTTTCAAAAAAGCATTTAGAGATAATGTCTTAAAACTTATTAATTTTTTTCTCTTTTTAAATAATATATAAAATTATAGCTATATATTTGAAATGTTGTCAACATGGATTAGCAATATATTTCATAAATGATGATTTCCTTTAGAATTTGGGCAATCATGGCTCTTTGTAGCTACTTGTTCCTTTTGGTTCTAAGAAGAATTTGACAATTTCTCCTAATTTATAGTCCTTGTTCTGTCATCCATTCTTACAAACTCATTAGATTGCTTCTTCAGCTTTCTTCTGTCTCTTCTGCTTTTAATATATCTTATGAGTGTTAAATTTTTCAAGCCTTCTTTCCTTATAATGTATTCCAAAAATTTCAACAGTTTCTCTCTCTGATTTTAAGCAATATATATCTCTTTTATAAATATGGACTTTCCTAATAAATACAAAATTCTAAAATTGTAAAACTTAAATATTTTTTATGTGACAACATAAGATACTAAACAAAACTTCAGGGATTTGAATGAGCACTTTCAGTTTGTTTTAGCCATTATCAAAAATAAAAAAAAACCTTAACATTTATCATCATAGTTATTTTCTAATCTTTTTTTTTAATTTTAAATATCAGTATTATAATAATATGCATTGTGATATCATAAATGGGCCCCAACCATTAAGGTCTTAGATTTTGATAATGGCCAAGCCTTTGGGCACTTCATACATATACACTAACCAATGTTTGTATGAAAACAATAAAATTCATTTTATGTGGACTTTAATGAAACCTGTATTAATGAAGGATTGCAACCTAAGTACAAAATATATGGGCAAATTTAACAATAAGTAAGTTGAGGAAAAAGAATATAAATTATAATGAATGGAAAGATAAAAATAAATTGAAAAATTATTAGATGGAAATCTATCCCTTTTAAGATTTGGTCCTAAGCTGGACTAAAAGATTAATTATTAAATTATTACTGAAAGTAAATGTATAACTGTTTTCTCCATTGACATAAAAGGAACAATGAATATACAACTAAAAGACATATAAATAGAGCATATAAAATAGGTAAACAAATAGGCAAAAGACATATAGGTAAATATATATAAAATAGGTAACAAAATAGATAAAATACTAATAGATAGCGGGAAAGAAATAAACAAATATATAAAAATCTTTTTTCAGTACACAGAAAATAATGAAAATGTTTGTCATAACTGACATAGAATATAGACACTACCTTTGCTGCCTATGTAAGTAAGTAGAAAAATGTATTAACTATCATTATTCATCTTAATTTTTTCAGTTTCTTTTTGTTGTAACTTCATTCAGACTTAATTCTAGAAATAAACAATAAGCTGTGTTAAATTAACTGTAGCTGACAAAACTGTTTGACAAACAGAATTAACAACGTTTATAATAAAAATTAAAAAGAACAGGGCAAAATAATCTTAAGCAAACAATATACATGCAAGTCAAAACTAGGCAAAGCAACAGTTATAAAGCAAAAAGTTTACATGCACAAAGGATACAGTCTAGTGAGTGTAGCATTTTGACTTCAAGACAAGAAAGAACAAAAATATAGTGACAGAAACCAAGAAGTTGTCCATTTTTATTGGTTAGGAAGAAACTTCAGCTTAGCCTGTATTTCCAATCTACTCTGTCAACTCCTTTTCATAGAATTGAACTTAGTCAAATTATAATAAAAAGCATATAAAAAAAAATTATAATAAAAAGCATATAAAAAAAAAACAAGATGAAAGTAAATACGAGTCAAAAAGTAACAATAATGGTTGCCAGTGCTTCATCAAATAAAAAACTAAGAATAATATACTGCCAATGTATTTGCACTTTCTCACGTTTGTTTACTTTTAAGACAACACAGAAAAAAAAAGATTTTCAAGATGACAGTGATGGAGTTCAAGATTTTCACGAAAAAGTATCACAATTAGTACTTAAACCTGGACGCTAATTCCTTTTTTAGTACCAATATTAATTGCACCAAGTCACTCTATTGTCTAGACCAAAAGATTGATAGATTGTTTACAGCTTTTGTGGGTTATTTAAAGTCAAAACATATTTGTATGAGGTTACTTACAGTATCTGGTATTCTCAAGTTATTATGGCTTACTTGTAACTGCATGCAGAAGTCCCAGTATAAACAGTTATAAACAATTATCGACCAATTTTATCATTGTAATATTTTTGCATTATATCAAATATTAATAATATTATAACTAGGGTCAGCAAATTGAAGAGAGTAATCAATGATAATGTTCTGACTTTAAATCTGTGGTTATCTTCTGTTAACACTGTTTTTTATTAAACGTGCTTTCTTTGGTGAGGTGTGAGCAAATTTTAATTCCAAAAATACGTCCCA
Source organism: Ascarosepion bandense (assembly GCA_037127315.1). Taxonomy (NCBI): domain Eukaryota; kingdom Metazoa; phylum Mollusca; class Cephalopoda; order Sepiida; family Sepiidae; genus Ascarosepion; species Ascarosepion bandense. Next base: position 2,452,317 of record JBBBDQ010000768.1, on the reverse strand, counting down.
GAGAAAAAAGTTTGAGAACCATTGGTCTAGATCAATAGAATTATACAGCTAAGGAAAAGGGGATAACCTCAAAGATATATCTAGAAGGATAAATACTTAAATTATATAAGTATTGTAGCATTTCTTTTAGTCAGTACATATTTGAAGGTGGTCTTAAAAGATTCTTTGCATACAAGACTTTTCTGTTTAGACAGATTTAGGGAAATGGGTCAGGCTGAGAACTTTACAGCAACCCTTTATATAATGAAAGATTGTGAGAAAGGTTGCACCAAAGAGTTCTTGCTGCAGATTGGACAACACTTTGTTCTCCATTAATATATCTGAGCAAAATTGGACAAACATGCTTGCAATAAGATGAAGTGTCGCAAGGATGTTTTTTTTTGTTTGTTTTTTTTAAACTACCTTCACCATTCAGCAATATTTAATGTTTTAAAAAGTGATGATTATAATTGGAATAAAACCTAAAAATATGAAAATAAATTTACACATTTTTTGTTCTTGAGAATTTACAAAAAAAATAAATAAATAAATAATAAACACGTAGATTATTTATTGAAAAAATTGGCAAAATATCAGCTAATTGCCAAACAGAATCAAACTTTACAAAATGACAAATAAGGATTTTCTTATAGTTGGTTCACATACTTTAATAATTTAGAGAAAATTTATAAAGATAGTAATAAAAAATTGTTTTCACATTTATTTCCTTATAGATTGGCAAATGGTAAAAATTGTATTAGCTTTTAGAATGTTATAAATATAAAATTAGAAGGCAAAGCAGAGTAATAGGTAACAGCTCAGACTGAGAAATCAGAGGGCAGAGTTTGATTACCATTCAAATTCATTACAATCACTTACATATTAATACCCTTGGAAAAAGTATGAACTCATCTTTTCTCTCCCCTCACCACCTAACCATAAGTAAATAGCATGACAGACTGGGTTCTATAGCTTTGGGTGGCAACCTGTCCAGACAAAAAACTCAGAAGTAAAAATAAAAACAGCCTGAAAATGGTTGGGCTCCATCAGGCTATCTTGTCCAAGATACACCACTTCTAAAGTAGTGGTGCCTTTATGATTGGGTAGTCATGGGACTAATATATATATATATATATATATTATTCTTGTACCCAAACAATCTAAATATTCTTTAATACTTTTGTTGTAAATTCTTGAGAACAAAAAACTATGTATAATTTCACTTTCATCATATAACAGAAGTCTTCATTTAACTTATCTAACAATTTCACAAGTATTTGATCTAGATAGACTAAACTATCACCCGGTTCACACTCAACCCACGTCTGTTGATCAGGTGAAGAGGCTCATCCCCTGTTCCCTGTTTAGGATGTGGTTTCAGGCTTTCTCTATTCCAATCTTCTCACTCCTTTTTTTTTTTTTTTTTTTTCAATTGGAGTAGATAGACTAAACTATCACCCAGTTCACACTCCACCCTCGTCTATTGAACAGGTGATCCCTGCTTAGGATGTGGTCTCCAGTTTTCTCTTTTCCAATCTTTTCACTCTTACGTAGCCCCCTGCACATCATTGGTGTTATTGCCTTGCTCGGGCTGATATGATTAAAAAAAAACCCAAAAAACTAGTAGCCAGAGAAGTCAAAACATGCATAATTTTACAACATGTAAGAAGAATAAGAGCAACTTTTCATATAAACAACTTTGTACTAACCATTTGCTGGTCTTCATTGCTATGTTCTCTTATAAAAGCAGTTCTAAAATAGTAAAATTTAACAAAATATCTATGGATAATGTATTACCATTGGTCAAGTCTCAGGGTTCAATATGTTAATAATTTTTCCCTTTCCCTAGAACATGGACACAAACTACTGACACAAGATCCAAAATTGCTATCATCATTATCAAGACAAGGAAAAAAGGATCAGCAATGAAAGATCTCTTGGTGTTATGAGCATTGTATGTTTATATATATATATATATATATATATATATATATACACACACAACAAAATCAATAAAGTTCTAACAAGCCATTATCAACAAAAGGAATAAAAATGGTTTGATTATTTGAAAATAATTTGAATGTTGATAAGGAATTAGACAAACTGCCATAACATCTCTAAAATTAAGCAGAATCTCTGGAGGCTACTTTATATAAAATGTGTGTAGCCCAATAATTCAGCAGAATAGTCAAGGCTTGAATATATTCTCAGTGCACTGGGGAATGAAAAATCTATCAGAAATAGTTAACAATCCTTAGGTTATCACATAGTAGTAGTATTTTAAACTGGTGATTATACAATCTATTTGATCATAAAATGATTATGTATGTTCCAAGAAAATATACATTAATAATATAACTGCCTGATGTCTTATGATACATAAGGCTTCCACAAAATATCTCCACTCTGCCCTGTCTACAACTGCCACTTTTGTCATACCCTAGGATCACCAGCCCATTGCTTCCCCCTCTTTCCTCACTGTCATGTTGTTCTTGGTCCTCTTTTTTTCTTCTTTTTTTTTAAAATTATGACTCAGGTCAGTGCCACATTGCAGAGTCATTTGGATCTTGCCTTAAAATGTGGTCAATGAACTTCCATCTTCTTTGCCATATCTTGATACTAAGAGGTTCTATAGAGGTATGCTGGAGCTGTTCTGCCATCTTGACATGGTCTTACCATCTAATCTTGAGGATTCTTCTTAAGCAGTTGTTATGAAATAAATCAATAAGCTTGTCATCTCTTGATTCATATTCCAGGTTTTGCAACAATAGAATGGGAATTACTATATGTTAATTTATGTAAATAATCTAAATTATTTGCTGAGTCATTTTTATAAAAGCAGTGCTTATTGAAAGGTTCTATAAACTCATTAAGATAGAAAATAAATTCTAAAAACATTATTTGTGCTAATATCAGATCAACAGATCTGTCTTTAATTAAGTAAAAACAACTAATCTCTTTCCCTGTAGTTTCTTTAAATATTTTTATATTATTTTAATTATCTTATGGTCTTGAAAACAAACATTATCTAAAAATGTTATACAGATCAAATAAAAAGTAGATAAATATTCTAAATTAACTTTCTTAAATAATTTGAAATCAGGTGAAACAAAAAAAAGAGCTCCCATTTTTGTCACTTGCTTGCAGGTGTAGCTAAGAGGTAAATCATAGCTTTAGAGATGAACAAAATTCTAATACCAATGCCAGACCAATGCTACCTATAAGTTTACCAGGAAGAAGATAGTGTGCTTTGCCTTGAAATGCAATTTTTCCTATCTTCCTATTTAATAATCAGTTTTGTATTTGTAATATATACCATATATTCAAAATATGAATTATTATACAATCTTTTTTCCAGACAAAATTAATTTTTAAATTTTACCAGTTGAAATTCAATTTGTGAGGTATTTAGACAATTCCATGCTAGCATTTATTTTTTGTTTCTCTTCCCCTAATAGGAGTGGACAGGTTTGCCTATCATCTGGTTCACACAACTCCACAGATTTTTAAACAGGAGTTGATATTTATCACTTGTTTCCTGTTTAGGATTGGCACACTATACTTCTAACGTATTTAACTAAAATTCTGGAATCTTATTCACCAATTAAATCTTGGCCTCTTCAAGTCCAGACTGGACTGTTATCTTTCCTGCATAGCCCCCAAGAATTTTTATTTCTTGTTCTTTCTTATGCTCATACAGCAGTCCCTACCTTGAGTGGCTCTTGGGGTTGTACTGGATGAACATTAGTAATAAAAAAAATGCATTATATATATATATATATATATTCTTGTAGGATAATGCTCAGGCAATATGGAGAGGCATTTTTTTCTCATGAATATCTTGTTTTGGCCATTTTCATGGAAACTGAATGCAATAAAATTAATGCAAAATGCAAAATATATAACTATACATTCTTGCCTCTTTCACTTGGCCTACTGCCAGTGCTGTCAAAGTCCAAGTCATCATTTGGAACTAAATTCATCTATTCTCCCAACCAACACCACTTTAAACCCACTCGTCATCAGAGTCAAGAATGGCCTGGGCATTTATTAGTCTAAGCCTGGTTGTCATGGTATCAAAATTCAATCATCTATCAATGAAAAAAAATTCCAAAAAAAAAAAAATCACAAATTGCTGTTTGAATTATTCCACCACTATAAGGAAGCCATCTTGTTGTTCAAGCTGATTCAATAGTGTATATCTCTTAGAGCTAATTGCTATTATTAGATTTGATTATAAACAAATGCATGTATTCGGCTGGACCATCTGGAAAGAGTTAAATAAAAATAAAAATAGAACAGATGCTACACTTTTATATTAGCCAAGACATAAATTAAATTAATATCCACTTATAGTGTAATCAAAAGAATAAGTTTTACAAGCTAGTGACAGGGAATTTATTTATTAAAATGTGACTACTATAGAGTTTTTAGAGCCATTTCTATTTTACTTACTTTTCATGTAGTACTCAACATACCAAAATATTAGCATCTTTCAAAAAGATATCTGAACTGTAGCTAAGTGTAGGATAGTTTTTTCAATGTAAATAATTCAGGTAAAAATTATTATAATATAGTAATGGCAAAAATAGCTATTTCCATACAGTAAATATTGACTGTCAGTTGAAATTTATAAAATCTTTTGCTCAAAACAGTTTTCCAAGAAAATAGACTTCTCAATTCAACTGTTACTGTTCTTTCTAGTATTGATTGCAGTTTCCTAACTAACCTTTAGTTTAAAATCATGCAGAAAGTTAACATCTTGATTATATCATTACTTTCCATTCTAGTTACATGTGCTACTCATCTTAGTTATTGTTGCTGCTGGAAGTCTAGAAGTGATGTCATTTCTTATATTTGGTCAAAATATTTCTTTGTGAGTCTGTAAACCCAGTTTATAGGGTCTGATGAATTAGTAAGTAATGTGTTGAGTCTTAAGCATTATGAATTATCATAAAACTTAGTTGATTAACTGAAAATAATTGTGTCAGGTTAATTACTGTATGTGCATGTAGCATAATGGTTATCAGTGCAGAAAGTGGGAAAGACATGCTGAATTCAAATTCTAACAAAAAAACATATTTACTCAGTAATAAAATATACATGTATAGAGCAACCCCAGAATTTTATAAAATAAAAAAAGTTTCCTGCATAAAGTGTAACTGGTCACTGAAAATGCATGATTTTTAACTTCTGAAATACACCTTTAGTCATCTATAGCAACATTAGATGTATTGTTGCTTTATGACTTAGTTATTTTTTTTTCACAGATTGATAATAAAGTATTTAAAGCCAAAACCTTGAACTGAACTCTGAGATGTAAAGTAGAAAAATACACAAGCAAAAATGAAAATATTCAAATTATATTTATCAGATAATTTAGGAAGAATGTGATCCTAAGCAACATAAACAAAACAATCACTAATTTTTAAAAAGTATTAGAATTGCCATTTTGTTTTTTTTCCTCAAAAGATAAGAGATTATTATGTTCACATTGATTTTTCTTTTAAACCCATTATGCACAAATGGCTACATCTCTTTTTTTTAAATATCCTGTCATTTCAGGATATAGGTGATTATGACACTCCACAGCTTCCTTTTGTTTTTAACATCTGTAAACAGTGTATTACTATGAATTTTCTTGAGAAAAATAATAGAGTGGTTTCCTCTAGCCTTTTCAACAGATTTTAATTCAGTGTTGTCCTTCTGATAAACTGATTACCAAGCAAGACTAAAGAAGCAAGTCTGCCATGCTATTTCATTATACTTGGAGAGAAAATAGATAGATCATGCCTTTCTTAAGAGTATTAGTGAAAAGTGAACACAAAATAGATAAAATAAAAACAAAGCTATACTTAAACATAAGCTATTGAATATCAAATAAGTCATAGAAACCTTTCAGTTCTTAATATTTAATATAAATACCATAATTCTTTCTGTATAAATTGCATGGGAGTATAAGATGCAGTTAAAAAAGCAGAGAAATTCCAGAGAAAAAAGTTTATTTTCATGTATAACATGTACCTGATTTTAGAGCAAAGAAAATGACTAAAACCTGTAAAAAATGAAGCCAAAAGAAGTCAAAAGAATTGGACATGTTTTTATTTACTTTTGTGATTCATAAGCATTATAAAATGTAATAATGACTCTTGGGGTATAACATCAATAAACCATCAATACACATTGAAAAAATAAATCAAAATGAAATTTAATATTAATTTATTTGTTGGCTTGGTTTTACTTTTTAATCTGAGGTATTTCTTTTGAAACTATTTGTGTAGTCTTAAAAAGCACTGTTTGTGAGGAATGCAAGTCATTTTTCCATGCTCATCAGAGCTGAAAGTGTAAAGTCATCCTCATTGAACCTGTCAAACTTGCTTTCATTGTAAAACCTGTAGAACTGATCAAATATTTTCTATTAGTTTGGGGTCTAGATCTGTGTAATAGGTATCATCGTTGGTTTCTTGTGATACCTCTGTTGACAAAGTTTCTCTATGAATTCCTTCTATATGTCATCTACAATACTGTCAAGCTTGTTCAAGATGCAGCATTTCTTGAAGGCTATGACATTGATAGCAGTGTCCAACTTTCTCAGATGTTGACAATCCACTTGCAAATGTCTTCAATCTCTGGTTTTCACATTCTGCCTCCCAATATATATATGCAGCTCATTTCTCTTTGTTGCAATACACTATCAAATAGATATCATCTCTCCAGTAAAGAAATAATTCCAATTTAACTCGATTTTGTCTGTTTTGAGTCCTGATAAAAATGTGGTTGAGTAAATTACAAGACTCAGCAGACTTGGATATGATTTTGGATGAAGAAAAAAAAAAAGAACAAACAAACCTGCATCGTATATATACAGGATTATGGTTTTAATCTGCTTTATACAATGTATCTGAATGCACTTGATTTTATGTGAGAAATCTTAGTCTTTATGTTATGAGAATGATGGCAAGAAGAAGCAATCATATTTAAAATACATTTTTAACTTGCAATTAACATAGTAGAGTCTATTAATTTGACACAACCACCATAAATCAAGAATTCCAAATAATAAGATCGTCTTTCAATCCCAATGACTTAATTCCCACACTAAATTCATCTCCAGAACAAGAGGATGAGCAAATATTACTGCAAAGAAAGTTATTCAAGATTAGAATGAACATACCTTTCCCTCATAAATTGCTATACATCATTTCCTTTATATCAAAAGTTTCCTTTTGTATTAAACAAAATTGTTCTTTGTCTTTCCTGAAACTAGAAAATACATTATTGCCTAACCACTTGAAACTAGATAGTGAGGTGTCATATAGACAAAAATGTCATGCTAGGACAATCATTGTTTTCACTGTCTTCATCACCATCAAGAGATTGCTTGAATCACTGACTGATTTATTGCCAAAGTTATTTAAAAAAAAAAAAAAAAAAAACACACACACAAAGAAATTTCACAAGATACTTTGTCAGTCACTGCAGGATAGTCATTGATTTCACTCAGCGCTATCCAAAGTAAAAACTTGGCAACCACATCGCTTGGGTCTAACTGGAGGCAAATATCTTCATCCTAAATTACCTCAATGTACTGTGTCTATTTAGAACATTGACAATCATGTCTCTCCACAACGTCATGTCTTTTGTAGTTCTTAGTAAATTTTGTCTTTTTACTACCTCTTCTAAACCTTGTTCTACCAACCATTTACACAAGCTCATTAGGTAGGTTATATGCTGCTTTCCTCTCTCCTCCTTGCCTTCACTATGTCCTGTAAATGTCAAATTTTCTAAGCTCTCTTCATTACGTGCCCTATTTCAACTCTTTCTGATATTAAATATGCCTCCTTTTTCTTTTTATTTTCTCTAAAACTTTATCATTGTTCACATGTTCAATCCATGATATTCTCAACATTCTTTAAGTTGAAAATACCTAAATTACTACTCACCTATAATTAATGATAATTACCAATGCTAGTTTAAATTGGGTATCAATTATTATTTCTCCTTATTGGTCAGAAATCAAGAAAAATGTACCTGCATAAAGCAAAGTGATTTCAAATTTTACAAAAAATATTCATCAATAAAGCATAAAATATTTTACAAACAAAATTCTTATTTTTCTTTTATATACTATGTCCCTTCAGTATGTGGACGATCACGGATCTCTCTAATTTTCTATCCTCTGCAGATCTTAGCAACGTTTGACTTTCTTTTTTTTTTTTTTCAAAACATGGTGAACTGAACTATTATACAATGCAAGTAATTTCAGTCTATGCTGAAACCAACTAAGTTAACATCCATCTGTGTGCTTTCTTAATAAATTTCATTCTGTTATGTTATTTCAATTTTTATATTACAAATCGTATCAGTCATACAAACTTTAGAAGCAACATTATTTGACAATGAGAGACCATTTTTACATAACACACAGATGACGCTTTATTCAAGTTCAGATCCTGTTTATCCTTAAGAGTAGTTCATATCTCATAACAAATTGACAATGTGGTCATAACTATAAACCTTGTTTTTGATAATGGCTCAAATAGATTTCATACATGGTATTATGAACTTACTTGTAAACTAAAAGGACGTTTTTTTTTTTCTGATTCTCCAATACTTTGTCCAAGATATCCTGAGAAAATTCAAAGCTTATAATCATTTGTTATCCAGAGACTTAGGTTCAAATGCCCTGACAAAAATTTTTTAACTCAAAGTTTTATGTCAATTTTTTGTAGAGACATAACTTTTATACTGTTCTTTCAAATGCTTTTTGTTTTTATTATTTTTTAACTTATCATGTTAACATATAAAGATTGATACCACATTCTGTTTCTTGAAAGATAAAAATGTAATGTGTATATGTCTGCATGACAACTTTCAAGTGTCAATATCTGACAAGTTTTCATTAAAAAACGAATTCTAAAAATTTACAATTGTTTCTTTAAGCTGTGTTCAGAAAAGAATTTTTTCTTATTCTTGATTTTAGTGGAGTACTTGGCAATACACTTCATGGGAATATTTTTTGTGAAATAAAGCTATTTTTTTAATGATGCTAGATTATTGCAAGAATATGATAATTTTTCAAAATTATGCGTGTGTAGAAAATGATAAAAATATAGTTTTATGAAATGCTATATTTGTGCACTAAAGTGCTCAACATCAGAGCTAGAGCATATGTAAATATATACGTGAACATTGCAGTCACCACACAACAGTGACAATCTTTAGACTATGCGTGTTATGTTTTGGCGTGAATATATATGCATTATGAGTAGAAGGTCTATTGTATTAGACTAATGTTATTGTGTGAACAGTAACAGTTATGTTTAAAATTATTGTAGTGTCTGTTGAGTAGAAATAATTGTGGATACTATAGGATACAAATCCTATATCCTCCAACAATTAACTGAAATGCAAAAAGTAAAATTGCACACCTGCAAAAATGGATCAGAATGACTGAAAACATTTTGGAAAAACCCAAACCAAGGCAAAAATTCACAATCAAGTGTGAAATTTAATTTTGACAAATAGGAAAAGGATTGACCTCATACTGAAAGAAAAAAACAAGTCAAATTTCGCAATGCAATGTGAAATTTATTTTCTAACCAATGAAGGAAGATGATTTGCAAAACTGAGAAAAGTTAGCAATCTAGTGGAAAAAAACTAAATGGCTATAAAAAAACACAAAGAATGTCAGAAAGAGTCAGTCAGATGGAAGCAGAGAGAGATGACAGGCTAAAATGTAACAAAGGAAACTTCAAGTCTAACCAAGACATAAGATCAAGGACACACATTTGTTCTTCACTCATGCTAATTTGTTTTACCCCTTCTTCTCCATTCTCAATATTCTCATGGCCAACAAAGAAGAAGACGATGATGACAACAACAAGATACTTCAACTGACTCCTAACTATTAACTCGATAAGTACAATTTCCTTTGTTGCTTCACCTTCCTTTTCGCTTTCTTGCAGGCCATAAAAAAAGGAAAAGAACACAGACTTTATTAGTAACCTTTTCATCTTTCTACATTCACACATTCTGCTACTATCAACTATAAGCTGAATTCATTTAACTACTTACTACTATTTCTCTGGAACATTTAACTACATTCATTTTCTCTTTAAACATTTTCTTCTTACAAATTTGTTATTCTGTTTAGTTAATACAATTTTACTTTAACATACAAGACGAAATATTTTATTCTTCCACATTCCAACATTCAACCTTCTGATATTTTAAATTGTGGGGGACTTCGGTGTTTGGCACAAGGCCAATTTGACAAACATAGCCGATACCCCTACAACACAAATGCAGTTATTTGTAGCTATCTTATAGTGTTGTTAACTTTCTTTATTCACTAAAATTAATTGCTGTGTTATATATATATATATATATATATATATTACACACAGGGAACTTGTAGTAATAAACTATTAAAGGTACACCAAAATAAAATAAGTGCTCAATACTACACAGGGTGGTAGAGCGAAATAAAATAAACATTTTGGTCATTCCTAAAACCTGAAATAAAACCAGCCACAACTCAAGTTTCAAGCATGCAAGTGTAATCTTCAGGCCGCTAGAATACCAGGCTAAACTACATTGAAACATTTATGACCCAGATGAGTGTAAGGTGTTAAAAATATAGGGATGTTGGAATTGTGCAATCTGATAGGGAGCAATTACCAAAACTGGCTAAGGTGTTAAAATAGCTATAAATGCTCCAAGAGAAGAGGGGGGAAAAGAAAAAATCCTTTAACAAGAAAGAAATTTAATTTCAGTGTAAAAAGTGCTCAACGAAAAGTCAGGATAGTTAGAGCATAGGAAAGCATGCCATATAGGCAACAATAGACAGAATGTCTAAAATATGCTTAATCCCAACAAGACACTCAACACCCCAACTTAACAGAGCATCCTGAGGATTACACTTACATGCATGGACCTCGAGTCACAGCCAGTTTCAGGTTAATTATATATATATATAAGATTAAAATTTTCTTCAATTGGATGGCCATTTTGAGAGGTAAATTTAGCACCCGTCTTATCAGTGAAACCAAAACATTATGGAAAAATAAATTTATTTTTTTGTGTGTTGTTAAAAAAAAAAAATATGAGAGTAAGGGTAGGGAAAAAGAAAAAAGGACAGATCATTGCTACCAGAACATGTTAGATCTGCTACATGGGTGACAATAATGAAAAGAGATACAATAAAATGAATTAAAATTAAAAATAATAAAAATAAGGAAAAAATAGGTCAGATGAAGTTATATTTCATCAAGCCACTGTTAAAGGTCCACAAATAATGTAAACACCAAAACAAACTGGTTAAACATAGCTTAAGTTAAAAATTAAAATGATAGAACTAGAAAGTAAATAAATTTAAGAAAGGAAGTTATTATATGATATAATTTAATTATACAGCTAATAAGAAGAAATGAAATGACTATTTTAAGGAATTTTAATTTTAGATTAATTATTAAGAAATTAAAATAATAGAACTAGAAGAAATATAGATTTAAGAAAGGGAAGTTATTATATAATATAATTTAATTATATGGCCAATAAGAAGAAATGAAACAACTATTTCAAAGAATTTAATTTTAGATTAATTATTAGGAAGTTTGAACTCAAATTTAAATTTATAACAGCATTTGCTTATAAATTTTTTTCTTAAGTTCAATAGCAAATTTTGCTCAGGTTATTTTAATAATTTAATTTTTCAACTAAACATAGATTGCATCTTTCATAAAGGTTATTGGGTGTGTGTGCTGAACCTATTAATCTCTTAACTATTGGGTTAAGTCTCTCCTCTTTCATTTCCCAAAATCTTCTGGAAAGGGAAGTTTGAAATTTTAGATTGGGGTTGGAAAATTGGTGTTTATGGGTTTAGTAACATTGTTTAAGTTTTCCTGCCAAAATTCCAATGTAAACTTGATAATTATATATTTTTTTTTTGTGGAAGATGTTGGCTTGGTAGATCACTTGCATAGACTTACCCACAGAACAAATATTGATGGACCTGCAATTGCAAGAGAGTGTTATACCAGTTTTAATATTAGTTCTATCTAAATTTTTTAAAATCTGTCAATTGTGGGAATTAATGATATTATCTATATGTGCAAGAAAAACTCATTTTAATAGTATTTCTGTAAAAGATTCTACATAGGGGGTTATTGGTATGAAAATGTTTACTTACCAATTTCAGAAAATATTTACTAATGTTAATGTTAGATAGTCTGCAGAATGTTAAACTAAATAACTTTTCTTTTTCTATTGTAACACGTTTTGCCTGGCTGGCTGGTTTGCTGGTTCAGGAACAGAGCCTGCTGCGATGATGTCGAAATGGTACCAGTGATATCGATGCTTTCAGGCCACTGGTCATGATAATCTTGTCCCAGTAGCTGGTCCTCAAGATGTCTATTACAACAACGGACACACTGCCAACGATGTGATTTGATCTCAGAAAGTCACGTTGTGTAAACCCAGTAGCCGTATATTGACCAGATCCAGACCAGATACTTGTGGCTAAGTTAAAACAATTAGGGCACCAAAAAAAAAAATTAAATAAATGAATAAGTTCGAAGACACCTGGAGAGTTATGAAGAAAGTCTTTATAATAAAAAAACAATTATTAATTACAAAAGCAGAAAATACACTTTGAATTGTCGGAATACCAGTTTACAACGGAGAGAGGATTCATTTAAAAATATCAGAGCTTTCAATCTTCAAATAAACACAAGTCCTTTCGATGTTTCATTAAAAATATCAGTTTTTCAAACTTCAAATAACTTAAAACAATGAATTTCTTTCTGGGTTCTTTTCGGAGATGCATTATTTGACATTAACTCTTTAAGTTGATTGGCGGCAGGCTTTTCTACATTTCTTTACATCTTCAACCATGAGTTCTATGGTAGGTGACCAGCTGTAGGTCGTGGCTCCCCAGTTGGGAATTTTTTCCATAGTTGTTACATTTTGACTGCAATTTCAACAAATACCCAGCATACAATTGATTTTTCTTGCTGAGTCTTCATTTTTATAACCATCCCCAATCCTCTCGGAGGATTTAGCGAACTCAAAGTTTTTAACCAATGAGATTATTTTCCACCCACATGATTTGTGGGGAGTCATGAATGAAATATCAACAGCTCACATGACGTAATGTCTTTCTGTCTTTTTTCTTTCAATTACATCATTTTTAGGTTTTCAATTCCCAAATCCTTTTTTCTCAGGAATACTTTTGCAGATTTAACCCTATCTGATCTCATCAAGTAAATCCTGACATTTTGTTATGGCTACTTCCATATCACAAGTTTCTATCTGGCCCAAAACAATTCATTTCAAAGAGGAAAAAAAAAAAAAAAAAATTATATTTTTCTCCTTTTTCCCAATCATCAGCCAATTTCTCTATTCCCCGGGTTTTACAAGTACATAATAGTATTAAAAATAGTTTTTTATGTAAGCTCACATTGCGGATTACAATAAAGAACAAATAACAATATCACTAATATTAATTTCTCTCTCTCCATTGTATTAAACCAAACAAAAAAAAAAAATATATCAGCGGGAAATAGTGTTACACTATCTCTACTTCTAGTTTTAGATGACTCAGATTTAATACAGGTTTTACATACAACAATTTGTCCTTAAAGTCACTTTCTTGGAGGGCTTTATTATATAGCATTTTATTTTGATTGAAGATCTTAAAGTTGGAAGACACCCGCTTAATTCTGGAATTAACATTATTAGGTATTTTTCTTATAATAGTATAAGGGTGGTTGAAATTAACATTAATATACCTATGGGTATGATTTTCTTTAAAGTAAGATTTGTAAAAATTGTCATTTAGATTAGGGGTGATGTCCAAATAATTGATAATTTTTAGTTTCAAAGAAACTTCAATTTTAAATCCTAGTAATTTAAAGGCCCTAATAATTTTCTTATGGATCGTAGTAGTCAACGACCCCATTGTTATTAGGGAAGAACATAAGACCATCATCACGGTATAAGCCTATTTGTTTGGGGTCTACAATTCTACTTAAGGTATCTAAATACCTACTAGATCAGCAACTTGGTCTGAAACATATGCCTCCATAAAGACATCAAATTTGTCGTATGGACCTTTGGTCCATGTGGAATGGTCAAAGGTTAGAATTGACTTTCTACCTGCTAGAATAATTTTAATTTCCCTATCAGGGATCTCTATATGGTTGTTAGCAAAGTTAATACAGCAATCTAAGAGGCTTTTAGAGATAGAAGAAGAAAAATTTACAAGTCAAATTTAAGAAAAGAAGTTTTAGTTCTTTCTTTAATATTGGTAAACCAATTAATTGTTTCAGAAGAATTCTTCCGGAGACTGTGACAGAGAATGAACTGTAATTCTTTTGATATTTTTCCTTGAGATTAATCCTAAATCACTTTTAGTAGGATTAATTAACCTAGTTTGTAATTTATTATTAAAGTTACATTGGTGATTTTTAAATGAAAGGTAAATGTCTTTAGTAGGGATTTTTTTCTACCTTATTAGCAATATTTAATTTGCTTATCAAACTTCTTAAAAAAAAAATTACCAGTACTTATAAACTATATACAACATAATTTTGGAAATTGACTATGATGCAGTCAATTTTTGCTAGCGAACTAAAATTTTCTTTTCCCTTAGCCTTCCCTTGTTTTTTTTTACCTCACACACAAAAAAATAAATTCATTTTCCCATAATGTTTTGGTCTCAGTGATAGGTTTTAAATTTACCCATTGAAATGGTCATCCAACTTAAGAAACTTTGATTTTTGTTATTATGTAAGCTAAAAAATTTTAAGCCTAACCTATTTCTCAAAATCTAACTAAATGACAATGCAACAGATCTTTATTTAATCCCTTTTTTTTCAGGCCAAAATCTTTTCAGCATCTGCACATATACAGGGTGCAATGTCTAATTTCATGCATGTGCATTATTTTTGATTTTGTAAACTGCACAGTATAGTAGGGCCAATTAGAGACCATTGTAAGTAAAAGAGCACCATGATGCAATTCACTTGACCAGAAATTTGGAAACAGTATGCTGTACTGCTTGGCATTCATACCAGAAGCTCCAATACCAACATTTCAGAGTATTTGGGTGTCAATCTGAGAACAGTGCAGAAGATTTGGAAAGAGTTGGATGATATATCTAATCAATATTATGATGTTTGGAGCATTCACTAGTGATGATGACATTATGTCTCTGTTGATCTTTCCACAAGGCCCCAGACTCAACATGGAAGCCTACATCATGTGCCTTGAAGAGGAGGTAGTGCTGCTCTGGGTTAAGAGGATGGCTGCTGAAAGACCCTATATCTGGCAACAGGACTCTGCACCATGCCACAAAAGCAGGCGAACCCAGTCAATACTATCAGACTATTTTTGTGATCACATCACCCTTTACATCTGGCTACCTTTGATTATTGTGTGCAGGTCACAGTTGAGCAAGAGAACAACAAAACCCCTTGTAATACTAAACATGAACTGAAGTCAAGGATTATGGCAGCATTTACCAAGTTAAACAAGGAGACCATCCAGAAAAGTTGTAAGTCAATGGCAATTTTAATGAATAAATTTACTTTTTTGTATTTCAAGTTATGTTTGTGTAATTTTGGTAAATATATCTGTTAAAATAAGATGTCAGTGTTATTTTCATTTTTACATAATTTAGTCAACAATTTAACCATTGCACAATGTATGTGTGTGTGTATGCATTTACCTCTTAAGAAAAGCAATAATGTTTAAAATGAAATTTTAAAAATTAAAAATTTTGGAAACTTTAGTTTTAGTTTCAAGTTAATAGATTTAATATTTCCAATTTAATATTTAATATTTCCAATAAGAAAAATATTTTGCTGTATTTCAAAACAAATTTAAATTGATTGATGTTTTTTGTTTTTAAATCAGTGACTTTAGCCATATTTACAATTCTCTCAGTGCAACATAATTTTCTTTATTAAAAATTTTTTTTAAAAATAAAATATAATTTTAAGCATTCAAATTTCTTATACTAATTTATGGTCCCACGCTGATGCAAGCAAAACAAAATTTTTAACCTAAATTTTTAACATTCTAACTAAAAAGGATAAAAATATACAATTTCATAATAAAAAAGTTCTTTGGTCTTTTTAATAATAACTAACATTTTTGATGATAAAACTTTGTTTTTTATTAAGTTTAGGGTACTTTCCATCATGTATGCTCATTTGTTTAGTAAATGTTTGGAGGTACTTGATATATATATATATATATATATATATATATATATATATTCTTTTTTTTTTTCTAACATCTGAAACCAAAATAAAATATTGAAGAGAATTGAGAAAAAATAAAAATGAATTCTTATATGATTTATCTTCACAATATTTATTGTGAAGATAAGTCATATGAAAATTCGTTAATTATAAAAATAAAAGGATGTATGCAAATATTTTGGAAAATAATCTCTACATCCTATTTTTTGTGAAACTATTTTTTCCTCGCCAGTTTCTTTATAAAGCCTTTCTTTCAACATCAAGTGATAAAAACCAATTTCACTTTTCATAGACATGCCACGATATTAATCTTCAGTTACAAAGCACATATTTTCAGATCTTGATTTGCTCTTCCGCTTACTCAAAGCCCAAATATTTTAGCTTTTGACATGAATAAACTACAAAATTTCAGGTTTGGTTTAATCAGAAATAGCTGCTGCCAATTTTGACAAATACAGGGAGTGATAGATAAATTATCTTCTACACTATGCAAAAATGAAAATAACAGAGATTTCATTTTAACAGATATTTTTATATAAATTAAATAAATATATCTTCAAATACTAAAGAGTAAGTTTATTCAATAAAATCACCATTGGCTTCAACCACAGCCTCCAGACTACTTTGGAATCTCCTGCAACTCTTCCGGATGGCCACCTTGTCAAATTTGGTGAATGCTGCCATAATCTTAGCCTTCAGTTTATATTTGGTGCTACAAGGAATTTTGTTGGTCTCTCACTCAACTGCTTCTCGTACATAATAATCAAGAGGATTGCAGTCTGGAGAGGTAGGCAACTAGAAATGGCGATGTTTGACAGCCATGACTGGGTTCTCATGCTTGCATGGAATGGTGCAGATTCCTGTTGCTAAATACAGGGTCTTCCAGCAAGCACCCTCTTGATCCAGGGTAGCACTACCTCCTCTTCAAGACACTTGATGTAGACTTCTGTGTTGCATCTTAAACCCTGTGATAAGATGAATGGAGGCATGTCACCAGCACTAATGATCACTCCAAACACCTTCATAATCACCATTAGACTCATCCAACTCTCTCTGAATCCTCTGCACTGTTTTCAGATTGACACCCAAACACTCTGAAATGTTTGTATTGGGAATTCTAGCATGGATGCCAAGCAGTACAGTATGCCATTTCTGATAGAGTGAATGGCATCATGGTGCTCTTTTTCTCAGATGTTGCCCAAATGATTCTACAATACTGTGCAGTTGACAAAATCAAAAACAAAGCACATTTGCAAAGTTAAAAATATAAATTATCGACAATTTACCCATCGCACCTTGTAAATGCCTTTTGGTAGATATAGAAGATAGAGAATATTGCGAAGTAAAAACAGATTTCATATTCAATGAATGTTAGAATTATTAGGACAAGCAACCTTGATTCAATGTCAGTGGTCATTGATTTCAGCTACTGAACAAACAATTTTGAAGAAACTATATGAATTATGGCCACTGACCAAATATATTTGTGTTTCCTTCCCTGTAAATCTTGTGATAAATTTTCATTGAAGCAGTAGATAAATATTTTTCTAGTGTGCTTGATTTTGATTTTTGTTTTCATTGAAGTAAAATTAAAGATATCAGAAAAAAGAAGAAAAAAAAAACAAGTATTAATAGCAATTTTAGAATTCAAAATTCATAAACATTTAGAAGGTTTGTTGTTCAGGCGACACATCAATTTGATAATTAAAACTGATATTTTTTATTGGCAAATATTCAATCTTCATCTGTAGAAGAAAGCTGAAGAGAATTTTGTGATTTTTCTTATTATTATTATACATCTAAGTATAAGCTGGTTATTTTTAAAATTAAAAAATGTAATACTTATTTCATTTAATATGGGAATAAAAAAGTTAACCAAATACAAAACAATGACTTAAAGATCTTAACACATAAATCAAATTAATAAAGATATTAATTTTGCAGAGAAAGGTAAGTTTGGCCACAGATGTATTTTTTAGCAAATTATGTTTCACTAACAAAGAAAAAAAAAAAAAAATCACAAGCAATATAGAAAAATCCACTATTGTATACAAGCCTGTATGTATGCATGTGAACATCTCAAAGTTTTTTCAAGATGTCTAATGAGGCTTTTATCAATTTAATTCATCATTTACAGGTTTTAATTTTTCTGAATAAAATTTCCTGAAAAATTAGAACATCTATTTTTTTTCATTTAGGCTTGGAAGCTCAAACCAACTATCAACCAAATCAAACAAAATATTAGTAGTTCCTGTTTAGAAGTACACCAATATCTATGGGTTATTTAATGTTGAAATCTAAATATTTTGTAAGCAATTTTATTTCTTTTTCGGAGATAATAATGGTTTAGAAACAAAAGTCTTACTAATTGACCTATAGCTGGGGTAAAAGAGGTGGATTCATATCTTTCCCAAGGGTAATTGCACATAAGTGAATATAATGAACCCAACTGGAATTGGAACATGGCTCTTCGATTAACAATTCTAAGCCATTATTCATTACACTATCCACATTTGGTATTCCCAAGCATTCACTCTTCTAGGTATTGACCAGGCTTGACATTGTTTAACTTTGCAAATTCTACAGGAATGGTGTTTCAATGTGATATGGCCATAAGCTACACAAAAGGAAAATATGTTATTCAAGACTGTGATTTTATAACACTGATAGAGTACAACCTATTTCACTAATGATTTTTTAAAAAGCTATATCTTTTTAGGATATATGCAATCATGACTTTCCACAGATTCCTTTTCCCTATTTGATAACTGCTATGATTCCTTGTAGTAGTAGTTTCCTATTGCCTGCTTCAATTTGGAATTCAGTGTAATCTTTTTCTTAGATCGGTTGCTACTCAATCTACTTTGCTATTTAACCCATAGATGGAGGAGAAGAGACAGATCACATTTTTCTCAAGAGTATTTGTGTGAAAGTAAACAATAGCCCAGACCAGAATTTGAACTCAGTATGCTAATATCTGTTTCACTACCCAGACATTTGTTGATTACCTACTTGTTCTTAATTCAGTGGTAAAATACTGCCTTAATTTCACTATTAATTGCTTGAAAAATAAACTCCTTATGAAAAAGAAATGTGAATTAAGCTAAATTTTCAGCTATATTACTAAATTTTAAACTGACTTCCCATTTATTAGTATACCAAATTAGTTCAGCTTACTTTAAAAAAATTACAATTTGCAAAATTCAAAATTCAGTAGTGCTGAGTTTTCAAATGTAACCCAACCTGGCAACCCTGTGTGTATGTGCTTTTATTCTCTGTATGGGAGATTATAACACAAGTGCTTAAAAAAAAAAAAAAAAAAAAAAATCATAGACTGAGCTTATAATTCTTGTTTGGGAGAAAAATGATACTAAAAAATTCCAAACATAAACCCATGAATGAAAAACAAACAAATACTTACTTTTTTTACTTATTTATATAAATATATATCTTTTAGCATTATTTTTTTAAATTTTATTTTCACTATTTACCTGCAGACTGTTGCAGTCTACTGCTCCCTCTTGTCTTGATTTTCAACTAAAGAATGACCTTGACCTTGCACACAAAAATCAGCAGCCAGGAGATTTTGTTGACAACTGAACTCTTATTATCAGTGTCACTTTCATCAAAATTGACCCTCCTTGGCCCGGAAAGTTGAATTAAAGTGTAGTATCCGTTCTTAGACGCTCACTTTCAGCTCTTTGGTCACCTCCAGCTAGGAAATTGCTTTGTCTGCGATCACACTACTTGCGGTTGATTCCTAGAGTGCACTATGTTTTAGTTAGTAGCTGGTTCTGCTTAAGGATTGACTCTGCTTTAGAGGTTGAATGGTCTAGTCAGCTTCAGATCCCATTACCCATGCCCAATCAGGCAAGGGAGATGACGACTGTTCAAGTTCAATTGCTGTGGCTTTTGCACATGCTAGCTTGCAGCGATCCCATTTAACTGCAGTTGAATCCTGCAAAGAACGCAAAACACAAGCCTGCCCACAGACCACAGTGTACACATGTTATCTTGTCCCTCTGCATAGGAGTGTACATATGCTAGGCTGCAGCCGAACACATTCTCTTTAGACTACATTCAAGTACAGCTGAAACTTGACCACAACTTTCCTGCCTGCGCCAATCCTGCCAACCAACGACTTTCCCGTCTGCACTGTTCCAGCCTTCCAATAATGACTTTCCATCTTGAGCCATACATGCTATGTTTATGCCGGTCGACAACATTCCAGCCTGTGTTGATCCTACCAGATGCTGACAACATTCTAGCCTGCACTGATCCTGCCCGATGCTGATGACACTCATGCTGACCGATAATGACGTTCTAGCCTGTGACACTCATGCCAGCAAACATTATTGACGACGTTCCAGCCTGTGACACTCATGCCAAATTTTGACGACATTCCAGCCTATGTCGATTCTGGCAACTTTTCAGCCTGTGCTTTTCCTACCAGACACTGATGACATTCCTACTGACTAGCAACAATGTTCCATCCTGTGCTGTTCATGCCACATGCCGACAACATCCCTGATGACATTCCAGCCTGAGCTGTTCATATCAGACACTGATGATGTTCCTGCTGATTGACGACATTCCAGCCTGTGTCTTTCATACCAGACGCTGACGATGTTCCTGCTGACCAACAGCATCATCCCAGATTGAGCAGATCCTGTTAATCGCTGCCAACATTCCAGCCATTTACGACTTCCTACTATTCAGTTGTCAATTTTGTCACAATAAAAATTGACATTGAAACTCTACATCCTTACTTCTGTCTCCTCATTGACTGCTCTTTTCACACATACAAAAAGCTTCCAGGTCAAAACTCTTGCCTGACTTTAGCCCCCTGCAACAAGACTATTGTCCTTATCTTTGTTGTTGTTAACCCTTTGTTGCATATTGGTTACAAAGGTTAAAGAAAGGTTACAATTGTAACCAATATGCAACAAAGGGTTAAATTTAAAAAAATAAAGATAATTTCTGTCTATTATTACTTTTTTTACAGTAGTGTATATTGATTGCACAGATGAAACATTCTGTAATAAAGAAATTTTCAAAAAATCAAAATCCAGAGACAGATATTGACCCAATCTTAGATAATCTATGTCAAATGGCTTAGTTCATTTCAACAAAGTAATTCTATTTTTTTTTCTTTAGTATTATAAACCTGAAGAAGGTTGTATAATGAAGCATCCAAAATGTTGTGAGAACAGTATCACTAACCCAAAGAATATGTTCAGTTTTCTGAATAAATCTTAAAATCAAATCTAATGTCCTGGATTTGCTTTTGACAAATTACATTGTTTTTGTTTTGTTTTTGTTTTTTTGGTATATATTTAAATCATTTTGATGCCATATACATAGAAAATGTATCAAAAATTTTATAGCACTTGTTTTGTTTGTATCAATTATATAAAAATGCATATTTCATCAAAAATTTATAGGAGTAGATACGTTCATCTATCATCTGGTTCATACTCCTCTGATTGAACAGTAGAGGTTTGTCCTTAATTTCCTGCTTGAGATTAGGTTTCCGGTTCCTTCTAAAGTTTACTTCCACACTATACTTCTAACATCTTCAACTGAACTCTGAAATTTTTTCACTAATTAAATCTTGACTTCTTCAAGTCTAGAGTTAGCTGTTACTTTTTCTGCATAGCCCTAACAACTTCACTTCTTGCCCTTTCTTACACTAATATGACACCACACAGTAACCCTCTACCTTGAGTGGCTCTTGGGTTTTGTATTGGGTAAACAGTATTAAAAATAAATTTCAAATCATAATAAAATTACTATCATCCTGTGAGTTCCTCTGCATTTCATTAGCAGCATTACTCTAGTCTAGTTTAATGTTCACATTTAGAATTCTAAGAACTTTCTTGATTTGTTTTATAGGCATAAAATTGTACATCAGTGAAATGATTTAATTAAACCAAAGTATACCATTTCATAATTAAACTTTCTTTTATAGGGAAGATAGAGAAGCATTTTAGTTATCAGTTTAGCAAAATCGAATAGACTAAAAGTTTTTATTTCAAGGCTGTTGTGGCTTCTGGCATCCTAGTGCTTTTCAGAGAGAGACTGTAGACAAGAAGAAACACTGTATGGACTCTCAGGTTCATGCCTCAATGAACATTGTATTATAGCATGAATCTGACAGTCACTATGCATTGTTGATTCCTATGTCTACACTGTCTCTCTCTGAAAAGCACTAGGAGGCCAGAAGCCACAGCATCTATAAACACTGTTGTTGATACTGAGCACTCTTCCTCTATATAGTATGTTTAATAGATATACAAATTTGTATATCAGACTAATAATGTGTAATCAAATGATAAAACATTAAAAAAAGAAAACTGTTAGATGCTTTGTCACTCAAAAACTTTTAACAGCATTTATTGTATTGATATATAAGACTTCATCAATATAAATTTTGAGTTGTAAAAAGTCATTTTTAGGAACAAAATACATAGCTGGGATTTTTTCCCCATTCTGTCATTCAATTACTGCACTTCATTATTTATATATAGGATTAAGCAAATTCAGATGCTCACTTATTTTCCTTCATTTTGAATTTCACAGAGATTACATATTCATCCAGAGACTTGATTGTAAAACTCATAGTAGGAATAAGAAGAGTGAATGCTTAATTTTACTTATTACTATGCTGCTCTATTTCTTGATATAAAGCACTATAATTATAAAAAGTCATTGACTTAAAAACATTATATTCTCAAAAAAACTGGTCAACAGTCTTTTTTTTAAATTTTTTGGTAAAATGAAATCTTGTTTTACACACACACACACAAACATATATATATATATATATATATATATATATATATATATCAGATTATTTTCCAGTATCAAACATGGCATTTTTTTTCCTCCCAAAAAGTTTTGAAAATTTACCTAGTATCTTAAAGGTCAAAGGCTGTTTTATGCTTATTATATATATATATATAAAAAGATAGGTTTGCCTATTGTCTAGTTCACACTCCTCCCCTGCATTTTAAATAGGACCAGTGGTTTATCCCTTGTTTCCTGTATAAGATTGGATTTCCAGTATACTTCAGCTTTATGTTCTTAATGCTTGTCCTTTCCTACAATAATATAACTCCACACAGTAACCCTCTACTATGAGTGGCTCTTGGACCCTGTATTGGGTGAATATTAGAAAACAAAGTTCAAAATTGAGGCGTGTCCTTTATGCCATGAAATACAGAACACATGCAAAAAAAAAAAAAAAGATTACTGAATCATGTTGTTAAATAAACCACATCTCTAAATTATAGTAAAATCAATAAAACTGATTTCATTTTTAAAAATCTAGTAATATATAAATTTAATCAGGATTAGTGACCTCTGACTTACATTAATCTCTTCAAATCTGTTTAAATCCGATACCAGTTCCTATTCACTTGGTATAAACAGATAAGGTGTTGGTGTGATTAATTCATGATAATAATTTAATTTGTTTATTGGAAAAGTCAATCCTCTTATATACAAACAAGACAAATTTATAGGCACTTAATATTTATGTTTAAATTTGTGTGTATATAATTATTTGCATAAAAAAGCTTGTTATTTTTTAAATTGAACAGTTTATTCAATTATAACCAGAATATGTGTATATTAACTAATTGTAAAATTTAGTAGCTGTTTTAGACAACAAGAATTCATGGCAATTCTCAGATAAGAAAAAATGTTATCTATGGAGAGCCATGATTGTCTACATTTTAAATAACATGGCATTAAAAAAATGAATAAACAAACTTGGGGGGTAATATCAAATTTTGTCATTTTTGGTTATCTATACTTCAGCTATCCAATGAGGCTCTCACAAATTTAAGCAGGTTTTCATCACATATAAGTAAGAAAAGCTAAAAACATAGCATATCACATTTGTGTGTTATAAAGCAATAAACATGGAAGTATACATATTTTTTTAATCATTTCACCCCAACAAAGGTGATAAGGTCAGTAAAATACAAGGGATTACAAAGAGTGAGAAGAAAGAACAATAAATAAACAGGATTCAGACAGACAAAAGATGGTGATTGACATTGCATTTAAATTTTTGAATATTGGAAGTAGCAAGGATGCAAAAATTTGGAAGAGAGTCCCACAGTCAAGAAGAAACTATGAGGACAGAATTTACAGTTACATGTAGTTAGTCCAACAATAAAACAGTGAGACCTAATTACCAATCTAGCAGTATGCTTAAATTCATGCAGTCAAGGCACTACGAAGAAAGGCTTTGGATTTTATCAAGAATTTTATAATATAAGACAGAAAGACCATACCAGATATGGTAGCAATATTCAATGCATGAACAAATGGTAAATTTATAAATATGCAAGATGGATTCTGGTGAAAAAAATGTCTGGCACAACAGAATGAACCACCTTTTTTAGCAGTAGCAATTGATTCAATATAATCACTCCACTGTATGTTGATGTTTAGCCTATGCCATTCAACTTTTTATCGTATTTGTTTTTATCGTTATCACTATTGTTTTTAATTATACCACATTGTAATAGTTTGGTAGTCATTGTTGAGTCAGCTGGAGATATGATGTATATTCCAGGACATAAATTTACCATAGAGGATTCTTAATTTCAATATATTTTCAATATATTTTTGCCTTAATTTCTTTCTCTTTTAATCCAAATTCCATTCTTTCAGTTGAAATTAAGGTCAGACCTACTACAGTAAGTGACTAACGCATTAGGCTTATTGTTTTTTGAAGAGATTACTTTTATGCTCATATAATATTTTTTTTGTCTATATATCTAAGATGAGGTAGTATTTACACTATTTACATTGTTCGGACTATATTGTTCACCACTGACGTAACCTGAATGCACAACTCTTTGGATTAAATCACTGGAACTAACCAGTGTCTATATCCACTGGGTCATGTGTTCCTGAGGACATCAGCATGTGAATTTCTGGGACTTATAAACATAATGTCTCAGAAACTTTTTTTTACCAGAGCTCATATCACATATGGCACTTGACTGACTGATTATATATATTTTCATTTGTAAACGAGTTATATTTTGTAATCTAGGTTTCTACCATCTAGTATCTTCAAGTAATTTACAATAACTGATTTTACTGTTTTTTAAGAACATTCATGTAAAGGGGATTTTTTATGAATGTGCAATTTTCAAAATTAGAAGAAGTGATAACGTTTTCATCCATAGTTGTATGAACCATACCAATAAATAGCTATTAGGATCATACAACCATGGATAAAAACATAACTTTTAATTGTAAAAATTGTGCATTCATAAAAAACCCGTTATGTGAGCATTCTTAAAAAACTGTAAAATCAGATATTGTAAATTGCCTGAAGATACCAAATGGTAGAAATCTGGGTTGCATAATATAACTCGTTTACAAATGAAAAATACTCAAAAGTTCTAGATTATAATTGTATTGAACACTTTTAATACAACTGTGCACTGGTCTAATTTAATTATGATCAAAAAACTGTGTAATTAAATAATTATATATATATTCTGAAGATTATTAGTCTAATTGTCTGAAGTTCATGATTGGTTTGAATAGTTTTAGACTGCAGTTTCTGGATACACTACTAGTTGTTTTCATTATAACTCTATCATGGCTTAATTTACTATTTTAGGCTTTTGGATTCTATAAACATTGAGCACTGTAGATTTTTTTAGGTATCCTTTGTTTCTTTTTTATTAATTTTGGTTTTAGCACTTTGCTATCATTTACTACTTTGTTTATTGATTCTCTCTCTCATATATATATAGCCTTTAAGATTTCACTTGCCTGATGAACTTAATTGGGTGATTAAAGTTTATTGCTTTACTCACCCTATCTCTTCAAATATAGAAAAAAGAAATCTGATTCCTTTTACAACCCAAAAGATTCACAAGTTACTTAAAATGACCTACAATGAATTATTGAACTCTTTGGTCTCACTTTTATTGTCCTGGTCAGTGTAAACATTCGTTTAATTAACACTTCCAGTGTGGAGCCAAAATGTCTCTGTCACCCAGTTGAAAGACACTCACAGATTTTTAGAAACTCATTTGGAAAAAAATTATCCTTGACTCAATATTTCACTTATGAAAATAAAAACAAACATTTGAAAGAAAAAAAATGCATACTTCTTTCAACCATGCCCGGAAAACAAATTATACAAATAAGTACTTTTTTCATAGAAAATCATTGAGAAAATCAGATCTGTTATTTTTTATCATGTGTGAGACAGAGGTTATAGTCAAACAGAAGAAAGAAACTAGGAATTTAGGTACTTCCACTCAATTGCCAAAAAGAAACAAACCCCCCCCCAAAAAAAACAGCATATCATGATGTTAAAAAGGGCTCAAACTTAATAATTATGGTATAATAAGATACATTGGAGTTATGAGTATCAAATAAATATTGTGTGGGTCATTAATTTTAATGAAATGATTTTTAAGTAATATTAGAGCATAAGTTATTGTAATTAAATAAATTTTAAAGAGAAACACTGCAAATATTTCTTTCTAATTTAATTATAATGTTCATATATAGCATATATATATATATATATATATATATATATATATATATATATATATATATATATATATATATTCTTCATTTGTAAATGAGTTATTATGCAAGCTAAGTTTTTACCATGTACTGTCTTCAGGTGATTAAAGACACCAGATGGTAGAAACCTAGGTCATGTAATATAATTGTATTGAACACTTTTTAATACAACCATGTACCAAAAATTAAGTTAGTAAATATATATATATATATATATATATATATATATATATCTTTATTTGTAACAGTAAGTTTATTAAACAACATAATCATCATTTTGTGCATCTTATTTAACAAGCTATTCAGATTGATGATTGCTATTGAGTAATGAGTTTGATCTTTACTGAATTCCTTGTTCCAAGCCAAGCTTAATAAATAACAACATATTTGACATTTTATTCTACTATCTTATGTTATATTTCAGTTAATGTCATCATAATTCCATCCTCCCAAAAGCAAAAAGCTATTCGAGATGGTTTACAGTCTTCCAGTGAATTGATGTTTTTTTTCATCAAGATAATTCTATTAATACCAGAATAAATGATAACCCATAAGTTATATGGAACAAATACAGTAGTTGTTCAAAAATTCTAAATTTTTCCTTGGTTACAAAAAAAAAAAAATACAGCTTAGAGTTATCCACATAGAATATTACAGCCTTTCTCTTAGAGCACTTCAATGATTGCTGATATGAACTGGTTGAATTGAGAGCAGTAGTTGCAAAAATAAAATCATTTGCTCTTTCAGAAGAAGCTCATAAAAGAGGATTCTACTTTGTTCCCACAATCTAAACAGAAGCACACTCCTTTGTATGAAGATTTCTTTGGCACAGTTAGTAGCAGATCGCTTGATTCATGATTCATTGCATTTCACATTGTTGTAAAGTATCTACTTTTTATTGTTACAAAATTTTTTTTCTTAAGTAGTGCATATACAAGAAAACAGAATACAGCAGTTTTCTTTATTTTTGTGTAGAAGTCACATATCAAGACTATATAGTTAAGCTGGTGTAAATGAATTTTAATGTTTGATTTGAATAACATGAGTATCAAATAAAGTATACTACATCTTATAAGGTTGATTATTTTTCTGATCTGAACACTACCAAGCTCAACTAGTTTACAGGATTATAGGACATTATTCAGGAAGAGATCTCAGCAGAGTGCTCACATAACTGATCCCAGGCATAGATTCTTTTTTCTAATTTGTTTTTAATCATTTCACTCCAAGCATGGCAATAAAGACACTAAGACACAATAGGTTACTGAGTGTGAAAGAATATGAGAAGAAAAAAAACATTAAGGAAAGAGATCAATACAAAAAAAAAAAAAATAAAAAAGACAGAAGATAACAATTGACATTGCTATTTACACCATTTACATTATTCCAACTGCTGTCCACATCTTTATTGCCATATGCACTAAATTTCAGCCATTGTAGGACCTGGCCTTCTTCGGGTGATATATGTCAGAATTTTTAACCAAACCCTTTATTTAGTCCACAGGAGTAGATTGTTTTTATTGTTGCTGACATTGCATTTAATTTTTGAAGATCAATGTTGACTAGTAAGCAAGAAGCCAAATGAGAGTTCCACAAGCAAAAAGTGTGAAAGAAGAAACTGTTAGCAGAGAACGTATGGTTACATCTAGCAATTTCAACTGTAAAATTATGAAATCTAACTGCCAATTTAGTACTGTACTTAAATTTTTAAAGTCAAGGTATCAGAGAGGAAAGCTCGTTAGAACAATTACCATGAAAATATTTGTATAAAAGACACAAGGAAGCTATGCTACTATCATGGGAAAGTGACTAAAACCAAGATGACAGGTCAGGACAGATAACATTGCAAATTCTTCTTTGGATTTTATCAAGAATATTTAAATACATAGTAGAAGCACCAAACCAGATATGACAGCAATATCCAATGCATGGATGAATGATAGATTTATAAATATGCAAGATAAATTCTCGTAAGAAAAATTGTCAAACACAACACAATCAACCAACTTTCTTATCAGCAGATCTAGCAATCTTTCTACTTAATGTTAACAAAAAACATTAGCCCGAGAATGTATGAGTCACTTTCCTGGAGGCTAGCATCAGCTATGCTGATTGAAGGCAAAAAAGATTCTCTAAGACTATTAAAAAGAGCAATTTAATTTAGATGGCATTAAAATTAACAAGCCATTCCTTGCCCCAGTTAACAACAGATTGTAGGTTGTTTTTGAGATCAGCTGCCAGTTCAAACAATTGTATCAAACTGATCAAACTCACCAATAAATAGTATTGTCATCAGCATAGATACCATAATTGAGGACTGATGATATTGGGAAGGTCATTGATGAATATCAAGAACTATGTAAATACTAGGAAGAAGGGCACTGAGAATCTAATTCAAGACAGAAGTGTGAATCAGTATGTAAAAATAGAATGTCAAAAGTACTGTTTTTCTATTGACACTACTATTATTTAACTACACCACTCTTTCATAATGTTTATGGTTTTAAAAAGCAATAATTAGAATTGAAATAAGATCTAAATGTTTAACTGAATTTATACATTTATTTGTTCTTGAGAATTAACAACAAAAATAATAAACATTATTTATTACATGGTTTATTTACACTATTCATTTATTATATTACTTATTGGGATGGTTGGTAAAATATTGTCTAATTGATTCAAACTTTAGAAAATGGTATATAAGGATTTCCTTATAGTAGGTTCACATCTTTTAATAATTCAGTAAATGTTTATAAATTTATAAAAAAATTGTTTTCATATTCATTTCTTTATAAATTGGTAAGTAATAGATATTGAAGTGTATTAGTTTTTAGAATGTTGGAAATATAAAATTATTCTTGTATATAAACAATCTAACAAATAGTCTTTAGTATTTTTGTTGTAAAAATTATAACTTCACTTTCATCATATGTTCAAGTTTTATTCCAATTCTAATAATTGCTTTTTAAAACAATAAATATTGCCGAAGAGTGAAGATAGTTAAATGAAAGCAAAGTCATGGAAAAAACTGTCCTTTTGAGAAAGCTTTTTGCGGGCATGAAGAGCCAAATTTGCTGAAAAATCATAAAACCTGTTTCATGACTTCTTTGGTAAGACATGATCTGTATATGTACTTTTAATTATTGAACCAATTATTTCATAACTGTTCCAAAAATAGTGGAGGCTACTAGTAAGGAAGAAAAAGACAAATAGAAATATATCAGCAAATATTAACATAACTTTACAACAAATGACAGTAGAGCTCATCAATATTTGTAATTTCCAACATGCTTTTTCTTCCTTATGAATTTGTGCAAAACCACAATTTAGACATTAATCAGAGGTTATTTTTTTGACCTCAACCTTTTTATTACCCTAATCCTAATCAATGCCTGACCTCCCTGCTCTCCATTTTATGAGAGAAAAAACAACATTGCATTAAATCAATTACTGGTCTAGTTTTCTGTTTTTGCTAATTGGAAGTAATAAGATAAATCCTTTGGGACAATATGAAGGGGGAAAGACAGGAATAAGAAATCACTTAATTATCAGAGAATCTGCCTCACAATTCCTGACTAGAAATCCACTTGAAACCATATTGAGTCATAACTAAAAAACACACAATCACTTAACCTCTGCACTGTATTAACATACACAGTTTATATACTGATGCAAGAAATATATATAACAAAGACATGCACGTTTTATATATATATATATATATATATACAGTTACCAGTTGACTATCAAGCAAGACACTTTTTGCTTATTTATTACACTGTGCCTAAAAATGTTGCCAGAGAAACAATGAATCATTCTTTGGCTGGAAAGAACCTGGCATATGTACAAAAATGACTTTTATGTTGTTAAAGAACTTTATATAAACTGACAGATAGAATAAATAAAATTACCTGCTAAATTATTGTAATGGGTAACAGTTTCTGGCTGGGTGCCGGTAACCTGATGAATTTTTTGTGATGTTTTACAGCATGTATGTCTTTGATTATCTATTTCCAAATGAATAAGGAATGAAGAAAATATATGCAATGTTCAAAACATTAATTTAAAACAATGCTCAATATAGAAATAGAGCAATGAATATTTATTATAAATTTTTCTTTAGAACATGTACAAACTACAATCTACTACAAAAGTATACATTTTGTTTCAACATTGAAAGAATTATGTCCCATCAGGTACTTAGTAATGATGGAATTAAACATTTTCTCATCTTTCCTATCCTCTTTACCTCGTACGAAAAATTTTGCCAATAAAAGTAAGTGAATTTTCATTAATTTTCTTTTAAAAAATAATGTTTATTACCATCATTACTACCTGATGAGACATTGTTCTTTCAATGTCAAAACAAAATGTACACTTTTGTAGTAGATTGTAGTTTGTATGTTCTAAAGTATAATTTATTTTATATATATATATATATATATATATATATAGATAGATAGATATATATACACACACACATAAATGTTGATAGGTGTGTTTACATATATCCCTGCTGCATAAAAATCTTAAAGGATGCAGAAATATTTTCTAGCTGTGCATCCCAGGGACATAACTAAAGTTTCCCATGAAACATGATACATTACACATATTTTTTCAAATTTTTTAAATTTTAATCCTTCCTATCTTTCTCTAACTTACGCTTTTCTTCTTTCATAGAATAGGGGCGGGGTTGTAAATATGTTTGATGCACCTGAACTCATTCAAGTCTGTGGGCCTTTGGTTTCAATATTGTTTTTGTTTTAAATTTATTGACACAATTAAAAAAAAAATCTTTTGTTTTATCAGTTTAAAGACTTTGTTTTGTTGTTCTTTTTTTTTTCATGTGCCATGTTCCTTCAGAACGTAAGTGATCTTGAACTTCTACTTGGCTCTGTCTCTTGTCACTTTCAATATTTTTTCTCTTGGTATCTCTTCTAAACCATGCTCCACCATCCATCTGCTCAGACCTAACAAGTACGTCTCATTGAATAAGTATAAATATTGTTTTTGTTTTGAATTTATTAATTTAATTAAAACAAACGGTTATTCTGTTAATTTAAGTGATTTGGCATGATTAAATTGTTTTTTGGGATGATGGTAGAAACAAACTTTGTAGCCTTGCAATTTAACACAAAATTTATTAAGTTTAGTAGGACCTATCACTACATTAAAAATCAATCAACATCACTGGTTGTGGATTAGTGCTTTTTATTTATAAAGAAGAGAACATCCTGCTTCGGATATTAAATAGCAAGCATTTCTTAAAAGAATACTATATTTTCATAGAAATATACATAATGTTTGGGATATAAATACAGTGTATTTTTCTGATACATATATACTTTTCTTTTGAGTACCTCAACCTGGTGTAATGTTTAGCAAGCTTATCTCACGAGAACAATTATGACTGAGTAGTGAGTTTGAAGCTTTTGACTTTGTGCCATATATAAGCTATACTTACAAAATCTACATATATACTTTCCTTATCTAATTCACACTCTTGAACTCCTTCATATATGCATTACCAGCTCTTTTAATATACCCACTCCATTATACAATATATCTTTCTACCAAGTACAGTTTATTTTTTTTTTATTTAAAGCAGTTTTCTAAATTATATAGTTTTTTTTTGTTTTTTCTCATAGAAATAAAACCTTTAAAAAAATGTATACATATTTGAATTTCTAATATGAATTCACTTGGCCAAGTTCAACTTAGAACTATAGTTTAATAGCACTGAGTATTAACATATTTACTGATGTGTTGCAGAATAGAATGAGCATATATTTTTAAAACTCCTAAATTATCTGTCTTATAAAAAATATCTAGTCTCATATAAATCAGGATAAAAAATAACACAAGGCATAATGAAATGGACAACATTGACAGAAGTTTGATACAATTCAAAATTATAGTAGATGACAAAAAGAGAACAAACCATGGGTTCGAAATAAATAATTATAAAACATTAATAAAGCATGTTTATTATTATAGTGTTTTGTTGGTATAGCGATACGGTAAAAAAACAATTTCATTTTAAGTTGTAAATGCTTATATGCAATCCTTAGTTGAAGTTTCTGAACAGTTAAACTACTTCCATAAATTAAACATTTTGTAGTGTGTAAAATTTGAGTATATATGAAATGCTGTAAGTACATTGTGGTGTAATGGATATCAGCTTGGAATGAGACATCAGAGAACTGAGTTCAAATTCCAGTTAAATTTATTTCATTCACTTATACATAAATACCCTTAAAAAAAGCATTAATCTAACTTTTCTTCTTCCAGCTATGGGTTGAATAGCAGGACAGATTGAATTCTATAGCCTTGGTTGGCAACCAGTCTACCACAGAAAGAAATGGCAATCTACAGTGAGCAAATCTTCTGCCCAGTCAAGCGTGTATGACATATCAAGCGTGTATGGCAATTAACTGACTGATATCTGTAAAAGAATAATATGAATAAAGACAAAAGGAAAACTTATCTTAGCCTAAACATTTTGAATGTTGATTAGTATAAAGTTTTTATGCTGTTTCTCATAACTTGAAAAATTTGTGACTGCTACTCTTTTGCTAATCTTTCTAATTCAGAACCATTAAATAAAACATTTATTCACAATTTTTAACAGATTAATTTTTAAAACATTTCTTGAATTTTACCACCCACAGCCTACAGTGGGATCACACAAAGTTCTATGGTTCCTGCTATTCATCTTAAGGTTCTTGAACAAATCCTGATCGGGATTTGTAGTGTTATGTAATTGATTCTGACTTGGCAGTGACTTCAGTCACTTTTGCACTGATATAAAGTGACTTCCCTCTGTCTGTTCTACAAATATTTTCACGGTAGCTGTTCTGATGAGTCTACGGCTATATCCTGTTGAATTCACCGATTCCCATCTGATCACCAAAGTTAAGCAACTTCGAGCCTGGTCAGTACTTAAATGGGTGACTATTTGGAAATACCAGGTGCTGTAAACGTAAGAACCCAGAATGGTTCACCGGTCCTCCAGGTTTTGGAGTTGGGTGCAGGGCTAACAACCCTGCCCTGTAAAAAACAGTTTGTTACAGAAACAGCAACAAAAAGTTACTGCCCTATGCACCATTGGATGTGATGGAAAAATGATGATGATGATGTTCTGATGAGCTTTTTTCCCTAGTTTGTGTATCTAAGTATACTACTAGACTGCTATCTAGGTTTCACCTGTTTACAGTTAAAATAGCTAAATGCAACCATCTCTTTTACTTCAACAGTTTCTTTTCTCACATTTCCCACTTGTAGAACTCTCTTTTGTTTACTCGCTTCCCTGATAACAACAATTCTCAAAAAATTAAATGCAATATCAATTGCCATCTTCTATCATCTTAAGCCCCATTCATCATTTGTCCTTTCCCCAATCCTCCCTATGCTCAGTCTTTTCTCTCACTTTCACTCCCTGTAAACCCCTTTCCTGCATACTAATGGCATTCCCCCCATGCTTGGAACAAAATGATTAAAACAAAAAATTGTATTGTGGTTTTCAAGCCCCCTAAAAGGTCTTCAGTTCATTTATGGAACTATTTATATTGTTTGTACTTTGAAGAATGATTAATATAAACTGTTCACATTTCTAATGAAAAACTAGGAGTTTAAATCTAGAATTCCTAATCTGCAGTATAGTCAAAATTTCCCAAAAAAATTTAAAATTTGTATTTAACCCATTTAAACATATTTTAGGAGAATTTTCAGTGCTAAAAATGGATTCAGCACCTCCCCACTCAAAAAAAAAAAAAAAATAGGAATAGCAGTTTAGATCATGAGTTTCTGATAATACAATGAAATTTATGTCAAAAAATGATGTTTGGCTCTAAGCATATAGTGTCAAAAGCAAGTAATTATCAATTTAATATATTAAAGGAACTGAGTATGCTTTAAATATGTTCTAGAACACAATTTACTTACTTTTTGCAGATTTAAATTTTTTTAATATCAGGCAACTTACACTAAAATGTGAAAATTTTTTTCCCCAGCCATTTTTTTGTTAACATTAAAGTTGTGTTAATTTAACTGAATCTTGTATTGTAGGTTAACCCCCAAATCTATTTAATATAGATCATATTTTAAAAAAGTGTGTTAAGCCCAACATATCTAACATTAATTTCAACAAGATTCAAGTGATTCTCTAAGCAAAAAGAGGGCACCCCGAGGTGGTGTAATGGTTAACAAGCTTGTCTTGCTAGAATCATTACAATTGAGTATTGAGTTCAATCCTTACTGAATACCCCATACTTTCAGCTTTGTGCCACATCTAAGTGGTGTTTTGAAAATTGACTTTAAGCAAAGAGAGGCAGAAAAGCAGCTATTCAGAACTGATCATCTATAGGTAGATGAATAAACAGGTATGTTATAATTAACTACAAAACAAAGCATCATAACTTAACAAATACTTGAAGTTCAGACAAAGTTACACCAAATCTGAATTCCTGAGACTATTTTCATATGGCATATGTCATTTGGGAAATATTCCCAAAATGCAAAATGTCCACTTGTGAGTGAAAGTTGATTTTTTATACAAAACATAGCTTTCAACATTATGTACTATTCTTTTATGTGTGTATTTTCAAAGATACATGCATGGTCATCATATAAATTTACTTGGTCGGATACTTCTTAAAGTCATAGACCTTAGGATTATAACAATTCTTTTCCAGTTTTAAGGATGCTGAGGATACTATGGACCAAACATGAGCAACGACAAGGTTTTGGAGAGAATGGAAACAAAAAGAAAATTTATACTTATAGGAAAAGACAGTTGAAGTTCCTGGAACATTTAATGAGGAAGGAGGGGTTGAAAAATCTGATACTCAAAGGGGGAAAGAGGGACAGGGGAAAACTGTGTGTGATATACTTGATGGGCTTAAGCAAATAGATAGCAGAGCAGGGTTTGGGAGACAAAATTTTCAAGGAACAGGAAGATGTGAAAGGCCATGATCTCTTATGTCCTTTCAGGACATGGGCTATAAAAGAAGAATTTTTTAACAATCTTTTAACAATTCTTAAAGAAAGAATAATTTCTTCTATAACATTTTGATCCAACAGAAATTTGAGTTCATTTTTAAGTGAAGACTTAACTGATTATTCTAAATATAGGCAATTATACATTTTATACTTTTCACAAAATTACTAGTCTTAATTTACTAGAATTTTTTTGCAACATAGTGACGCATGTTAAAAACCTCACAGTATTTAATATTGTTGAGGTTATCACTAACATTTCTGTTGAGATTTACAAACTCTACATTTAATTTTGCTAACACTTCAATGAAATATAAAAACTTAAAGATATACAAAAAACAATATTGCATTTTATTAAATAAGTATTTCTAATTTTAATGATTAAATTGTTTTTAAAATAATGGGAGTATTTTATATGTTAAATAATAAAACTCTTAATTTAAAAAAAAAAAAAAAACGAATGAAAATTTATTGTAATAAACTAAGCAGTCCAGTAAAACCAACAGTACATTGTACTAACTTACCTGTTTGTACTTCTCCCCAAAATGTGGTTTCAATTGGTCAATGTATAGCTATTTTAGAGGGTGTGATGAACAGACAAGACGAGCTAACAGAAGTCACAAAATTATATATATATATATATATATATATATATATATATAGAGAGAGAGAGAGAGAGAGAGAGAGAAAATAGAATTTTATTTTTGACAGAACAAAAATATTTGAACATTTTGTTACTTTTAAAGCAAGAACAAGTATCCCAAATTACTTATGCTAAGCAGAAGCAATTTCAAAAGATCAGTAACAATAACCAAGGTTATAATTTTAACATTTTTTCTTTTACAGTTCACTCAGTATAAAAACCAAGAGCCACACAAGATAGTGTGTTACTAAATGAGGTTGTAAGAGCATACAAGAAGGAACCAAGAGGTGCATATTATGAGGATATATAGGATAGCTAATGGTTGACTATAGATTTGAAGAGGTTAAGATTGTAATAATGAGGGACGCATTCTCTCAGGTCCCTGTTCCATAATGCAACAGTTCTAGAGAAGAAGCTGTCCGAGCAAAATTTCCTCCTTACTAATAGGTTATAAAGAGAATGAGGAGTTGACTCAGTGTATACGCCCTGACAAGTCCCAACTATGAAAGCCTGAAATGGTCAAATTAAATGGTGTATTTTACATGAAAACATGAGAGGCTAGTAGCATTTTCACCTGGATGTGTACAGTATTTACTGCCAATATATAAAAAAAAAATTCTGGACTTGCTTGTGAGGATTTTTAATGTAAATACTGAATATTATATAATTAAAGAAAAACCAAAACTGTTGATGGAAGTCAAACAACTTGCCAAAACCTAAAACCTTTATCCAGGTAAAGTCTTGAAAAAAAACAAAAAGAAGTAAAAAAGCTTAAAGGCGAACCTATTTACTTAGTAAAACAAAGTGCTCAAAAACTGTGATGGCCCTAGTTGCAACATGAGTTTCATGTTCATGCAATCTTTAGTTGAGTTGAATCATCCACATACAAGCCCATAAGATCATTATGATCTTATATAAAAAAAAAAACATAGCTTTATAGAAACAAATCCGGATGCTTGCTCTGTATATTTAAATATTAAAATTGGAATTAAGAGAGAAAAATCAAGTCATAAACTTGATCTGGTGAAGAGCATTGATGCAGAATATGGAATGATTTTAAAGTTCAATTAAAGTTGCATTCATTTTCACATTAATTCCCTTGGATAACACATGAATTCATCTCTTCTCTCCAACCAATCAGTTATAGGTTAAATAACAGGGTAGACTAGGCTCTAACCTAATGTGATAGCTAGTCTTGGCAAAGTCTATAATCTAGGGTGGTAGCCAATTTAGGCAAAGTCTCTCAAAACCCTGGAAAAAGGAATGGGAAGTTACACAACTACATTTCCTAAGCCCAGGTAATAAAGAAAAGAAATTTTTGGAAAGCCATCATCATCATCTATGTCCTGAATGGTCATGGTATTTAAAAAAAAGTAGAGAGAACTTATTTTAATAAAGCAGTGTTCCCAGTCTTGAACAAGGTTCTACTTTACTTATATACTATTCGTCATCTGTTCCTCCTCATTCAATCCATTGATTCAAGTAACCAATTCTAAATATCTCAATGCTCCAAATATTGCCAACCATTTATTCACTGACATTTTTACATTAGGACTTTTGTCTCTGCTCTCCAATCACATATTTATCTCTCCTTCAAAGAGAGACTTAACATCAGAAGATAGCAATCACCTCTTGGCTTGCTGCTGCTACTGATTATCTAGAACTATCTCATCCTTACATTATTCAAACATGGTGTCTTATCTTTATTTAGTTGCTAATCCAAAGGATTCACCCATGGAATATTGCCTGTTTGTATCATTATCTCTTCTATTGAGGTCTTGTCCTTTAAATATCTTAATATAATAAGTATATCAGTTTACACCAAACTATATTGATTAAATACTTAATATTGCATCAAGTATTTATCTCTAGCTTTCCAATGAAGTGCTACCAAAACTTTGGGAAATTTGACCATGAGAACAATGTCTTTAACACCTCATTTTTACTATCCTTTATGACAATGGTTCTCAACTTATTTTGCCCAATGCACCCTTTTCACCATAAGTCAGGAGGTCATTTCCCACTTTCTAAGATTGTCCCACTCAAAAGGTGCATTCCAAATAATGAGCATAGATTATTGAAAATCTTCAATCTTTTCCATATTATCATATACCTTTACATAGATTATTTTTGTAGTGGCCAAAAAAAACACAAGGGTTAGTGGAAAGAAAACTCGTGACTTCTCAGTTGCAGTGATTGATACGCATTGTGAGTTGAATTTCCCACTAGTTGAAAATCCCCGCTCTATGAAATATTAAGAGACAGGAGAAAGTGAGTGTTAGAATACCACTCACATATGTCTATATTACATTTAGGTGGTATGTGCTGTTCAAATTCCTATGATATTTGAGTAACACAAAAGACATGAATCTTGAAGACAGAGTTTGAGATTAATGTCATTCTTTCATCCTATAATTATGACAGTTAAATGTAAAGGAAAATCTTTTGGATAAACACTTTAAAAACTACTGATTATAAATAGTTAGAATGTGTTGTATTCTGTGTCATCTCTGGGTCCCCATGCTAACTACATAAAATAGTATAAAGAAAAATGACCATTTTTTTTTTTTTCATTTCATTAGGAGAGAATGGTGGCAGCTTGGATTCTTAGAGGCAGCAGGAGGAATGGCATCATATGAACGCACGTTGGCTCTACATCCCTTTGCAGGTTGTCTTAGTAAGTTGCTTACCTGGATGTGAGAAGCATATTGACAATTTAAAACTGTTGCAGTCCTTTGTTGGATTTGCACCATTTTGGACTTATATCCAAAACCCAGACAAAGGCAATCCATATTGTCAGAATACTACACCCACTAGTCATTTTGGCCAATCACTGGCTATTCTGATCTGAATGCTAACCAAGAATAGAGGACCCAATCAGTCTAGGAGATAGGTAACTTTGATTCCAAACCAGGAGTAGAGCCCCTAGGGCAGATCAGTGGTAAGTTATGTCCTGACTGGCAACTCCTGCATTCAAAAAAGGCTGTCAGTTTTAACATGTCATTATTCAACTATAAAAGAAAGACTTTGGTGGCCAAAATTGTGGGATCATTCCAATACAGAAAACCCTCCCACAAAATAAATAAATCATACACTATAGAAGTCTACCATTTTACTCAATTTTAAAATTTAGAATCATTGAAATGGTAGTCAAAGAAGATATTAAGACAAATTCACAGATATTCACTTCATTTAATATTTCTGAGTTTGTCATCTGTGTTTTTTTTTTGTTTTTTTAAAAAAAAAAAAACACACCAAGAGCCTTTTTCATGACTGAGAAAAAGCTGGTGTTATATAGCTCTCTCAGCCCCAGACCCACATAGACTATATGCCTATGTGGGTCTGGTATTGAGAGAGCTATATAGCACCATATCCTGAGGAGGTCTGAGCTCCTCTTCAGGATATGGTATGAGTCAGCTTTTGTCCAACCATACTTCTAACTTCTGGTTATATTCCTTATGTGCAAGCTCAGAAACAAGATACTCTACTATTTTTGTAGGCTGATTTTCAGCTCCTTTCCATGACACTGTCTATGCATTCTTTTTCGGATTGAACACAATGCTAAAGTCTGATTCCTCTGTGGTGAGAGCCACACACAGGGATTGTTTTCTGCACCTGAAGAAGTGATTCTGAATTCCCCAAGTTTCTTGATCGCATTCATCCTGATCAAGACATCATGAATGAATTTGTAGTAAAGTTTGTAACTAAGGTAGTATTTATCTGATCAACATTGGATTTTGCTTCATCATCTAGCTGCTAATAGACAGTAAATGCTCCACTCATCAGTCTCAAAGAAATCATGTGCTCCAGAGACTTCACTCCAGATTGCATGCAAATAAGTCCCAGCTTATCCATCCATTTAACCATTGGAAAACTGGACACTAATCCATCAAACTCAGGAATTAATTTTGAATTTGGTGTCTGCTAATAGCCAAAATAGCTTGTGTTCATCTTGTCTAGTTTTCTGCATGTCAAGATCATTTCTCATAACTGACAAAAAGCTGGTGGTAACTAACTCTCTCAGTCCCAGACACACACTGACTATTGGCTAGTACCTGCTCATTATTATTTATATGCAGCTAATTAATGAAGATAATGTGATTCTTGATGATTAGTACATCTTACAGAACCAACTCTGGGTCTCTTGTCAAGTTAAGTCAATTCTTTGTTACACTTTACTTATTATTTTATGATATAACAGAGTGGTTAGAGCAAAAGATTAATATTTGAGAGGTTCAAAGGGACACACTATATTCCTTGAAGAAATCAGTAAAAACATATTTTCTGATATTCTGCAGGTTCATAAAGTCAGGACTTTTTTAAATATTAAGGAAAAAAAAAGAAAGAAAAATGGTATTTTTTCATAATTTTGCATTCAAATAAAAAAAGACAATTCTGTCATTCACAAAATTATTGGCCATTAAAGACTTTATGGAATCAAAATAAAGATACAGTATATTCAACAAAGTGAAGAGGCTCATATTTAGCATGACAGAAGGATATATCCCTCATATTTGGTAATATGTGGTAAAATGAAAGATACATATTAAAATAGACAACTGTTATATTGACTATACAATACATAAAGTAGATATCTCCATAAAAATCACAATATCTAAAGTTTAAAATTAATTTTTGAAAATGAAATATCTTTCTTGAAGCTTTTATTTTTGTTTTAATTTCAAGCTAATAGACTAAATGTAATATTCCGATAATCAAAATACTTTGCTGTATTTCAAAAATTAATTTAAATTGACTGAAAAGAATTTCCTTCTTTTTTTCTAAAATAGCTGATTTGTGCCCCTTTTTTTATCTTTTATCACAATGTAATTCTCTTTATTAAAAAATTTTCCAAAAATAAAATATACTTTTCTGGAACTTTGAAGAATATTAGCTGATTCAAAGTATAATTAATCTGATTTGAAACAAATATTATTTATTGTAAATTTAAAATAATGCAGAAATTATTTTTTAACCAGACAGAGCTGTGTTTTGTGGATGTGGCTGATAAGGTAATGACAGGTTCTATGGAGACTTAATTTGTAAAAGAATAATTGAAGAAAATGATGAGATTACCTTTTTCATTTAATTTTTAAGTACTCAAAAACTTTTAAAAATTTAGGAAAAAGCTAATATTTTATTGAATTTTAAAAATTATGACTTTAAATTTACTATAGTCATCATTCTTTTTTTCTGATAATGTTGTGTACATTTATATACATATACAAAAAAAATCAAAATTACTTTGAAAATATTGGTGTTTGATGATTTGTATTAAGCTTTTCCATTTATGATTAGTAAATATAGTTTTCACTTAATAATAATATCATTAAAACTACAGAATATAGAATTTTAAAAGATTTAAAATTTAATTTTTCTAATTAAAATTTTTAAAAAAAAATGAAAACAACTCTAGTAAAAATTCTTTATTCCGAAAAATTTTTTTTTCTCAAGTCGGTAGTGTCCATAATATATTTTATTTATAAAAACAAAAGCTTTCCTAATTAAAAAAAAAATATGGTTTTGTTGCATTTTTTATTTTATGATTCAGAGCAGATTTTTAGTAAATGATGTTTCTGTTTCTGTTTGACAAAAACAAATTGATGATTTAAATTCTTGAAGGACTTCTGTTTTTAACTAATATAAATATAAAGATCCTGGAATTTTAATTTCCCAAATTTTCATAAAATTATGTATAAAAAAAAAATATCACCATGAAAAAAAAATAATTTAATTCATTTATCAATAAACTCTGAAAATTTCATTAAAATCTGATTATTTGATTTTCACAAGAATTTTCGAAACAATGCATATTTTACTACAAAAAAAATGCTAAATTTCCCTTTCTAATCTTTTGCCCACATGGTGCCACACACACACAAAAAAAACAAAAAAAAACATGACTTTTCAAATGTGCGAGAAAAATTTAAAATAATAAAAAAATATTTTGGTCTTTCCTCTTAATAGCAATAAGCATTAACCAGTTAATATTCCCAAGAAAGAGAAAGAGTGTATTTTATACAGAATATTTGTTTCAGACACTTGAGTGCCTAA
Organism: Ascarosepion bandense; assembly: GCA_037127315.1. Lineage (NCBI taxonomy): Eukaryota > Metazoa > Mollusca > Cephalopoda > Sepiida > Sepiidae > Ascarosepion > Ascarosepion bandense. Next base: position 2,409,789 of record JBBBDQ010000768.1, on the reverse strand, counting down.
CAATACAACCCAACTGACTGGTAATGATCAGATAATTTGAAAGAAAGAAGCCTTGTCCCTTATTTGACCCAGATAATTTAAAACAAGAAACCTCATCTTCTGAACTCTCAAAGTTAAAATGAAATTATGGCTCCCAAGCATAAGACAAGGAATTATGTTGTATATTTTTTACTTTACTTTTAATTACTAAACAGAAAATAACTAAACTTACATTATTAAAATGATATGTAGCCAGTTAAATATTGCAATGTATCATTGAATCTTAAAATTTAATTTACACTAGTTTGGCTCTTATGCATTTAAAAGGAAACTGACAAATATCCTCATCTTTATTAGTCTAGTACTTGTAAAATCAATATCTGGTTCAAGTAATTATGTCATATTGATAACATTTTTAGCTTTATTTGATGTTTCCTGTTTTTATATCTAACTAGGCTAAAATGTGTTTAAATGAACCCCTAATATTGTAGCTCTGAGTACTCAAGTTTTTATTGATCAAACACATCTAATCAGGATAATATCGGTCAAACCAACTTCATTGTCATCTTTCTCCAGAGACTGTAGTCACTCAAATAGTTGTCCTCATGTCTCTAGGGAAGGGTCATGAATCTGGTCAGGATGATGAATGCCTTGATGTCTCCACTTAGCTAGTAGCAAGTTAGGTTTATTAGCAGTTTATAGGAAAATATTCTGAGTGAGTTCCAATAGCACTGGTTATTCTGGTATTAAATTTTCAAGAAGATGAATTATGAATAAATGTATTCTTCCTTTTTGCTTCTAATTTTCTGTGTATTTCATTGGCACTAACATTCACAAGTTTTTCTGAAGATTCCCACAGGTGTCAATTCATTAATATATATGCTAGTATTTTACAGCATAATGTATTTGTAGTCCTGATAAAGTATTTGAGTTCTATAGAATGGGTGAAAATTGCTGTAATTATATTGTTACTGTATTATGTATAATTTTACACTCCACCCATGTCTATTGAACAGGTGAAGAGGCTCATCCCTTGTTTCCTGTTTAGGATGTAGTTTCCGGCTTTCTCTTTTCCAATCTTTTCACTCTTACGTAGCCCCCTGCTCATCAGTGGTGTTACCGCCTTGCTTGGGGTGATATGATAAAAAAACAAAAAATTAATCTATTATACTTTTGTGTTATGACTTTATTATATTTCTATATATTAATGAAGTTTTTCTCATCAGAATCCATCTTGCACATGTATAAACCTACCATTCATCTGTGCATTGAATACTGTTGCCATATCTGGTTGGGTGCTCTTACTATTCATCTTGAAGTTCTTGACAAAATCCAAGGAAGACTCAGCAATGTAACTGGTCCTGACTTGACATCTTGACTTCAGTCACTTTCTCACCAATGTGACATGGCTTCCCTCTGTCTTTTCAAACAAATATTTTCATACCAACTGCTCTAATTAACTATTTTGCTGGTGCTCCAACCACAGGAATTTAAGCATGCTACTAGATTGGCATCTAGGTGCCACCCTTTTACCATTGAAGTAGTTAAATGTAACTGCTACTTCTGCTCAAACAGCTTCCTTTTTCGCACATCCTGCCTGTGAAACTCCCTTCCATTTACTTGCTTCCCTGGTACCTACAATCTTCAAAAATTTAAATGCAATGACAATCTCTATCTTCTAGAATCCCATTCATTTTTTTTATCTTTTCTTCAGTACCCTGGTCTCATGCCTTCTGAAGTAAGATAGGAATGTAATGTTTTCTTCTGGGATTAAATTCACTAATTGAGTTAGCAACGTAGTTCAGCAAAAATGAAATTAGTGTATTGCCAGTTGCTTGATTTTCCAGGATTGTCTTAAACTGTTCTAAATATTCATTCTGCTCACACTGTATTTGTTATAATAGTTGCTGAATAATTATCTGAAATTCAAAATTCAAAATTTCTAGTAATAAACAAAAGAAATCATGGTATAACAGAGTTACTCTAATAATATTCTATTAACACAGCTATGTATCCACCTTTTCTATAAATACTTTCATAGTAATTGTTCTGATAAACTTTCCTGTATGGTACCTAAACTTTATGAATTTAAGTGCAGTACTAGACTGGCAGCAAAGTTTCATTTTACAATTGAAAAAACTAGACAACTATGTAACTGCAGGTTCTATGCTGTTTCTTCTCTCACACTTGTTGTTTATGAGACTCTCCTCCAGTTTCTTGCTTTCCAGTCAATTTTGAACTGCAAAAATTTAAATGCAATGTTAATTGTTAACTTTCGTCTTCTTAACTCCTGTTCTTTTATTGTTCTTGCTCCTTAATGTTTTTGTTTTTCTCATATTCTCTTTAATGATCCTCTAAACTGTGAAGTTACAATATGTTAGATCAGACTACCTTAGAAGCCACACAACAGTACCTTTTCTTCCAAGCTATGTGTTCACGTTTTGGTAGCAAGACTCTTGGCAGTAAGCTTGAAAAAACAGACTAAGTGCAACCAATTCCAAAGACCCCAACACTGAAATATGTGGATGACAATTACAGCAGATCTTAATAATTGAACCAGTGGATAAAGAGGGCTACACACGATGGATATACTACAGAAAGTGCCACTCAAAATTATAATATAGTTAGCAGCAATCCATTACAGTTTCATAATTGCATTCTGAAAGTCTCATTTCATATATGCTGCAGAGGAAGGTCATGTAATCAAGTGTGTGGGTCACTGCCTGGCAAGTTGAGGTACACCTTAAACAAATTCATACCATCAGCACTTTCTTCTACTCTGATTTTCTTTCATATCCGACAAACTCTTGCAAAGCCAAACAGCAATAGAGAATGGATGATGGGAGTATGTTTTGGAGAAACTGAAAGCTTCTGAACCTGCATGTTGGCTGTAAATTTAGTCATCATCATAAATAAAGCGATCAGCAAAAGAAGAAATTCAATTCTTGGATACGAGATAAAGCTGCCACCAATACATTAAAAGTATTATTCAAAAAATTCTTAAACATTCCACCTATTGTAAGATGAAGCATTCAAATTAAAAATTAGAAATGAAAGATTTAAAAAAATACAAAAACCTAAAATCCCAAAATTAAAATACAAGCTCTAAATGTATGGTGTTAATATAATATATGCTATTTACATAATTCAGACTGTTGTCCTTATCTTCACTGCCATATTCACAATGTTTCAGTCATTGTACACCCCAGCCTTCTTCAGCTGAAGAGAATTTTTAACTGAGCCCTTTATATAGGAGCAGATTGTTCTAGTTCCATCAGTCATGTCTTTTCCAGATTTCTCTCTTTAACTCAACTCTCAAAATTTTCTTCACATCTGCTGTAGCCAGGTATTGAACTCACAACTCTTTGGGTTCAACTCTATTCAACCAACACTTTTATCCACTAGGCCATGTGGACAACTTACAATGTAAATAATTACAGTACTTCATTTCAGAAAGACCAACAAATGTTAATTTGTTTAAAAATATATTGACTGACTCATTTTGGCCTTGCAGATTTTTTAAAGCCAGAAAATATTTTTAGATTTTTAAAGATAATAATGACTTAGTGATACAAGTTTTACTAATTTACCCATGGCTGGGGAGAAAAAAAGTGGATTTATATATTTCCCAAGGGTATTTGCACATAAGTAAATATAATGAACACAAATGGAATTGAAATTCAACTTTCCAATTAACAATTCCGAGCCATTATCCATTACACCATTTGCACATCCAAACTTACAACAACTGTTATTTTGAAGGGGTCACCTAAAGGTTCTGACCAGGTTAGATGTTGCTTAACTTCAGTGACTGTACAGAAACTGGTGTTTCAAAGTGACATTGTGGCAGTAAGCCTATAACAATGTAACTTATTACTAAACTTATTTCAATTTTTGTTTTGTTTTTTTATTTGCACATATGACATTTTACTATCCTATCAATTTGTTTATTCCCAAATGGTATCCCATAAAAGCAATTCTGCCATCAATTTTTATGTACATGTATCTTTTCTTTTGCTATTTAGGGATAACACTAACAGACACAAACTAATGTTCAAACATTGTTTATAACTTTGAGAGACATTCCAAGCTTTGCATTGTTAATGTTTGTCAATTGCATCTATTTTCAGATGTATAATCTTTTTCTTAAACATGATGTCAAAGAGAAAATGCCCAGGAATATACAAAACTCAAATTGGTTTCTTCCTTTGTGTATTTCACATTGGTTATACTACTATAATTACCAACAGTGGTCCTACTTTTAGACCCTATGGTTTTATAGTTATCTATTTTAACTTTTACAATAAGTAATAAGTAGTATAGATACATGGGTAGCATAATGCAGAGAGTGGAATCTGCAAGCTGAGTTCAAATTCCATATAGGTTTGTTGGGTTTACTTTTGCACTAATGCTTCTGGAAAGGCATGAATCCATCTCTTCTCTCTTGAGATATGGGTAAAATAGCAGAACAGACAAGGCTCTTGTGCCTTGATTGGCAGCCACTTGAGGATAACCGAATCCAAAAGTGTAGAAAAGGCACTACTAACTCAGTCAGTTTAGGTGCCATACGTGATACACGCTTGGGCGATCATGTCTCGAAAGAGACATGACTGACTGGGCAGAAGATTATCCCGCAGTAGGTTGCCATTGCTTTCTGCGGTAGACTGGTTGCCGACCAAGGCTATAGAACCCAATCTGTCCTGCTATTTAACCCATAACTGGAAGGAAGAGACGGATTAATACCTTTCCCAAGGGTATTTGCGCGTAAGTGAATACAATGGATTCAGCTACCTTTCCTAATTAACAGATAAATTAAATCTCTGGAGGATTATAATCTTCTATGGACTAAAGTAAAGGAAAAAGCAGTAAAAAACTAAACAAGTCGCTACTAAAATACTAAAGTTAAAATTCAAATATTTGAAAAAGAAATATTATTTTTCTGTAATGTTTTACCTTTACTTTTATACTCAAACATTTTATTTTCAACTTAATATTGTCTTTAATTTTTTGTTCTACTTTGGTTTTCTTCCTTATTCTTTTATATAATACTATTTTTCACCTTCTTAAAATCCTTCTCTCTCACTCATCAGGTCTTCTCAGAGGCTAAATATTTTTGAACACCTTTTCTCCATCCTTTCTATCTTTTCTTTCATTATTTTTCATTTCTCTTAATTCCTTACACCTTTTTCTATTTCTTCATTATTTTTCTTAGTCTTAGAGAAAAAAAAGTATGACAAAATGGAAAATGTTTTTATGTTTACCTGTTTCATCCTTCACTGAACTAAAGGAATGGTTATGTTGATACAACTACACATGTGCACAAACGACAGAACACTGAGAATTTTAAATTTAATTTTTTTTTTTTTAATATGATTTGGGTATATAGTCTAGCCAATTTTATTTAGTTTCTTTTTCTTTTTGTTCATGTTTCTATCACTTTTGTTATTAAATATCCCATATTGTGATAATAGATCTGCCAAGGAAGGTGAAATGTTGTAACAATCTGGATGTAAAATGATTATATATGATCTAGTGATTAAAGCACTTTCTATATATTTTCATTTTAGTAAATCACTTTCTCTTTTATTTAGAGTATCATTTTAAAATCAAAATGATGTTCATACTCATTATGGTGAGCAACTAATACATTTAGTGTGTTGATTTGTAAAAGATCCCTTTTGTGTTCATATAATTTTTTATCTAAATTCCTTTTTTCTTAGTTTTCTATTACAATATATTGTTTTTCTTCATCCAATATTGGTTTTCTAAATTATGTTTTTATTTTTGTCTGTCTATCTCTGACCAAAATACTTTTAATCCTGTATATACTTGAATATAGTGGAAGTTTTTATGATCAGTTTTTCAAGCCAAAAAAAAAAAAAAAGTTGCATTATATACAGATCATTTTTTTGAAAATGATAAAGGTCAGGAGTTTTCAGTGACTGATTGCACTATATATAGGTAAAATTTTTCTGAAGAAGTTAAAATTCATGCTAAATACTTCAGGAGATGTGATATAAATGAAGTTGGCTTGTACACAAGTATATATGGTAAGTAATAACCAGAAAATCATAAAATCTGCTATACCGATTATTTTTCTATCAATAAGAAACCTATTGATTTTGATAACCTCTTAAGTACCATCTTTACCTGAATATTTCAAAAATTTTAATTCCCAATGATATTGCCTGATTCTATAAAGATAGGTCATATTGTCGACTTGTCTTTCATTTAGTTATTAAGTTGTTTCATGTGAACTTAATGACACCCTGAGGAAATGGCAAGCCTTTAAGTAGATTATTGGATTTCTACATTAAAATCTATTTCCTTCTTAAGTAAATAGTGTCCATACAATAATGGAGCATAAAGCCATAACCTTTTAACCTCCAAGTTCTAATGCTGAGGCAAGTGAATAAAGCTAAGTATTGGATAGATAACTCATTCACTTAACAATAGGCTCTAGTTTGAACACTGTTAGAAATTCAACTTTATGAAAACAAATATTAAGTAATCAAACAAACATCTAAGTGTAATGGATATACAAGATGGTTTTTATGGCTTAGTGAGTACAAATTGCCTTGATGAAGAGACCATTGACTTAAATCATGATAGCCATTATTATTAGGTACTTAAAATCCCACTTGATATGCTTCAATGAATTGTTGCATATTTATTTCCCCTCCAAACTTTCCCCCATTTCATGCAGCTATTTAAAAAAAAGAAAAGAAAAAAAAAAGCACATATTGATACTATTTCTGATGTCTGGAATTCATCCTGTTTTAATCTTATAGGTACCAACACACATTATATATATATATATATATATATATATATATATATATATATATATATATTCTGATTAGTTAAATTAAGCACACCCATATGATCTAAATTTTCTGTCTTCCCCACCACCATATTAATTCTTTAATAAGCAAACATTGTTTTCTGCATTGAAATGCATATCATTTTCACCAAATGTACTGAACATTGCCTGATGATGAGATAAAAGCTTTAAATCATGAAACACAGTAATTTCCATGTCGCAATGTATATTGCATTTTAAATAAAAAAATAATAATAATAGTAATAATATATATATATATATATATATATATATATAGTCATCTGCAGACAGTCCTGTTTACTGTATCACAGTTCATCAGTATGGTTAGACATTTGATTGCTTCTGACCAGGATTGAAACCCGACTGATTTGACATCAGTTGAAGATTCTACCTCTAAGCTATCAGTGCACAGTGGAGGAAGGCAAACCATAGCTGTGAATTCATTGCTACTCTACCACCACCACCACCACCATAGTTTCATTTATTTTGTTGTACTAATAAAATCAAACATTTTTGACTGTGGAGAAACAATGATTTTGCAGTTTCTTAAAATTTATTTTAGTGAATTTTTATGCACAATCTGTATGTTACAAAATACAAATACACAAAAAAAAATATGCAGAAATCAAACATCTGATTCTGATGAGCAATTTAATATCAAATTCCAGAGTTGGTCAGTAAGTCTATTTAACATTTTTTGAATATTATATGTAATGTATAATAATTTCTTTTTATAAAAAAAATAATTTAAAATAAGGAAGAAAAGTATTGTCAGTGGTCAGGGATTAATACAAGAATTACTGACAGAAGGATATGTGTATGATTCAAATGTACTGCTAATGATTTTATGGTAGGAATGCATAGAAAAATCAAGAAACCAGGATGCAAAAATGATAAGTCTATTATATATATATAAGAAAAAATTAAGGCAGACACGTTATTTCATAGTAAATTGAAAGTTTAGGCCTATTTCAGGTGAACCATCATCAGCTTCCATCCTTATTGTACAGAAGATTTTACATGAATGAAATTCACAAACAAAAACCCCCAAAAAAATAAAGATCGCTCCCTTAAAAGAGAAAATTTAAGAAAAAATACATCATTACATCAGTTCAGCGAATACACACACACATTCATACATAAGCATATATATACACAACATATAATCAAAGAGCACGTGTAAGAATGAATATCAAAGATACATTATGCAAGTCAGTTAGACTGCTGACACGTAAATTTGGAAAGTAAAAAAAGAGGGTTAGGTGAGAGAGAGAGATAGCGTTAAAGAGAAAGGATAAGTATTTTAAAGTGTAAACAAAAAGAGAAGAAAGAAGAGAGGAATATATTTCAATCAGAAAAAAAGATAAGAGAAAATGAAAATAAAAAATAAATAAAAAATAAAGATTATATATTAACGGTGAAAGAATAAGAAATTAGAGTAAAAAAGTTTAAAATATTTAAGAGAATATTTAAGTTAATCAATCCGTTGTAATCACAAATACCATCACACCACTATATAATCAAAATTATACTAATTATACAGTCAACAAAACAAATATAATACAATATAAAGTTAAAAAATTAATTTAAAAGTAAACCTAATTATTCTATTTTAATTTAGTTGTTTAAACTTAATTATTTAGTTTAGAAATAAATTTTACATACAAATAGTGAACGGATAAAAAATTGGAATCTAAAAAACTAAGAAAATTTTAAAAAATTAAGATATAATTGTTAATCAATCTGTTTTAGTCACAATTACCACCACACCGCTATATAATCAAAATTATACTAATTATTTGGTTAACAATACAATTATAATACAATATAATGTTAATAATGTAGAAAACATATGTACACATACAACTCACTCACACACACATGTAAATGCATACACACATGTACAAACACACACACACACACACACATATATATATATATATATATATATACACACACACACACATAGAACCGCAAAAACAAATATGTAAGCCATACCATAGACATATATAAACCCGTATATATAAAAAAAAGGTCATTGACACATATAACAATAGGGTACAAATAAATAATAGATATCCCATAAAATAGTGTGATGTGTGTAAAGTCTTCAGAGGAATGAATGAGGGGCTAAAAGTTTAACATAATTTAAAGCAGCTCCTATGTCTACATTTAAAAACTAGTTTCCTCCTCAGATTCAGCAGGTCCAATCGATTTTTGTGTTTGATAATAGTGATTTCTTTCATCAAGGCATAAGTAACAGCAATCTTTGAAGTTGGTGGGTGTGTTAGATTTTTTAACGATATTCCATTTAATGACAGGGGTTAAGTTCCTGTCTTTCAATGACCAGAGATATTTGGATAGAGATGTCTGGTTTCTTAGTTCAGGGTTGGAAAAGGAGTGTGTGTGATTATATAAACGTTACTTCCAAGCACCTGCTGAAATACCAATGTAGTACTTTTTCAAATGAATATTTTCTTTTGGGTATATCATAGCTTGATATACCACCCCTTCTGTCATACATTCTCCACCCATAGGATACTTATTTTTAATTCTACAAATGCATTTAGGTGTATGACTATATATATATATATATATATATATATATATATATATATAGGATGTGATGGGAAAATTATTGACATTTTATATTTTTAATTTCACACATGTGCATTGTTTGTTTTTAATTTTGTTGACAGCACATGGTATAGTAGGGTCAGTTGGGCACGTCTGTGAGAATGTCATGCTGTACTGCTTGGTATTCACAGCGGAATTTAGAGTGTTTGGATCTCAATCTGAGAGCAGTGCAGAGGATTCAGAAAAATTTGGATGAATTTAATGATGATTATGAAGGTACGGCAGATTAGAAAACTCACTCTGACCATTCTGATAAGAAAAGAACTCTCAAACTTGTTGGTGAAGGCCTCAGTATCAACACTGAGGCATATATCAAATATCTTGAGGTGGTAGTGCTGCCCTGAGTCAAGAGGATGGCTGCCAGAAGACTGTGTCTGGCAACAGAACACTGCACCATATCACACAAGCAGAAGAACCTAGTTAAGGCTATGAATTTCTGTGACTTCACCTTTACCTTCTGGACACCTTACTTTCCAGACTGCAACCTCCTTGTGTGTGGGATGCAGTTGAGCAAGAGACCAACAAAACCCTTTGTAACAAAGATCAACTGAAGGCAAGGATCATAGCAGCATTCACCAACTTAAAATGGAGACCATACAAAAGAGTTGCAAGAGATTCCAAAGTTGTCTGAAGAACATGTTGAAGCCAATAGCAATTTTATTGTATAAATTTACTCTTTAGTATTTCAAGATTCTTTGTACAATTTTGTTAATATAGCTGTTAAAATGAGTTGTGAGTGTTTTCATTTTTGTGTAATTTATCCATTACACCCTGTGTGTGTGTGTGTGTGTGTGTGTGTGTGTGTAGCTAAAATGTTCAAATACTGCATAGATTTAATATCATGAGTGCTGATTTTATATTTTATGTTAAAACTTTCTGATTTTAGATTTCAAAGAATTGTGAAATGTTAATAGTTTTTATTTCTTTGATTTGGCATGGTATGAAGTTTAAATTCCAAATTAGAAAGTCTTTAGTCAAATTTTGATCAGCTGCATTATCTACAAAATTTGCAGATTCTGAAGACCTTTCTTCCATTTAGTCAACTCTTTTCATGTGGTGCTGTTACTTTTTCTAACTCTCCACATGTATTAATAGAATATGAATCATATAATAATTTCAAAAAAAGAAAAAGAAAAAAAAAAGAAACTTTATCAATTTATCTATGCCTTTGAGTAAAATCTGAAAGTTAATATTTTCTGTAGCTTATGGAAAGATAGAGAATAAACTACAAAATACACACATTATATATATATATATATATATATATATATATATATATATAATATTTTGCATTTATTGATTTGTAATGTGCAAAACATGTTAAACTTTGTTTCTGTTCATATCTAAGAATGTAAACCAGAGACACCATTCATATTTTGCAAACATAGCTTAAAAATATATCTGAATAAAATGATATAAAAATGCTTAACTATCGTGGATTTTACTTGATTTTTTGATTTTCTACTGAAAAGTTATGATTCATAGTTGCCATTTCACAGTTGTCATTCTATAATTGAAATGGCAACCTTTTGTATTTTATCAATGGTTGAAAATTGAAGTCAAACTTAGAGGCATTACATATAATTTTTAAGACATATATATATGCTGCATTAACTTTATTCTTTAGATAAATACTTTATTTTGAATGTTTTTACATTTTAATCTTTTTCATTATTCAGATATATGGTGGCTGGTTGCTTGTGTCCATGTATGCCTGTCTACTAGGGTGGTTAGCCAATTCCTGTTTCAAATATCTGCTCAGATATATTTTGTGTGTTCAAAACCCACAGAGCCCACCTGTGATTTATATTGCAACTATGCTGATAGATTAACATGATTAACAGCTTAAACAAAGTCACTACATTCAAAACCTTGGTTGCAATGACTTGCAACTTTGTGCAAGAACAACCACTGACAGCTCTCAAGTAGTTCCATCTACCCAAATTCACTTACAAGGTTTGGGTCAACTTATGGTATGTTTTTCAAACCTCTTTCCAAAGATGTTACACATTGAGATTACCTGTCCAGGCTGATAATATTAAGATCATCTTCTTGATAAATCTATCATGAGATTCAAATCTGAATCTCATGATCAGAAGGCAAACATTCTAAGCACCTGAACATGCACCCATTCATATATATATATATATATATATATATATATATATATATATAGTACTGTGCAAAAATATTAGGACAAGAACTATTTTATCTTTTATGAGGTATATTGACAGAAAATAAACAATTTAATTAAAGTAATTTATTTGATTTACTCAACGAATGCTTTAACAAGAAAAATACTTGTTACAAAATAAATTTAATATTTAGTATAATAGCCTTTTGCTTTGATCACAACCTTCATTCTGTCAGACATTGATATCACAAGCTTCTTCAATGTATCTAATGACATCTCCTGTCCAAGCAGCTTGTATTTGTTCCCAAAGTGTGTCTTGCGAAGTAACATTAGATTTATCAATTTTTTTATTCAAAATATCTCAAAGATGTTCAATAGGAAATGAGATCAAGGCTTTGTGAGGGACAATTCAAATTCCGAAGCCTTCCTTCCTCTTCCTATTTAGTTAAATAATTCTTAAAAAGTTTTGAAGTATGTTTAAGGTCATTGTCTTGTTGATAAATAAGTCCTTGTCCTATTAAACGTATCCCAGATGGGACACCATAGCAGATAAGAAGCTGGTGATACATTTTTTTTATTCATCTTTCCATTAATTTTCTTCAGGTCTCCAACTCCCTGGCCACTAAAGCATCCCACAAACAAGAATATTTACACTTCTATGCTTCATTGTTGGCACAATGCATTTTGCAAGGTACCTTTCATTGGATCTCTGCCTAACATACTGTCTCCAAAAAGTTCAAATTTTGACTTGTCTGTCTAGAGTACTTTTGTCCACTGATCTACCATCCAATCCTTGTGTTGTTATGAAAACTTTAAGTGCTTTCTTACGTTTACTTCACACAACAATAGTTTCCTAACCACTACTACCAGTAGTGTGCAAAAGTGTTAGGACAGGGGTGATTTTAAACTTTATTTTGATGCCTCAAAAAATATAAAATAGTTCTTTTGCACAGTAATATATAACAGAAATTAGCGAAGATTAATGAAACTTGGTTATAAACATCCGACAATTTGAAATGATTTGTTTGAACATTATTTTTTATCGATAGTCATATTTAAGTAGCTATTCTGTTTTTAATTAAACAGTATTATATATTTATATCTACTGACCTGATTATTTATGATAAATTGTTATTATGAAATTCGAACCTGCAACCCCTATCCACATAGGGGAAGCTACCATGTTTAATTAAAAACAGAATATCTACTTAAATATGAGTATCGATAAAAAATAATGTTCAAACCAATCATTTCAAATTGTCGATTGTTTATAACCAAGTTTCGTTAATCTTTGCTAATTTCTGTAACATGTTTACATTTGTTGACATTACCATACATTTCAGAGCAAATATAGTTATTTCGATAAATCCGAAAGCTGTGTTATATAGACTTGATTAAAACCTCGTTTAGACTGAAGGTCATTCGTGGTCGAGAGGTTTAAATGTGCCAGATCACATGGTAGCTGGCCCTTATGTGGATAGGGGTTGCACGTTCGAATCCTGCCAAATGATACACATTTTCATAATAAAGATTTATCATAAATAATCAGGCCAGTAGATATAAATACATAATACTGTTTAATTAAAAACAGAATAGCTACTTAAATACAAATATCGATAAAAAATAATGTTCAAACAAATAATTTCATATATATATATATATATATATATCTCAGTCTCAGAGCCAAAAGAGTGAAAACAGATGGAAAAGGTTAAGAATATAAGAAGACAAGAAAATTATGAAAAGGAGAAATAATCCCAAGTTTACACACACAAAGAAAAAATTAACATAACATTAATAAGTATCACATAAATCATTCTTTAACTTAATATAACAATAACAAAAATAAGAAAATTGGTTGTCAAATGGCTGAAAGCTCTTGACAAATGAATCAAACAATTGCAAAATTTCTGGACTTGTGAAGCTGTATATAACATCAATCAGCTAAGTGACAAATTTTGTATTAACCCTATATGTTCTCTTAATCCGTGTGCTCTCATGAGGAAATTTATTATAATGCCTATTTTATATCTAAGTGGACATTGACTAGTAAAATTAAGGTGGCAAGAGTTTCTACTTGTGGGTGTTTTGTATAATGAAGTAGTGAATGTATTATTACTAGACTCCACAAAAACATCCAAGAATGGGAGTTTATTTTTGACTAAGCTCATAGGTTAAGGACAGAATTTATTTTCAAATGTAGTTTTGAGATTATCAGTTTCTTTTTTTCATTTTCAGCTAAAATAAAAGAAAAAATTAAAAAACAAGAACAATTCAACAAAAACTTAACCACATTACCTTGTCTGTTGTTTTTAACAAAACTTCTATAAAAGAGAAATTGTTATCCAAATACACAATATATATATATATATATATATATATATATAATCTAAATCTAAACTTATTTATAAATGGAACTTTGTCTATGTGTGTGTGTGTGTGTGTATCCATTACCTATAGACTCCGAAACAGCTGAACCGATTTTCTTGAAAATTTACACAGTTGTACTATAAGTGTCTGCGAGTGTTCTTAGCTAGGTTTTGTGTCGAGGTACCCCTGATAAATATCGATAATCGAAAAAATCAGGTTATAGAAGGAGTGATCCGATTTTAATCAAATTTGATACGCTCATAGTCAAAGACATAAGAAACGATATTCAGAATTTTCAAGGTTGCGGTTCTTACAGTAGTGCAGAAAATTGATAATATATATATAAAAGGCAAGATGTTTGTGTGTGTGTCTGTTTATCTGTTTGTATGTCCCTTATACAAATCCACAATTTTTATCCGATTCTCACCAAACTTCACAGATATTCTTTAGGCTGAGTCTGAGCTCAGGACAATGGATTAGTTTAAAGCTTTCATTACACCCAAGCAATGCCAGGATATACTGCTAGTATATATATATATATATATATATATATATATGAATGACAGTGTCCATTGCCTTTGAATGCACAAAACATTTCCTTCTATGTTTTTGTTCATATCTAGGCATATAAACCAAACACATATTTTGCATATATCTCTAAAATATAACTGAATAAAAATTATATAAATTATCTGTTGCTCATCTCAACTTATTCTGTATCAGAATATTACAAATTGGATCAGAGACAATACATACTGCAATAACTTTTTTTGAAATTTGCATTTTAATTGCAAACAAAATATCATAAGGATAACTGTGCATAAAATAAAATAATAATTTGCATAATTAAACCTGGTCTTTGACCATTTTTAATGTCAATGTTTGTCATTCAAAATTAGCCATGAAATATTGGTTTCAATGAAAATTAGTTTAATGATTTTGATTTTGATTTTTTCCAATTGGAGTAGATAGACTAAACTATCGCCCGGTTCACACTCCACCCACATCTATTGAACAGGTGAAGAGGCTCATCCCTTGTTTCCTGTTTAGGATGCGGTTTCCGGTTTTCTCTTTTCCAATCTTTTCACTCTTTTATTTTTTTTTCCAATTGGAGTAGATAGACTAAACTATCGCCCGGTTCACACTCCACCCACATCTACTGAACAGGTGAAGAGGCGCATCCCTTGTTCCCTGTTTATGATGTGGTTTCCAGCTTTCTCTTTTCCATTCTTTTTACCCTTACGTAGCCCCCTGCGCATCAGTGGCGTTATCGCCTTGCTTGGGGTGATATGATTAAAAAAAAAAAAAAAAAAAATTTATCAAGAACATAAAAATATATAATTTACATTTAACTTAAGAGATAGTGAAAAATACAATTTTTATAGCAAATGCTTATTGCCTATCAAGTCAGTGCAAAGATTAAGTGGGTATTGAATCACCTTTCTTTGCAATGAAGGGCTTGTTTAATGATTTTACACACAATAAAAAAATAAAAAATAATAATCAACCCTACACCAAATAAACCTGCAAACAAGAAATATTATCAGTCAATTGCTGATTAACAATCTCCCATCAGACTCCTGATGTGTAAACAGAGTGATTTCTGGAAGGTCTGTCCATGAAATTCTCAAGTCAGGATGCTGAATTAGTGATAAATTTTTAATTTGTATAAATCATATATATATACATATATATATATATATATATATATATATAGAGAGAGAGAGAGAGAGAGAGAGAGAGGAAAGGGGGGGAACAGACAGACAGTGTCTATTGTTTTTTAATGTACACAAAGTGTCATAGTTTGTTTCTGTTCATATCTAAGAATGTAGACCAGAAGCAATTTTTATATTTTGCATACATAACTCCAAAGTTTGTTTGAATAAAAATTATATAAATTCAATGAAGTAAATGTGGAAAATATTACAAATTTTAACAATGACCATAGATTTACTTTGGATAAAATTGTTTAATTGGATTTCAATAATTTAAATTTTAAACAGTGAATTTATCCAACATGCAATCAGAAAGAACCATTTTCTTTCATATCACTATAGATTAAGAACTCCAGATCACATTTATGAGAACAAAATATTTTCATTAAATTTTCTATATATGTGTGAAAGCATGTGCGATATACTGATCTCATCAGCCACTAACCAGAGGAGGTAACAGTTTTGGGGGCTAAGGCAATACAGCCACCTCTGGTGCTATCAACAGCCTTTATCACCAGACAGGGTATTGTTTTTTGGGGGTTTTTTTGTATAAACATGTTAGTCTTTGCAGTCTTTTATGCAACTGCAAGTCACATTTTCAACATTGTGTTAAAAGTTTTTACTTTTGATCATTAAACAAAACATAACATGATTATAGTGAGAAGAGATGGTTTTAATTAACTTTGTTGATTTTGGATCTTGACCAGATCCAACTTGTGTGAAGCACTCTTCAGGCACCAAAAGGAAGAAAATGATTGACCATCCAAGAAATTCATGAAACCCAACCTCATTAGGTAACACATGGTATGTCCACCCCTTTTCCACATAGTTGGATTGCAGGGATTCATAGCAGTTTTTTGTAGCAGTTTTTCATATGCTTCTGCACCTCCTCCCTGTTCTCCTCCCATGGAGTTACTGTTAATTCTACTAAGAGGAAATACGTCTTTGAATCAGACACTACAATGTCAGGGTGTGTGTCTGTCTGAGTGATAAATACCAAAAATTATAGAAATTGAGAGTTGGCTAATAAATTCTTTATAAAATGATCCCTCTACAAAAACAAAAAAAAAACAAAAAAATTCTCAGAACACATGATTTCTTAAAGTCTTTTTAACTTAAGCAAAACTTATTATAACCACTAAAAAGGGGTTAAAAATAGTGAAAAAATCCATTTACAGTGGGTACAGTAGATAACTGTAGGCTCAAAAGTTATTTTTTATCAATAGTGATGAAAGCCCATTTAAATTTATAAACATCTTGTGGGATAGTTGAAGCATGGATGACTAACAATGACAAAATCTGTTATTACCTACAATATATTCCAAACATTAAGATACCAACATATGGCAAGTAACACTAGTATTTAATACATCAGTCATATACTGTGTTTTCCACCATATAATATATACTTTTTCTGAAGATGTTTTACTTTAAAAATTACACTTAATTTTATCATAAAGGTCATAATTTGGAAATAGACTGATGGTTTGAGCTGATTGGTATCTACATACTTATTCACTAAAATGTTTCACAAACTGATCACAGAATGAAATATGTTGGTCCAATCTTGGTGGGAATGACTGCAAAACACTTTCCCCTCTCCATTTTATACAGAGAAACGCACAAATCCATGCTGGGATTTTTTTCCAAACCAATAAAATAGTCCTGGCCTGTCTTGCCTTGAAGTCAGAATGCTGCATTCATTCATCCAAATTTGCTTGTGTGTCAACCTCAATTCTTAGTTTGTGAACTTTTTACTATACTATTGTTGCTTTAGCTTAATACTGTTAATTTACCTTGCATATATTGTTCGAATTATTTTTGCCTTGTTCTTATCTTATCTATTGTTTACTGCAAAGTTTGTCAAATTTGTTTATTAGGCTGTTTTGCCATTTATTTCACATTTGACCATGGCCACTCCCTCTACAGAACATGTGTTTTATAAAGTAAAAAAGCAGCAACTTTATTTTTTTTAAAAATTAAATTTATCTGCTTAATATATTTTTAGTATGCTGAGGTTAAGAAATGTAACTGATCAACATTTAAATAAAAAGGTTTTTGTATTAATAGAGTTCTGAGTTGTGGTTTCAAAGAAATCACAAATTTCATATGCCAAACCAAAAAAATGAAAAATGTATTTATCAACATTTCACAATTAATTGAAATCTAAAATAATTAGTTTTTGACATAAAATATATAAAATCAGCACTCATGATATTAAAATCTATGCAATGTTTCAACATTTTAGACACAGTGTGTGTGTATATATATATATATATATATATAAATATGCAGTGTAGATATAGAAGAATCCAAAGAAGTATCCTGTATATCAAGTGGTAAGATAACTTACTAGGAGAGCTCTAAATATATATGCATATAAATACATATAGAGCAAATATACATAAAAATTAAGGCAGACACGTTATTTCATCTTTAATATCTTTATTATATCTTTAAGTTAATATCCGCTCTAACATGTACTCTTTGATTATATGTATGTATGTATACATGTTTATGTATGTATGTATGTGTGTGTATTCGCCTAACTGATGTAATGATGCATTTTTTCTTAAATTTTCACTTTTAAGGGAACGATCTTTATTTTTATTTCTGTTTTTGGCTTTTTCAGAGTTTGTGAATTTCATTCGTGTAAAATCTTCTGTACAATAAATATGGAAGCTGAAGACAGTTCGCCCGAAATAGGCCTATACTTCCACTTAACCATGGAATAACATATCTGTCTTAATTTATATATATATATATATATATATATATATATATATATATATATTTGTCTATATTTCTGAGATGAGGTAGCATTTGCAGTATTCAAACTATTGTCCTCATCTTTGTTGCCATTTGTATGGTGTTTCGGCCATGGTACACTCCAGCCTTCTTCATGTGCTAGGAATTTTGAACCAAACCCTTTATTACAATCACTCATTACAAGCCTAGATTGTAACCCTGCAAGTTAATTGTTCACTACTGCTGTAACTTGGTATTGAACTCTAAGAGTCAAGTCAGGAACTAACCAACATCTATATCCACTGAGCCATGTGTCCTTAAGGATAAGAACAACTGAATTTTTGGGATTTATAAACCTAATGTCCAGCAATCCTTTTTTACCAGAGTTCATATTGCAATTTTTGACCCTAATGATTTTCTCTTGCACTCCGTATTACTGTTTACCATATTGTGTTCCTCTCTATGCTTGGTCGGTTTAGGAGATTTTTGAAGCCTAGCATATGTGCTAATTCCTTAAGTTTACGTAGTTTCCAGTGGCATTCTTTATCTATTATTTCAACTTCATCCCATAGGGGGCAGTGATCCCCTTTCTCCCTCCATATGTGGTCAGCTACACCTGATTTTTCTATCTCCCCTCATCCGATAGAAGGCGATGATCTAATAGTTGAAATAGTTGCTATATATATATATATATATATATATATATATATATATATATTAAAATCAATGTTAAATCTTTATCTTTTATTTTTTCTTTAAATATATATTGAGCAGTTTTTAATACAACTGGTCAAATTTGACTGATTAATAACTGTTTAATTATATATTAAATATATATGTATATATATATATAATAGCCTTATCATTTTTACATGCTGATCACTAACAATATTTTCTTCTTTTATAGATTATAAAAAATTATGCATATTCTGTGAATGTAATTTGATTTTCAATGCATAATATAGAGATTGAATTCTAAAACTTGAAAAAAATTCAAATGAAAAATAAATAATTGCAAAATTTACCACTAAAATCATCAAATTCCACTTTTAGGCCCTCATGTTATGATAATATTTTTTTTTCATAGTATTATAAATGACTTTTGTGTTATTTATATTATTTGCATTTAGACTAACATCCTCATCTTTGTTGTTGCCATATCATTTCAACCATTGCATATTCCAGCTTTTTTTTCAGGTATCAATCCAGGTAATTTAGGACTGGACTCTTTATTTAATCTATACTAGATAATGCAGACTCAGTGGAAACAAGTCAAACGATAAGTGAACATTACTAAAAAGAACAAAATGAAATATCCATAAACATGGATATTGGAACAAGAACAATCTCCCCCATTATAGATTAAATAAAGGCTTCAGTTCGAAATTTCTTAAACATTACTTGAATCAAGAGATTACTGAAGAAGTCAGAGGGCACAAAAGCCAAAGCATTGTAATGAAAACAAGGACGATGATATTAGTCTGAATGTAAATAATATTTTTTTAAATAATGTTCACACAAGGCCCAAGAGCCACTTAAGGTAGAGGGGGTTACTGTGTTGACTTATATTAATGTAAGAAAGAACAAGTGTTAGGAGTATAGAGATGAAACAGACTTTAGAAGAAGTCAAAAAAAAAAAAAATCCTAAAGAAGACACAATGGTTAAACTTCTAATCTTGTTGGAAAGGTCAAGAAGGAGTGTGAAGTGGGCGAAGTGGGCATAGACAAACCTACCTATTCTCATTGGTGGGGGAGAGAAAAAAATAAAATGAAATAGATAGTGATAAATAAAAAAAGAATTCAGGTGCAGATGTTCGAAGTACAGAGCTGAAGCGGATTTTAGAAGGAATTGGAAACCCAATTCTAAACAGGAAACAAAACCTCTAAAAGTCCAGAGAGAATGATAACTCCTCAACCCACAAATTCAGACAAAAGGCAATTAGGTGATAATAACTAAAAGACATTAGTCTGAATGTAAATAATGATAACTCATTTTAGAAATTCAACCAGAAACCTACAGTATAGCAATTTTGTGTCAGTTGTACCAAAATATACCTTTTCTACTTTCTCCAGTTATACTTCTACTATTAATATTTTACAAGGGTTTCTACTAAGAAAATCTAGATTGGTATTAAATGATTAACTTTTGGTATTAATACTGTATTTGCTATATCTGTTCACATGCTAAATGTACTATTGAAAGTTTAGCACCTGCTTACTTTGGCACGGGCCAGGCAGTTCCAGGAAGCAGACGCCTGAGGCTGTACCACCCCATTGAACCAAAGTGGTTGCCATTGAGGCCAGCGCAATCAACAGTTGCAGGAACTGAACAAATTTTATCCCTTGCCCCTGTGTACATGATAGAGTTCCCACCTTAAAAACCAACCTTGTGTCACAACTCACTCCCGGAGAGGTGGGATAAATATCTACTTTGTATATATGCTTTTAGCATTTATGCAAGGGTGGATTAAAATGTCTGTAACCTGACAGTGATATTAGCTGAATTTTTATGAAATGTATTTAAACTTGGCTCACCAATTCCACTAGCTGTGCTAATAGCTGTTATGCTACCAGCACATCTTATAAAATAAATCTCTTTAAGAAATAAAATAGATATCTGTGAGATGTACAATTATTACAAAAACATTTCATTTTTTTTTCATCAGTATTCAGTTTTAAGGGGTGAAAGTTCATATCTTGCAACCCAGTTCTTTATTTTTTAATGACTTGTTATATCTGAAGTTGTTAAGATGAACAAAGATCGATAAAAATAACAGACAAGTGTATTTTAATACTTAATAAAATAACTTTTATTCATTTACTGCCTGAGAATGGCAAGGCATACTTGGATTCAAACCATGAATTCCACATACACATTAGCTTATCACCATGTTGAATTCAGAAGTGTCTTGGTTTAACTAGCAAGCAAGGGATGTAACTCAGTTGTATTTTAAGTTAATGTCTTTTATTTATTTTTTTTATTTTATTTTTTTTTTAATCGTATCACCCCGAGCAAGGCGGTAATGCCACTGATGTGCAGGGGGCTACATAATAGTGAAAAGATTGGAAAAGAGAAAGCCGGAAACCACATCCTAAACAGGGAACAAGAGATGAGCCTCTTAACCTGTTCAATAGACGTGGGTGGAGTGTGAACTGGGCGATAGATAGATCTATCTACTCCAATTGAAAAAAAAAACAAAGTGAGAAGATTGGAAAATTATAAAAAATAACTGTTTTTAGTGTTTTACTGTTCAATACTGTCAGTGGAACTTTTTTTCTTTTTAATTTTTTTATAGTGGAAAATAAGTTAGTACCCCACCCCCTATACTCCTGCTGCTTGCTTAACACTTAGAACACATAAAAATATTTTAAACAAAAAATAAATAATAATCTGAGCATCTAAAAAATGAAGAGGAAGATTTTATAAGAAAATTAACAATTTAGCTTTATTAATCCACATCTCCTGTTACCTTCAATGGTAAAAAAGGGAGAATAATCATTGTATATATATTTTCTTGCTAACTTGTAAAATTTTTGCATACATACACAAATTATTTGCACTTAATGTAACACTAGACCATCAAAGAAGCCAGGTGCAGAGTTAGTGGGAACCTGGTGCACCTGAGTTATAATCAAGGAAAGAAACCACATTACACACAGTTATATAAAGAACCATCCTAGTGAGGAGATTGGCAGTCTCTCAGACATTGCAAACAAGAATTTAAGGCACACATTTCAGAAGAGAATCTATAGAGATGCAAACAGGCTGATGAAAACTGACAAAGTCTGCTGTTGAATAAAATGTAATGTTAAATACATTTCATTAAGCCTCATTTTCAACATAGTCAACACAATCATATCTTTACATTAGCAATTACTTTCAAACTTCTCACACTGTTTCAATCCCACCAGTTGCCTTCTAATTTTCAACTTTTTTTTTTTAATCATTTCACCACAAGTGATGCAATAAAGACACAAGGAGTTACTGAGTGTGAGAGAACATGAGAAAAAGAAAAACATTAAGTAGACAGAACAATAAAAGAACAAAAATTAAGACAAGATAATCAGGAACAAAAGAAAAAAATTCTTCCCACAACCTCATCTATTCAAAATGACGTGATTAATTAAATGTTCTTACCACAAATCTCATGCCACATTGTATTCTCTGATATTATATATCTGAAATAAAAAGTACAACATTAAGTTTTTTTTATAGTTCTTTCATAATGACATTTAATGAAACATATTCAAACTGTTTCGAAATTTGTAAATGAATATACACAATATCAAGTAAAAATAAAATTTAACCTTTTTTTTATATACATGACTAGCAGTATAGCCCAGCATTG
Organism: Ascarosepion bandense; assembly: GCA_037127315.1. Lineage (NCBI taxonomy): Eukaryota > Metazoa > Mollusca > Cephalopoda > Sepiida > Sepiidae > Ascarosepion > Ascarosepion bandense. Next base: position 2,387,013 of record JBBBDQ010000768.1, on the reverse strand, counting down.
CCTGGGTGTAATGAAAGCTTTAAAACTAATCCATGGTCTTGGAGCTCAGACTCTTTGATGTTGGCACGAAAGACTAAAAAGCAATAGTTGTTTCCAGTCAAAGCAAAACCGTAGATTAAAAGAAAAATGAATGGATGTAAGTCAAATTTTGATTTCCGGTATTGATGTCAAATAAGTTTTTCATCACAAACTGAATTTTGAAGGTTAAATAAGTCCTCTGAGTAAATGGTATCATGGCTGAGAGTAAGAACTACAATTATACCTACTTAGAGCAAAACCCGAAGCAAAAACTAAAATAAAATGGCTGAAAACCTGATTTTGATCAGACCCAATAGGATATCGGGGTATCAATTTCCAATATTGGTGTCAAATAAGTCATTCAAGGATAAACTAATCTAAGTAAGTCCATGAAAATTTATTGTACTCATAGGGAGTAAAATTGGAGAAAATGAGCCATATTGATGGCTGAATATTGATTTTTCATAGAAGTCGATAGAATATTGGGGGTATCAATTTCCGATATCGGGGAAAATGAGTCATCTGAGAAGATCTACTAATGTTTGAGACTAAAAGCTATAATTTTACCAAGTTAGAGCAAATTCTGCAACAAGAACCACGATACAAGGGCTGAAGTCCTGATCTTGATCAGACCTGATCAGATATAGGGGTATCGATTTTCAATATTAGAGGGTTGGAGTATTGGAAAAAAATAAGTAGCTGACCCGAAGCCTAAAGAATATATATGTGAAGTTTGGTGAGAATTGGATAAAAATAGAACATACAGACAAACACAAACATCTTTCCTTTTATATATACTAGCACCATAACCCGGCATTGCCCGTGCATCTCAGAACATTTTTTAATTCAATGATTAATGCAGTGTGTTGCGATTTCCGAGCGCTTGTAGTCACCGCCTTACTTTAAAACTCAGTTATATAAAAAAAATAATTATATAAAAAATTTTTGTTTAAAAATTGTTAAAAAATTCCATTAAAAAAATCTATTTTCTTTTGTTTTGCATAAACGTGAGTTGATGTTTTGTGCGACATTATAAACAACTTTGCATTTGTTTTTGTTTCAAAATTACAGGGTAAAATATTTACATTTTTTGTTGACTAAATGAATTTCAGAAATTTTTGAAGAATTTTTAAAAATATAGACATTTAATTTTAGAGGAAATGTTACACGAATTACAGACAGTTGATTTCCTGCATAAAATATTTTGCAAAAAAAAAGCTTTATTTTTTTAAATTTTATTTTCTGAAGTATGAAATATTAAATCTGAAAAAAAAAAACTTCAATAATTAAATTAACCATTGGTACTTTTTTTTTTTACATATTTTGTTTTTGTTCGAAAAAACACTTTTTATATATTTCTTTTGTTTCAAAATTACAGGGGAAAATATTCACATTTTTTTGTTGACCAAATGAATTTTTAAAACATTGGCATAAAGATTAAATATAAAGGCTCATTTTCTTTTTTGTGATTTGATTTCTGTGATGTAATTTAGCAACCACCTTAGATCTTAGATTTTACAGAGCAAATGTAAACAATCAACTCCATTGGCTAAAAAGTGCGAAAGGGAAAATTGCTGAACTTAAACTCAAAATGTATGAGTCAACCTGGCTTCCCTGTATATATGTGTCCCTAGTAAGTTTGAATGGCGTAGCTTAAAAATTGTAGGCATGCATAGATTACAGTTACACACAGACTCACAGATTGCCTTTTATATATATATATATAGATGGATAGTTTTAATACAAGATCACTTGGTATCTAATCTATAAACAGTGTTTTCTGTTTGTATATTCTTGCATGTTTTTAAACATTTTATCATATTAACTCTAATTTTGATATTTGAACACTTGCATAATGTCCTCTGTTTTGTTATAATATTATCACTAGAAAATGCTATACAGAACTTATCAACCTTTATTTTGGTAAGTAAAATTAAATTTATTATATGATAAAGAATGACACAAATGTACACTGGTATTGTTTTTCTTCATAATACCATGCAACAAACTTATATATTATGGACTATTTTGAATAAAAAGTGATACAAAGATAAAACTAACAGTAAGAGAGAATGTATCTTTATTTACACTATTTACATTTGGACTATTGTTCTCTTAGTTGCTGTTATCCCAACGTTTTGGCCAATGTGCTCTCTGGCCTTCATCAGATGTATATTGATCTGGGTAACTTACAGAGAATTCTGGACTCAACTCTTTAAAAATAAATTTCTTTCAAGAAAGACAAATGGCAGCAACTCTTTAAAAGATGTAACAATAAAAAAGGAAAGCTTCAGTAAGTGCAGTCAAGTATGACAAAAAACAGCAGAAACATTCATTAGCAGGCAGGTGTGGTTTAATCACTTGACCTTCCCAAACCCACTCTGTAAATATAGGCCCTCAATGTTTAATTCAGAATAACTCATATAAGTGCCACATATGATACACGCTTGAGTGAGCATGTCTAGAAAAAGACATAACTGACTGGGCAAAAGATTTTTCCCGCAGTAAGTTGCTATTACTTTCTGCAGTAGACTGGTTACCAAGGCTATAGAATCCAATCTGTTCTACTATTTAACCCATAGATGGAAAGAGAGGAGACAGATTAATACTTTTCCTAAGGGTATATGCATGTAAGTGAATGCAACAAATTCAACTGGAATTTGAACTTGGCTCTCTGATTTCTCATTCCAAGCTGATATCCACTGTACCATAACACACATATATACTCTGCAGTAATACATCATCATCTCAAAGTCAACACAAAAAGTGAAACTTTAAGGGCCGATACTTAAGTCTGAGCATGTTGAATGATAAAGGATTAAGAATCCAAGTTTTTCACATCAATAGCCTAGTGGATAAAGCAATGCTTTGGAATTTGAATATGGTGAGTTCAGTCCCTAGGCCAGACAGTGTACATTTAGACTCAGTGCAAACACAGCTAACAATAACTGAGCCATACTAAAAATAAGACGAGATATCCCTAGACATGAGCAGCGGAACAAGAATAGTATATCCCCATAGATTAAATAAAGATTTCAGTTTGAAATTCCCTGTAGCTTACCCAGATTGATATATACCTGATGAAGGACATGGGGTACAATGACAGTGTGATAACAGCTACAAAGATGAGATCAATAGGCTGAATGTATATAGAGTAAATAATGATAACACCTCATCCCAGAAATTCAGAGAAAATATATCTGTTGCCATAGCTACTTATATTATCTTAAATAAAATGATGGAAAACATTCACATGTCTAGCATCTGGGGGTAAATGTGTTAAAAATAAAACTCAAATACTTTCAAGAAGTTTTATAGCTATATTTATTGGAGCATTCTACAACAAAATGGAAAATGTTTTGGCTGCAAATTGTTTTACTGTTGTTACTAAGCAATTCTGGTATTAAAATCCTAAGAGTAAATAAGATACCTATGTCTCTTAGTATGACATAAGAGTGCATTAAAAAAAGTGTTTTATACACATTATTATTCTGTACTGTTTCCTCATTCTATTAAAAATAGAGGTCACGAGATAACGCTGTAACTCATTGGGTTACTCTGAGAAAAAATTACAATGAGACAAAGATTATCATTGAATTCCCTCCCTTCTATGCATTATATACAAAAGGTTGAATTTTTTTTATGTTTATTTGAATCATATCACTTCAAAAATTAGACATAATCCTACCCTCTAAACACTACAAAATTTGAAAATAAATTAGTTCTCCTCAGGACTAGGGTCTTACCACCAGCTCCAAGTTAGAGATATATTTAGGAAGAAAAATAGATCCAACACCACTATAGATGCCAAAATTTATCAAATAAAAATGTAGATATTGGGAGACATCTTGAAATGTAAGAGCTTGCATCTATGAACACAGAGATCTATGTTGAGACAGCCCTTTAAACACACTCAAAATACATAGGAACAAGATTGGCCATAACTTTGATTTTATGAATGCCACCTTAATTAAAAAAACAACATAACACTTTACATCAAAAACACTGCTAGTATATTAGTATCCATTTTGTTATCTCATCTTTTTCAACTTGTTGAACACCAATTTAATTTTTCTTGCAAACATCAATCTGCTAGCAACATTTTTAAATTTATAAGTAGTGCATTGTGTACAGATATCTGAGACTATGACATGCAGAATTTCATACCTTGCAATCACTATGAAAACAAGCAAACAAATAGCAAAACTAAACCAGCTAGTCAGAAAACATCCAAACCTATCTGCATCTCCTTCACAAACATATGAGGTATCCACACTAACTTTTAAAGCGTAGAATCATTCCTTCAAACTAACTCACCTGATATCTTAGCCCTATGTGAAACTAACCTTGACCCTTCTATCCCCTCTTCTGAGTTTTACATTCCTGGTTACCTTCCCCTCTTCAGGAAAGACTCCAATGTCCATATGCATGGGCTTGGTGTTTATGTCAACAAACACCTCCCTCTAGCTAGGGTGACATCTCTGGATCATTCTTTCATTCTTTCTCACTTCTAAGCTCGGTTAGCTATCGCTTCTTTCTCTACTGCTCCCCCTCCTCCTCTGACTGTTTGGTACTTGATAGCAACTCTAACAATATCGACAAGGCCTTTTCTTCTCATCCATCTGCCCATATATTTGTGTTTGGTGACTTTAATGCCCACCATACCAAGTGGCTGGAAAACTGTCACTGACCTTGCTGGTGTCCACACCATGAATTTTTCAATCACCCAATCCCTCACACAAGTGGTGGACTTCCCCACGTGTTTCTCCAATAACACTAATGGAAGGGACTCACTACCAGACCTCTGCTTCACTTCCATCCCAGACTCTTGCACTACCAGGCAGCTCTGCCCTCTCGGAAAGTCTGACCACGCCGTAGTTTCCTGTCAACATCTCATTCCACTCCCACTCTACCCAAGAAACCCAGACCAGCAGAATATCCTACTGCTACCAAAGAGCAGACTGGGATTCATTTCGTGACTTCTTCTGTGACATCACTTGGAACAATGTTTTTAGTCTTCCCGTCGAAGACTGTGCATCCGAGGTCTCCTCTTGGGTTAAGGCGAGCATCGATGCTTTCATCCCTACCAGGAAATTTCAGCTTAAATCCCATTGTTTCCCTGGTTCTCGCTTGCTTGCTCAGCCGCCATTGCCCACTGGAATCATTACTTCTGGCTCTATTGAAGCTACGCGTCGAATCAAAACAGGCGCCTTTTCGCCTCAGCTCGTAATAAGTGTAAAAAAAATACTTAACGAAGCTAAGATGTTTGCTGCCAGAATGAAGCAACGCAGAGCATCCTGTAAGTTCAGTGCCAAAGACTACTGGTGATTCTAAAAGCGTGCTTAACAAGAGTAAGTCTTCAATACCCCTGTTAATGAATTTGAGATCCTCACCTCCTCAGCGGACAAGGCTGAATGCTTTGCTCGCAGATTCTTGACCAATTTGAGACTGGATTCATCTGGAGTTTCTACACCCAACTTCCAACCTAGAATTGAGGCTGAACTGAATGACATCCACATTACACCCTCACTGGTCTCTAACATAATCTCAAAACTCACAAAGCAAGCAGAGGGAACAGAATCCCAATCATAGTCTTGAAGAAATGTGCCCCTGAACTCTCCTCTGTCCTCTCTAAGCTCTACAACTTCTGCCTATCTGCTTCCTGCTTTCCTGCCTGTTGGAAGTCTTCCTCTGTAATTCCTATATTTAAGAATACTGGAGAATCCTCGGACCCCGCAAATTACGGCCCTATCTTTGGTGAAGTGTTCGAAGCCATTATCAACGCTGAGGTGGTTCAGCATCTCACAGCCCACAGGCTCCTCTTGGACAAACAGTATAGTTTCCGCTTCACTAGGTCTATTGCTGATATGCTAACGACCATCACCGAGTATATATACCAGGCTCTCAACAAGAATGGCAAAGCCCAAACCATTGCCTTGGATATCTCCAAAGCGTTTGACAGAGTCTGGCATGCTGGCCTTCTACACAAACTGCGGAGCTATGGTGTAACTGGACATTTGTTTGACCTAATCCAGTCATTCTTCTCTAACCGCACATTGAAGGTGGTATTAAACAGACATGCCTCCCAAAACTATCATACGAACGTGGGTGTCCCTCAAGGCTCTATCTTAGGTCCTACGCTCTTACTGATTTACATTAATGATCTCTCTGATGACATAAGATCCCAAGTAGGCATGTATGCCAATGACACCACAGTTTACTCTCGCCTCAACCAAAAATCTGGTGTGTGCAACAAAGCAAACCTCACTGCCGAGCTTGGAAAGGATGTCTAATCCGTAGTGGACTGGGGTAAGAAATGGCTCGTAAATTTTAATGCTTCCAAAATGAAGCTGCTATCAATTAACCATCATAGACAATGGCACCTACCTCCCATGAGCATGGAACAGGCTTGCCTCCCAGAGAGTAAAACACTGCATCTCCTTGGCCTCACACTCTCAGCGTACCTCAAGTGGAATGACTATATCGAATCCATTTCTAAATTCGCTGCTATGAAAGTCAGTTTTCTGTGCAGGGCCCGGAAGTTTTTCCCGTCTGAATCTATCCTGCACATATATAAATCTACCATCCGCCCGTGTATTGAATACTGCTGCCACATCTGGTCAGGTGCCCCTGCTATTCTCCTCGGGGTTCTTGATAAAATACAACAGAGAATCTGTAATTTGATCGATACCAACTTGGCAGACCGGCTGCAGTCACTCTCTCACCAGCATGATGTGGCTTCCCTGTGCCTCTTCTATAAATACTTTCATGGCTTCTGCTCCAATGATCTTTGGTTCTCGCTAGGTACGAATTTACACGAGATACTAGATTAGCAACTAGGTCCCACCCTTTTACAGTGAAACCGATAAAATGTAACTGCAATTTCTACTCCAACAGCTTCTTTTCTCATAATTCCTGTCTGTGGAATTCCCTTCCACAGACTTGCTTTCCCGACAGCTACAATCTCCAGGAGTTTAAATGTAAGGTCAATAGACACCTCCTAACACACTAACTTGCATCCATTCTCTCAAACACTCTTCTCATCTACCCAACCCTCATCCTCGGTATCCTTACCCATCTATCACCCTCCTTCTGACATTTCCTATATCTAACCACTCTTTTTCATCACTTTTAATCCCCTGTGCAATAGTGGCAGTGGAATGCCTTGCTTGGGATGAAATGATTAAAAAAAAAACAAAAAAAAACAGTTCATGTAAAAAATCCACTGTAACCAGTGTAACTGTAATGGAAGTTGATTTTTTTGCACCTACAAATTTCAGACCACTTAGTAAAGCTACCCACTACCACCAGATAATGCAATTCATTTACTGGACCTGCAAATTTGTGGTAAGTGATTTTACTACCAGAGCACAACCCCTGCAGGCTAATTTTTCAATGTCTTCAGCTATAAAAGATTTCATCCTTGAAATTCCCAGATATCCACTATGAAATCTATTTAATATCCACTTTTGTAATATGATAGGCATTACTACACTTTGTACAAACATTAGTACTTCATCATATAGCAAGTAAACGTTCAAGTCTGGATTACATTCTAAATACTGTTTGTTACTTTTTAGTCATTTCTGCAATAAACATGTCTTGTTCTGTTTTGACCTTTATTCTTCTTGGATAACTGGTAGTTCACATGCTAAATTGCATAATATGTTTTTAATTTCTATTTAATTTTTTAATACTGCAATATCAGTGTTCTTGAAGAGTTCAGTAGGTTTTGGTAACAGAGCATTGTAATCTAGTCACTGTATGTATAAAATTTCCTTTTTATGAAACAAAAATTGATAACAGATCTGTCTGTTAACAAAAACTTCTTCCATCTATAAAAATTGTGAAACTTTTTCCCTGCAAATATTATTGCTATGCCTCTTTGATCTGCCTGTAATTTTTTTCTCTAGTAGTAGAGAACGCAAAGCATGTGATGGCTTTCATGTTACCATCATCATTTTTATGTAGAATTACCGCTCCTATACTTTAGTCACTAGCATCTGAAAACAATACAATTTCAGCTTTTGGATCATAGTAGATAAGTCTTTTTCCTTGATTTCTTCAAACGCCTTTTGATACTTATCAGTCTAGGTCTACTTTACATATTTTTAAGTAAATTGTTCAGTGGAGCTCTCAAATTCTGCATATTAGGTATTGATAATAATTTGCTAGTCTTAGAAATGCTTGTAGCCTAGTAATGTTTGCTGGAGAAGGTATATTCTTGATTGCACTTGCCCTTAATATATCTGATTACCATTTTTGTTCATTTGTCCGAGGTACTTGATTTTAGGCAAAAACAATTTGTACTTTTTCTGAGTCTGAATCCATACTCATATACTTTTTTTTTTAAATTCTTTTTTACATGGTCGATATATTGTTCCTTAGATATACTTTTCATCAATATATCATCTAGATAAGCAACTGCAAAATCACAATCTGCAAGCATAGTGCCCATAACTTGTTGAAATATGGCTGAAGCCATTTTCATCCCAAAAGGAAATTGGTTGAATTTACACAATCTAATCATCTTAGATTTAGGATTCTCTGACATTCATCTGATATTTATCAGAACTCTTCAATGCACAATTTCAGTTACTGAGGTGTTACATACAGATATACAAAGTCAAACATTTTATAATCTATAGATTAAAATTTAATGATATGAGTGGGTAAAATTGCTACCATATCTGGTCTGGGCCTCCTACTATATATCCTGAGGTTCTTGACAAAATCCAAAGAAGGGTCTGTAATTTAATTGACCTTGATCTGGCACCTTGAGTTCCTTTCCCACTGTCTTGTTAACAAATATATTCATGGCAATTGTTCTGATGAGATTTTTTTTCCTTGGTGACTCAGATGCATGAATGAAAGCATGCTACTATATTGACAACTAAGTGTCACCATTTTACTGTTGAATGAGCTAAATGCAATCATTAGTTGTATTCTAATAATTTTTCTCAGATTTCTTGCCTCTTTCAGTTTTTTGTTTCCCTCCATCTAGAATCTATAAAAATTTAAATGCAACACCAATCACCATCTTCTGTCTTCCTGAATTTTGTTCTTTTATTGTCCTTTCTCCTCATTCAAGAATTCTCATTTTCTTTCACTCTCGGTAAGCCCTTGCATTTTAGTGGCATTATTGCCTTGTTTAGGGTGAAATGATAAAAACTAAAGAAATGATATATTGTCAAAGATTATGATACATATATTGCTTAATTTTAAAGACTAAAAATATACAAATACTTGGTATATAATATTTATAATGTAAGATTTCAAGCACTTTTGTATCTTTCATCTACCATTGAAAATTTACACTACATAGACTGATGATTCAAGAGTACATATTTCTCCTCACTACTTCAGCACAGATTTAGAAAGATCACATTTTGATTTGTTTATAAATTTTTTAGGCAACTTAAATCCTTCTTTGGTTTCTTGGTCCTGTTCCAAGAATGTTTTAGCCAATCCATTCTTCAGTGTTTGTCAGATGTATAATTCTTAAGAAAAGAAGGAAAAAACATATGAGTTTCTTTTATTGCTTAAATATATTATTCCATCTTGTATAGGTTTATGGCTATATCACATTGAAATATTTGTTCTCACATGATAACCAAAGTAAAGCAATATTGAGCCTGATCAGTACCTAGGTGGGTGACCACTTGGAAATACCAGGTGCTGTAAGCTTAGATATATGGGTGATGTAATGGATAACAGCTTGGGATTAGAAATTAGAGAGATCAGTTCCAATTCTAGTCAAGTTCATTATATTCACTTATATGTAAATATTCTTATGAAAGATATGAATCCACCTCTTCCCAACCCCCCAGCTATGGTTTAAAGACTTGTATCAGTAAAATCATTATCTCCAAAAAATTATTTCAACGTGTAAAATATTTTCTGGCTTTCAATAACCTGCAAAAGGTTGATTAATCATAAAACACAAACCAATCAATCCAATTTGTATATTAACGAACATTTTTCAATCACCATTTTCTGAAAGAAGGGAAAAAATCTTTTTTTGTATAAAAGATCTGTGGGCTGCATGTACTCTGCTAATAATAATTACAAGAAACAAACAAACATGTATCATGTTTCTAGTTTTTTCATAGAGAACTCAGCAGGATATGCATGATTTGATAAATCATGTGTGTTTCAAGTGTGTGTATATATAAACTCCTAAGTTTGACTGACAAGGAGTGCTATTTATTGCTCTTGTGTGATCATATGAATTGGGTTTTGCATCCTGTATAAATCCTTTTCCATTAAAAAAAACATTAAAAAAACCCACCAGTCTATCAGCTTGAACTTGCTCATTTGTGGTCCCAGTTTCTCACTGAAAACCAAAAATTTGACCAAGGGAGAAATTTTCTTCTTAAAAGAACAATTGATTTTCATCAATGGCTACTGCCGTTTTGGTTTTTTTGGATAAGCTTGCATATTTAGTGACAAGCCAAGAAAGAGCCAACTAACTAATAATGAGTACAAGTTTTAAAAGACAGGCATATAAATAGACCACGATACCAATGTTAACCAAGAAATAGGTGGATGTTATGAGAGGCATATAAATAGTACTAAATTCTAAAAGATAAGTGATCAATGCTGTTGTTTATCTACAATGCTTGCCAACTTTTACAAATACAAATGTTTAAAGACAGAAACAAAAAAAAAGATCTAATCAAAAAAATTGGTTTGTGGCTGAGAAAATGAATAATTCAAGTAAACAGTGTAAGTCAAAGTAAGTTATCACATGTAGAAGAAGATGAGAATTGAAATATTAAAGTGACCCTTATGCCCTTATCACAGCTGTTAACTTTTGAAGCTTTAGAATTTCTCATTTTCAATTTGGCAATCATGAGCATATGGGATGTAACAAGAATAAACACAAATCTATACAAACATCCATATACTAAATTCATATGCAAGCATTTATAGATTATACACACATATAAATTATTGTATAATACATCCATATAAAAGTCTACACAAATGTCTATACTGTATGATGCACAAATACATCATTTTTAAAATTGAATTATTTTGAAGATTCAACAGAAAATTGTTTCTATAGCCATCTAAAAATATTTAAGTTTTAATGTCATAATTTTCCAACTATTTAATTTTTAACAAAAGGCACCAAAAAGCAACTTACGTATAGACTAAAGTTAATGAAAACGATTTGTTGCTATGGTTTGTGAATTTATTTCAGAATCATATTTTACCAACTTATAAAATTATTTACCTTTAAATTTTTAATATTCAATCTGTATTAAAATGTTTGGATTCACAGCTAGGTGGATATTGTATATCGCTGACATTAGTCTGAGTACAAGCTGGTTTTTGGCGGTTTTCACTCAAAAGTGAAAGTTAGGCTATGACATTAAAAATTTAAATATTTTTAGATTTTAATAGAGAATAATATACTGTATTGAATAAAACAGATTCAAAATATCTATTTTTACAAAAGTTACTTAATTTTAAAAATTGGTGTACATTTTTGTGAGTCATATATTGACAAATATATTGCATTCATGGAAACTTCTGTGTTTGTAGTGTCTTAACATATGGTAGTGAATTCTAGGCTATGTGTGTTGAGGAAAAATTACATCTGGTACAAAATGATCCTTTTATGGATATGTGTCAAGTTTGTTGACAAAGCAAGAATGGTGTAATTGTTACCCCTTCCTCTGGTTCTGTTGCTGATCACCAAAAGATCAATTCTTTGGATATACATAATAAGACATAGTTGAAGCAATGTAGTGAGAAAAGTGTTGCAAGAAGCCATGGCAAAAAAAACAGTCAAAGAAAACTTAAGGTATCAACAACAAACTCAAAAAACTGAAGTTGAAAGAAGACATGGCTATAGACCAGCCATTGGCAAACTGCAAACTGTTTAGTTTTCTAAATGACATGCTTAATTTCATGAGGAAAAAAACATTTATTAAAATATTATTTATTTCATTTCTACTTGTTCACTGACATTCTCTAATACATAACCATAAAGATAAACAATTATTAAGTGCAATGTTTCTTAAATTTTGTAACTTTTTGTTAAAGGTAACATTTTAAACAATTGGTGATTTTCACTAAGGAAGATCATATGCATCAATAATTTTTGCTTTAAAAACAGAAAATGTTCATAATTTTTTCCTCTGCAGAAGAAATATATTATTTCAATTTTTTTTTTATTTTCAAATCAATAAGTCACATGCAGCAGCATGTGTTAATCACACTGCCACCAGTGATAACATTATACCAAGATCTTAATTTTTTAATTATAGAAAATCTTTCTCCAAAGAAGAAAAAATAATCAACTTTTCCTTATATGAGTACAGTCTTTTGTAGTGAAAATAGCTGTGGAATGGTCAAGCCAATGAAAAATTATTTTGAATCTTTTAATTGTGCAGCCCATCTTATGATGGGCCATTTCACGTCCAGCCCACTAGTTAGAAAAAGTTGCCCATGGCTGTCCTACAAATATTAGAAATTCATTTATCATTCTCCTCATAGTGCATTGCCAAAAGAGGTTTATACTAAAATTAAGCAATATAGAATCTGGTCATTATTGAAGGATTCAACATTAAACATTATCATCAAATATTACAAAATATTTTCTTTTGCAGTGTAAACAGTTTTGAGATACCAACTCCTAGGATATACTTATACTAAAGAAAATCAGATATATACTCATGCTTTTATTTTTTAGTAGTGATCAGGAGTGTTATGAAGAGTTGTATCTCATATGGCTCACTGTTTAAAAAAGGCTGCCTATGCCTGCTCTAGACAGAGTAATCTAGAGAAGTGTTTCCAAAATGTTCAACTCTTGTAACCAAGAGATAAACTGGATAGTCAGTAATTGATAAGGTATAACAGAGATACATGCATACATACATACCTACACAAAACTCAAATATATTTAACACATATGAAAGAAGTGGCTGTTTGGTAAGATGATTTAACAGAGAACATGTTAAAATGGAGCCAACAAAATATGATTTTGTTTGGGTGATATTAGTAATATATTACATGGCAGTGGAGAGATGGGAATTTTCCTTTTATCCTTTTCTATAGCTAATAATCTTGATATAATCTTGACATAAATCTGAGAAACAGAATAAAGGTTTATCTTACAGGTCATGTCTTTGCTATCAGCACAGCATTGATTTAGAGAACAAGTTGGAGAGGGGAAAAGATAAGAAAAGGGAAAGGATTAGAATTCAGTTTTATTCTCTTCTCTCTCTCATGTTTTTCAGACATTTTCATAGATCATTATAGAAAAAGGCCATTTTTTCATTTTACATGTTTTATAAAACATTATCTTTCAGTTGACCTTATAAAGAAAATCTTTTAATTTATTTTTATATAGACTGTAACAGAAAAATACCTTTTTTTCATTTTCCTTTGTCTATAAAAATTGTAAAAAAATAATTTTTATTAATACATTTTTAAATTTAGAGAAAAAAATAACCATTTTAAAACTCTCTTTCATCTAAAGAGTATCTGCATGAAAACTTCTTACAGTTATGCATCATATAATTCAGTCAGTTAAGTGCTATACATTTATTCATGCATAGATGTCATGTCTCTTTCATTTCATGACTGACTAGGCTAAAGCTTCCTATAGTAAGCTGCCATTTCTTTTTGCGATAGACTAGTTGTCAACCAAGACTATAGAACCCAGTCTGTTTTCTGTTAAACCCATAGCTAATGGGGCGAGAATAGATGAATTCATAGCTTTCCCAAGGGTATTTGTACATAAGTGAATATAACAAACAATAGTGGAATTCAAACTCAGATCTCTGATTTCTCATTCAAAGCCATTATTAATATATCATATAATTAGAGAAACTAAATAACATCCAAATACATATAAACTTTACAGTAAATCTTTACATTTGACACATTTAAAAGGAGGCTATATACTTATATATATATATATAAATAAATATGTTGTAAATTCATTGAGGCATCACAATCATACCGTGTGATACTGCTGCAGATTCAATAGCAAGTAAATTTTAAAGGACTCGGGTGCTAGTGTGATAATCAACATGGACTGACTTATAGAGCTAAAAGACATGAATTCATGCCTTATCCAAATTAGAAATGAATAAACTATCCCAGCTGGAATTTCCATTCTCTATATCATTAACAGTTGAGCCATCCTCACTTAAGATTAAAGGATTCATATTTATAAAGAAAAGTGAGACTCAAATTAAAGAGAACATTATATAATTGCAGAGACATAAAACTACAATGATATACAAACACATAAGCAAATCTTTTAAAATGGTTTCTCAAATATGAGTAAGGAAAGAAAAATAACTGTAAAATTAATCTTAATATACACTCAATGGTTTCTTCCTATTTTTAAACAAAAAAAGAAGAAAGCAAAAACTTTTCTTATATATGCTGTATCCCTTCAGGACATAGGCAATCATGGCCTTCCACATATCCCTTGTTACTCTTAATATCCTTTCTCCTGTTATCCTATTCAATTCCCATGCCTCCATCCATCTGCTCAAGTCCATCAAGTATGTCATACATTGCTTTTCCTCATCTCTCTTCCTCTCTATTCCGTGAGCATCAGGTTCTCCAAGCCATTCTTCATCATCACATGTCCCTGAAACTTCAGCTGTCTTTTCCTAATGTTAAGTATCAGTTTCCTTTTTGTGTCCATCCTCTCTAAAACCTAATCATTGCTCATGTGTTGTGTCCATGGTATCCTCAGCATCTTTCTGTAGAACCACATTTCAGCTGATTCATGTCTTTCCTACATCTTTGATGAGATTGTCCAGCATTCGCTGCCATATTGAAGGACAGACATCACATAATAATCCAGTACTTTCTTCTTTATTTCTAGCAAAATTTTCCTGTCTCTTAATACTCTATTCAGATTCTGGGATGCATCCTTGACAATGTCACTATACCTTCGGATTTCCATACTGCACTTTCCATCTTCTGTTAGAACGCTTTCCAGATATTTAAATTTTTGCTTCTGTTTTGTATCACCAACTTGTAGTTGGTATTTTGGGCTTCTCTTTTTACTGATTATCATGCATTCAATTTATATGAAGTCCTTTCTTTCTGCTTTCTTTAACTACTTCCTGTAGGAGGTTCTGTAGTTTCCCTACTTTTCAAGAGTGTCAATTCAAAAGGTACATTCCAAATATTATGCATATATTAGTGAAAACTTCATTCTTTTTCATATTAGTATATATACATTTACATTGACTATTTTTATAGAGGACTTTAACAGCAATAGAAAATACTGATAAATTTTTAAACTTGAATACATGTACAGTAATTTATTTTAATTAATAATTATTAAATAAACAAACCAAAGAATATTCAATAAACAAAAATTTCAATAGGATGTCAGGGTATTGTAATTGAATAAACAAAATTTCGTAAATGAAAAAAACAAGAAAAATTTTGGATATTAAGCCTCTCAGAACAGTAGACGTAATTCACACTGTTAAAAAATAAAAACAGGGCATCTACTGAAACATATGTATCCACTAAAATATGTTTTAAAGTAATAAGAAAAATTTTTGTTTATAAAAAAATTCAAAAGCTATAGGCTATATAATTATGTTTGATTAATACAATATCTCATATAGCCAAAGAAATTATTTTAGCATTTTACATGTTAATATGAGCTCATTGACATTCTATAGCTTTCATCTGTCTTTCATTAACTGGTCTTAACTTTTCTACTGTTTTGACTTTAACATTAGTTGCAGAAGTTTTTATTACTTTCTAAAGATTTTTGCTTAAATATTGTTTGTCATTTTCGTATGCATCTCTTAATGATGGACCACAAGTTTTTTTTTTTAATTAATATCTGGAGAAGTTAGGAGACACTGAATTATTTTGGTGTCTTTAAAACCTTTTGTTTGGCAAGGTAGGCAATAGTCAACTTCATAGAATGTGAATGATCACTGGCCTGCTTGAATATCCCTTAATTTAATGCTTCTCATACCACTCAAAAAACATATTGTCCAAGACTTACAGTAATTCTCTGAATCGATCCTGATAACATTCTCAACTCTGAAGGGACCTACAACCTTACTACCCAAAACATTACTTCACTTTACTTTACTTTCTCCTTGTCTTCTATGTCCATAATATACAGCTCTATATTCATAATTAAAAATTACTTTGTCAGAATTTCTGGGATGTGGTGTTATCATTTATACTATTTATTATTTATTCTATTTATATTCAGCCTATTGTCTTCATTTTTGCTGCTGTTGTGATAATTTTTCAGCCTTTATAGTCTCCAGCCATCATCAGGTATATATTGATTTGGATAACCTACAGGGAATTCTGAACTGAACCCTTTATTTAATCTATAGGGGTAAACTATTTTCATTTTGCTACCCATGTATACTTTAGATATACATGGGATATATAATTTAGTTCTTATTTTTAGTACGGCTTAGTTATTGCTCACCCTGTTTTCACTGAGTCTAAGTGCATACTGCTAAGTGAAATCATAATTATTATGTTGCCAAATTCATGAAATAACATTTTAATACATATAGGACAATTCTCTGTGATGAGCTTGGAGTCTTAAACTTAACATGCCTGCAGATTAGTGCTGCTGGTGTTGAAGACATTCTTTCTTTCTTTCTTTATAGAAACTGCCATATTGTATTTATTTCTATGCTAGGCCTCATAGCATAGCATATATGTTAATTCTTTCAGACATCTAATTCTAGTTTTCTTCCTTGTCCAGTATTTGCCCTTCATTCCACAGGGGTTTATAGCTACACTTTTCCCTGCATATATGATCATCTATGCCCAATTTTATTGTCTCACACCCTCACTATAACTTTTCTGTGTTTCTTCTGCCTTACTTTAAGGAGTAGCTTGTTTCACCTTTATATTCTTTGCCACAACTGCAAGGAATAGTGTATATACAGTTCTTGGCCATGTTAGGCTTTAATTGGCAGTGGTATCTTTATAGAGTGGTGCTGCTTCTGAGTATTGTCCTGATTTTGTATGGACCACAAATCTCCTGAAACACAAGCCAACCTTCCCCAGACAGTACCTCAATTCCAGTTTCCACTATCCATACAGTGCAAAGGAAAGGATAATTGAATGCCTACAACATGGAGCAGAAGTCATAACTAACATCCTAGACATATATCAACAAGAAATGATCAGAATAACAACTACCTGCAAACATAACATCAGTGTCTGCAGGTAAAAACAGAAAGGTCAAGAAGGAAAACCAGAAAATTGTCAGTCTGTCTACTTTATGTCAAGGGCTTATTGCAAGATTCAATATATCACATATATAAAACATATTGTGTGTGTGTATAAATTCAAATATAAATAAAAAATATCTGTAAAAAGACAAAGCAAACCTTTTCTTTACCAAAACATTTCATTCCTTGTGGGACTTTATCAATATAAATAAATGGATTTTATTTTACTTTATCAATATAAATAAATGGACTTTATTTTACAACATGTATTTATAAACAGAAGTGGCAGAAATTATTACATGATGATTGTCACTTCTTTGCAGACAAAGATCATCTCTTCTTGTGTTTTTCATTCAGAATTTTATTATTTCCATCATTTATACCTGAGCTAATGTTCTGCTATGGGTCTATAAGTGATTCTTAAGGCTAGCTTCACTTTTACAATCTCTCTTACACACAAGGCAAATATGTTTGTCAGTGTTACCTATGTTAGAATCTTGCCCGTATTGGTGTACAATCATGTGAGTCTCACAACAGACTTTTAAACCTTGTCACAAAACTCACACAAATTACCTGCAGGTCTTTCTGGTAGGGCTGCATTCACAGGAATTTGCACTTGACCCCTCTGGTGTAATCTGATGTAACTGGCTAAACCAGCTGATGAGAGGGTGACTTTTCCACAAATACTGCGAGTGTGTTGGTGTCCTAATAGATCTGGTTCTAGGCCGGATTCTATTTTGTTTATATGTATATTTATTTATGTCTGATTGTCATAGTGTTTAGCGCCAAGGCTGTTGTTTTTTAGTGGTCATTACAAATAAAATGCATTTTGGGTTCAACAACATCCCACCTCTTATGTCTTACTTATATTTGTGTCTTCAATGACTTAAGGCCAGCTTGAGATCCACATTTCACATACCAGGCAAAGAACAGCATTCAGATAAAGATGGCAGGAATGTTAAAGTGGTGTTTAGTGTTCTACCTTGTAATATAGAGATGTTCAATATGCGACCTCTCAAAATTTGTTATGTCTTGTATGCACATAGTCCTTCACCTAGCAGGATCAGAAGCAACTTCCTAAAGAATATCAGAGCCTCATGAAGAGATGTTGCAAACATGCCAGCAGTATTGGCAATAATGAGATCACAAATAATACTGTCTTGTTATGGTCTTAGCTTTGAATTACTGATGTTTAAATAGCCCGCCCAAATTGGAACTTCATGCCAACATCAAAATTTCCAAATGCTAAGTCAAATAAAAGAGAGAAATAAAGGGAAAAATGTACAGGAGCCATGATACAGTTGTAGTTTGTGGTCACTTGTAAGAGAATCAATTTCGCTGTCTTTCTCATAAGTTGGAAATTTGCATGTTACCAGCAAAATCTCATTTGCGAAAATGTAACATTCTTAAATATTTGCTTTATGAGTGACTATTTTTTTTTTTGCTAGAGTTACTTTTTCTTTCAGTTCTCCAACCACAACAACCTTGTTCTGCTCTATTTGTTACGATAAAAAGATCAGAACTTTCATCATCCAAGGTGACAGCAGCTTCAGTACCCTGATGGAAGGAAATGGCAAATCCCAAAAATTTTATCAGGAACGCCTAATTTTTTTTAAGACCTTTCGCAAAGTGTCATGGTTGACAAAGTGAAAGGCTTTTGTCAGATTCACAAAAATCAGGAAATTCTATTCATGTACTTATTCAATAACTTGTGTAGAAAAAAAACAAAAAAACAGAATTTTGCCAGCAATGCAAAGTGAAATTCTTCAGGAGTTATCACAAACTTCATTTTGGTATTGTTTTTGTAGAGATGTACAATGGATGTATTTTTTAAATCTCATGAAATTTCTCCAGTCTACAATGATGTAAAAGTGAAACTCAGTTGTCAGACATGAAACATACTGTCACCACTCAGTATGGATCTCAGTGTCCACTTTGATATTTACATAAACTTTTTCCTTAATACAGAACACTTTCAGTTGTAAATATAACATCTATAACTATGTTTTTATCATTTTTGTGTGTGTGTGTATGTATATAGTTTTAAGGTATGATATATTTACATGGATAGAGTTTTAAGGTATGCTCTGACATATATTGTATATTTGGACAGAAATCTCTCTTTTCTGAAGGTTTTATTAAAAATGACAAACAAG
Source organism: Ascarosepion bandense (assembly GCA_037127315.1). NCBI lineage: Eukaryota > Metazoa > Mollusca > Cephalopoda > Sepiida > Sepiidae > Ascarosepion > Ascarosepion bandense. The sequence goes on along the minus strand of JBBBDQ010000768.1, from coordinate 2,367,620 downwards.
GTATGATAGTGAAGTTTTTTATGTAATTTTTTTCATGTGAAAAAAACTTTTAATGAAACCTATATATATATATATATATATATATATAATGTGTACTTTGGCAACAATCTCTCTTTTATACAGGTTTCATTAAAAATGACAGACAAGGTATTATTAAATTTTTTATATAATTTTTCATGTGTTATTATGATTGTTTTTCCTTTCAGAACTCAAATTATATAAGAATTCTCTTAATGTTCTTTTTTGCTCTTTTGGCTATACTTTTAACCATTATCAAGAATTAATTTTGTCTTACTTGTAAATAAATATGTATAAAGTTTATATATATATATATATATATATATATATATAGTCATATGTATGCTAGGTTCTAAACACAGTAAGTACATTGTTACCATGTTCATAATTGATGTTATTAAGTGTAGGATTTCTTTTTTATTAGTAATGACTCCGTTACTTTTAATCTTTTTTTACATGTAGATGATGCTATTATATATATATATATATATATATATATATATATTGTCAACAAGTATATCATGGATATAAATTCGTAACCAACACTGGTTCTCTGCAGTTTATATTTTGCAGGTGGATTTTTATTATTGATGATGAGGTTAGCAGTTTTTAATTTTTTGTAATAGATAATTTTTGTGTTTGATTTAGTCGGTGTTTCATAATTTCAGATGATATTGTGAAATGAAGATTCATCCTGTCTGTAGTTACTGTGCATTTGGTTTTTGTAAAAAATATTAATGTTATTGTTCATGTGTCTGAAGTTGGTAGTAGTTATGTTACAAAGAAAAAATTTAATATGGTAGTCAAGTAAATAATTTGGAAAACCATTTGTTTCAAATTGTGGAGTTCTTTGAAGAAAAGCAGTTGAAAAGATGAATTCTTGTACAGTCTTGTGAGGAAATTTTTAATAACACCAATTTTGTATCTAAGAGGGCATTGACTAATAAAATTAAGGTGGCAAGAATTTTTGCTAGTTGGTTTTTCATATGCTGAACTAGTGAGAGTATTATTAGTAGAATCCACAAGAACATCCCAAAAAGTGTTTTAGCAACATCATATATATATATATATATATATATATATATATATATATATATATATATACACACACACACACGCAAGTATACACTGATGCACATGCACACACAACCATACACACACACACTAACACAAACATATATAAATATGCATACACCAACAAACACACAAACACTGATAAACACACTGTAATCTCACAAGTACTTTTTTACATTAAAGAAACTTAACATTTCTTCATTTTTTACAATATGTTTATCCTTGGCCTGAGAATACCTCATGGTAGAGAGTTACAGAACAAGTAGCACAGTTTATATGTAGGGAGAAGTTTATGGTTAATCTGAGACTGGAACAGGTTAAGAAATTGTAGTGATCTTGGAACCATCTTCTTGGGAGACAGTTCCACAAAGCAGCAGCTTGTGGGAAGAAGCTGCTCCAATGGAGCTTACATCTCAACAATTGAATAATAAAGGAATGAGGGTGATTTGTTACAATGGGCATAACATGGCAGCTCTTAGCCATGAAAGTCAGAATTGAAGAAAGTAAATAATGTAGTTTGTATGAATAGTTTACATAGAAATAACTTGAAATTATGCAGTCATTATATATATATATATATATATATATATATATATATATACACACACACACCAAAGCAAAATTAACTTCAGCTCTTGTAAACAAAACTCCATCCAAAACTAATTAATTTTATGTGAGTGTATTTATACAAAGATTAAACAATGCAGTGTACTTTGAAAGAATTTGGAATTTTCATGTAAATGGTGGGCTTTCTAATATCAATGTTACAGGCCTTAGATGAATATGTCCTAGTCTTTAGTGTCTTAAAAAGAACAATGTCAATAAAAACTACTATCTATAGCAGTGGTTAGCAAATTAAGGCCTAATTGCTGTATCTGTCCTATAGCAGGTTTGATTGTGGTTCACAAAAGCATTTAAAAGAAAAAATTGGTAGAAAAAGTTAAGGAACAAACACTGCTTAGAGCTACAAAGGATAGAAAGCTGTAGAGAGCCATGATTGCTCCTATTCTGAAAGGACATTGTACATAAGAAAGGAACATAACCTACCCAACACCTAGAATTAATGAACTCAATCACCACAAGCACATATCTGCTGTTGCAATCAGAACTAAACCTATACTGTTTATACAGATTTCATACTTATAAAATCTACAATGTCCAAATGCTGTAAATATCAGTGAAGAAGAAATGCTGCTGCTACTTTTTATGATAGAAAGCTAATTTCAATACTATTATTCAATAAATGACTTCATTCTGAGATTTTCCAGACATATGCCAAACTAACAAGAACAGAAAGCAGATAACTTAAACCACTTGATTCTAAAACATTTTTATCCACTCTCACAACAAAAGAACGAAAAAAGAAGAGTAAAAATAACCCCTAAGAAATAGTTGGCCAATCTTCCCAGTTGAAAGGGTAGCAGAAATGGCTATGATGCTCTAAGAGAAAATATGCCTATGGCAATAGACTAAAAGATATTTCCTTCTAACAAATAAATGGAAACTTTCATCTTTTCATGATCCAATTTAATATCTATATTCATATGTTTCAGACAGTACTGGATTTGATAGATACATCTTATCTAATTCATCAAATTCAAATCTTCCGTTAAGGTTGGTTTTAATTCATTGCAAAAATTATAGCAATAATTTTTACAATTTACTGAATCTATCTTACATATACATGTTAACAAGCATTTTCATAGGAGGACTTGCAAACTTGCCATTGTTACTAGTTGCATATGAAAACATGCTGAAATTCTTAACCCATCCAAGAAGGCTTATTTAAGAAAATATATTTATTAAAAAAATGAATAATTTGTAATGAAATTTCTCATTCAAAAAACTTTGAACAACTAAAATTGTAGGGTAATCAAACTGTGGCCTTTTTTCAATAATATTAACTTAAAGTTAACATTGCTATAATAAATTAAAGCTTAAAAATGACAATCAAATTACAAGGCTTTTCATATGAAAAAGTTAAAATACAAGCAAATTTGTTCTTTTTATTATAACAAAGGACAAAATTAAAATGCTTCACAGCTTACTATAGGTTGCTCTTTCCAAAGAAAGCTTAAGACTATCATCAAAAGTTATAAAAATAAACTTCAGAAAATTATTTAGACTTGGACACTGCCACTTATTTAGCTATAAGAGACACTGCTTTCAGAAATATTCCTAGTAAAACATTTTCAGTAGTTTCCTCATCACTCAATCAAAATAACTTTAGTCAAGATGTACCAATTGATTGATTTGGTATTATTTGTGATTAAAAGTAGCCAATGTGTTTCTAAAGTGGGATTAGACTGGATTACTAAAGATAATGAAATTGGTGAGTCCAGATTAGAACCTTAATACATCAACTTATAAAAGCAGTTATGATAACAGCATTCGTAAATCAGACAAAGAAAATTTCAAAGGAAAACTTGTTAAGGATAAAACATCAAATTAGTCAAAATCCTTACTCCATTACCCAAGACTTTTTAAGCTGTCGGCAGAAGGAAGTTTTTAATTGTATAAATGGCATTTTATGTCAGTCAATAAAATCTTTACAGACTTAAACATAATTTTTTCAATAAATTTTATGCATATATTCATTAGCAGGATTTATAAAATAAACTAATTCCTTTTTCTACTGGAATATATTTAAAGTATCAGAATAGAAGTTAAACAAAGTAGAATTTTCTTAAACTTCTCTTGAATGAATACTTTTCTTCCATTTCCCTAACAAAAAAAACAAAAAAAACAAAGTTAAAGGAAGATGCACAATAACATTAATATTTGATCATTGCACAATTAGAATTGCTGAGTCAGAACAGATCTAAACTTATTTATAAATGGAACTTTGTGTGTGTATCTGTTACCTATAGACTCCAAAATGGCTGAACCGATTTTCTTGAAAATCTACACTGTTGTACTATAAGCATCTGCGAGTGTTCTTAGCTAGGTTTTGTGTCGAGGTACCCCCGATAAATATTGAAAATCGATAATCAAAAAAATCAGGTTATAGAAGGAGTGGTTCGATTTTAATCAAATTTGATACACTCATAGACAAAGACATAAGAAATGATATTTAGAAGTTTCAAGGTTGCAGTTCTTACAATAGTGCAGAAAATCAAGAATATATATAAAAGGCAAGATGTTTGTGTGTGTGTCTGTTTATCTGCCTGTATGTCTGTATTTTTTTCAGCCTTTTTATTTTAGTTTTTGCTTCGGGTTTGGTTCCAAGTAGGTATAATTATAGTTCTTAGTCTCAGCCATGATACCATTTACTCAGAAGACTTATTTATCCTTAAAAATTCAGCTTACGACGACAAAAACTTATTTGATATTGATATCAGGAAATCAAAATTTGACTTACATCCATTCATTTTTCTTTCAGTCTACGGTTTCGCTTTAACTGGAAACAACTACTACTTTTTAGTCTTTCATGCCAACATCCAAAGAGTCTGAGGTCCAGGACCATGGATTAGTTTTAAAGCTTTCATTACACCTAAGCAATGCCAGGCTATACTGCTAGTCTATTATAGTTTTAATCAGTATCACTATGCAAGACAGTAATGCCACAAAGACAAGCGGTTACAGGTTGTGAAAGAATTAGAAACAGAAACTTTAATAATGAGCAGGAAGAGGATAGAATAATTAGGACAACAGGGCATTTAAATTTTTACAGATTAAAGTTGGCTAGAAAGCATTGAGTCAGTAGAGAGTTTCACAAGTGAAAAGTGTGAAAAAAAGAAACTGTTAGCATAGAGTTATGGTTGCATTTAACCAGCCAAACTTTAAATTGATGAGATTTCAATGCCAGTCTACTACTGTTCTTATATTCAAAAAGTTTAGTTACCATAGTGAAGAGCTCATCCAAACAATTGCTATGAAAGTATTTATAGAACAAAGAGAGGTAACCTTATGGCTATATATTGCATATATAATACAAATCAATAGCAACCATCAAAATATGTAAAAATTACTAAAATTTAGCATATTTTAAGGCTAGCAGAATTTTTGTCAACTAGAATCCTAACAGTCAATTAGTCAATAACTAGAATCATAATAGACAATTAGTCAATAAATATTCAAGGGACTTATCTCTTACCTAACTCCAAAGTTTTGCATAATCTGATGAGTAGTGTTATGCAATACTTATTACTTTGTCAAGAGATAACTCAGTTTAACTTGGTAATTATATATATTTTGAAAATAAAAGAAATCAAAAACTCTGATGACTGTTCTTATCTTTACTGTTGTTACTGAAACGTTTCAGCTGTCAGGTATTAATCAGCAGTAGCTTTCATCACCAATCAGATTAGGTTTATGACTTCAAATTCTCTACCAAGAATTATCCAAGTGAATTAAAGTATTGCTTTCTGAATTTGGTAACCTAGTAATTGTGTGTACTTGGACTCAGAGCAAGCAATAACTGAATAGTACTAAAATTAAGAACTAGATGATATATCCCTAGACATAGGTAGTGGAATGAGAACTGTCTACCCTTGTAGATTAAATATGTTGTTTCCAATTTAGAGTAGGACTGACTGCAAAACACTTTCCCCTACTTAATTTATAGGCAGAATTATACAAATGAATGTTGGGATTTCTTACTAGCCAATAAAACAGGTTAGTTCTTGGTCACCAGTCTGTCTTGCCTTGAAGTTGAAACAATATGCTCATTTATCTAAACTTGCTCTTGTATGTCAATCCCAATTCTTAGTTTGTGAATGTTTTGCTATATTATTGTTAATTTGCCTTGCATATATTGTTTGCTTGCTTTATATTATGTTTTGCCCTGTTCTGTTCTTTTACATGTTATTGCAAACTTCGTCAATTCTGTTTGTTGGGCAGTCCTGTCATTTATTTTACATTTAATCAGGACCACTCACTCTACAAAATAATGGGTTCAGTTCAGAAGTTCTTAAAGTTTACCTGGATTGATATACACCTGATATACATCTATTCCCATCCTTCTCTTGCTCCTTTCTACCTGGTTCGTCTTTCTCTTCACTCTCTTCTACCTAATCTTTTTACTCTTATGTAGTGCCCTGCACATCAGTGGCGTTACAATCTTGCTCGGGGTGATACAATTAAAAAAAAAAAAAAATTGTAAATAATGATACCTGAGGTAGAAAAAAAAAACAATACTAAAATTTTAATTTTTGTTTGATCAATTTAAATGTTGTATAATAAGCAACAGGTGGAGATGATCACTGGCAGCTTTAGTCACAAACCTGGGATGGGCTAGATATTGTTCTTTTCCTGAATCAAGGACAACAGGAAAGTCCACCAACATCCAGAATACTTTGGCATCCTCTTCAAGATAGCATTGTTTACCTTCACATGAGTGAGGGGGGCTAGAAAAAGTGCTTAAAATAACTGCTTTCCCTCAAAATGTACCATACCACTGCAGTTAAACAAATCAAAAGTCTAAACAAAAACATTAAACATGGGAACTTGGAATGTCAGGACACTGCTGGACATATCTGGCACTACAAGACCATCAGAAGAGATATACTTATCACCAAGGAACTTTGATAGTGCAGAATTGACATTGCTACACCCAGAAAAACCTGATTTTCCAATGAGAGCTCTTTGAAGGAAGAAGGCAGATACACATTCTTCTACAAAGGGTAGCCTTAAAAAGAAGATAAGATCCATGGAGTAGGATTTGCGATTAGGACAGTGCTGATGAAAAATAGTTCTTTTTTTAGGTGGAATAAATGAACACTGCCTATGCATCAGCAACATCTACTTTAGCATGGTAGATGATCAAAATATTAGCATGTGACTGACATTAATTATTATTATACGTCAACATGATGTCAAGATGTCTGAGAAATCATTTCCCTTATAGGTACTGAATACTAGACTATAACGTATTATCCAGGACTACAATGAATTTCACATTTCACATCCACACAACAAACAATTTAAGACTGTTAGGGTTTCATACACCATAACCAGATTGAAGGACTCATCCTACATTAACCAGTTTCAACATATACTGAACAATAAATTCCAAGAAGGTTTGAATTATTCTAACAATGTCATAAATGGTCTATCTTCAAGGATATCATCACTGAGACGACTAAATAGGTGTTGAGTTATAAAACCAGGATGCATCAAGACTGGTTCAATGAAAGCAAGTCATTTCACTAACCTTTGATTGCAAAAAACAAAGCCTATTGACAATTTCTAAGTTTAAGAAATGTTAGGCTAAAGTGCAGTTGGATCTGTGAGAGATGCAAAGCAAGTGATGGCAGAATAAAGCAGAGGAAGTTCAAAGTTATGTTTCTCATAATGCCAAAAAGTTCTTTATCTCCCTTAAGAATCTAATTGATAACAGTAATTTCAACTTCAGCGATGAACTAAAAATGCTGACTTTTCAATGCTTTTTTTCAATTTCAGAAATTTGAAGGCGTTAAATTGTGGCCATATAGAGGGTAAGTAAAAACTGACTTTCAGGCTTCTTAGTGTTTGTTATTTTCTGATTACAATGCAACCTCGAGTTGTTATAATGTAAAAAAAATAGTTCTTTTCAGGCATTATTCTGCAGATGTGTTGCTTGAGTACTAAAAATGGTTCACTGCTTTCATATATCTGTGATCTAATACCAAAACTTCTATCACTCAGTGCCATAATACAATAAACTGATGCTAAACACATTTGAACAAGACACTACTGAATAGAGGTTTCTCTCTTCACTACTTGCAATGCCACTTGGTAGTAGATATTACTTATCAATCAACACTGCATAGAACTAACAAATACTGAAATATATTTACAGAAATAAAGATGCAGGAAACATTTCAGAATAGAAACCCAACAATTTCAAATATTTTTGTTTTTTATAGTACTAAACTAGCAACTACTTATGAGTGTTGGCTATTAGAGTGAGAGATTCACTTTGTAGTGAACAGCATTGGTTACTAACCTGCAACTATTCTTTCAAAAGAAGCAATAACAGTATCAACAAATTTGATGAGCTGACCAAATTTAGATTGAATACAATCTCACTTCAAACTGTATTGATCAAAAATAAAGATCTTTTACAATATTTTTAGTACCTTTGGCATGAGATCCTAAAAATGCTAAAAAACTATGCCTGAGAAAGAAAAAAATTAAACAACACCAGGAAGATACTTGGCATTAACTCTTACTATAGATTAGGCAGCATTTAGTTCAATGGTTATGCTACTTGGACTGCAGACCACATGGCCAAACTATTATATTAATCATTTGGATTAAAGCACTTGAAATATGGATAAATCCTTAAAAATTTGTGTAAGATATATTTTTCAAGTTAGAGACAGAATACATTTATGAGATAAAAGATTGCCATCTTATGTCCCAAAATACAAGGTTTTGATTTCTTTCAAACTTAATATTGCTTAACCACTAAATTTTTAATAAATCATCATCAGAGTTGTTTTAACTTCAAGAAACATTGCAAATCAGTATGATTTCTCATCTTTAACATGGCTGTCTACTTAGGTTCATTTGTATTTCTTCAACAACCATTGAGTCAATCTGTAGTTTATACTGCAACTATGTTGAATGAACCTTAGTGATAGTTTCTGCCAGGTTCATATACTGCTTTGAATTCAGAGTTGTTCTTCCCTTATACTAATTGAACTACTATTTAATCCATATCTGTAGGAGAAGGGATGGATTTATACCTTTCTCAAATGCAAAAGTGAATTGAAATATCAACCAGAATTAAAAGTTGGATTGCTAATTTCTTGTTTTAATCCATTACAGCATGTGTACAAATTTTAAATAATAAAAACAATTATTATCATATGATAATCACTTTTTAAAAAATTTAATGATAGTTGTTTCATTTTAACAAACAATGAAATTACACATGCAAATATTTTCCTTATTTCTCCATACAGTTAAAGAATCCCATATTTCCATTATAAAGCAAATGTTTTATCTATGAGGTTAAAGTTTGTTTCCTTTTGGTTCTGTGAAAAGTCCTATCTACAAGAGGCCAGAATGATCTCTTACACTATTTTTGAGAGTAGACTCAAAGCTAGAATGAACATGTATGATTACAGTGTCATTCTCCCTCTTATCCAAAAATGTTTACCAATAAGTAAAGTGGGAAAAAGACACTAATGGTTTCTATGAAATTTTAATTGTAGCTTATTTCATTTTTTTTAGTTTAACTTCCAATTTGTCATGACTTTATGCATTTGTATGTTTATTTGTTTGCTCATGGTCAAGATAGTTCAAGATCCGCTAGATTCAGATGAAATTTTCAGGGATGACTGATCTCATGATTGACACAAACTGATTAGATTTTGGGTTCAATCCAGTATGAGATAATATTTTTGGGTTATTTTTCCAGCTTTATTAATAAAATTTAATTTTTGCCTTTCAAATGCAAAATACTGAATTACCTTCTATAAATCATTTTCAAAACTGAATTACCTCCCCTATTTAATTTTAAGTGTGCTTTGAATTTTGAGACGATCAAGTTCATTTTTTGCATTTTCACTCTTGAGAACAGTCAAGTTCATTGTAGTTATTCTTTCTCATTTTAATAATCATGTTTTACTAATCACTGCTATGTTGTCAGTATTTCCTTGGTGGAGGTTTGCGGTCTTTGGCTGATCTTTTTAGATCCCTGGTGCTTTTGGTCAACTTATAACAATACATATTATATTTATTCATGTATAGTGCAAGAAATTTTGTATCAGAAAAAAGGTTCAAATAATGTAATATTTAGGTACTTTTGTTTACTACTATCAGCAAAATAACTACTATGTACAATGACACCAACTCTAGAACAACTCACCTCCCATAAATACCAGACTGTATTTTTTGCATTTCCAGACTGTATGATGCAATGAGAATTTATTTCTTAGGAATTGCTAACCTATATATGCAGCCTCTGGATATGTTTTTTTGGCAGAAACATTTATATTTGGTATCTCTTAAGCAGATATTCAACTTTAGGGTTTGCTTTGGCTTCTAAAGTTATTTTGACACATGCAAACCGTTTTACATCTTCTCTGTACAAAATTTAAATTTATGGAAATCAGATTTATATTGGTATTAGGATAAAACACATTTGACCAGTTAGTAAACAAGCAATCTAATCTATCTACCGACTATATAAACTAAATACTTGCACACAAAAAAAAAAATCAGTAATTAGGAGAAATTAGAAGAGGCTATCTTTTCTAATCTGATTACTCAAATTTCATAGCGCTTATTCAATTATGTCAAGCGATGCTGAGTGAACATTCTTCAACAAGAGCACAAACATGAATTCAAGTTTATGATAACACTGCTATCAACATATTCATAACAATGTTACATACACATTCACTGGATTATGTAACACAAACTTTCTCTTTTCTTGTCAAATTTACAACTATACTGTAACATGTAAAAATCTACTTGCTAATTTTTTATGACAGTACTATAAACTTATATTCAACTCCAACACTTTATTGCATATGAATATTGTAAATAAATTTTATTATCATAATGAATGCATTGTCTATTCAATCCACCCCTTTTAGAACCACCTTATATTGAAAATAGGAAATCATGCATTTTTATTAGGAAGGACTAGATCTATTAACATAGTCATTAACTCACACAAATTTTTAGTTACTTATTACAAGGATGCATTTATATATAAAAATAATAATAATGTCTAAAAAGTTGTAGTAAGGGATTCTATTGAGTCCTACTTGTTATTACAAAAAAGTTTTAATTTATGAAAAAAAAAAATAAGGAAATTAGAAATAGAATATTTGGAAGATGCTAGAATTCGAGTAAAATCTAAAGAATTCTAAAGGATTCTAGAATATGCAAATTAGGTGTTAGCCCATATAAAAATAGGTTTTGGGAAGAGAGTAGTCAGGATTGTTAACAGTAGTTGTAAAAATAGACAGACATATTTTGGCCCGGCTATATGGCCAGGAAGACCCACTATAAAATGATCTTGTGTCACATCTAACCTTACGTGAGAAGGTTGGTAAATACCGTTGTTAACAGGATTTGAATCACTGCCTAGTAGCCTTTTTTGACTTTGTGTACACAGTGTTATACTTGGAATTTTTGCTACCTGTGAGTACGTCATTTTTGTTACCAGTGTTTTATTTGTCTTTGTTGCTCATCTGTTTTATTTTTTAGCTTTTTTAAAAAAAATTTTTGTGCTGTGAGTGGGGGGCAAGCCCAATTATGGCTTTGTCTCCCCAGCCATCAACTTCTTTGGCAGGTATGCCGACGGTGACTTCTCCACCGTTAACATGGAACAACATTCCTGCAAAAAAAAAAAGACAGATTATTACCAAAATTTGCAGGAGAAATTTAAGGACTTCATTTCAGGGAACGAGCTAATTGTTATCCCTGAAGCTGTGAATGTGATTGCAGCAAGAACGATCTCCCTGTTGACCTCAGACCCAAAAACTCGAAAGTTTATTGGGGTTAGCAGGGAAAGTATGGAGGAAGCACTCAAAAGCATTAAAATCACCCCAAAGGTGTTAGCACGTCGGTCCCGGGCTATGTGGGACATTCTTCTGAGTACAGAGGAAGAAGCAAAGAAATTGGCAGGAACAACTTTGATGGCAAAGGGAGTAAGGCTCCAGACGGAGTATATGGGGACCCGTAGGACCCGTATTACCATTCATGCAGTTCCACTGGAGATCTCAAACAACCATATTGGGGCTTTCTTTGCGCAGTTTGAAGCAGTTGACAATGTGGCTTGAGTTAACAGCAAGGTGGGTGTACCCACGAAAGATATTGCAGTGCATATAGTCGTGGATAGGCCTAATTTCCTACGTGTACCAGACATCCTGCTATGTAGGGGCTGAAAACTTTGTGGTAGTGGAGGGGCGCAAGCCGCAATGTTGGCTAATGTGGAGCAGCAGGCCATTTGGCCAAGGTGTGCCCCTCAAGAAAGTCTGACTTAGAGCAACAGACACCAGCATCTCCAGTGACACCAGCAACACCGCTGGTGGACAAAACTAATGTTCCATCTGTAGGAAAGGACGAACAAACACTGGCATCCAAAGAATGGACGGAAGTTGTGAAAAAGGGGAAGAAAGTGGCTTACCCCACTTCTCAACCTGAGAAACTTCCGTCACCCATTAAGAAGAAGCCTCATAAATAAGCAAAAGGACAGCAACAACATCATCAGCAGCAGCAACAGCAACAAGAGCAGCAAGAAAGAGAGATGGAGATTTCTGAAATGCCTCCAACTCGTTCAGCATCGCTAAAACGAGGAAGGGAGGAAGAAGAGGAGGTAGAAAAAATTATTAAAAAGGGGGAAAAAAGATCGGAGTAGAGCGGGAAAAGACTTTGGTGGCTGTCAAGGCACAGTCCACTCCTTCATCACCTGTTAAAACAAACTGTGAAGGAGAGAAGTCAGTCCGCCTCCCCAATCAGAGTTACATCATCCCCCTTCCCCAACACCCTCCTTGCAAACTGTAACTTCTTTTTTCCAACACTCTTCCCTTCCAGAAAATCCCCCTACTCAACCCGAATCCCCCTCCTCCCAATTGGAAACACCTTCCCTAGCAATAGCCAACCAACCCACAAAGAAAAGAAAAAGAAAAGGGATAATCCCATTAAAAGAGTAGACATCTGTTGAATCAACAGGCTGGCCTTAGAGAGGGACCTCTCCTCCCAGAAAAGAACCCTCCTAAGGCCACTATTTAAGTTGACCTCGATTGATGGCAGATCGGTCGAGGACCCAACCAATTTTCCGCAAGCCCCCGAAGTTTTGACACTCATAAGGAATACTGGGGGCAATCTTAAGTTTTGGGACTTCGTGCAGGAAGCCCTGGAAGAGTTCCCCAAAATAAAACTGGCCCAAACGGGGACCAAATACTTACAGAAACTTTCTCATTTTTGTTCTGGGAGGGCCCCTATCATCCTCCATCCCTCATTATACAGGGCTGTAAAGCTAATGTTTCCCACGGACGTTGGTGGCATTGTCCTGGACGGATGAATCACGTCCAATATTGGCACGGAAAGCCTCTAGGGCAATCCGTTGGCATCTCTACTGCCATAGATTTCCGTCCTGTATGTGACCAGGAGTAATTTTTTGCTTTCTCTTTTCATGTCGGTGCTGAGGGCCGGCTGATCATGGCCAATATTGCAGTGAAAAGCAATCCATTTTGACTGGTTGCAGTTTATGCACCCAACAACCGGGAAGAGCACATCTCGTTTTTTGGCGGTTGGAGCCCTTCCTGGTGGATTCAACACGACTTGTCTTAGTGGGAGAGAGGAATGCCATCCTGGACCCCAAGCTGGATAGAGGGTGGGGAGCTAGCGGGAAGGCACGTGATCGTAGCTTGGTCGATCTCATCGAGGATTTCGGCCTTGTCGATAGATACCGGGTCGATCACAAGGGTGGGAAGATGTGGACATAGGCTAATAATTGGCCTTCTACCAAGGTAGCTAGCTACCTGGATAGAATGTTAGTTCATGAAGCCGACATAAATCTTTTAGATTGCTCCACGATCAACTGGTTAGGCTACTTGGACCACAAACTCGTTTGTGCCCAGATAGATTTAGAAAATAGGCCTAGAATAGCTTGTTACTGAAAGTTCAATGTGTTCTTACTGGACAGGCGGGACTTCCGGAGCTAGCTAATTAACTTAGTGCAGCGGGCGTTAACTAGGGGAGTCATTGGGAATAAGTGGTGGGAGAATCTTAAGAATAGTATTAGGTCTTTCACTACCAAGTTCAGCAAATGGCTCAAACTAGAAAAGGCTGACAATGTGACGACACTTAGAGCTAATTACTCCCGGGTGGAGGCTGGTGGGGATCCCATAGAGATAGCCATAGCTAAGGAGGCCCTAGAGCAGCTGACTAGCGATCGTTACATGGGTCAGGTAATTAAGACATAGGTTAAGCAAGATGTCTTCCAAAGCTGTGAACATGGGCACAGAACTGCGCAAGGAAGAGATTCAACAAGGTGGCGACCAGTACATTCAAGAAGTTCGCAACCCGGAGGGACATACTCTTCGGTCGACTGATGACATGTGTAAGGCGTTTTGGCGGCATTTTGAGATCCTATTTACCAAGGAGCCTGATCTCCGTGATGAGGAGTTTCGCAGCTATTTGGCTGACTTCCCCTGGCTTTTCCAGCTGATGCAGCTAGCTGCGAGGGAGAGATTACGGAGGGTGAAGTCTACGCAACTTTGAAGAAGGTCAGCAGAGGCAAATCACCGGGTTTCAATGGTTTGCCCTATGAATTTTACTTGAGGCTGTCGCACATCTTTGTCCCAATTTTGACTGTTGTGTTCAACAACTGGTTCCAGCAGGGGTCCATCCCCAACCGGTTCACCAGGGGTGTGATCACGCTGTTGAGAAAAGGCAAGGATGTGGGGAAGGTGTCAGAGGGTTACCAGCCCATAGCTCTGCTAAACACAGAGTTAAAGATTTTGGCCAAGATCTTGTCAAATTGTTTGCAACTAGTTGCCGAGTCTCTGTTGGGACCTGAGCAGACTCATGCTGTGAAGGACCGAACAATTCAGAGCAACCTGCATCTGATACGCATGATCATAGAGGGGATAAAAGATGATGAAGAAGTCGCGCTGATCAATTTGGATCAGTCCAAGGCATTTGATAAGGTTGACCATCGCTCCCTGGCAGCTGTCCTGCAGGCCGCTGGATTTGAAACCAACTCCCACCGCTAGATTAGCATCCTGTATCAATCCCCCACAACTGTGGTACAGGTGAACGGAAAATTGTTGGGCGTTTTGGCACTGTCTAGGTTGGTCTGACAGGGTTGTCCACTATTGCCCCTACTTCATGCTTTGGCATGGGAGTCCCTCCTACTAAGGAACAGGGCGTGCAGTCCGGCCCTACATGGAATCGCTGTCCCTGGTGGTACTCTAGCCAGGATTTCCACATATGCCGATAACATCACTACTTTTTTGTCCTCCCAGAGTGACATCGAGGCCATACAGAAGGTGCTTGAATGGTACAAACATGTGACAGGAGCCAAGATTAACCGCAACAAGTCATCCGGCTTGCGGTTAGGTGCCAGGAAGGGTGTTACCCTCCCGAGGCCCTTTGACTGGACAGACGGCCATGTCCGCATTCTTGGAGTATGGTTTGAGCCCAACCTCCAGTTGGAGAAAAATTGGTCAGAAGTACTGGCAAAGGTTGGCATGTTCGTCAAGATTTGGCGTTGAAGGAATTTGTCCTTAAAGGGTTTGGCTGAGGTGTGTGCTACATACGTCTTTCCCATTATCCTTTACCGGTTGTCAGTACTTCCACTTTGTAAAGAGCATAGGGAGGCGATCAAGTGTTTGCTATTCTCCCTTCTGTGGAGAGGACGCAAACACTATGTCAACAAACGTGTCTGTTACCAACGTCCGTGTCATGGAGGTCTGGGATTTTGGAAGACTCATTGCTGATGGGGATAGTGAGGGACATGTTCCCTAGCCTTACTATCACTCCCCCATCTCAAGGTGGTGCCGTAAGCCTCAAGGGCAATTGAGTTTTCTCCTCGAATGTCTGGCAGCCTTGTGGGCCATTCCATGGTCCAGTGACCTTTCTCAGCCTAGGAGAATCTTCTATCACGGGTTAGTGGAGGGCGTCGCAAAGGATTCATTACGTGATGTGCTCTGCTTGTCATAGGATGAGTTTCGCTCATTCTGGTCTTGGGCGCCAGGTACTGATTATCTCAGTAACGCTGAGTTTTCGCTCACCTGGTGATGGGCTTGGAATTGGTTGCCTCTCAATGACATGACCTTCATATAGGGCCTTGCGGATTTGCAAGATTGTAAACGCTGCAACCTTAGCTTGGAAGAAATGGTTTCACATGCCTTCTACCATTATTTGCGGGTTCACCCTCTATAGGACCGTATCAGCAAGGTGACTGCTCGTATCACGCCACGAGAGCTTGTGCTCATTGATCATGCATTTGCCTGCGACAATGTTTTGCTCCCGTTATCTGGGATGAAGTGTATGGTGTTTCTGTCACTGCTTGCCACGGTTCGAATGGGGATTTGGATGACGCAAACAGAGGAAGTCTTGTGAGGTCAGCATCTTTTACATCAGGATCTGCTCTGATATTTTGAGTGTCTGCTTAAAATGAGGATTATAACTGATTGGAAAAGTTTGACTTTGACAGACTTCAGCAAAAGGTGGGTAAATGTGGCGAGCCTGGTTCATGTGAATGGGGCTAACCTTGATTTTCTCTTTTAGATCTGTTGGTTACATTGGGGTGGATTCTTCTGGAACTCTCCTCTGGTTAAGGTAGCTCTCTCTTGTGTACCTAGTTAATGTGAATGAATGTGTTCCTAGCCTGTACACAGCTTTCTCTTGTTATGATCCAAGTCGAGATTCCCAACCTCCCCAGTTTGTTTTGGCCTCTTTTTATCTCAGCTTGTTCAGCCTTTCAATTCTCCCATTTCATTAATTATTTTACACCCCCCTCCCACTCCCTTAGAGAGTGTGCTTCTTGATTTTGCCATTTGGCGGAATACAGCAGCCACTCTTTTTTTAGGATAGAGGGGTCTTACTAACATTATTATTTTAGTTTAAAAAATTTGTTGTATTTTTAGTTTTTTTTTTTTTTTGGGGGGGGGGGGGTTCATCCCCCTCTTGTCATTTCATCTTTTATTAAATGTTTTAAATTATATATTATATTGTATATAAATACATTTTTATTGTCATGTGTTTTTCCCCCTTTTTAAGGTGCCCCTTGTAAATATGTGGTATTGTGGTGTGTGAAGGATTGGAAGATGATGGATGGGTTCTCTTGGTGAATGAGCAAATTGTAATTAGTGATTGGGTCATGATAGTGTTTAGCTAGGTATAGGATAGTCCAGTGAGTACCAACCTCTACCCTTCCCCTTTTCAGCCTTGCGTCACAATTTTTGTATGTTTTACAAAAGTAAATATTGTTATTAACAGGATTTGCTGACATTATCAACTCTGGCCCGATTCGTGGATCTATGCATCCAGCTGAAAGAATCTCTAAGAAAAGTTGCTGACCAACTAAAACCTGAAAGAGAACCTCATGAAACTATATGGGTAAATAGATATTTTTGACTCTTTCATTGACCAAACTAATAATTATTTTTTATATACACATTTGAGGATTTCCAAAAAGTATAGCACTTAAACTTCTTTGCTATCTTAACTGGGTAAAAATATTTGACACTTTCCTTCCCCTTCGTAACCCTTCGCCTGCCAGTAGTAAACTGTTTTTCTTTTTGAATGTAAAAACTGTATATTTTAAAATATTTTTATTTAATGTCTTGGTAAATTAAATGTTTGTGATTTATCTCTGAGTTTTGGTTAATCAAAATTTTTTTTTCTTTTGTTATACTTAACACATAACAAAATCTTCAAGTCTTTTATTCTGCATAACCTTAAATTAACATTTGACAGGTATAAAATATATTAGGTGGGGTGTTTGTTTACCTGAGATAAGTTAGTTCTTAAATTTATATATTTCTTAAAAGTTACAAATAAAAATTTGTTTTATTGTTTAGGAAAATTTCTGTTTTCCACTTTAAAAAGTTTATTTTTTATTGCAAATATTTTGGAATAAAATGAATACAACACCTGCTTTCCCTCCCCCGCCAGGCATTTCATTTATTATAATCTATCAATTTTTTTTTAACAATATGGTTCCCCCTGTATGGTTCTTCACAGTATGATTCACTCTGCATGAGGCCTGAAGGTAGAGGGTTACATTAAGAAGTAGTTTATATGGATAGAAGGGGAAGATAAAAGGTCAAGATTGTAATGACTGAGGAAACATCCCCTTGGGTGTTTGTTCCATAGGACTGTGGTTCATACAAAGAACTTACTTCTCACTGATGAAATACAGAGGGAGTGTGGGAGGTTTCCTACTATGTTAATGGTATAGCGGGTCCTAGCCATAAAGGTGGAACCAGGTGATGCAGCTCTTCTGAGCACTTTCCATAGAGCAGTGATAGACTTGCTACATCCTGCCTGTGAGAGAGAGGTTGGAGTGTAAAAAATAATTCTTCTCCAACAAGGCCTCGAAGACACTTTTAAACTTTATCAAGATTGAAAAAGAGGTCTGGGCAGCTCCTGTTCAGATGTGGCAACAGTATTCTATTTTTGGTCTGATCTGACTCTTATAAAGATAGAGGAGTCAGGTACTTCCTGAAGCAGTATAGGGAGCTGATTATTTTACTTGCATCTTTAGCAATGGATTGTATATAAGAATTCCACTATGATTAAGCTCAATACCTTCTCAAGGCATGGGACCTTTTCAATGGGACATCCATTCATTGACAATAGTGATAGTTTGGGGTTTGACTGGCAGTGATGGAATGTAACCAGATTAGTTTAGATGGCATTGAATGTAACCAGATAGTTGCCCCCACCCACTGGGCAGTTAGTGTTAGATCAGAAAAGAGGTTAAGCTGCCAACCTCTGATCATCAAAACTTTTGGAGGTGTGCCTACATATCACCATAGATGTTTAAAAATGATTGGAGTATATTCTTAGGAAAGATTTCTCCTTCAAGCAGTGGTTAAATAATTTTGCTAGAATTGGGGATAATTCTGGATTGATATTCTTAAGGATGACCACTGGAATTCTATCTTGGCCAGTGGCTTTTTTGTGGTCAGTGTTTTTGATAAGTCTAGAGACTTCTTTTACTGAAATAATTATATTACTGAGATTGTGCTCAGTGAAACCTGGGAAGTTGGGGTGGAAATGGACTTTGTCATCTAACATTGAGTTTGAGGCAAAGATCAAAGCAAAGAGCTTCACTATGTTTGCCCTTAAAATTCCAACTATCTCTTTCAGATTCTAAGTATAAGCATTCTTTTTATTTGGTTGATGGGAAAATGAAGCTAAGATGCCAGGTCAGGACCAATAATATTGCTGATTGTTTGGATTTTATCAAGAATCTCTAAATATACAACAGGAGCACCAGACCGTATGTGGCAGTAATATTCAAAGCATTGATGAAGGATAGACTTATAAATATATAAGATAGATTCTAGAGAGAAAAATTGTTTAGCATGACACAGCGAACCAACTTTCTTAACAGAACACCTATCAATGGATTCAATATAATCTTTTCACTTTATGTCAGCCAAGAATGTTAACCAAAGGAGGCACAATGATTCATTCTCCTGAAGGTTAGCATCAGCCATTTTGATTGGAAGCAAAAAGGGGTCTTTTAGATTATTACTGGAGAGAAAATTGTTTTATTTAATTTTAAGCTGTTATCATAAAATAAATGTAAAAACAGTTTATAAGCTGTGACAAAAATACAAAATAAGATGATAAAAAATGCAATTGAAAACTTAAAAGACTAAGAAAAATTCTGATGTTTGTTTTGATTTTGTGAAATTGGTTGAGCCAGAAACTTTACAGCACCTTAGATCTTTGCACCAAATTTAATCATATTTGTGTTGTGCGTATGAAAAAAATAAATATGACATAAAAAACTGAAAAATTATATTAGCATTTCCATTTGTTTTATCCTTTAGGACTTCATTGGACTAAAGGGATATTTATATTAATATTACACACATGTATGAAACAGAGGTGGCAAAATTTAATGTTTCAGCATTCCCCTCCTTCATGCACATGTGTAATCACATCAATGTAAACATCACTTTACTCCTTTGAAGTCGTAAAGGATGAACCGAGTCACCTGAAAAAATTGTTCCACTTTACCAGAGATTTTCTTAACAAGTTTCTTTTAAAAAAAGTAAAAATTTTTAAATATAAATATCTAAATTTATATCAACATAAGTTAATGATAAGATCATTCAAATTTATTGACCATAAATTTGCATAAATCTGATATTTGTTGAACAAACTATGAAATGTTTATCTATCAAAATATGGAAAGATCAACATTTGGCCTTCAGCTGCATTTTTCTGTCCAAGAATCTCTACCTACCTGCCAGACTATTCTGAAAAAGAGTAATTAAATTAAAAGTAAAAATAGCAGCTTTGATGAACATAAAAGCCCATAATCTATCAGCTCTCACATATTTAAGTTAAACTGGATGTATCGATTTAAAGTAACCTTTTTTTGCTATTTTTTGAGCAGACAAGAATGCCAACCAGTAAATGGTAATTAAGTTTCTATATTTATAAAATATTATTATTGATGGTCATTAATTTGTTCAGAAAATCCCCATGTGATCTCTAATTGCCTCCATTTCACCCAATATTCAGTTGGCATGGCTTGGATTACTTCAGCTATATATCTCAATTCTATTCTTTATATATCATCTCAGGCATTAATAGAATATAAGATATCCACATCTTTCCATATAATGTGTGTTTATGTCACTAGAGAAGTTCACTGTATAATAGCAATATTGATTGTTTCCTTATAAGTAAATAATTCAACATTCACTAACTAAATAGCCAATACTAGTTTCAGAAAATCTTTAAAACAATCTTTCAGAAAAATAGGTTTCCACTGTCCTTCCCAGTATTGATGGGGATTTCCTTCTTAACTTTTTGTTTGAAGTAGTGTGAAACTTCAACATCTTAATTATGTTATTTTTGTTTGAGTTATATGTGCTATCCATTTTAGTTGTTGCTGTTGTTCTTGGAAGTCTTTAAGTAATGTGGTTTCTGCTATTTAATACAGTTCTTTGATTTTGTAGCACTGCTCCATAAAATTCAAAGGATATTTTTTTTATTTTGAAAGTGTAATACTAATTAAAAAAGAAAACAATTTACTGAGACAAAAATGTATAGAAAGTGCTTTCATCACTAAATCATTCAAAGTAAATTTATGTCCAATATTCTATCTTTCTTGGCAGATCTATTATCACAATGTGGGATATTTGATAACAAAAATAGTAGAAATATAAACTAAAACAGAAAGAAATTGGTTAGAATTTTAGATACAGCTGACTGCTAATGACTAAAAACCTGATGCACTCCACTATGAATTACCTTCTCAAAGAAAATATTACAATCCTTTTCTTTGTTTCAACAGTTCTTTTGTCGAAGTCATGGTTCCTTTCAATTAGGCATGACCAATTATTTGTTGAGTTCCGTAAGGTTTCTTTTAACTGTAGATTGACTTGTATGTATAGTTTTCTGCTGGTATTTGTTTTAGAAATGAAAATTACAAAATCTTTCTATCAGGTTTTCTTTAATAGTGAATTATTCTATAATAATTTTCCTCTATGTGGCTTGGAAAAAAGTTATAAGATTATTTTAAATAATTTAATCTACATGTTATGTTTAATCATGAGCCGTTCTAAACATAATATTTTGGCTTTAATTTCAGGTGAAAATCCAGACAAAAATTTTCCAACATTTGGATATTTTTTTTATTATGTTGGTTCTAAGCTTTCAGCTCACATGATCCATCTTTAGAGAGGTTACAGGGACGTTAACATAAAAACATCCACTATCAAAGAAATCTGCTCACAACACATTACATTGCATTTAAGTATATGGTTCTGTTAACATTTTGAGCTCTCACGTGGTGTGACGTCATAGAACGGCATTACAATTTTACAAACTGCGTTTGCTATTTGGTAACTTATTGTTGCTTAACAAAGTTTATGTCATCACAAGATAAAATCATCTTTGATGGTGGATGTTTTTATATTAACATCCCTGTAAGCTCTCTGAAGATGGCTCATGTGAGCCAAAAGCTTAGAACCAACATAAAAAGATATCCAAATGTTGCAAAGTTTTTGTCTTTATTTTCACCTGAAATTAAAGCCAAAATAGGAAGTTTAGAACAGCTTATGATTAAGCATAACAGACATTATTTCTTATATTTAACAATATATGTTTAGAAAATTATCTGCTGCCTCAATACACTATATATATGTGTGTGTGTGTGCGCGTGTGTGTATGTGTTTGTATTTGAAACTTCCACTGCATAATATTCATTATGTCATTTCAACACAGAATAAAGAACATTGATTAATAAAAGTGATTATATTCAAAAATAAATATTTTTCATTCTTTATACCAGCAGACCTAATAATATATATATAACACAAGCTTACATACTATTAAGCCATGTTTTCTAAATGATCCATTTTCACTATGTTGTATTTGAGTCACTTCTCAACAAAATATTTTCTGACTAAACTGCTGATGGGAAATGATGAGTGAATAGTTGCCTGGCAACTAATCTTGGTGAGAGTTTGTTAAGAACAGCAACAAAAGATATTGAAGCAGAAAATGGTGATTGGATGTTTAGGTGTGTAGATAAAAGGTGATTGAGTGAATATATGCGCATACCTTATATAGATCTATACAAATGCAAATATGCGATATTTATATGCATTTTTATACAAATCTAAGTTTGACAGGAAAAACATGTATGATGTGTGGGTGGGCAATGTAAGTTAGTCAAATATTTGTAGCATTAGTAGTTACAGCCGAAGAGTTAATTTTGGTTGCATCCCATTAGCAATTTTACATTATTGCCCTGGGATAGGTACAAAATCCTAACCTTTGTGCATATTGACATTTTTTTTACTATGTCATTTCACATAACAAGAAAAGAAATGATAAAAATAATGTTTTGCAGAAAACTGATTTTATATACAAGTTTCAAGAGAGGATTGAAAAAAATTATAATTCCTTAGGGTAAAATGAATAGGTGAAAAGAGTGGTAAAAAACGAATGCATGAAAAGAGTGGTAAAAAACGAATGCATGAAAAGAGTGGTAAAAAACGAATGCATGAAAAGAGTGGTAAAAAACGAATGCATGAAAAGAGTGGTAAAACGAATGCTCAAAAAGAGAGGTAAAATGAATGCAGGAATAAAGAATTAAAACAAATGTGTGAAAAGAGATGTATAACAAATGCATGTAAAAAGAGGTAAAATGAATACATAAAAAGAGAAAACAAGACAAAATATATGAGAAAAAAAAGTCTCAAATTGTATAACTAAAATGAATATTCAAAAGCTCATATTTTTGTAAATTATCAAGATGCAAAATGCAAAAATGTGCAAAGAAAGCTTTTGTCTTGTTTCTTGTTTGTCTTGAACCTTAACAAATAGTGCTCATAACCAACCATAAAATCCCGCCAATCATATATTCTTTGGGGAACTTTTTAAAGCAGTTAACAGATTATTGAGAATGTATATAGAAACCTCTTTTCATCAAGAGAGTAGATAAAAAAATAAAAAAAAAAAAAAAGTAACTCATGATTCAAATTTGCTTTTTATATTCTTGCCAGAGGATGTGAAGGTAAAATAACAGTTACCAATGCCAAAAATGGAATCATCAAACTAAGTTAAACTCTAGTTACATCTATTGCATTCACTTTTGATGGCATGGGTTTGGTTTGGTTTGCTTTTCTTTCTGCTTTATGGTCCTTCAATCTCTACAGAGTTTTTTTAAGGCTAAAGATAAAGATTTTGAATTGGTTGTTTTGGGTATAGATTGATGTTACATGTGGATTAGTGATAATTTTAGATTAGTTGGTGAAAGTTATTTTCAACCATAAAGTTTCAAAATAATTAAATTTATATAAAGAATAATAGTTAAATAATTGATTGATTTCTCTAGCTTATCAAACCTTTTCAGACTATTTAAAGACAGATAACCTTGGGGGTGGGGTACTCATACCTTTCCCAAGGATATTTGTGAATGTAGATATAACAAACCCAACATGAATTGGAATTTGCCTCTCCAATTAACAATCCTGGGCCATTATCCATTAAGACCAGCTATGCATCAAAGCTTACAGTACCTGTATTCCCAAGTAGTCAGCCATCTAGGTACTGACCAGGATTGATGTTGCTTAACCTACAGGAACCAATGTTTCAATGTGAAAAGCCAATAGTTTTGTTAGTAATTCTTATTTTATTTCCTTAACACTGACAATCTTTTCTTTTTCTGGTTTATATTGCACAACATACATTGCAAAATTCAGTACATCATTATCAAGATCATTTTTTTCTTACTGCTAGAAATATTTGTTTTGTTAGTGCAGCAGATAGTTAAAGGAGAAATAGTAAAGTTGTGATAAGAAAAACTGAAAGTATGCCAGGTATAAATGCAACTGGTACTAATATATACCTTCAATTATGTGCTCCTTACCTATGTGTATAATAATCATTAGAATGAATATTTAATAAATACTTCCCGTGATATCACAGGATAAATCAAAAACATTAAATATATAAATGTCCATAATTTATAAAATAGATTTTAGAGATAATACCTCAGTACTTAAAAAGCTATTTTTATTTTTTTTTTTTTTTTTTAATATTGCAGAACAGCGCTGAAATATTTTCAGATCCAGATTATCCTGCAGCTCCTCCTCAAGATTTTCTAAAGTAAGGATTTTAATTTTCTTGCTGTTATAGCTTCTAAATAGTTTCACAAACTGAAATGATATCAATAAGACAAACTCATAATTATTTGACTTTGCAGGAAGCAAAGCAAGAAAAAGAATGTTTTAGTTTGTATCATTGCATTTCAAGTAGATGACACGTTTAATTTTAGTTCAAAATTGATAAATCTTAGAAATTTTTATAAAGCAGTCATTCTGATTATCTAGATGCTAACTTCTAGTTTCATAATTCATATTTATTTTGATTGTTTTATTGTTAAAACACAGGTTATAAAAAAATCTGTTTTTTTTCACTATGGTTGTGTTAAATTATGTGTTAAGACGTGTAGAGGAGAAGAGAGCAAAGACGTTCACATGAATGAAAGCTAAAAAGGAATGCTTGAGAGGGAGAAGAGCTACAACAAATGCTTGTGGAGCTACAACAAACACAAACACTTGTGGGTGAGGAAAAGAGCTACAACAAACGCTTGTGGGTGAGGAAAAGAGCTACAACAAACACTTGTGGGTGAGGAAAAGAGCTACAACAAATGCTTGTGGGGGGAAAAGAGCTACAACAAACAATTGTGGGGGGAAGTTACAAACTCCTGAGGAAAAAGATCTAAAACAAATGCTTGATAGGGAAAGCTAAAACAAATGGTTCAGGCGAATGAGCTAAAACAATTGCTTGAGGGAAATGAGCTAAAACAGATGCTTGAGGCAGGGAATAAGCTAAACCAAATGCTTCAGGGGAATGACATAAAACAAATGCTGGGGGACAGAGCTAAACCAAGTGCTGGGGGACAGAGCTAAATCAAGTGCTGGGGGACAGAGCTAAATCAAGTGCTGGGGGACAGAGCTAAAACAAGTGCTGGGGGACAGAGCTAAAACAAATGTTTGAGGGGGAAAGAGCTAAAATGAAAGCTTCGTGGGGAAAGAGCCAAAACGAAAGCTTCGTGGGGAAAGAGCCAAAACGAAAGCTTCGTGGGGAAAGAGCCAAAACGAAAGCTTCGTGGGGATAGAGCCAAAACGAAAGCTTTGTGGGGATAGAGCCAAAACGAAAGCTTCGTGGGGAAGAGCCAAAACGAAAGCTTCGTGGGGAAGAGCTAAAACAAATGTTGGGGGTGGCTAAAATGAATGCTTGAGAAGGAAAAAAGAGCTAAACGAAAGCTTAGTGGGGAAGAGCTAAAACGAATGCTTCGTGGGGAAGAGCTAAAACGAATACTGGGGGCGGCTAAAATGAATGCTTGGGGAGGAAAAAAGAGATAAGACGAATGCTTGGTGGGCAAAAAAGAGATAAGACAAATGCTTGGTGGGCAAAAAAGAGATAAGACAAATGCTTGGTGGGCAAAAAAGAGATAAGACAAATGCTTGGTGGGCAAAAAAGAGATAAGACAAATGCTTGGTGGGCAAAAAAGAGATAAGACGAATGCTTGGGTGGGCAAAAAAGAGATAAGACGAATGCTTGGTGGGCAAAAAAGAGATAAGACGAATGCTTGGTGGGCAAAAAAGAGATAAGACAAATGCTTGGTGGGCAAAAAAGAGATAAGACAAATGCTTGGCGGGCAAAAAAGAGATAAGACAAATGCTTGGCGGGCAAAAAAGAGATAAGATGAACGCTTGGTGGGCAAAAAAGAGATAAGACGAATGCTTGGTGGGGGAAAGAGCTAAAACAATTACACAGGAAAAGAGAGCTAAAATGAACGCGTGAGGAAAAAATGCTAAAACGAATGTGTGGGGCCATTCAATGTCAATTCCCCTAGGCCTTACACTCACCAACACTAAATTACTTGAAATATAGCACAAATATTATCCTTTATGAGTTAGGAAAGTGTGCCAAATTATTTTGTGCTAGAATTTACTATTCTGATTTTACGGGTAGCCTATATTTTTCCTATTTTGTCTCTAAATTAAGGCCTCACAGCATCACAGAATCTCAGTGTTTTTTTTTTAATTTAAAAAGTACTTCCATACATTCAATATTTCTGAAATTTGGAATGTAAGTCAAATAAGGATGGTAGAACCCAGATATCTAACTATTTTAACTCAATACCTGCTAGATAATTGTATTTTACTCATCTAAATTGATGATTCCAAAATCAAAACTTTTCACTTATGTAGCTTACAGTCAGTCTGTAAAAAATACGTCCTCTTCAATTTTCATATCTTTTTCCTAACATCTACTATGCCTGCTCAAGTTCACCAAAGAATTTTGTGTGGGGTTCAAGTCTACTTTAGAAGATATGACCCTGCCAAGTTTAATTTTTTTCCTATGTACGTGCAGATTTCGGAGAAAGATTATATTTCAAGACAATCATCTTCCATGACCTCTCAAATGTTGATATTGTGCTCAAACTATTCAATAAGATTTTTTTATTAATTTAAATAAAATAAATATATTTTGCAAATATTGCTTTTTGTATGGATAAATTGCCTTTAACAAGCAGTACACATTGCCTCATGCATGATAATCAATCAACAGTTCGTAGAATAGTTGTAGATGGCACTAGACGTATGAAGTTGAAAGAAACTCTTTTTGTGTTTTTTAAACTTTTATTTTGATAAATTATTTTCATGAAACTAAAACATTGGATATTTTTCATTCTCAAAAAAGCGATAATAAAAATGAATGTGAATCTTTAAAACATAAAATATTTAGTTGATAGGAAATGCTTTCATCACTATTTTTCAAAGTTTTAAAAATTTATTTTACAATTTTTAAAAATTATTTTTATGAAACAAAAACATTTGATTTTTTTATTCAAAAGAAAGTAATAATAAAAAAGAATATACCAAGAGTCTTTAAAACATTACATTCTGAACTACATTGTGCACTAAATTTTGTTATGTATATAGACTAAATTGTTTTGAATATAATTTTTTTTGTGTTGTAAGGACATCCGCAGTGCACACAATATTTGTTAATGGCACAAAACATGTATCCTTAAAATCCTCTTTCCAGTAAAATGAATGTGATGGAAGAGCTGGGTGCATATACTTAATCAGAAAGTCCTTCGTATCAATTTTCAGGACGATGCCAATCCAAATTTTATTGTCACAACATATCCTGAAATAACAAATTACACTAGTTATTATTCAGTCCAAATAGAGAAGTCATATATTAGGTCATAGTTTTCATCTTTGCTACATTGTTTTGTGGCTATTATCTCTGACAAGTAGAATAAATTGGTGAAATCTTCTTGTTCCTGGGACTATGGATGCATTTTCAGATCTCATAGTGAGGTTCCTCTTTGCTTTCTCAACTTCCTCCTTTTCAACCAGAATGAATTCAATACATTTAATTGCAGATTTTCAACATTGAAACATAGATTCTGCAGAAAGGATTTGTTTGGTAGTTGGTCTTTGGAGACTTTCTTTTGAGACTATCCTTTTCACTTCCCACCTGTGCCATCACACAGTTGTTTAATATGACTTGTTGCAAAAAAATTCCATTTTGAATTGAGTTCAAAATCTTTCTGATGGTTACACGAACTGGCAAAGTTCTGATAATTTTTGTCTTGTGCTGCCCAACCATCAGTAATATACTCAATAGTTTTTATATTTGGCAAGATAGCTTTGATTTTCTCAATTTTTTCTGTACTATATAAACAAATCAAATATCATGTGAGTTGTCACTCGACATAATGCAGAAACATTGATTTTGCATTGCATTTTCAAGCTTAAAGTAGAGTACCACTGGATGTAAAGTACATTGTAAAGTAATCCAATAAAAACTCTGAATCTCGACTTGAACTACAAATTTGTAGTTCTTGGTCAAAAAAACCCCAAGAACAAAACTTCACTATTACTAATCTCCTTTCTTTGCTTTAAATACCTGGATTGTGATTTAGCCAAGTAAAAATGGGGTGTTAATTTATTCAGTTGCAAAACAACTAAATCAATGTAAGCTTGACAGGATTCCTTTTGTGTTGTCAAAGTCAATCCATCAGTTATTGTCCATTG
Source organism: Ascarosepion bandense (assembly GCA_037127315.1). Taxonomy (NCBI): domain Eukaryota; kingdom Metazoa; phylum Mollusca; class Cephalopoda; order Sepiida; family Sepiidae; genus Ascarosepion; species Ascarosepion bandense. The sequence goes on along the minus strand of JBBBDQ010000768.1, from coordinate 2,339,304 downwards.
GGAGAACTACTGATTTAGCATTATCAATATATCCTTTGATGGTATCAAAGAAATTTTTCAAGCTGCCCTGATAATTTAGGACAGTTTGGGCACCTATAAATTATACACTCTCTGTTACTGGTATTACAGAAAGTATATTTCAAGAGATCTTGATTGGAAATATTCAGTGGTTCCAGTAATAATTTTATGTTTTGGTGGATGTGTACCTGCACTACTAGCAACAACATACCATTTTAACCTTAGACTATAAAATTTCAAAAACCCAAAGAATACTATTAGATTTTGTTCCTTGAAGAGCTCATTCAAATTGCACAAGATGAATATCTTCTGTTGATGAATATTATGTTTAATACTAATGTAGTCTTTCCTACCTGGCATCAGTCAAGTATATTCATTGTCTTGGTAAAATGTTTCCACTAGCTGTGCAATATCAGCAGGCAAAGACTTGCCCCTTTTTGGTTCTAGCACAACTAAAACACCTCTTTCCAAACAATTTGTGAGCTTTGTGTACAATATGTTCTGAAACACTAAACACATCCATGACTTTTTTGTGTGACCAGTCAGTTAGGGCAAGTCAAGATCTGTATTTTCCTTTTAGTTGATACCACTGTCTTCACTTTTGCTACAAAAAGCTTTATCATTTTATCAAAGCAATTAGCTTTATCTAAAATCTCATTTTTGAAATTCAAAGCTTCATCATTCAACAGTTCAGAGTTAATGTTTAATGACCTGCCTACTTTGGTCTTTATACATTGCATTGCAGAATAATTTTCTTTTTACCTAAACAAGCTGTTTACAGTGGAAAAATTTCAATAGCAGAGAAACGTTCATTGATATTTCTCTTCTGTTTCCACAGAAATACTTGAAATCAAGCTCTTTCATTTCCTCATCTGATACATGACTTGGTTCTTCATTATTACTACCCTTTTCTGATTCTGCAGAAATACCTGCTTCAAGCTCTTGTATTTTCTCATCCAATACACGTCTTGGTTCTTCATCATCAGGAAGAAGTTTGCAGATTTGTATTCAACAATTAGGGTAGAGTTTCTTGGCTAGGAAAAAAACTCTAAACACTACTTCTAAAAGTAGACTTGAATCCCTCACAAAATTCTTTGGTGAACTTGAGCAGGCATAGTAGATGTTAGGAAAAAGATATGAAAATTGAAGAGGACATATTTTTTACAGACTGACTGTAAGCTACATAAGTGAAAAGTTTTGATTTTGGAATCATCAATTTTGGTAAGTAAAATACAATTTTCTAACTAATAAAGGGGAACATTTGTACCAAATTTTAAGTAATTTGGTGGCAATGAGTGCAAATTTAAACTTTTTTGCTGGTGGAATAACCCTGTGGGAAAAGAGGCTAAAACTAATGTGTGGGGGGGAGAAAAGAGAGCTAAAACTAATGTGTGGGGGGAGAAAAAGGAGAGCTAAAACTAATGTGTGGGGGGAGAAAAAGGAGGAGCTAAAACTAATGTGTGGGGGGAGAAAAAGGAGAGCTAAAACCAATGTGTGGGGGGAGAAAAAGGAGAGCTAAAACCAATGTGTGTGGAAAGAAAGGAGAGCTAAAGCCAATGTGTGGAAAAAAAGAAAACTAAAACCAATGTGTGGGAAAAAGAGAGCTATCTACAGAGACTTTATCTGTTAAAACGTAATTTAAGAAAATGACACGTGAACACAATCTTAAAAATGTTGCAAATATTCTCCATAATATATTTTTATGTATGTTGGCTTTAAATTTATTATAGTCATCGATCTTATTTTGTGATAATATTGTGTATGAATAAAATTGTTTTTTCTTTATTTTGTAGAAATATTTTTAGGGTTGTCATTTAATCAAAATATATATGCTCACATGCAGACATATATACAAACAATTTGAATGAAATTAAAATAGACATTTGTGTCAAGTTTAATTTTCTTTTCTGTCTGACAACAATCCCTAGGTAATCGGAAATGAATATAAGCTAAATATGCAGGCCTTTGAAATCATTTTATGACTATTGTATTTAAAGTAAATATATATTCTTAATAAACATATTATTTTGAACGGGAAAAAGAATTAGGTTTTAAATTTGATCATCTTGCTGTAAGCAAGACAAGAGGAACTTATGATTTCATATCAAAACAAAAAAAAAATGTAACTCATTTAAAAATCAGGATCTAATGCTTTCATTTACCAGGGGATGCAAATCACAGGATTTAAATTTATACACATTGGAAAACTTTGGTCAACTATTACAGTTATCTCTTTTATAAATGTACAATCTCTCTGTTGGCTTAAGCTTAATTTTTTTGCTTAACTACTCAGATTGTTTTATGAGTACATTTGTAGATGCTTATCACTATACCCATCTATTAAGTGTTTACTAGAGCATGAAAGCTCACCAAATAATCACATTCCAGTCGGCACTACAATGCTTTGCAAATCAATTTCTTTCCTTTGGCTATTACTTGCAAAAACGTTAAGGATTTTCATGAATGACTAAACAACATTGGCAAATGTCAATAGGACTATACAATAATAAATGCCCAGAAACACATTAGAAAAAAAAAGTTCAAGATAAAAATAAAATATAAATAAAAATATAAAAATAAAATACATTTTTTTAACTGATTTCATATTGTAGATATGCTTTTTAGAAAAAGTGATGCATCTCTGAAAGATGTGTGGATAGCATAACTTATGGCCACTCGGTAAAAAGAATCTGTGAACCAAGTTCAAATTTCAACCAAGTCTGTACTTTCTCACAAAGGTCCTTCCATCAGTTATGGATTAAATAGCAGGGTAGACAAGACTATCTTAGTTGGCAGTCAGTCTTGAAGAACTTCTTTGAATTCTAAACTATTCTACCAGCTTTTCCAAATTCCCTCAATTTATAAATAATAAAGAAAAGTAATCTATGGAGATCAATAATCATCCCAAAAAGACAAGACATTAAAAAATGAAAAATCATAGTCTGTGCAGGTAGTGTAGCAGATATTGGTGAGGAAAGTGGAATTAGCAAGTTCAGTTCAAATTATAGTTAAGGTTATTGCATTTACTTTTGCACTGACAGTCTTCTCAACTTGGTTATTGATTAAATAACAGAGACTGAGTTCACTTTGTTTGTATTCTTAGAGAAGAAAAACTGAATTCCAAACTCTGGAAAAGACAATGGCAAACCATTCCACTATGTTTTCCAAGAATGCATGACAATTAGTAAATAATATAGTAAATAATTAGATATTAAATAATAGTTGTTTAGTTTAGTTTCTTTAACATATAAACACCTTATGGCTCATTTAATGCTGAAATTTAATTTTCTTGAGAGCTTTGGTAATTGTTTTCTTTTTTTTTTACTATTAAAATCTATTGATGGAATTTTTTTGCTAAAAAACTGTATTTTTATACTATTACATTGTTTTAACCCCAATTTGGGGGTTCACTATTTGCTCATAGCTAGGACCCTAACAAGTGCTACTACCCAAGATCAGGGTTGGCCTAAGAACAACAGCAATTAAGAAGTGGCTCCATACTCCTCAAAACCTCTCAATCTGAGACCTTGCTGCCCAATATCATCATACCCAGGAAATTATAATAGTTGTTACATTTGCATATATATGTAATACACTAAATACAACAACTATTATGGGATAGAGAGCATTATTTTACCAGATTCTATAAATGAAAATATAAGAAAAGAACTTCAGAATATTAATAACTTGTAGTCATGACTGTGATATCCACTGATAATTTTTTTAACCAATTTTCAAATCATGAATAAAAAATTTCTTCAAGAAAATGTAAAAGGAGTAAAATATCTCATTCTTTCAATCCTTGTTAGCTAATGAACCATTTATCTATATTTCTCTTTTGTTAGTTAATACATGATCTCGTTATCTCTCTCTCTCTCTCTCTCTCTCTCTCTCTCTCTCTGACATATACATGTATTTGGTAGGCTAATATTTACCCAAATGCTGCAAACTACAAGTAATTTGCACCTAACCTAACTCCATAATACTGTAATATTAAATGTAAATACGGGAGGCTTATATACCAAGTTTATGTATCTGGTAGGCTAATGTTTACACAGGTGCTGTAGACAACCAGCACTGGTACCTAATTCTATTACTGCTTTAATATTAAACATTGGTAGGGGAGACTTACATATAAAGTTAAGGCATCTGGTAGGCTATTGTTTAACTAGATGCTGTAGACTTGAACCTAGCCTAACCATATAATGCTGTAATATAAAATGTAAATATAGAGATAGCATTGCCATCAAATATGGTGTGTTCAAAATCACAATAGAGATTTATGACTTTCCCAAACTTCTTAATCTCCAGAAATAAGAAATCAGATGAGCTCTATTCTTTAGTGCCACTAATTTAGATCTTTACAACCAACTTGCTACATCCACAGGGTTGAATCCCCCCTCATTCCTTAGGTATTCTATAGTAAGATGAGTGTTTATCTAAAAAAGAAATGCTACAATCATGTGGTTACTTTTCCAAACACTACCATCTTAACCAAGTTCAGGGTCAAATGTTATATATCCACCATATGTTTGTAATCTTTACTTCCAAACTATCCCTTTTAACACATCACACAATAAATCCTGGGCCTAACTAATAAAACAACTTTTAGGCAAAATTTGACTTTATTTATCAACAGTCTCCTTCTAGGGTGATACACTGATTCCAATGCTTCTCTAACAATCTGATGCCTTTTTTGTAGAACGATTTGTCTTTGGCCTCAAAATATGCCTCAGTTTTCGATATCATTTCTTCATTGAAGCCAAATCTCTTTCCCTAGAACATTCTTTTGAGGTCTGCAAACAGCCAGTAGTCACTTGGGGCTAGATCAGGAGAATAGGGTGGATGCAGAAGCAATTTGAAGAGCAATACATGTAGTTTTGCCATTGTTGCAATAGACTTGTGACACAGAGTGTTGTCATGGTGAAAGATCACTTTTCTTCTTCATTTGTAGCTGTTTTTTCCAATTGATATTCACTATTGATGGTTCTTCTTTTCTTAAGATAATCGATTAACAAAATGCCTTGCACCTCCCAAAATAACGAGGCTAAAACCTTGCCTGCTGATGTTTGCATCTTTGGTCACTTTGGACGGCTTTCACCTGCTGCTGTCCCCTCACCTGACTGCCAATTTGACTCTGGAGTGAAGTGGTGGATCCATGTTTCATCCATTGTCATATATTTACACAAAAACCCCTTCTTGTTGCATTGAAACAGCTGCAAACAATGCTGAATCATTGACACATTTTTGTTTTTCACCCACTTTGAACACAGCTTTCTCATTGACAAATGTCCATGCAAAATGATGAATGCACTGCCTTCTGATATGTTCAACTCATCTGCTATCTCCCGCAACTTCAATTTGCGATTGGCCAAAACAAGTTTGTGGAAATTTTAAAAATTTTCCGGGACAACTGGCAATTTTGGATGACCTGAGCATTCAGCATCATTTGTGTCTGTACAGCCGCATTTAAAGTCAGCATACCACCTCTTAATCATTGTTTCTGACAGAGCAGAGTCTGAATAACATTTATCAAGCCATTGCCTTGCTTGAACAGTATTTTTTCCCATCAGAAAGCAATGCTTTATCAACACACAAAATTCAGATTTTTCCATTGTTTGGAAAATTTGCAACAGTAGCTTCACTTAAATAACTGTAATTTGTAAACTAATAATCCGATTGGGCCCAAATTTTGTCATGTGCCATTTGATGGTTAGTACTTCATAAAAATCATACGGAATTTTTTTTAGTGGTGCCATATATATGTCAGGCCCAGGACTTATTGAGTGACATGTCATGTTCATGTCACATAACTCTACATTTAGTGGCTCTTGGGTCTTCCAAAACAGAAACTACAATCTGGAATTGGAATGAAAGCAGTGATGACTTACTCTGAACCCATCATAAAAATTCACGATGTTGAATTAGTAAATACTAAACACTTCAAATACTTTGGTGCATAAATCAGTTATAATAATAAATAATAAATTTAGGATAAGAGATAAGAAAATTGAACATAGAATAGGCTGCACTAGGTGTAATTTCACTCAACACCTAAAATTACAACAAAGCCAAAATATTCATCTAAAAATTCAAGTCGTGTTTTTAAATACCCTTATTAGATATAAACTTTCATATGGATGCCATGTTCAAAAATATCTAAACTATCAGTCTTATACAATTGCTTTCTCAAATCAATGATTAAAAACTGCTTTGAAGCAAATAAAGCTTGTAGGTCTTAGAAAGGATCATCCTTCTCATGGACTGGTATGACAGAATCACAAAGAAAGAACTTTACCAGATAAAAGAAATCACATTACTTGAGAACTTACAACAACAGCAACGAATAAAATAGAACATAAAAAAATCGGTTTAATAGAAATATTTCATAAATTTCAACTGAAAGAAGTGCTTATGGAAGAATATGATCGGTAAATTTCTATATATCAGAACAATGTTAGACACATAAATGACAAAGTGGGAAAAATCTGTGTAAACAGGTTTCATCCTCAAGAAGTTCATTGGAATAAAGTCATTTTTTTATTGATTGAATTATATGTGTAGGAGAGGAAAAAGATATATAAATGTGAATGGTGGTTATAATTATGTACCAAAAGCAAATGCTAAAGATGTGAAAAAAGTTCAATTTTTAATGGTAAAATGTTTTACTTTAAAAAAAAAAAATATATATATATATATATATATATATAAAATTAAAAATGCTGGGGCACACAGTCTAGCTGATTACATTCAGTTTCCTTTGACTTTTGTTTTTATTGATTTTGTTTTGAAATATCCCACATTGTGATAACAGAAAATTTCCCAAGAAAAGACAAAACATATTGCATACTGGTTATAATGATAAACTACATCCTGCAGCAGGGCCTCTGATTGGGAGGTTTTAAGGAGTGCGGAACCTCCTCTTAATTGCTGCTATTCCCAAGTAGCACCTGTTAGAGTCCCAGCTATGGGCAAATAGTGAACCCTCAAACTGAGGTCAAAACACTATGAAAGTATAATACATTTTTATTCTAAAAATATCAGCAATACATTTTCATATTAAAAACATTACCAGAAATACATTTTTGTAAAAGAAATTACTAATGCTTCCAAGAAAATTAAATTTTGGCATATAATGAGTTGATATGCTGCTAAACAAACACACAAATGAAATGTTACACAGAATTTTTCCACTATCATACAATTGCCTAACAAATGATTATAAAACCAAACTTTTAAGAGGATTACAAATATAAACAAATTACTATAATCCCAAATTACATACTTACACATTTATTTATCCTATTAGAACAAACACATTTGTGAGATGACTCACAATAACCACTCCACCTCACCAGTCTATCAATAACCTCATACATATAGATATTGCATGTTCATACTAAATGCTCAAAAGGTATTGAGTTTATCATATAAAATTATTTATTAGAAATGAGATTTTATGATTCATTTGACTCAAATTTTTTTTTAAAAATCACAAATTATATAAAAAATAAATAAAAGGGACTCTCTCACTTTTAATAAAAAAAGTGTTTAAAATTTTTTTTTTTTTTGTATTTTAAAAATGCTATTGATACAAAGCATTGAAAAAAGCTGACAAAACAATTTTTAGTAATGTCATAAAATTAACACTACAAATTTAATAAAATAGTTCATCTTCACAAACCAGGGCACCTCAACATGAGTAATGGTTAATGAAGCCTAGTCTTGTTGGACATGAATAGTGAGTTTGACCACCACTGGGTGCTTCAATATAAAATCTAACCTTAAATAAACTGACAAGAGTTGGCATGATATAAAATCAAACAAATTATCCTGACCATTATAGACAAGTTATTTTCTTTGTTTACTAGTAGGATGAATAAAGATTAGCTTGGACTTCTGTTGTTCTGGTTGTAATTTCTCCTTTTATTTGGTAGTTAAGAAGAGAATGAGAGGACAAACAATGACTGAAGTTTCTTCTTCAGTAAAAGATTTCCTTTCATCTGATAACTTCCAACAACATTGAAATAAGGTTTTAACACACCCTTTCTGCTGCATTTTTTTAAAATACTAATAAGTTTTTAAATACATATGATTAAAAGATATATAGTCATACATATCCATAAATCATGTCACATGATTAAGAAATCTATCCTCATTCAACCACATATACAACCAACTTATGTGGTCCCACTATGTTGTTAAGGATGAATCTAAATTCAAATGAACTTTTGTCTTATTTTTTCCATTGTCTATTACTTTTTTCTTACATTTTGCTATTCTCTTTATTTCATGTATTAATAATAGTGAAGAAAAACATATCAGACAAATTCATCAAATTATTTTCCATCAACCATAAGCAATGGCACCCTAGGAACAAATGAAAATATCACACCACACTTAGCAAAATTTTTGAAGGGTATACATTTAAATGTTATGAAATAAAACCATAGATTTTAAAACTGCATGCACAAATGTTAACTTTATTTCAATGTTTCTATTCAACTATTTGTACAGCTTATTTAGTGTGAAACCTGTGCCTGGTGTTTTTCCACAATTTCTTTAATGTTTGGTTGAATGTGCAGTAAACAGACCCCGATTTCTTCTTCAATTGAGTGAAGTCTTTCTTGCTTCTTTTATGTTATTTAGGGTTGAGGGGCCTAATTCCCATAAATAAGAAGTAGAAAATTGCCATGAAACTGATAAAGTCTTTTTAGCTAATTATATGAAAAAAAAAGTTTAATACTTATTCATTTATTCAAATATCAATGCTGTACCATTATCACACACACGCACACACATATACCGTGACAATATTTTGCTGCACACTCGTGCCACATACAGCAGCTGAGAATCACTACCCTAACTCATACTCTCACGCCTGAAACAGGCAGGCTGACTGGCTAATTACATTATGATTTTTTTTCCAGTCTACCTACCCCATATATTCTAGACCCCACATAATTTATTTTCCACTATTTGTTTATTCCCACCTGCCTGTTTATTCCAACTTCCTCTCTCCTTTTTTATCATAAAGACAAATTAATTATGAATGAATTTTCCAACCTACCCTTTTATAGGGAACTTCAAGAGACTGATTAATCTGTTTCTTATTTACATTCTGACTAATATCCACATTTTTGTTATTATGATCACAATGTTTTGGCCACTGTACCCTCTGTTTTTTCAGGTTTCTGTTGATCCAGGTAACTTTCAGGTAATTTAAAACTGAACCCTTTATTTAATCTATAAAAGTAAATTATTTTCATTCCACTGTCTATATCTAGAGATATCTTGTCTTGTTCAAAATTCCCTAAAGATTGCCCAGATAGATAGACAACAGAAGGTTAAGTGGTACAAAGGCTGAAATATTGTGATAACAAAGATGAGGACATTAGTCAGAATGCAAACAATATAAATAATGAAAACTTCTCATACAAGAGATTTTGTGGTGCATTGGATATTGGTTCGGAACGAGAACTCGGGGAGCCGCAGTTCGAATTCCAGCTGAATTCATTGTATTCACTTACGCGCAAATACCCTTGGGAAAGATATTAATCCGTCTATTCCTTCCAGTTATGGGTTAAATAACAGGACAGATTGGGTTCTATAGCCTTGGTCAGCAACCAGTCTACCGCAGAAAGCAATGGCAACCTACTGCAGGATAATCTTCTGCCCAGTCAGTCATGTCTCTTTCGAGACATGGTCGCCCAAGCGTGTTTCACGTATGGCACTTAACTGACTGACTTTGCTTTTCCCATGTCTTTCTGAAGATTTTATAAATCACTTCATCAGGAAATAAACTTTATTTTCTATCAATCTCTTTCTTTTTTTCATTTTGTCTATTAAGTTAACCAACCTTTTGAGTCATAGTTTGTGTTATCCCATTTTATAATCATACATTTTCTTCGATTTACTTTTGATCCTTTAGCAGTCGACCTACTTAAACCCTTTCAGTAAGTATCGGCTCTCAGTGTTCAATCCACTGTAATCTGCTCCATGTATACTCTGCCATAATATATAACAACATCACAAATAATACAGGAAGTCATTCAAACACAAACTTTTAAAACCAATATTTATGAGGTGGGCTTTAGTATGTTGAATGCAAAGGGTTAAATAAATAAAAATTGCTTTTCACTGAGGATTTTGTCAAAAAATCTCCTTTAGTCAACTGATACACTTCATTTGTCTACATTATTTAAAATCCCAATCTCCAACCCCAAAATCAAAGATTTTCTTATTAAAATCAAACAAAAATCTTTACCTAATAAGTTTACTGTTATATGACACGCATGGGCACCTTGTGATATGTTATGCATTGCATCCTCAACTGAATCTCCAAGGGTGTGATCACAGTGTTGAAAAAGCTCAAGGGTGTTGGGAAGGACTCAGAAAATTATAGACCCATAACTCTGCTAAACACTGAGTTAAAGATTTTAGCCAATATCCTGACAGAGCATTTGCAGTCAGTTGCTGAGATTCTTTTGGGACCTGAGCAGACTTGTGCTGTGAAGAGCCAAACAATTCAGTGCAACCTGCATCTGATCCACACAATCCTAGAGGGAGTAAAAGATGATGAGCAAGCCATGCTGATCAATTTGGATCGGTCCATGGCATTTGATAGGGCTGACCATTGGTATCTGGCAGCTGTTCTGCAGGCTGCCAGATTCAAACCTGACTTCTTCAAATGGATCGGACTCTTGTATTGCTTCCCCAGTGCTGTGATACAGGTAAATGGAAAGCAGTTGGGTGCTTTTGTGCTGTCTTGGTCTGTTCAGCAGGTTTGCCTACTGTCACTCCTACTTTATGCTTTGATGTTGGAGCCCCTCCTTTGCCAGCTAAGGGATAGAGCATATAGTCTAGCTTTACACAGAATGGCTGTCCCTGGTAGGGCTCAAACCAGGGTTTTTGCATACACCGATGACATATCCATTTTCATGTTGTGCCACAGTAATATTGAGATGGTAGAGAAGGCACTTGAGAGATGCCTTAAGGTTGGCTTGTATCATTTATTAGTGGAGAGGGTCACAATGAAGGAACCTCTCCATGACAGCTCGGCTGTTGGTGACCAAGTTATGCTCTTTTTGGTCATGGGCATCAACGGCAAATTACCTTAGTAACCCTGAGTTTTCATTGACCTGGTGATTGATTTGGAATCTCTCAATGACCTGAGCTTCAGATGGTGCAAGGCAGATTTGCCTAATTGTCATTGTTGTGACCATTTACAGTGGTAAATTTTTACCACTGTAAATGGTCATAACAATGTACACACTGTCTTCAGGGGCGCCCTTTCAGCAAGTTGACAGCTCATATTACTTCTGAACAGCTCGTGCCCATCGATCTCATGTACACATGTGATAATGTGTCACCCCCATATTCTGGTGTTTGTCATGTTGCAAGAATGGTGATTCGGATATCACGAACAGACAGAATTTTGTGATATGAACATTATTTTTATCAGTATCTGATTTGATTCTTTGAGCATCAGCTCAGGATGAAGATCAAATCTGATAAAAAGCATTTAATATGGACAGATTTCAGTAAAAAGTGGGTAATTGTAGCAAGTTTGGTTGTGTGAAAGGTGTCAGCCTTGATTTTCTTTTTTAAGTCCCTTATGTAACAGTGAAGCAGTTTCCTGTGAACACCCCCTACTGTTAATTTAGACTCTCTTTGTGCACTAGTTAATGCTACCCAGTGTTCTATTTCTTTATGACTCATGTCAAGATTCCCAACCTCCTCAGTTTGTTTTTGGCCCCCTCTTTTATTTTGACTGAATCGGTCTTTGATTTGCCCATTCCAGTATTTATTTTTATCCTTTCCCCTCTCTGTTAGTGAGTGTGCTACTTGATGCCATCATTTGGCAGAATACAGTAGCCACTCTGATTTTTGTGGGGTGGATGGGTTTTACTAACATTTGTTTATTTTTAGTTTGAATGTTTTGTTATATTTTAGTTTGTTGTGGGCTATTCATCTCCTCTCCCATTCATTTTCATATCATTACATTTTTAAATATATTTTTATATAAAATATTGTATATAAAATAAAATATGTATGTCTTGGTTTTTGTACCTTTTTTTTTTTCAGATTCCCCTACAAATATGTGATATTATGGTATATGGAGGATCGGGTGGTGATGGACGAGTTCTTGTGCTGAATGAACAAATTGTAATGAGTGATTGGGTCATGAATTTGATTAGCTAGGTAGAGGATAGAAAGTGAAGACTAGCTTCAACCCACTCTTCCTTTGGCCTTGTGTCACATTTATTGTATATACAATAAAAAATACCCTCAGTCCTGATTTTGAAGTCAGCACGCTACATTTGCTTGTCCCAACTTACTTTTGTGTGTTAATCCCAATTCTTAGTTTGCGAACTTTTTGCCTTATTACTGTTGATTTCCATATCATATATTGTTTGCTTGCTTTAAATTATTTTTTGCCTTGTTCTTTTCTTTTTCTTGTTATTTAAACATTGTCAATTCTGTTTGTTGTGCAATTCTGTTACTTGTTTTGCATTTGACCATAGCTACTGACTACAATTTTTTTTACCAAAATAAAACATAGTTTTAATGCAATTTATAATAATAACAATAAATACATGGCACTATGAAGCTTAAAATATTACAAATAGCAATGAATATATTAAAGCTAAATTAAGAAATGAAAAATAATTTTGGAGATTTATAAAACAAGCTAATTTTATAATCTATAAATATAAATATAAATATTATGAGATAAGTATCAAGATTAGTTTTAGGTTTACAATAATGCTTCCATCTAGAATACTATAGAAACAAAAAGTTAGGCACAAAAGAGTTTTAAAAATACCAGAACAAAAAAAAAAGATGTATACAATAAACTATATGAAGATGTTTGAAATTAAAGGGAAGGGAAGAGTCATTAACTTAAACAAAACTGGTAGAGTTAGGTGTGAGTTAAGGACTCCAAGTTTGGGTCTAAGATGTCTTGGACACAGGAAGGAAGGGGAAAAAAAAGTTGAATTATAAACAAAGTCAAAAAGTGCTGTTTCTATTTTTGGTTAACATTCTACACAGAATGTAGAGTGACTAAGTAATATAATGAATTTTGAAAGGTTCAATTATATATAGACTGGCACATGTTAGATATATAGTTCAAATATTATTTTATTCATCTTCTGTTATTAAATTCATAAAGATTTTTTATTAGACACACACACCACACACACTAATATATATATTAATCTGACTTTTTTCTTATTACTATAAATGTTATTTTTAGTGAGTACACATGTTTGAGGTATTATCCCCGTCTTTTTTTTTTATAGTGAAATTAATAAAGGCTTTATTCCTGTTTATTTTTTTTTTAGTAGGACTTTTCAATCTAGGCCAACTGTATATTAATTTCAGTTTAAAAAATAAAAACATATCAATTCAAATACGTGTATCAATTAAAAATAATGTATAGTTTCATTATAATTTGACAATTATATATTTTTGCAAGAATTTCCAAATCAATGACTTCAAAAAAGATGCTAAGATTTCCTATGGTGATCTTTGGTGTCACTGCTGACACCAGAAAAAACAACATTTTTAAGTAAAATTTGGAACATTCTAAAAAGGATAAAGAAATATCATTTAATAATCAAAAAATCCTTTTGTCTTTCCTCTTTATAACAAAAGCATATGATAAAACTTAGGTTTGGGGCATGTTTTCATCATGGCATACTCATTTTTTAGACAATCTGTGAAAGTATATTTACTTTTATAAATGCTAGAAGCTCAATATTAACTACTGAATGAATTTGTCTTCTTTTTTTTTCCACTGTCTATATACAAAACACAAAGGTCTATCAATCCTACGTTTATTGTAGCTTATTATTTTCTGCTCTACTATCAATATATTTTTGTTGTCAATAAGAATAAAATTTCACTTTTTATAAGATTAGTAATGGTTAATAAGCCCCATGAACTGAAAACTGGAGAGACACCTTCATATCTTCTGGTCTACAATTCCTAGTTTTACCACTGGGCTACTTTTTGGTAGTGTAATTCAAAAAGTAGTTTCAGAGACTAAATACAACAAAGAAAAGAACAAATAGGTAAAATTTATATCATAAAGTACAATGGAACATTATGGAAAGGTTGATGAAAAAAAAATCTGATTCTTGAATATTTAGTGAAAGTTTGGAAAATGGGCCAAATAGAACCTTTCAGCATCCACTCATATCCTGATCTCCCTATCTAGGAAATGTGATATTCAATTATTATGATAACCAGAGACATTACTCAATTTCAATAAGATATGTATAAACAAACATCCGTGCAATCCTGCACAGTTGTCAACACACTAAATGAAGAGTACCTTAAAAAGGTATTCTTCATGTAGTATCTGTTCATTAATACATGCAACCAACAAAGGTGAGGATTGTAGTAATCCTCACTTTTGTTGTTGCTATTACAACATTTTAGCCATTGTGCTCTGACTTTCATCAGGGAGTATGTCAACCAGATAACCTGTAGGGAATTTCAAATTGAATCCTTTATTTAATCTTTGGTAGATTATTCATGTTCTACTGTCCTTTTTCTAGGGATATCTAATTTAATGCTGCTCAGTTGTTGCTAACTCCTTTTCCACTGTGTTCAAGTACACACTACTCAGCTCAGGGCTGGAACTCACAATTACTCACAAAGTCACCAAATTCATGAACCAATGCTTTAATCCACTAATTTTGTATTGAGAACTTTGAGCCCTAAATATAACCTAACTGCTGATGAGGGTTACTGCTGCCTGTCATGCCTCACTGCACTCATTAAAGCTTCTCTTTTTTTTTCCAGTTACTGTTGAAAACCTATCATTTATTTGTTTCTTTATTAGCAGCTTCCATATCATATTTATTCCTATGCTAGATTCTCATAGTCTAGCATATACACTAATTCTTTCAGACATTTAACTCTCCTGTATTCTTTCTTGCTCAGTATTTTCACTTCATTCCACAGGAGTTGATGACTATTCCCTTTTCTCTCCATGCATGATTAGCCTTGCCTGATTTCATTTCTCTCCCCTCAATACATTTTTTTGATGTTTCTCCAAGGGAGCGGCTGATGTCAGTTTTACATTCTTTGCTACAACTGCAAAGAATGGAGTGCACAGTTCTTGGTCATGTTCTCCCCTATGTTATGCTTGACTTGGGAGAGATTTCTCTATAGAGCTATGCTGCTTCTGACTATTGTCCTGATGTTGTATGGACTACATATCTTCAATTAACAATGTACTTAGCATTTTACTAGCAGTGTAGCCCAGCGTTGCTCGGGTGTAATGAAAGCTTTAAAACTAATCCATGGACTCTTTGGATGTTGGCACAATAAACTAAAAAGCAATAGTTGTTTCCAGTTAAAGCGAAACCATAGACTGAAAGAAAAATGAATGGATGTAAGTCAAATTTTTGATTTCCTGGTATCGATATCAAATTTTCTGCACTATTGTAAGAACTGCAACCTTGAAACTTCTGAATATCATTTCTTATGTCTTTGTCTATGAGTGTATCAAATTTGATTAAAATCATACCACTCCTTCTATAACCCGACTTTTTTGATTTTCGATATTTATCGGGGGTATCTCGACACAAAACCTAGCTAAGAACACTCGCAGACACTTATAGTACAACTGTGTAAATTTTCAAGAAAATTGGTTCAGCCATTTCGGAGTCTATAGGTAACAGATACACGCACACAGACACATACACACAGAGACAAAGTTTCATTTATAAATAAGTTTAGATAAGTGTTAATTGGTAAGTCTCCATTCTGATAAAACAAGCTTTAAATCAGATAGTTTAATTAAACTAGTACCAAAATAAAGTACATTTATGTCTTTGTAAAATTTATGGTTTGTTTTTTAACAGTCAGTTACAATATTTACACCTAGCTGAGTGTCCTTATCATTGATTTTATGATTACATTTGAATTATTGTACACTTCAACTTAGTTAACCTTCAAGGAATTTTAAACTGAATCCTTCATTCAATCAACTGGAGTAAATTATTCACATTCAATTATCCATGTCTAGGGATGTATTCTTATCTTCATAAATTTCTCAGTTATTACTTGACTGTTTCACCAAGTTTGAGTATGTCTGTACTACCTGACCAAGGGATAAACTCAATTATTATGTCACCAAATTCACTAACCAGCACTTTAATCTTGGAGGCCATAAATAATAATGCTAACTTCACATCCCAAAAATTGAAATAAAAAAATCAACTAAAAGTTTATATTTTAATGGCCCCTCTATTTCAAACAAAAGGTTATAAAAGAAACTCCTATCAATACTGGAAAGAGTGATAAACAGCTAATGAACTTGAGAAATTTATTTTCCTGAAAAACTGTATTAAGAGAAAATTTTGATAAATTTCAACTGATAGTAGCAATGTCTGCTCAGTTAATGAATGCCAACTGCTTTCTTATAATGAAACGGCTAATATTACAATTACACATTTTTCACAAATTTTCTATCCACTTTTTCATTTTGCCCATGAACAAAAAGTATTAATTCAGTTACACACAGCAACTTCCATTTCAGCATCAAATGAAAATATTTACCTTTCAAAAACCCTTCTCAATTTCAGGAACAACTGGGTCTAATGGTACCAAACTAGAATTGTAGAAAGAATTTAGAAGAACTATGCATTTCAAGCTTCTATTTGAACTATTTATTGATGACAATGTCACCCTTCACTGTAGCAATGCAAAAGAAAAGTTATTTTTTTCCTGCAGGTGTATTGTTTGAGGTAATACAACCTTCTAAAATCAAAACTTTTATCAATGAATGCTGCTTTATATGTTACAATTCAAACTTACATTGAAATAGAACTTTATATATTACCAAATAGATTTTCAAACATTTTTTATCTCTACTTTTAGCAACACTACAAGGGCCTGTTAGACATTCCTTGAGAGAATCTATCTTGCACCTTTATTAGTTTATCATTCATTCATGAATTGAATATTCTTGCCACATCTGTTTTGCTTCTTATACAATGTAGTTAGATATTCTTAACAAAATCCAAAGAAGAATCAGCAATGTCCTGACATGACATCTTGGTTTCAATAACTTTCCCAGAGCTGTAACATATGCATTTTCTATAAATATTTTCACGGTAATTGTTCTGACAAACTTTCCTTATTGGTACCACAACTTGAAAAATTTAAGTGCAGTATTAAATTCCTTGCATTCACTTACACACAGATACCCTTGGGAAATCCATCTCTTCCTTTCAGTTATGAGTTAAGTAACAGGACAGATTGGGTTCTATAGCCTTGGCTGGCAACCAGTCTACTGCAAAAAGCAATGGCAACCTACTGCGGAATAATCTACCCAGTCAGTCATGTCTCTTTCAAGACATGATCACCCAAAGCATGTATCATGTATGACACTTTTGTAAAAAAAACAAACAAACAAAATACTCATGTCTATATGTAAAATCTTATGAAAAATGCATTAGTTTTAATTTAAAAAAGAATAAATTTCATGTACTGAATGAAGACATGAGGCATAGGAATTTCTTTTGAAATACTCTGGTTGTTTGAATAGATTTTTTTCCAATAATAAACTGTTTATCATTTTATAACTTTGATCTAAAAAAAAAAAAAAAAGTGCAGTGAAGACGAAATTTAAAATAATTTAAGACCCCAAAAAATGTATATATTTTTAAACTTTTAGTTTCAAAGTTAATTTTCAAATAAAAGTAAAAGGACAAAATAATTTTCTTTTAAGTACAAAAAGGGGATACTGAAAAGTTTCAGTCTGACTAAGAGAGTATTAAAAATAAATCTGATGTTTGATCAGATTTTGGGAAGTGGTTTGGGCATCATTTTTCCAGTACTTCATAATTATTGACAAAATATAACAAAAAAAAAAACTATACTTTTCCGCTGCCTTTCATCTCTATATAGGGAAAATCATAAAATGTGATAAAAATATCGGTCGAGAAAAATCTTGCGTACAGAAAATTGGCAAACACGAGTAACATACAAAGTTTCAAAGAATCAAAGTAGACACTTTTTTTAGAGCAATTTTTAATACCACTTTCAAACGACACATAGCAGAGAAATATTTTACAAGTACACGACTATTGTAGTAGGAATTAAATGTGAATTATATGTTTTAGGCCAAGAATGCCACTTAAGAACAAAGCTGACTACTGTTTTTAGACTTTGAGCAACAACAAGCCCAGGAGGAGATAGTGTAGGATTGTTTTTGTCTGCTAATGCAGACTCAAAAGCAAAATTGATGATGGAGAAATAATGTTATTATACAACAAAAGAATAAAACATGTCCCGTGTTGTCGGTAATAATATTAAAGAACACCCATCATGGGGAAATACAGGGAGGCAAATAACAGACAGGCATAGATAGACAGAGCAATGAGGAGAGAGAAAGAAGTTGAAAGAAAGAAACGATTGATCGCCGTTTTCGTCTGTCTGAAAATGATGAATAAACGAAAGCAAAAGTGGGCTCAATTATACGACTGAAGCGTACCTATAGAAATAAAATCAATGAAAAAATTTGAATTATTGATGCAAGAATCAAACAGAAGGCACTGATCACTTTCCTTTTTTTTAGTCATAACAACAAAAAAAAAAATGCCTGTCGCAGGTTGGCGCCACAAGGAGCCGGCTGCCTAGCTGGCTTCGAGTCTTGAAAATGAATAAAGAATCCTGTAAGCGAAAAATCAAAGCAACTCGACAAGGAAATATGAGTGTGACAATTGACGTTAGTATTTGGACTAGTCCATATCACAGAAAAAAAGAAAAATTAATTAACAGCACTGAGAAACAAAATGAGTTAAAAAAATTAAAAATATCTTTTACATACTTGAAATTTAAAATTTAATTAAATTTCAACTTTAAAATTAGAAAGTACAAAAAGCTACATACATTTTTTTTTTCATAAAAAAAAAAATTTTTGTTATCGGAATATTGCAGAACAGAAGGATTGTAAAAACAGTTTTACAAAAATAAACACTTCACTTTTTTTTTTTATTAATTCAAATTGATTCTAAGTCAATATTGGCTTTCTGTCTTGCCAATAAAATTTCGATAACAAATCGCTTTTTGAACTCTTGATAAAAAGTTAGTAATTGCCGTTATTTTTTTTTTTTTACCCTTATTTTAATTATCTTACAGAAAGTCGCAATTCAGAGGTAAATTTTTCTTTGTCTGAGATTACAAAAAAGAAAGAAAGAAAGAAGGGTTGTACATTACAGTACACTTACAGCACCTATCACCGTGAGTGTGATATGAAATAATCGAAATATTGACTTTTGAATTATCCCAAGAACAGAGACAATCCTCAAATGAATTTATAATAATTCATATCAACGAGGGGAGAAAACTGATTTTTAAACAAAAATAATTTATAAAGTAAATTTAAATAGACCTACCCTTAATTGAAAATTTTAGTGGATTGTTGTTGATGATCTATAGTCCAAGATCCAGAGAGCCATAAAACTGAATAAAAAGAATTAGTGTACTGGAATAATAAGTTACGATGAGTGATCAATGTTCATTTCATTGTCGTAGAATGGCAGTGAGGGAGAGAAGAGAAAAGCTTGCTGTTTTATCGAAGGGTTCTTTATCTGTTAATGTTTATTGCTAATTTTCCGATACAAGTTGTGTATATCAATGTCTTCTTGACTCTTGGTTACCAATTTTTACGGAGATCAATTTTTTTCCTTTACTTTTTAAAATCTTAGAATTAATTAAAACTAAAAGTTTCAATTAAATGTTTTACTTTTAATTTTTCCTTTCTTTATTTGAAATAATATTCCAAGGAAAATTGAGTTTTTTTGTATGTTTGTGTTGTGTTTATCCTGCCTTGCATCTGTCAGACAAACCATTTTTTCCACTTAGGGTAAAGAAAGAGCAAAAGTGTAATAAAGATAAAAAAAAAGAAGAAAGAGAGGCAGAAAAAAGGGATGAAAAGAAAAAGGAAGAAACACGTGGTTTTTACGTTTTACGAGAAAATATCAACGGCAACCTATTATTGAAGAAAGGAATTTTAAAACTTTTAATAATAATAGTTGCATAATTTATTGGTATCTTTTTAGTTTTTCCACTGTTTGTGGTGGTATTCCTTAAGTCAACTCAAAAACAGAATTTCTAGAATAGGCTAATACCTGCTGGAGCCAAAGAAAAAAAGTTATGTTTTTTGCAAAAAGAAAAGATTTTTGGTTTTTTGCAGTCCTGTTTTTTTTTTTTTTTTCTTAACAGATAATTAATTAAATTATCCTTATTCTTTTTTAACGAAACTGGTACTCAGCTGCTGGCCGGTATGTGAATAGGTCCTTTTTTTTTTTCACTTTAAGAGAGGAAGTTAAAAAAAAAACACACACCGCACGCTTAGTGTGGTTCCAACAACACAAACAGCGTGCTTGAAGTTGGTGAGAGGCAGAGATTGGAAATTCTGGTAGTATGGCAATAATACTTCCAGTTCACATTCATTAACAGCGAGAAAAAGACAACCCTTGACTGCAACAACCAGTCACATGCCAATAAAAGTTCCGTACACAATCAACAACTAAAAGTAGGAGGAGCAAATGGTGAAGCAATAATAATAAAGAGGAAACATAATAACAGCATAGAGATGAGAACATAAACAAACATTAACAACAGTTTTTGACACTCAGTTTTTAAACCCATTCGAGCGTGTAGGTGACCATCAATTGGTGGGAGGGGTTTTAACTTGCGAGAGACAAAATAACCCAATTGTTACAACAAAAATCTTTTCCCTCTATGGAAGAAAGAGTATAAAAAAAAAAAAAAAAAAATAGGAAGATATTGTTAAACTCTCATGGATAGAATTTAAACAAACATTTTTAAAATTCTTGTACATACAAAAAAAAAATCAGAAAAGATAGGTAGGTACTACCCACCCCTTCGGCATTAACAAATATATTTTCCTGTTCTTAATTGGGATTAAATGATTACAGATTAAAATAATTTATTTTTATTTTAACTAAGTTTTTTTTATCATTTCATTTATAACTCCTGTGTGGAGTAAATTAGTGTCAAAAAAATAAATAAAACAGTTATCGGCTCAGAAAGCGAACTCGTTGAATTCCAATTCGGGCCAAAGACTAACTAGGCCCGTAAATGGAATTCAACGAGTTCGAATTTACTTTACTTTTTTCACTCTTGAGAAATACAGGAATCATCTCTCTTTCTCTGTAACTATTGGCTGAAGAATCCTGAATTCGGAAGTGAAGACAGTTTTCATTCATAAAGAAAAGAAATAGGGAGCCATGATCGCTTACGTCGTTCTGTTTTGTTTTTTTTTTTTGTTTTTTTTATTTATTTAGCAAAACAAAACAAAAAAGGATTTACGAGGCTGGGACATTCCTCATGCGTATGCGACATCTGGCCAAAAAAAAAAAAAAAAGTTGATTTTCCCAACCAAAACGTTGAGTTAAAAAAGAAAAATATTGAACATATCACTTAACTGGCCTGCACAGTTAGAATAGTTTGGGTGGGGGTTACACTGTCGCACTTAAAAAAAAGTAAAAAAAACTGTTAGTGTAGAACACAACTCATTTTTTTATTTTCAGGAATTATTGCTGTGACACTGTTGAACACTCAAGTGTAGTGTAGTTTGCTCTAGCCGAGCTATCCTAAGTGTGCATGTGATAAAGAATTTAGGTCTGTCTCGAATACTCCACTGCAAGATTTCCAATGCCGATTTTGAAAATAGGTAGGCTTCCGCCTTTCCTACTTAGAAAATTGACGTAACAATATCTTCCTACCATCATAAATTCTTCTCATTACTTCGGCTTACTGCCAGTGAACGTTGTGATAGAGTGAAGAAGGTCTGATGTACGTAATGGATACTGGATAAAAATTAAAATAGCAATTATTTTCCGGTTGAGTATCAGTATGGTTCTCATCCAGTGCCTCTCCCTAGGGCCTAAATAACGCCGTTTAAAGTTTGGATATCCGATAATACATTCAGTTAGTAAAACTAATTTTTCAATAAATCTGTCTAACTAACCACAAATACTTGCTTGTTGCATTGTTTTACAAGAACAAGCTGACTGTTGCTCTGATTTTTAAGAGAAGTTCAAGAAAACTCTAAAAAAAATCCTTTACGTCTCTTTCTTCTATACACATACTTCATTAAATTTTAAGTTTCAAAATGGGATTGGATATTTTTTTTATTATAGAGACTATACTACTTTTACTACCATGATATTGAAAAATGAACATTTTTCGGGGTGTTTTTGTTTTTTTACACTGACTTAAAATAAAATATTTTTATTTTATTTTCAGGAACATCAAAAAAGTAAACAAAGATCAAACAACCTAATAAAAATAAAATCGAGGCAATTTCTAAAGTTTACGTTTCTTTTGGATGGATAAACATTCGAGATCGAAGAACAATAAAAAAAAAATACGACAAAAAAAAAAAAAGCGGGGTGAAGAAAACCGGTAGCCAGTCGTCGAATTCCTTGAACGCACGTTGAATCACGAAATAACACCTGCTTGGTAGAATTCTTTGAATAATTCTCCTACACGCCACCAATAAGAAGTCTTGCGAAAAAGGTTAAAAATAGATTTTCTGATATTTACAATGAAGTTTAAAAGCAACATAAATCAATTAATTAAATTTCTTATCTTCCGTATTCTTATTTTGGTTACGAAACTTCTATTTCCTAAATTTCAATTTTCAACCAATGTCAAAAATTAATTGTTCAATGTATTTTCCGGAAAAAAAAAACAAAAACAAAAAAAACAGTTATTTAATAATTCGGTTTTGTTTTTTTTTTTCATATCTATAGGCATAAAAAAAAAACTGCTTTAACAAAGTTATTAAAAAAGAAAAACCTAAAACATTTTAATTATATGGCGCATACTTTATTTCCCGTTTTCGGTGTTTTTAAAGCAGAAAAAAAAAACAGCGTTACGAAAAGTACATAGGTACCGTAAATCAATAAGTCCTTAACGAAAGAAAAACACTTTTAAACAATTTTTTTTTTAACATAATCTATCGGTGCCCTCCTAAACGAAACCGTAACGTCTCTGGTAAAAAATTCAGCTAATAATTGTGTCGGGCTACAGACTTATTGATTTAGAAAGATTTAAATGAAAAATCAATAAAATAAATGCTTCTTTTTTCCTATATTTTGTCTGCAACAACAACTTTCAATTAGGGGAAGGGATAAAAAGGTGTGTGACAGATCAGGGTCTGGTTAAGAAAGTGGATAGGGAGAAAGAGAAAAGGATCTCAATCGTCAGTGTGACTAAGGGTCCGGGCAAAAAGTGGGGGTGGTAGAATCTCAAAAGATACTTCGCATTCCACAGGATGACAATGGAAAAACGATAGAGGGTGACGCTAAAATTCATCTGATGATTCCAGTAATGCTTTTGGAATGCTGGCTGCAGATCGAGGAATTTTCTGCCAAGTAGAAAGGATGAGGAAGAAGAGAAGCATTGAAAATGGAAAGTCGGTGTGACAGCAAAGTGATTTTTAAACCATATTGGTTTGTGTGTCTGATAAATTGAATAGAAAATCAGACGATTTTTTTTTCATACAAGTATCTTAGATTTATGGTGCAGTTATTAAATCAAAATTTTCATCCATTCAAATTAATGCCATTTGGTGCAGCAGATAATTTTAGATATAAGCAAAATAAATTTTTAAAAAGAGGATGAATTAATGAAGGTTAACAATTAAAATAAACTGATATTTTAAAGACAGACTTTCTCATTTTTTATCATTTCACCTGCCACTGAAACAAAGTGCTACTGGTAGTGAAAGAATGAAAAGACTTTAGAATTATTTTTTTGGTTCCTTCTAAACAGGAAAGAAGGAATAAACCTCTATTCCTGTTCAAAAGACTGGGGAGGAGTGTGAAGCAAACAATAAGAAAAACTACTAATATTAGAGAATAATAAATAAAATTTCAGATATTAGAAATATATACTTGAAGTAAACTTTAGAAGGAACCAGAAACCCAATCCTAAAAGCAAGTGATAAACCTCTACTCCTGTTCAAAAAACCAGAGAGGAGTGTGAAGCAGATGATAAGTAAACATATCTAATCATATTAAGGAAAAATTAATAGTAAATAAATTTTCAGAGTTTAGGCACATATGCTAGAAGTATAGAGTTGAAGTAAACTTTAGAACAAACCAAAAATTCAATCCTAAACAAAAAACAAAGGATAAACCTTTATTCTTATGCAAAAGAGTAGTAGGAACCAGCTGATATGCAAATCTATCTACTCCTATTGAGAGAAAAAAAATTTGACAAAGTTAGCACACAATAACTCAAGATAGAACTATTTAAAGAATATTGTTTGAGTTAAGAGAGAAATAAGGTAGATAAAAATTGATGAAAATAGAACTTACAGTCAGAAATAAATGTTAACCTTTTGTATACCAAGCCCAATCTAAATTTGTGAATATAATTGCATTTATTTACATTTAGATTATTATCCTCATCTGTGCTGGTGTTATCACAACATTTCAGTCATTGTGCTCCTTAGCTTACTTCAGGTGTTTGTTGATCTGAACTTGACCTGTTTTTTAATCTACGGAGATCTCATCCTGCTGCCAATTTTCTACAATAGCCTAGTGATTTAACCAGTTTGTGAATTTGGTAGCATTAACACATCACCCAAGAAGTCCCAGCCCTGACATATAGATGATGCCACTAATAAAAAATCCATATGATTTTTATGAAGTACTAACCTTCAAATGGCATGTGATAAAATTAGGGCCCAATCAGATTATTAGTTTACAAATTAGTTATTTAAGTGAAGGCAAATTTAAAAAAAAATGAATTTCATATGTTGATAAAGCATTGCTTTCTGATGTGAAAAAATACTGTTCAGGCAAAGCAATGACTTGATAAGTGTTATTCAGATTCTGCTCCATCAGAAACAATGGCTAAGAGGTGGTATGCTGACTTTAAATGCAGTCATATGGACACAAATGATGCTGAACACTCAGGTTGCCCAAAATCTGTAATTGTCCTGGAAAACACCATAAAAATCCACAAACATGTTTTGGCTAATTGTAAATTGAAATTGCATGAGACAGCAGAGGAGTTGAACATAACAAAAGAAGGCAGTGTATTCACCATTTTGAATAAACCCTTGTCAATGAGAAAGCTGTGTTCAAAGTGGGTTCCGCATTTGCTCACAGTCAGTTAAAAACGAGTTGACGATTCAGAGCATTGTTTGCAACTGTTTAAATGCAACAAAGAGATTTTGCATAAATATGTAACAATAGATGAAACATGGATCCACCACTTCACTATGAAGTCAAATTGGCAGTCAGCTGAGTGGACAGCAGCAGGTAAATCCATCCAAAGCAACCAAAGACACAAACATCAACAGGCAAGGTTTTGGCCACTGTTTTGGGATATGCAAGGTATTTTGTTCATTGATTACCTTGAGAAAGGAAGAATCATCAATAGCGAATACTATATAGCATTATTGGTGCGTCTGAAGAGAGAAATAACCAAAAAACAGCCACAAATGAAAAAAGAAAAAAGTGATCTTTTGCCAAGACAATGCACTGTGTCACAAGTCGATCACAGCGATTTCAAATCTACATGAATTGCACTTCGAATTACTTCTGCATCCATCCTATTCTCCAGATCTGGCCCCCAGTGACTATTGACTGTTTGCAGACCTCAAAAGAATGCTCCAGGGAAAGATTTGGCTCCAATGAAGAAGTGATATCAAAAACTGACAAGACCAATTATAAAAAAGACAAATTGTTAAGCATCGAATTGTGAGAGAAATGTTGGAATCAGTGTCCGACCTTAGAAGGAGACCATGTTGATGAATAAAGTTGAATTTTGCTTAAAAGTAGTTGTTTTATTAGTTAGGTAGTACAGACTCAGATTCAGTGGAAACTGGGTGAGCAATAACTGAGCAGTACTAAACAAAAACAAAACAAGATATCCCTAAACATGCACTGTGGAACAAGAACAATCTACCTCTATAGATTAAACAAAGAGTTCATTTTGAAATTCCCTGAAAATGACTTGGATCAATAAACAACAGAAATCTGGTGGATAAAAGTGTCCTCATTATTTCCATTTTCTTTAAAACTTCCTTTTTATTCACATATTCCATCCATGGTATTTTTAGCATCCTTCTGTCAAACTACATCTTTTGCCTGAGTAAAAACTGTCCAGCTTTCACTGCCATATAGGAGGGTTAATATTACATAGCAGTTCAGCAGTCTTTTTTTATTTATTTATTTATTTTTAATGAATTTTCCCTGTTTCTTAGTACTTGGCTTAACTTTTAAAAGGCATTTCCAGGGTATCTTCAAATTTCTGTCACATTTTGTTTCCTTTTAAAACACTTCTCAGATAGCGAAGTTTCTGTCAGTCAGTTAAATGCCATACGCTTTGAGCGATCATGTCTCGAAAGAGATATGACTGACTGGGCAGAAGATTAGAGTAGGTTGCCATTACTTTCTGCGGTAGACTGGTTGCCAGCCAAGGCTATAGAACCCAATCTGTCCTATTATTTAACCCATAACTGGAGGGAAGAGCCAGATTAATACTTTTCCCAAGGGTGTTTGTGCATAAGTGAATGCAAGAAATTCAACTGGAATTCAAACTTGGCATCCCGATTTGTTGTTCCAAGTTGATATCCACTGCACAACATACATCGATCCAAATTTCTGCACTTGCCTGATTTTGACATCTACAGTTTATAGCTTGTTTTTTGGACTGTCCTTCTTGCTGATGACCATGCATTGTAAACAGCTTATTTGTAAAATGTAGTGTTAAAGCCATATTGTGACATAACTTCTTTTTTTTATCTAATCTCATATTTGGTATGAATAGATTTTAAACAAACACTTACAGAAATAAAACTTTCAAATAGAAAAATATCTTTGAAAAAATTGATCTTGTATCCAGATATGCATCAATAATCTGTAAAACTATTTTAACAAAGAAACATTTTAAAATCTGATGTCATACTGTAAATATGCATTTTTTTTAGTTATGAATAAAACTGATTTTAATCATAAGTTATTTTTTTTAATTTCATAGTTCATATTAATTTTCAAAAATGGTAAGCATCTTTTTGAGGCCAGAGAAAACAAAATATTACTCTCATGCTTTCCCTCGCCCAGAAGACAAAATGACATCTATTTAAAAAAAAAAGGATTCAAGGAAGTATGAATAAAGTAGAAAAATGAAAAGAAGCAATTTTAAGTCAGCAACAAATGAAAATTATTTCCCTACCCCTGAACTTGTATTTTGAATGCACAGTGAAAGCACCTTTCAAAAGTATTAAAAAGATTTTTGAAGGTTGGGGGGGGGGGGGGAATGAATTTTCTCTATTAGTGAAATAAAGTGAAAAAATAAATTCAAATGTGCACTGAAAAAATAATCTTAGAGAAAAAATATTTTTCATCAGAGAAATTTAATTTCTGTCTGAAATTCTAACATAGGGAATTATCCTTTGATATCAAATATAACTGGATTTGACTTGAAATTCTCAGTTTAACAAATACAACAGGCACCAAAAGACCAACAAGTTCAATGACCAAAACATAATTATAACAATTAGGATGAAGACACCAATTTAAATAAATCTGTGTATAATGCATATATAACATCATAAATTGTTTTGTAAACAAAATAACAAATTGATTATTTTCAATTTTTCAAGTTGTTTTAAGGAGTAAAAAAAACTTTTGAAAAAAAAGATAAAAACTTAATATAAAGCTTTTAAGTGTTGAGTTAAAATGAAATATTGTTTCCATAATGGAATATAATCCAAACAATAAGAATCATGTAGGGAGGTTACTGCATCAGAAATTGTTTATGAGATTCAAAAGAAAAACTCAAAAGTAAGACCTTAAAGTTTTTGCAAATCAATTAGCAAGCTGGTCAGTGTGCCATTTTTATTGCAGTTTCATATCAGATAACCAAAATATTGTTTTTAAAGACACAAAGAATAGCAAAACATTGACAGAAATGGTAAAACAAAAGAAAATGAAAAATTGAGTTAAAATAAGATTCATTAAAAATATAAAAACAAAACCAAATAAAATAGTCTTGATAATTTTAAGTAGAAAACATGTTTCTTTTAAAATTAAAGAGAGTTATCTTTTAATTTCAACAGAAAAACTGTGTTTAATTGAAAAAGATCGATTGAGTGATCTGTTTAACAGAATATCAACCATTGTAGGTCATTTAATTCAGAAACTTAAGAATATTGGTGCACTGAATTTGTAGGAAGAGTTTTTTTAGGGTTTCAAGTGTACATTGAACAATAGTGAGGTTTAAAAAGTTAGTTTTTATTTTAAATAAGGTAGAGATTTAGATTTTTGCATATAGTTTGATTTCTTTCAGGAATTGTAATATTTTGTTTGGGTTGGTTATTGTTGAACAAATCTTTTAGGTTGCTTGATCAGTAATATTTTGACCAGATTGGTTCAAAGTCACTGTAGTTGATTAGTATGTGTTTCACTGAAAAAGGTTCCTGACATGCTATGCATATCAAAGGTTCTTAATTTTTTAGAAGGTATGAGTGAGTGATTCGGGCATGTCATATATTGAGTCTGGCCAACACCACTTCCTCTTTTCTGATTGGGGTTTGTGGTATTTTGTTATTTATGATTATGGATGTGCCTCCTGAGGCTCTGTTGGGATTTTTGTTTATATGAAGTATGGTGTTTTATATTTAGTTTATTGTTTTCTTTGAGAAGTGTTTCTTGTAGACAAATAATTCCAGAACAAAAGTTTTTAACTAATATGAGTTCAATGTAGTTAGTGTTTGCACCTCGGATGTTCCATTGTATGATTTTATTAGACATATTTTAGTATCAGTTTTGGAAAGGTTTTTGTTTGAGGTTTTCGGATGTTCGAGATTTTTGTTCCTCAATATCCATTACCTCAAGGTTTTCAAATCTGTTTCATTTTGAACTCGAATTAGCTTGTGTTCTTCTTCTTGGTGTTAAGTGATGCCTTGTTTGTTGGTTCTTTTATCCAGGAAATGTTTTTTTTGTTTGTCTATATGAGATGAGGTTAGTTTTGGATGAGTTTTTTTTTTTTTTTTTTTTGAGATCCTGCGTTAGAATTAGTTTCTGTTTTTTTATTTGTTAAGGAAAGTTTTTCATTGTTTGATTTATTTGATTTGATCAATATATTTTTGTCTTTGTGGAGTATGGCTTTTGAGTTTTTATCAGTGGAAGTAATTTCTGATTTTTCGAAGGTGGATTTTAATTCATTTATGAATTTTGGCCAGTCATTGGGTTCTAATTGAAGAAGTTTTTCAAGTAGTTCTTTGTACTTTGTATCAGTAGTTGGTGGGGTTCTTTGGTCTATGTTTGAGTATGGTATCTTGTTTATATACATTTTAACAATCTTTCTTGCTTCCCAAAAGGATATATTTCTATTATATTTTACTTCTAATACTTCTTTTTCTCTTTTCCATGTAATGCAGGTTCTCGTGTATGCTGGGTGATCACCTCTGCAATTTGTGCATTTTGCTGTCTGATTGCAGTAGTTTTTGTGGTGGTCAAAGTCCTTCAATCCACAATTCTTGCATACTGGTTTTCCAGTACATTGTTCTTTATGATGTCCAAATTTCTGACATTTGTAACACCTAAGTGGGTTTGAAATATAAGGTTCTACTTTTATCATATTGTAGCCAACCCTTATCTCTTTTAGAATCTTATGTGAATTAAAGGTTAAAATGTATGTGTTAGTGTTTATGAAGTTACCTTTTTTTCTGATGCTGATTCTTTTGTAGTCTGCGACTCCTTGGTTCTTTAGCCCAGTCTTGATTTCATCTGGGGCGCAGAGGGATAATTCACAACTCTTGACTACTCCTTTGGATGAGTTTAGTGTTTGGTGGGGATATGCCTTTACTTTTTGGTTGTGGAAAACTGACATTTTAAGTAAAGGTTCAGCATGCTTTCTTTGATCAACTTTCACAAGTAGGGTTCCATTTTAATTTTTTTTAACCTGGGAGTTATCCTGGAGGATATAACCTTTTCGATTACGAAGGGAGACATCTTTGATTAGGGGGTATTTTTCATAGATTCTAGAAGTATAAATTTTATAAATCCTGGTTGGTATAGATTGGAATCACTATCAGATTTAATATGAGGTCTCTTGGGAGGATTGAAGTAAGCCATGTTATTTGATTTTGTAAACTTCACTGTTCGTGTTCCACATACACCTCAGAGTCCTATATTGGGGCACTTCAAGGAGGAAACCCAATCACCTTGCCGTGTTAGGGATACATGAACAGTATACTCATATTTGTAGGAAGCTACAAGCATCTGCAAAACCATTGTTTTCTTTAACCAAGTTTTAGGAAAACATCTGGTGACTTACAGTTGTTACAGCTTTAATCCAAAAAACCGATTGACCCTCAGCCACCGTCTTCTAACTCATATTGGGGAAGGTTTGAGTGTGGATCACTGATTATAATTGGCACTATATCAAATGATGGAGTATTTCTGTGCCATTAAGTGTAATGAGGATATATATAAGTTAGAGCTTGATGTGACCAGACAATTGATCAGATCGGGTCTCTCGGAAGTGGTGTGTTGCAGGAGCATGACCTTTTTGCTCCCGGGTCATGACCTGCTCAACCAACAGGATCTCATCCCCAGACATCACAGGTCACCACCCATGGCCAACAGGTGGCTCCATTGAGGGACTGCAGAGGTGCAGTGGACATATTCTGAAGCCCTGCCAACAGAGCTAAATTGAAAAAGAATTAATTAAAGCTTCATCTGAGAATGAGATATGGAAAAAAAGAAACAAAATCTGGTATTTTTATTTTTGCACTGTTTGATTTTCATTGGTTAATCAGGTTTCACATATATTTGATTTGTTAAACAAGGTTAGTATAATTTATGGAATGCCAAATTCAAGTATAAATGATGGGTCCCAAAAGCATAAGTGTATCACAATTGTATTTTGTCTATGTGGGATTCAGAAGATAATGTATATTCATAAGTGTGTATAGACATTTTTTATATTTGGTGGTTTTCCGCATGTTGACTTGGATTGTATGAATAATTGTTGTTTTGCATGTGAATATTGCATTAACAATATTTTTAAAATAACAATGATTTTTTTCAGATACAAGTCTTACTATTTAGCCCATAGTCAGGGGTATATCCATACCTTTCCAAAATAAAAATAATGAACCTGGCTGGAATTCAAACTCGGCTCCCTGATTTCTCATTCCAAGCCACCACCTGGATATCATCTTATTTCTAAAAGTATTAACATAGTACCTATTTATTCATTTATATATGTATTTTTCTTTTATTCAACATAATCTCCCCCTACTACAAAAGTAATGGTTAAGGCAAAGAACAAGGGTACATATTTTTGTTCTTTGATCTGTCTTCACAAATACAATGAATTACATTTTTTCTACCCAGACAGACAGAAAATTTGGTATTTGGTATTTAGCAGTCAATAAGTTTGTAAAAATGCTAAATTACCCAAACAGCATTTTGCAAACACTTAGATTCTTAAAATGTTGAACATACGGTGTGTCCTTTAACTGAATTGATTTGCTATTCTTTTTGTATAAATGTTTTTCCAGAATTTTGTCAAAATGCCAAAATTTCAAGTCTCAACAGAAAAATCTTTACAATATTGACAATAGCTATTCATAAAATGCCATATGGTTGTGAATGACTTATCTACAAAATAAGCTAAAAAATTACAATTAAAATTTTAATAAAAACAAACTATAGTGGATGATATGTATTCATATCATATCATACTGGTACCCTTGGATAAGGTTCATAAAATATTTTAAAATAGAAGAGCGTACCTTTCTGACAAGCCCAAAGAATTAAAATAAATTATTTTATCCACCAACTCTATTAAAATTAAAAAGAATTTAAGTTTAAGATAAAATTTGTCACAACTGTGTCTAAAATGATAAAAGACTTAATATAAAACAAAATAATAAGCTAAAACTTGAAGGAGCAATTTACTATCACCTGTAATGATTGCCACAAGGAATACATTGAAGAAACTGTAGCATCCCTGTGGATTTTCTATAAATATTTTCATGGCAATTGTTCTGATGAACTTTCCTCTTTGGTACCTCTTTTATTTTTGTCTCCACTTTCTTTAGTTTAATTATTCCTCCGCTCTCCATTTAGGCAACCAGAAATTTCAGTTCTCCAGTGAATGCAGGATGCTTTTATCTTTTTGAGTGTGCTTTTCATATTTATTGTGTTTGAGTGAGTGTTTATTTCAGTGAGTGCCTAGTCAAAAAACTGTTTGAATTATTTCAGTCCAGCATTAATTTTGTCTAGTTAATTTATGTTTCTGCCACAATTAAAGATTGTGGGGAGTTTTATTACTAACACTTTAGTTTCTTGTAAATAAATTGTAATCATTGTAAATATTCATTAGGGTATCATTTTTGAATATTATTTTTATCCCCTGCCACAGAAAAATTGTACATATAAGAACTAGTTAGAACTTCATAGGTATTCTTAAGGTATTATGGTGGCTGTAGTAAGAATGGTAAGAATATGTTTTTTTGTGGTAAGGAATACTGTGTCATGTTTGGGTCAGTAACTGTGGTTAGCTAAGCTTAAGATGACTGATTGAAGATCAACCTTCCCCTACTCCCACCTTTTGGTCTTGCGCCACATTTTTGTATTATCAAAATAAATATTACTTTTCTCTTTGCTACTTCGACTTCACTAATTTAAGTGTAATAATTCCATAAGACTAGGTGGATTAGATCCCAGAAATCTCATCTGTTTGCATTTACCATGGGCAAGATGAGTGCAAGATTTGCTGAGTAAATTTCAGTTGGTAAAAAAAGTATACTTCCTTGATATATTTTCCCACCTATCCGCATCTTGCTTTTGGTACTCTATGTTAAGACCGATCTGGAAGGGTGGTCTGCCTACCCATCAGGTTAGTCCTGTAATTTATGAATTCAGATGTCCATACAGTGCTGACTCTGTAGGCAGAACAGATCAAAGGGTGGAGGCATGGATTAACCAAGATATACCAAGCCAATATTTGTGAGAGAAAGGTGGACAATTTACATAGGTGTGTTAATGTAGCAAGTTCAGTAATAGCTGAACATTTGATTAAAAACCAACAGTGTTCTCAATTTTATAGCTCGGACATGTTTTCAGTGCTGAGTAACACTAATACTAATTTTCACTTGGAGATTTTGAAGCTAGTATACATTACCATCTCTTAGATAGTATGATTGATTGGTGGGCTTAAAGGTAATGAACTTGTTATATTTTTTGTATGCATATAACATTAGCTATTTTTTTGTTCTCGATTTTTGCTCTGATGATAGAGTTTCAGTAAACTGGTTTTAGTGTTTTTAATTGTTATATTTCAATATTACCAATTTACAGTGATATATATTTTTTGTTACCCCTCTTCTTTTTTTGTTATGAATTGTCTCTTTTTTTGTTGTGATTGGTCTGCTATTATTGCTTTAATATTCTACTATTGTTAAAAATTTAACTTTATATCTAAATTATTAGCCACATGTCAAAAAACAGTCAATTGACTATTAAAATTGTATTATCTCTATCAGATATCATTATTATTAATCAGAGAAAAATTTTAAATGAAATAATAATGCTTAAATTTTATTTGCAATTTTTGTATATTGGTTATCACTTGGGACCAAGATATTTTCAGCTGATATCATCTTGGTGAAATATCTCATTAGTTGCTGTCTTATTAATATCTAAGAATAATCTTGAATTATTCTTTAATTAATTGCTAGAGTAAGAAGGCACAAGACAAATTTCTAATGAGATATTTTGTCAGCTGCTCCAAGTAATTAAAATGAACATTTTGTAAAGTTAAGTATGTTTGAACTATTTGTTTTCTTACACACCTTTAGTTTCAAATTTATTTCATCTATATATCTAAAAACTATGACTAGATTAACATTATTATTATCACCCAGTTCATACTCCACCCTCATCTATTAATAGATGAAGGGGCTCATCCCTTGTTCCCTGTTTAGGATATGGTTTCCAGCTTTCTCTTTTCCAATCTTTTCACTCTTACATAGCTCCCTGCACATCAGTGGCGTTATCGCCTTGCTTGGGGTGATATGATTTTAAAAAAAAAGAGGTTTAAAAAAGGAAAATACTTCTGATATACTCTAATGCCATTAAAAATAATCATTTATTCAAAATTATGTCAGATTATAATCAAAAGTTATCTTTATTTCAGAATCATGTTTTCATTCTAGACTATTTGTTTTTTAAAATAATTTTCCCTTCATTGGATAATTCTCCAAACTATATTCCACAAACATGTATACACATTTTTGTTCTCTTCATTCTGAAGACTTCCTTAAGAAAAAAGAAAATGATGAAAAAGAAAACTAATGCCCACCCACACCCTCCATGTTGACGACTCCTCAAATAAACATGCCAGTCCTACTCATTGGTTCACTACCCCAAACCATTCTAAGCCTCACAAAAAAAAAAAAAATAGTACCTGGTTCATTCAACATACAGTCAGCAGAGCAAACAATGAAGGAATTAACTGGGTTTCAGACTCTCACTCAGGGAAAAGTGGCAAGGGTTGTGTTAGGTGAAGGTTCACAGGTGACTGTAGCTATAACAATTGCCATAATGGTAACCGGAATTTCTTTTGTGAATCACTTGAAATACTTGGTTGATTCCCAGACTGCACTCATTTAAGGTCAACTTCTTCATTTTCTTATTTATCTTATCACTTATCTGCTCATTTACAGATATTTACAAAGTTTAATTTAGACTGAAACAGTCACATGTCAATTGTGAAGTAGAGGTGGGACTATTTTGCATTAAGGTTCCATGCTGGTTAGAGCTTGGTTGACTTACTAATATTTTCAACTTTATTTTTCTGTTAATTTAGTCACTGTCCACCTATAACACCTTCTCCATGTCTTTCTATTGCAGTCTCTTCAACCCCTGTCTCATATTCATATTTCCAAACACACACAGTGAATATGATAACCAACCAGATATTAAAAATTAAAATTTTTGGTTCCAATTTATGTATACAAATATTTCTATTTCTTGTGTGCATAATAGAGTGCACAAATACTACACTGATCCTAGGCAAAAAAGTTTGGACTAGCATTTTTATCAAAGGTAAAACACTCAGATATTACATTGATCTGAAGCAAAGAACTCAGATGCTTCATCAATCTGAGGCAGAGCACCTGGATGCTACATCAATCTGAGGCAGAGCACTCAAATGCTATACTGATTCAAGGTAAAACACTTAGATGCTACATTCATCCAAGACAAAGTGCTAATCTGCATGTAATCTCTACATTTTTGGAGGTACTATGCTGTTATAGTGCAAAGTTGTGTCCATTATACAAATGAATTAAATAAACATTGTGGTCATGTACTAAATATGCCAATTTAATTAGGATTTTTTAATATCTCATTGTATCTGCATTCATTAATCCTAAATTAATTTTACCACAAAAGTATAATATCTAATCCCAGAATATCCATTCTCCAAACTGTACTTTTCCAATTCACTAAACAGGGTATGTTAGAGCTATTCCCCAATTCTTATAGTATGCCAAAAGGAAGATCAATGAAACTAAACTATCTTTTTTAGACATGAGATTTCCACTTTAAAATTGGTTATGTGTCACATTCTGTCTACATGGAAAAGTGTATAAACCTACTTTTTATGATAATAACTTAATATCATTCAATCAGAGGTATAATGCTTTTTTCTAAAGTTTGTAAAAATTATTGAAAGAAAAAAAAAAGTACCTTTAATAAATTCTATTAATTATGATAATTATCTTTTATAAACCATTCACCAACAAAGTGAATTTGTTACTTGTGGAGTGGCCTCACTATTGATTAGTTAATAGCTACGCTAAAAGAGAAAGAAAAAAAGTCTTATTTTTCTTTAATTCAGTCTTAAAGGAAATTTCATCTCAACTATAAAAGATAATTTAACAATACTAGAATCATACCATATTGATGTAATAGCAAAAATACAACTTACATTTTTATTTTTTTTAACAATATCATCATTAAACTCATAACAGTGTTCTGATTTTGTTGTGTTAATAAATAAGAATATCTACCAATAGCGTTGGAATCATCATAATGAAGATCAAATAACTAAAAATTTAATAGAAAAATAATTTTTAAAAGCCAAAAGTAAAATTAACATAAAAACAAATAGAGTTTCTTTAAATTTTAGAATCACATTATTTTATAATAAATTTATGGTTTGGCAGTTTGAAATAACAATTGTTAGAAACAAAATTTAAAATAACAGAATATCTAGGTCTCCTGTTTTTAACCCAAACATTGTAAGGATTTCAAATTATTTTCTTGAACATAGAACAGATACTATACTTCACTCACAGCTTAAATGTCAAGTATTGAAGTTTCCAACAATGCATCTTAATTTCTTTTTAAACAAAAGTACTTTATTTCTGGGAATGTGTATTATGGTGCAGTGGATATTGGCTCAGAACGAGAAATCAGAGAGCCAAGTTTGAATTTGCTGCATTCACTTATGCACAAATACCCTTGAGAAAGGTATTAATCCACTACTTCTCTCTCCGGCTATGGATTAAATAGCAGGACAGATTAGGTTCTAAAGTCTTGGTTAGCAAATAGTCTACTGCAGAAAGTAATAGCAAACTACTGTGGGAAAATCTTCTGCCCAGTCAGTTATGTCTCTTTTGAGACATGATCACCCAAGTGTGTATCACATATGGCACTGAACTGACTGACTTTCTTATTCCTTTCTTATCTCTCAGTGAGCAATGTCTTGTCGACAGATTAAGCAGTAAGTATTTCTCTAGTAAGTACCCAATAGTTAAATAGACCTGGGTATTAACTATTTAGATTATTTACATTATTTACATGCAGACTATTGTCCTCATCTTTGTTGCTGTTATCACAAAGTTTCAACTGTTGTGCCTTCCAGTCTTCATCAGTGTATCTCAATCCAGGTAACCCCCAAAGAATTCACTAGTGAATAAAAGGATTGGTTTGTGAATTTAGTGACATAATAATTATGAGATCAATTCCTGAGTCATGTAGTGTGTACTTTGATTCAGTGGAAACAAAACGAACAATAACTGTGCAGTACTAAAAATAAGAACAAAATGAGATATCCTTAGATATGGGCAGTGAAACAAGAACAGTCTACCCCCATAGATTAAATAAAAACTTTAGTTTGGAATTCCTCATAGGTTATCAAAATTGATAAACACCTGATAAAGGCCAGAGGGCACAACAGCTGAAACATTATGATAGCAATAACAAAGATGGGGACAATAGTCTGCATGTAAATAATAATAACCTCGCATCCCCAAAATTCAGACAGTAACTATTTAGATGTTGAATTAAGTTGTTGCAATTAAGAAAAAGACTGAATGAAAATGAAGTTACTATACAGATTCTACCCCAATTCAATCAATAAAACTGTAGTCTTATAATGGAAATAAGGCTGACCCTTTATAACATAGAACATAATTTATAACAATACATCAGAAACTAGTAATAGTAAAAGTTGTTTATATTTGATCTGTATATTTTGACAGCAGTTTTTCATTGAAATATTTTTTCTATTTAGAGACAACAGACAATGTTTGTTTAATGATGTTTTTCTTGTCTATCAGGTAATGGATGTTTGGTTTCTATGCATCTAAAAATTGTCATATTTTGTTCTTGAAAGAGACCAAAAAA
Source organism: Ascarosepion bandense (assembly GCA_037127315.1). Taxonomy (NCBI): domain Eukaryota; kingdom Metazoa; phylum Mollusca; class Cephalopoda; order Sepiida; family Sepiidae; genus Ascarosepion; species Ascarosepion bandense. The sequence continues at coordinate 2,301,550 of JBBBDQ010000768.1, read as the reverse complement.
AAAGTTAAATAAATAAAACTATCTAAACAAAACTTGTTGATGGTTATATATATATATGAATGTGCATAACATATGAAACTTTTAGTAGTGTCTGGTCATATGAGCATCTTGTTATAAAAATAATATCTAAGCTTTGCCATTCAAGCTATTGTGTGTGTGTGCCATTTAAACACTCTTTTAGTCTGTGTTTTGTTGTATAAGCACACATGTGTTAGTGTATATATATATGAGAGAGAGACACAGTCAATTTTCTAAGTGCCACTTAGATGTGGCACAAGGCCAAAAGTATGGGGTACCCAGTGAGGATCAAACTAACTAGTTATAACAGGTTCTAGCAAGACAAGCTTGCTAACCATTACACCACGTCAAAGTACCCAAGAGAGAGACAGATAGTTACAACAAGTAAGGCTCTATTTTACCTTTTTTAAGGAAAGCATATCCTCTTCACTCAGATTATTTTCTTGAAAGTTTCAATTTCTTATCCGAAACATAAACAAATTTCTAAAGAATTAATATGAAATTTATTCACTTGAAATTATATTTTAATTCATCTACTTCTAAATAAAGAAAATAGCAAATTCTATCTGTCTGTCTTCTAATTCTGGCCATACTTGCTTTATATAGAATTAGGATGATCCAAAGATTGAAAATCCGTCCTTCATCTGGTGCATGAACATTTAGCATTAGGATTTGTGTCCAGATGAGGAGGGAACTGTTAAAAATTCAAAATTTTAAAATAACTGAAAATTTAATGATTTTAAAAGTTTTTTTTTATTTATATTGAGTTTAAAGTAACACAATAAAAAATGTTTTAAATTCAGTTTAAAATATCTTCAAAACTTTGTGAATTTAGGAAATTACTTTTATTTCTTTAAAATGCCAAGGAATCAGAGTTGAAGTAAGTGGTTTCATGATATGAAGTAATGAAGTTTCACAGAGGTTGTAATTTGAACTCAATTTTCAGCCGGATTTGGAAGTTGGGCTCAAATCAGAGTTTCAATCTAAAAAAGAATTTTGGCTGAAATTGGACTTTCAGCCAAAATCAATCTTTTGACTCAAATTGGACTTGTAGCCTGAATTAGAGTGAGATTTTGAAGTTTCATAGAGTGAATTAAGGAATTCAAAGTTATTTCTTCAAAATTATCATTTCCGTTTTCTAAGTTGAACCAAAGGTTCCTTTAGTTTATGCTGGAGCTCCAAGTCACATTTCACAGGAGCTAGCTTAAAATCCACATGGAGTGTGTCTTTTAAATTAGTTTAAAGTAAAATGTTTGAACCTGATTGATTTTTATAACAATAGTGTTTGATAACATTATCCTTAATTATAATAAAAGACTGTGTTTATAAATGCCTGAATTTAAACAAAATATCTGAATTTTCTCTTACCTATATTTGTGTGTGTGGATAAACAATCAACTGTTATTATAGTAACCTTCAAATCCAAAAAGAAATCTTATCAAATTCAATTTTATAACATTGCACAATATATATTTTTAATAAACAATTAATGGAAATCAAATCAGCAAGTTATTAGCAACATTTTAATTTGTACAAATAATTTTTAACTTTATAGAATTAGTCATTAAATAAAAAAATGCCTTGATGTCTGTAGTTCTCTTTTCAAAATCCCTTTATCTACTGTATAAATATGTATAAATTTTTGTAGATAATGTTAATAAAAATGTGTATAAAACTTATTGGCTTAATATGTTATTGAGAAAGCAAAATTATCTTGAAATATTGTTACAGAATATTAGGCAAGACAAGAATGGCAAAATTTGACCATACTGGTCAGAAATTTGACAATCCAAAATGAGTGGGGTGGTTTGAAAATAGTGGACAGTGATGGATTGCTTATGTGTAAATTTTAATACAAGACCAAAATAAATGTGAAAATTAACAGTATGGTTATAGCAGTAGAAAAGTTAAGAGCTTTAATGCTCATTCAAGCTTTTTTTTATCCCAGATTCTTTTGTATACCTATTGTATTAGCAAATAGACATGCCACACATACAGAGAGGAGAGATAGCTGGCTGATTTGGTGACATTCATTCTCTCCACTGGCTCCCCCTTCTTCCAAGAAACGATGCCTATGTCCTACACAAAGTGCATCAGATACAGTACAATACCTGGATCCATGACATAGCTAACAGGACCCAGGAGGGTTGGCAACATGTGATATGGAATGGTTCCAGTTGTTTTGGGCTGATGGTAGAGTTTGGTTGTGGCACAGATCTAACAAAGCCATGGACAGCATTTGTTAGCAAGACACTGTGCAGGCTAGTGGTGGTTCCATAATAATGTAAGGTGGGTTCACATGGGACTGTTTGAAAAAGTGACTGATACATTATTGGTTATTCCAGCAGAATAATGCACCTTGACATAAAGTTCAAATCTCCCAAAATATTTTGAGGAGTGTTTATTAGACATGGTGGGGAGGTTACCCAATCACTTGGAATGAAATCAATGTTACGTTGAGTTGCTGCACTGAATCAAGTTAACACATCACTCAATAAGTCCCGGCCTGACATATAGATGGTGCCACTAATAAAAAATCCACATGATTTTTACGAAGTAATAACCTTCAAATGGCATGTGACAAAATTTGGGCACAATCAGATTATTAGTTTACAAATTACATTTATTTAAATGAAGCTACTGTTGTAAATTTTCAAAACAATGGAAAAATCTTAATTTTGTGTGTTGATAAAACATTCTTTCTGATGGGAAAAAATACTGTCCAAGCAAAGTAATGGTTTGATAAGTGTTATTCAAACCCTGCTCCATCAGAAACAATGGTTAACAGGTGGTATGCTGACTTTAGACGCAATCGTACAGACACAAATGATGCTGAATGCTCAGGTCACCCAAAATCAGCAGTTGTCCTGGAAAACAAAAAAAAAAATCCACAAACTTCTTTTGGTCAATCATAAATTGAAGTTGCATGAGACAGCAGAGGAGATGAACATATCAAAAGGCAGTGTATTCACCATTCTGCATGACCATTTGTCATTGAGAAAGCTGTGTTCAAACTGTTTGCTCATGGTCGATCAAAAACAACAACAACACGTCGATAATTCAGAGTGTTGTTTGCAACTGTTTCAATGCAACAAAGTGTTTTTGTGTAAATATGTGACAATGGATGAAACATGGATCCACCACTTCACTCCAGAGTCAAATAGGCAGTCAGCTGAGTTGACAGCAGCAGGTGAAAACTGTCCAAAGCGATCAAATACACAAACATCAGCAGGCAAGGTTTTGGCCCCTTTTTTTTGGGATGCACAAGGTATTTTGTTCATTGATTATCTTGAGAAAGGAAGAACCATCAATAGCAAATATTATATAGCATTATTGGTGCATTTGAAAGAAGAAATTGCAAAAAAACAGCCACAAATGAAGACGAAAAAGGTGATCTTTCACCAAGACAATGCACCGTGTCACAAGTCGATCACAACGATGGCAAAACTACAGGAATTGCACATCAAACTGCTTCTGCATCCATCCTATTCTCCAGATCTGGCCCCCAGCACAGGCATATTTTGAGGCCAAAGACAAATTGTTCTACAAAAAGGGCATTGAATTGTTAGAAAAGTGTTGGAATCAGTGTATAACACCAGAAGAAGACTGTTGATGAATAAAGTCAAATTTTGCTTAAAAATTGTTGTTTTATTAGACAGGCCAGGAATTTTTTGAGTGATGTTTATCATGATATTCAGCATTTGATACATGAATGTTTGCATATTATATATAAAGTGGATTTCAGCAGCAAGAATTCTCTCAAATATTTTTTGTTAAATAATATGGACAAGTTCTGTCTATCAATTTTTTTTATTAAATCTTTAAAATTTCCAAATAAGCTGTTTTGTTTTATTGGTAAATTTGCCCAAATTCATATTAATTTTTATTTCATATTACCTTTTTTTATTCCCAAATACTTTCAAATGATACTCAATTCATTTTCAAGGATTGTTCTGTGTGTAGTTACTCAACTGGTTTTGAGGGGAAAAAAATGATATAAAATAAAAGTCAATATGAATTTTGGCAAATTATAACTTATTTAGAAATTTGAAAGATTTAATTAAAAAAATTGATAAATAGACGTTGTCCATTTTGCAGATACCCCCGGAGGAGTGGACAGTAATCCCTGTAGAGTCCATCTACAAAGTTCTGGAGTCGGGATGCTGATGGTAAAATCAATATGCTAAGTTACAAATATATATATATATATATATATATATATAAATTACTTATATATTGTTTATATTTCAGATATGAGAATGAGCAGGAAAATAATCTGAGTGCAGGAGTTGTGCTTCCTTAAGTAGAGTACAAAAGAGCCCTGCTTACTTCAAAGTTCTTTATGGCCAAGTAGGGAAAAAAGTTAGTGTTAATCAAATGACAGTTCCCCACTACAAAAGAAGAACACAGGTTTGATCCCTGCTGGATTTTATTTACTTAGATTTTTCAAAAGTGCAGGCTAGGCAGATAGACCCATTGTTTAATAAATAAAAATGAAGCATCTATTTCAAATAAAAAATTGTCCACAATAATGTTTGAAGTAGTATATATATATTGAATGGATGAAAAAACAAAGATGAAAATGCTTTCTCTTGTATGATTGTTACTGACCACTGGTCAGGAAGCTTAAGTTGCATCCTTTGAGTCACTTTTGGACAAGGAGGATATCATATCTAATTATTGTTAAATCTATTGTATCCAGTGGATATTCATGACTCCACTTCAAAATGACCTTTTTCACTTAAGTAAATAAGTATTTTTCTAAAGTAATATTTCCTTAAGATGTGAAGAACTTTCTGACATCTAAAAGAAAAGGACTTTATATAGTGGTTGCACACCAGGTTCATTTAAGTATAATATTTTCTTTATTTATTTAGGTAACACAAAACTTGTGCGCGTGTGTGTGTGTGTGTGTGTGTGTGTGTGTGTATATATATATATATATATATATATATATATATATATGGTAACTATTATTACTATAATATTATTCAATTCTATTCAGTCTCGATTTTACAGCATAATTCATCTTTCAATAATAAAGCATATAGTAATTTTAAAAAAATTTTTTTTTAATCATCTCACCCCAAACAAGGCATTCCACTGCCACTATTGCGCATGGGGCTACATAGGGGAAGGTAAAGAGAAGGAGTGGTTAGACGTAGGGAATGTCAGGAGGAAGGTGACAGATGAGTAAGGATAGCGAGGATGAGGGTTAGGCAGATGGGAAGAGTGCTTGATAGAATGGGAGCAGGTTAGTGTGTTAGGAGGTGTCTATTGACCTTACATTTAAACTCCTGGAGATTGTAGCCGTCGGGGAAGCAATCGTTTGGAAGAGAATTCCACAGTCGGGAAGTGCGAGGAAAGAAACCGTTGGAGTAGAAGTTACGGCTGCATTTTATCGGTTTCACTGTAAAAGGGTGGGATCTAGTTGCTAATCTAGTATCTCGTGCAAATTCGTATTTAGGGGGCACCAGTGATCTAAGTTCATCAGAGCAGAAGCCGTGAAAGTATTTATAGAAGAGACACAGGGAAGCCACGTCGTGCCCGTGGGAGAGAGACTGCAGGCGGTCTGCCAAGTCGGTATCTATCACATTACAGACCCTCCTCTGAACCTTATCGAGAAGCCCGAGGAGAACAGCAGGGGCACCCGACCAGATATGGCAGCAGTATTCAATGCACAGGTGGATGGTAGATTTGTAAATGTGCAGGATAGATTCAGACGGAAAAAACTTCCGGGCCCTACACAGAGAACCGACTTTCATAGCAGCGGATTTAGCAATGGATTCGATATAGTCATTCCATTTGAGGTCTGCTGAAAGTGTGAGACCAAGGAGGCATAGTGTTTTACTCTCTGGGAGGCAAGCCTGGTCCATGCTAATGGGAGGTAGGTGAGATTGTCGATGATGGTTAATTGAGAGTAGCTTCGTTTTAGAAGCATTAAAATTTACTAGCCATTTCTTACCCCAGTCTAATTCTACTTCTCTCTCTAAATACTACTGGCAGTTGAAAGATGCAAATAAAACTCCTACAGTTAAATGGAAAATATTAACTAAAGCTAGAATATGTAAATTGTTACATGAAATATGTTTACTTTGCTTACAAGAAAAAATACATATAATAAAATTCCCCAAAACTGACTGATTGAACCAACGTAATGAAATCAGTAATTTTTGCAACCACAGAATCTTCTATACTCTTAAATATATCTGAAATTATCTTAAATTTATCTCAATATTTTCACTATTTGCTAGTTGCATAACTTTAAAAAAATTTAGCTTATTGAACAGACAATTTTTTAATAACCATTATTCTTTTATTTGTATTTATTAACAAATTCCCTTAAGAATTTATCTTTATTTATATTTTAATATTTGATTTTTATTTTTCATCATTATTCTGATCTTTTATGTTGGTTTTGATTTTATTTTTAGTTTATTTTATCTTTTCCAACATTTAAATTTTTCTTTGCTAGTCTTTCCCTTTTCTCCTCCTTCTATCTTGCCTCTTCTCTCTTCTTTTTTCCTTTTTATTTTTTCCTACTTTATCTGGTTTAAAAAATTGTGATATGTCTGGCTTTCAGTGGCAAAACATTGATACACTACAGTCTAGGAGTCATACAAACACCATTCTTTAAAATGTTATAACCTCTCACCCCATTTAATTCATTTCATTGGCTGACCTCTTTATGTTTATTTTTTTATCTTATGTTTTTTAAATCTCCTTATCTATATATGGATGTGCGTTGTGATGCAGTGGATATCGGCATGGAATGAGAAATCGGAAAGCCGAGTTCAAATTCGAGTTGAATTCTTCACATTCACTTACACGCAAATACCCTTGGGAAAGGTATTAATCTGTCTCTTCCCTCCAGTTATGTGTTAAATAACAGGACAGATTGGGTTCTATAGCCTTGGTTGGCAACCAGTCTACCGCAGAAAGCAATGGCAACCTACTGCGGGATAATCATCTGCCCAGTCAGTCGTGTCTCTTTGAAGACATGATTGCCCAAGCATTTATCACATATGGCACTTAACTGATCTATATACATTACGAAATAAATTAACCACATTTTACTGCCTGATGGTGTTTTAAAACCAAAACTTTATAGCTATTGAATTGCAGTATGCTATTATTATAATAGTAATAATAATAATTACCATATATTTATGCTCTACTTTTGTAATGAGCACTTTTTAAAAGCAAATATCTAACTGTGGAGTGTACTTCCATTAATAACCATTACTTATATATATATATGTATGAAGAGAGAGAGAGGGAGAGAGAGATAATGATATATATTTTTATATATCAAGAACAATATAAGGGAAATTGTACGAAAAAGTTTACTTATGATGTGTTTCATCTTTCAGGACTTCAGGCTAAATTTGTTATGATGGTACAACTAGACATGCCCACAAATGAGGGGTGCTGGGGATATTAGAATTTTTTTTTATCTAGCAGAATTCATTTAGAATCATTTCTTTTCTTTCCATCACTTTTGTAAGTAGGTATTCTGAACTGTGATAATAGAAGATCTGGTAAAATGAATGGTAAAATTTTGAAGATAGTTAACAGATTTGGTAGTGAAGAGAATGAAATAAAAACATGAATTTAGTGATTGATTTCTTACAGTTTACAATATGATCTAATTTTTTTTGTATAGTTTTATATATTTTTGTTTAAGTTTTGTCTAAGATACAACTGTAAAGTTCTGTTTATCTCTGTGTATGAAAGATAATATAAAAATATATACATTAGAATAAAATTGGTTTAAAAAAAATGATAAAGAAGGAAACCCAAACAGTAATGCATTTCATTCCAAGAAGCGCGTCACTACTCAGTCTTTTATTGGTTCTCTGTGTGTGCATTTATATCTTTTTTTCATTCAATACAAGGCCCAAGAGCCAGTCTAGATAGCTTATTGAAGGTGAACAGACAGTTGTGTACTGGACCTTTGCATCCTGAACAATTGCATGTCAAGACTTTGTCTATATTTCTGAAATGAGGTAGTATGCACAGTATTTACATTATTCGAATTATTGTCCGAATCTTTGTTGTGTCTAGGGATGCAAATGTTTTGGTATGCACAATTTGTACAAATACAAATTGTGCATACCAAAACATTTGCATCCCTAGACAAATGTGTCCCTGGTTAATTGTTTACCCCTGCTAATTTTTTGAAGGTACCATATTTTCTTAAAAGATAGTTAACATAACAACTCTGTTACCAAAAATAAAACGCATGGCCCTATTAGATAAGTATACTCCTGAAAACAATATAAATTTTTTAAAAGGAATAGTTCACAGCATTCATAACTTCTGATTAATTTGTGAAACTATAACAATTTTCAATTTTTGAAATATCTTTTTAAATACTGTTAACCTGTCATTGCATTTATAACAAAAATAAACTTGTAATTTTTTTAATTTATTCTTTTAAAAATTTGTGATGATGACTAATGCTTTTTTAGAAATTTATGGAAATTGCCTTTAAAAGCTTCAAAAAATTATTTAAGGTACACAATTATTCAGGGATACAAATGTCCTTGTACACAATTGTCTGGGATACAACTGTCCTAGTACTGTTATTGAATGAATTGTGCGATATAAAAATAGGAGAAAATAGGAAGTGAATATTATGAGGATATGGAGAATAGATAATGACTGAACTGAAATTTTAAGAGATCAATATTATAGTGTTCAGGAATGTATCCTTATAAGGGACAGTTCCATAAAGTAACAGTTCTTGTGAAGTTGTTGTCCAAGTGGAACTTCCTTCTTACCATTGGAATAAGAGTGATTCAACTCAGTGAATGTAGCAAGACAAATTTTGTCTGTAAAGGTCTGAGCTGTTGGCACTAAAGAATGGATAGCCAAACTACCAGGTCATTTTTCATTCAGTTTTATTTATACATAGCTGATTTTCAATTAATTCTTTTAAATTAAGATTGCAAGCAGACATTTCAAACAGTCATGTCTTTGAATCTTAGGATGCTAGCAAAGTACATCATGTCAAATTACTTTAGGTAGAGCTATAAACACTTCTCACAATGGGTGTTTCCATCATGAAAACTAAAGGCTGATGGTCAAAAGGTAGTTGACATCATAATACCAGAATTCAGAGTTTTCCTTCTCTGGTTTGCATCCAACCTGCATCCTCCTTTGCAGGAGAAATTACCATCTGATCCAGCATGCTTTGACTGCTCAGCTACAAAGAGTGTCACAAGTTGCCTTTAATGTACATTCACTTAAGATTTTCTCAAAAGGCATAACTGCTCAGTTTTGTATCTGAAACAAAAACAAAACAATTTCTAAACAGTTAACAGATTTTATTTTTTATTCCAATATTTTTATTACTTCAAATATTATTTTTAGTGGGTACTTATATTGGAGTAGATGTTCTGCTTATTTTAAATAGTATTTATTTCATCTATTGGCCTGCACACTCAAGAAAACTTATAAAGGTTTTGCAGGAAGAAACACTATTTTATTCAGTGTGCTTTGACCACTCAGCTATGAAGAGCCACAATTGTGGAAGAGCTCAACAATCAAGCAAGATTCTATTTGTCTTTAAAGTAGGACACATGTTTGAATCCTACCAGGGGGCATATTTTCTTTAATAAACTTTCTTGAGCGTGCAGGTCAGTAGATGAAATAAATATCATTTAAAATAAATAGAGTACTTATAATGAGGAAAGAGGGCTTGGAGAACTTAACCCTTACAGGATATATTGTTGGCAAGAGAGATAAGGGAAGGTAGTCATCATCTGATGAGCCCATGTGAATGGATGGCAGAAGGTGTGAGGGAGCCATATCAAAGGAAAAGTGTTACATGGAATAAGACGTTTTAGAGAGCCATGATTGCCCATGTCTTGAAGAGACATGACATATAAAAGAAAAAGGTCTTGCCTATCTTGATGCCATGTTCATGATAGACAATTTATTACCCTTATCAGGATCATGGGTGGGGTCAAACTACTTAGTTAATCAGGCAAAGCACAATTATATATTGAGATAAAGAAATTTTATAAATAAAATTCCAAATCATCATAAATTAAATATAAAAATTGGTTTTGTTTTGCATCTAACATAAGGAATATGTCTTCAATTTTTATAATAAATTTTAGTTATTGGTTCTGTGGTAATTTTCTTTGATTTGTTTTTGCTGTATTCTTTTGTCAATTCAAATGTCAAATAAATGCTGTAACTCAAATGTAAGAAAAATTCCTTTACTTACAGAAAGCCTACATACTTCCCACAAAGACATTGATCAACAACTGTGTTCTCCATAATATTTTTCACTTAGACACTCCCACCCTGCTCAAAATCCTGGATTTATGCCTGCTTACTCTTGTGCCCAGAATAGACAGGCCTGACTATGTCTGATTTTTTTCCAACCTGCCCACTGTTATTCCAGACCCCTTTTATTTCCAGTTTATTCCAACTTCATCTCCCTCCTTTATTTTATTCCCAAATCAATTTTGATTAAATTTTCCAATCTACCCATTTATTTCTACCAACCCTTCTATTCAGGACTTAAGTGTATAAGGCTACAGTATTTGATTGAATTCACTACACAAGTAAATTATACACTAATTATTGTTCTACAGTAAATACTTTTTGTTGAGATGTACAGATATATAAACTTGATATTTTTGCATCTTTAAAGGTGAGTTTAACCCTCTAGGGCCATTCATATCATATTTGATACAGTATGAAAACAAGCCTTGAAAGAAATATTTTCCTGAAAAATTTTTTAAGAGAAATATTTTATAAATTTCAAATGAAAGCAGTACTGACTGCTCAGTCAATGAATACCAAATGTTTCCTTATAGGGAAATACTGTATCAAATATGATACGAATGGCCCTAGAGGGTTAATAACATTTTCTATAGTTAAAGTTTAAGATGATACTGTAATGTACATAAATACTTTTCTATAATGATCCCCTCCATTACACAAAAATAGTTAAGGCATTTTCTACTGTCTATATCAATAGGTTAGAAAACTAAAAGAAGGAATCCAACTTATTAATACTATGATCTACACATCTTTCTGGAGAGATGATTTAAGCAAAAGTAATAGTAACCTTAGCAGTGAATATCTGTCATGCCAGGCATTATTTTCCCATTTTACACAAAAAGGAATCAGAAATGTCTAATATCATTAGTTTCTGGTATATTTCTAAGCTTTATTTGCGGTCTTGTTTGTTGTAATTGTACAAGATTGCCAGTAAATGCCAATATTTAATAGGAGAAACACAATTCATTAAGAGAAGAATAAATTATTGTCCAATCTTAGATTTTCATCTGATGACCACAATTGGTCAATGAGAAAACAAATACAGATTGATCCCAGATAAAAGTGAAGAATGGAATTTTCAGTGCACTCAATAAATTAAAGTTTTTAGATTTTTGTACAATCATGTCTATTCTAAGTCCTTTTATCTATATGAGAAAAAATATCATGTAAAGATTAAGGGTAAAGATAAAAAGCAATTTTAACCAGGTAATATTAGATAAGTTGTGTGAGTGTGTGTATGTATAGCAGCATTATATATTTCTTTCTATATTTTGAATTACTATTCATCTAATGCATATAATCAGTTTCTATTTTCAGCTTTACATAAATACAACCAAGAGCTTTGTTGTGATAATGTCAATTATCTTCTCATGTATACATAAATAATGGAGATGAAGAAGCTAGAATAGTTCTCATTTTAGCTGGAGTGTAACTATAAGCAGTTTAAATTTACAAGATATTTACAGTGTGTTTCTAAACAGGGAGATACAAAGAAGAGGTATAGATAATTATAAAGGTTACTGAAAAGTTCTTGGCCCAACCAAGTGGATTACAAAGATAATTCTCATTTGATCAGGTGTAGAAAATAAACCATCCCCTCATGTGTGTGTGTGTGTGTGCATATATATATATATATATATATATATATATACACACACACACACACACACACACACACACACACAAATTGCAAGAATAAAAACTAAAGCTAAAAATAAGTTAAAAGCTTAAAATATAAAATAAACCGAGGGCTCAATGCCAAAGTTGGCAGAACCTAAATATATTATCAATACTAAAATCCACTACTTGTAGTTTCATGTAGTAACACTCATTGGACCTGATGATTGTTGCTACATGAAACTCTAAGAAGTCAATTTTAGTATTGATAATGTATATATATTTATATATAAAAGAATGCATTGATTAATATTTCCAATTTTTTAATTCATGAATTCCATGCTTTTTTTTACATTTTAATTTTTGTGTTTTTTCGAATTCCATTATGGGCATGCATTTTTCATTTGCTTATGTGTTTGTTCATGACCATAATGTTTTTCCAATTATAAAATTTTTCCAATTTCTTATATGTTGTATTGTTATATTAGTATTTAAGTAACAAAGTAAATATTTGTTGAAATGCTGGCATTATCCATCATCTCATTTTTCTTATTTGATAAAGGTTATTATCAATAATTTTTCTTCCAAACACAGTTTACAATACCTGTTATTAATATTATATGTAGGTACTTTTTTATAATTTCCCATTTAACTTTAGTAAGTATATTGTTATTGTTTTGACTACATATATATTTTGATGATGATGTATTATTTGCATATTTGTCTGTTTTAAATGAGTTAACATTATCTTTTTTAACCACCTGACAATTGTGTGACTGCCAACAAATTAACAGCGTGTACACATGAGACTTCAAGTCGGGTGAAAGCATCAAATTTAAATTTCACTATTTTATTTATATTCTATTGTGAAAGAAAGAGAGAGAGTCTCAAGAGTCATCTTAGGGGCCATGGATGTGGAAACGAAACGAGACAGAAGCCATTACAAGCTGTGCAAAGGGTGAGGAGGTGGCTGTCATCTGAGTAAGATCTGGCAATCTATATAATATATATATATATATATATATCAGCATGCAGTGTGGGCATAGAAGAATCCAAAGGAGTATCCTGTACATATAGTGGTAGTATAGCTCTCTAAGAGCGCTCTAAATATATATGTATATAAATACATATAGAGCAAATATAAGAAAAATTAAGGCAGACATGTTATTTCATGGTAAATCGGAAGTATATGCCTATTTCAGGCAAACCATCATCAGCTTCCGTCTTTATTTTACAAAGGATTTTACACGAATATATACAGTCATCCACAGACAGATCTGTTTCACTGTATCACAGCTCATCAGTACAGTTAGACATCCGATTGCTTTTTACCCAGGATTGAAACCCGACCAAATTGATGTCAGTCAGCGATTCTACCTCTGAGCTATGAGTGCTCGGTAGCAGGAGGCAGACTTTTAGCATGTGATATACCATGTATTCATATACCAGTAATGAGAGTTTTCTAATTATATATATATATATATATATATGTATAAGAAAAAATTTAGGCAGGCACATTATTTCATGGTAAATTGGAAGTATAGGCCTATTTTCAGCTTTTGTCTTTATTGTACAGAAGATTTTACACGAATATATATATATATATATATATATATATAGAGAGAGAGAGAGAGAGAGAGATGCATGACTAAGTGGTTAGAATGTTAGCATTCCAGACACACAAAATGTCACAATAGTTGATTTTGCAAGCAGGGGATTGCTTGATAATACTGGCCCTGAGAGATGAGTCTAATATGCAGCAACATTATGAAGTGGCCAAGACTAGAGAGTGAAATTTGGTAAACAAAACTATTCAGAAGTCATTGATAGTTGTTTCTAGCATGAAGTCACATGTCATCATGACTGAGGATTTTAATGTACTGACCTTGTAACTAAGTGCTTCTCAGCATAATAGTAGTATATAGTACTACAGGTTGTTTCTGAGGTAAGAAAAATGTGTATGCTTGAGTGGGTATCTGCAACAGGAATTAGCTAAACACTCTAGCAGACAGTTGTATTTGGAAATGAGCAGCTATTATTATATCACACACACAGGTATTTGAAAATACATCTTTAACAGTCTTTAAATGGATGTAAAATGGCCTAACATAATGATATGTGGTATGCACCAACTTATAACATCCTCATTTCTCTTTCAGATGTTAACATGATAGCTTTCAATCTGAAAAAAAACAAAAAAGAACAACACTCCATGTTTTATAGTACTATCTGTCAACCATGGTGACTTGGAGATATCTTGGTGAACAGAAAGAATGACAAATTAGTTCAATGTTGGTGTCCATATAGATGCACACCAAGTACATATCATTTATGATAGTCCTGGAGGATGCAAACAATAAGTGCCTTGTCATATCATCTCACTTCTGCCTGCAAGGCTTTAAAGTCAATATCACTGCCTCCATTGAGGTGTTTGATATAGTGGTCAAATCCTAGACTGAGGAGGTGACTATATGTTCCAGAGGACTCTGCTTCCATGTGATTCCAGAGTTACTGGCCAAGAATTTTCAATCATTTCACTTCCAACATATGGTTTCCTAGATTTCCTGTTTTGAATCCCTTTCATTACTACATTTAGAGCATTCTCTAGCAACCATATCAAGTAGCAACCATGCAATACCAAGGACTCCTAACAGTCTGCCATTATGGACACAATCAATATAAGAGAGGTTCATCTGAACTGGGCCATCCTTAAAGCTGAGGGTGGTTTTATTGAATAACTTTTGCAATTTTTTTAAATTGAATATGTACCCATTTTTTAATATACTAATTTTTTTTCTATTGAATATCTGTTTTTCTTTATAATCAATTACATGACACCCTATATACCTTCTATAATATGAAATACAGTATCATTTTATATATTGTTTAGTCAAACAACCATACCTCCCTATTTGAGAATAGTGAAATATTCCAATTTTATACAAATTCTAGAGGTATGATTTTACAACAAATATCCCTAATGTTAATATAATTACCTTCACTCATTTTTGATAACTAACTTTATTGAATTTTTAAAAATAAAAAAGTTTTCTTGAAACTTGTATTTTAGCTTTAATTGGAAGCTAAATGATTAAATTTACTATTTCCAGTAAGAAAAATACTCTGGTGTATTTCAAACAGAAATTATATTGATTGGAACCTAAAATTTTGAGATTTTTAAAAATTTTCAAAATTTTTTCAGTCATTTTTGCACAATCAACACATTTGTAAACAAAATTTAATTCTCAGTTTAAAACGATCATGCAAAAATAAAATATACACCTGGGACACCTTATTTTTTAGAAAATTAGCAAATTTAATGTTAAATTAATCTAATTTATTTATTTTGTTTATAGCATGAAAAACTATTTCTTAATCACAGAGTGTTAATCTTTCTGACCTCTCCCCATATGTGACCACAGCCTGATGTGAGACAAGTTAAGTGTCTATAATGATCACAATGCATATAATTGTCCAAGTATTTTTCCTGTAAGGGGAAGATATCGTGAAACACATGACCTTTTAATGTACACACAGAAATTACCATACAAAAAAAACTTCAAAAACACCAAAGCAAAAATTAAAATCATTTTAAAAACATGATGGCTCGATGACTTTCCAATTTTCAATTAATAAATAATGTCTATAAGTCTTTCAAATATTTTAAAAATATTTTTGAAACTTTATGAATTATTATAACAAAAAAAATGAAAACAATTTTAAAAATTTCATTATTAATTGCAAAAAGATTTTTCTTCATACTATAATGTTCTTAATTTATATTATTTATTAAAGCAATTACAAGCTTACCTAATTAAATAATATAGATTTTTTGCATTTTTTATTTTACTATTCAGAGAAGATTTTCAAAAAAATGGCCAAATGGTTGAAAAAAAAAATAAATAAATAAAAAATAAAAAATAAATGATTTACATTTCCCAGTGAGTCCTACGTTTGACTAATAAAACAAATTTTGCATACAAAGTTTAATTTCTTAAAATTTTATGAAAAAAAAAAAAGAAAAAAAAATTTTACCAAGATTTTCTAAAAATAATAATCTAAGAAATAATTTCATTCATTTGTGAATAAATCCTGAAAGTTTCATTAAAAGCAGATAACTATTTGATTTTTGCAAGAATTTCTAAATTAATGTGTTTTTCATCAGATAAAACTGAGTTCTGTAATATTACATTTTCCATTGTAACGAATTGGCTATCTGCTAACAAAGATTAGAACAAGATATTTTACCAAAATTTTGAACATGTTAGAAAGAATTATAAAATTTTAAAATAACTAAAAAATACTTTGATCTTTCCTCTTAAAAGTAACAAACATTTTGATGGAAAAAGTTTGTTTTTATTAAGTTTGGGACCTTTTTTTTATTTATTTTGTTTTTTCAGCAATTTAGTGGAAGTAACTATTAAGAAGATCACATGAGCAAATCATAGAATCAGGATACTTATTTTTAAGTTACTTTTCTTAGGATTTTCTTTTTTACTTCTATTGAATAAAAACACAAAGTTTTTCTCTTATATGTGGTAACAGAGTTAACTGTAGAGCAAAAATCCTAAATGACTCATTCAGAAAATATAATCAATGTAATTACAAAGTTACTATTAAATTTGAACCTGTATTCCTCATTGTAGGAGAAACTAACATTTGCTTCAGACCACTTGGCCACAGAGAGCATTACAGCCCAACTAAGTTCTATTTTTTATTTTCCTTCTTTGGAACACAGGTTCAAAATTTGTCAGAAGCACATTTTCTTTAAGATTTTTCAAGTCCAGTGAGGGGTACTAGATGTAATAAACACAGTTTAAAATAAAAACAGGGCATCTGTTTCATACACAGATATCCACTAAAATAATATTTGAAGTAACAAAAATGTTAGAAAAGTAAATCTATTAATAATTCTTTAGAAATATATGATTATAATGGCAATGAAAAATAGTTCTATATAATTTCTTTTACGAAATTGAAATGTGATGTATTTTCATTTTTGGAAGTATCATGCATTGAGTGATGATATTAATTAAACAGTACACAAGTATAATAATGATGTATAATAACAGAGCTAAAATTTATACTAATAATAATATACTTTCCCCTCCCCCTCACCAGTTGAAAAAAATGTAAATCATATATATATATATATATATATATATATATATATATACAGTAGCAGCCATAATATAAGCAACAGAAACAAGACATAAATATGTGTATTACTTAAAAAGTAATGCATGATTAGCAATGAAATTTTTAAAGATTAGGGTGTAATGATTAAATATTATACAAAGTTATAAAAATGTACATAATAGTTTTTTTTTAAATAAAGATTAAATGGAACAAAGGAAATAAGCTACTGGACAAAAGTTAAGTAATGATGTTAATAATTTGCATAAACTTTTAATTTACATTGTTAAAAAACTCGATGGAGCTTTTCAACAATAAGTAAAAGTTAATTTATCATTAGGACTTTATTTTTAAGCAATAGGGCAAATTCTACATGCAAAACACTCTTTTTTTTAAGAATAAAAAACTCATTATCACCAACTATCAAGAAAAAAGTCAATTTCTGGTATTGTTCATAGATTTAAAAGTGTCGTTCATCGTATAATTAGCAGGTATAAAACCGATAAAATGTTGAGATGCAAAACCAAAAACTGGCAGACCTCTAAAAACATTGCAAAGAGAAGATCGAAGAATTGTTAGAATATCTACATTTTGAAACTGCTACATCAATTGTCTGTAAATTTAATGACGAGACAGATAAGATCTCAAGGAAAACAGTTGCTCGCAGGTTAAAAAATGCAGGATTGCATGCCTGTATTCCAGCTTCAAAGCCTCTCATTTCAAAGTAAAACCAAAGTGCACGCCTGGTGTATGTGAGAGAACATGTTGTTTGGACTGACGCACAATGGGATACAGTTCATTTCAGTGACGAGTCCAAGTTTACTATATTTGGTTCTGAGGGCAAAACTTACGTACGCCATAGAACAGGTGAAAAACTGTCTTCTCAATGTGTCAAGAAAACCATTAAGTTTGATGATGGCAGTGTGATGGTGTGGGAAATGATTTCATCTGCAGGAGTTGGCCCTATCATCTGCATACATGGCAATATCAATGCTGAGATTTACAAAAGGCTTCTTCAGCAACATGTGGTACTAAGATTACACCATAATCTTTATGGATCTCCTATTTTCATGCAGGACAACGCACCTTGCCACAAGGCTCAGAAGGTTATGGCTTTATTTGAAGAAGGAATCGCCCTAATAAAGTGGCCAGCCCAGAGTCCCAACCTGAATCCAATAGAAAATGTTTGGAATATAATTGGAGAAAGGGCTCAGAAAAGAAACCCGAGAAACCAGGATCACCTATAGGAGTTATTGAAAGACAAATGGGAGGGAATTACTGCTAATTTTTGCAAGAAATTAATTAGATCATGTGGTCGATGATGCAGAGAAGTCATTGAAAATAAGGGGATGTTTACCAAATATTAAACTTTGTTGATATTTTGTTCACAATCAAGTATTAACAAGACTGTTCCTTAACTTTTGTCCAGTAGCTTATTTCCTTTGTTCCATTTAATCTTTATTCGGTAAAAATTTCATTGCTAATCATGCATTACTTTTTAAATAATACACATATTTATGTCTTTGTTGTTTATGTTCCTTATATTATGGCCGCTACAGTATAATTAATTAGTTTTTGGTCATAATTAAATTAAACCAGCATTCAGTTGTATTAAAAAGTGTTCAATATAATTATATTGCAGAACTTTTGAATATTTTTCATTTGGAAACATGTTATTTCCGCAACCTAGGTTTCTACCTTTTGGTTCTTCAGGCAATTTTACACAATAACTGATTTTACCGTTTTTCAAATGCTCAAACAGATTTTTTACGAATGCACAATTGGAATTTTCAAACAACCGAAAAATTTTCAAAATTAGGAGAAGTTACTTAGGGTCTTAGAATACTTACATATATAAGATTATGCTCTGGCTCTATGGTAGAGGCATTTTTACATGTGAATATCTGATTAGACCCATTTCTAAAGAAAACAAATGCAGTAAAATTGACAAAAATATGCGAAATACATGGTGCTATGTTTACAATGTATCATACATGCATTTGGCCTATTGCCAATGCTGCTGAAATCTGAATCATCACAGAAACAAAATTCATTGATTCCCTTACTTCAAACTTGACAGAGTCAAAAATGGCTTGCAAGTCCTCTTGGGCATTCATAATTCTGTGCCTGGTTGTCATGACATTAAAATTTGACATCTGTCAATGAAAAGTCACAAAATAAATTGTTATTTTCAAAGCCTGGTACCGTTTTACAGCATAATATGAAAAAGAAAGGTCCCAAACTTAATAAAAACAAACTTTTCCATCAAAATGTTTGTTATTATTAAGAGGAAAGATCAAAGTATTTTTAAATTATTTTTTCAAAGGTTTTAATTCTTTCTAAAATGTTTGAAATTCTGGTAAAAGTTTTGTTTTTCTTTTCGTTGGTGAGGGGAAGGGGGCAGATTATTAAAAATATTTCCAAGACTTGTAGATGTTAGGTTGGTAGGTTATAAAATGAAGACTATTTACTAATTGAAAATTGAAAAGTTTAATACAAATCATCTAGCCATCATATTTTAAAAACAATTTTTTTTTGTACTGCAATTTCTAAATTTTAATTTTTACATTAAAAGGTAATGCGTTTCAGGGTTTCTTCCCCTCACCAGAAAAAAATTGTACAATTATATCCCTTGTGATCACCATAGACTTATCTTAATTCTCATCTGGCAAGCTGCTAGCACATTTCAAATACAGTGGACAGGTTAAAAAGTTCAAGTCTGTGATTAAGAAATAGTTTTATTCTAAATTTCTTATTAATTTAACATTAAATTTGCTAATTTTCTAAAAATAATGTGTCACAGATGTATATTTTATTTTTGCAAGATTTTTAAAACCGAGAAGTAACTTTTGTTTACAAATGTGTCGATCTCTCAAAAATAGCCAAAAAATTGAAAAATTTTAAAAACATCTAAATATGTTTTATTCTAATCAATATAATTTCTGTTTGAAATACACCAGAATATTTTGCTTACTGGAAATAGATAATTTAATCATTTAGCTTCCAATTAAAACTAAAATAAAAGTTTAAAGAGAACTTTTTTTATTTTTAAAAATTCAATTTAAAAGTTAGTTATTGAAAATAAGTGTAGGTACCTATGCTAAATGGAAACTGTTACATTGTTTGAGCGGATTCAATAGCATATGATCCTCTATGGTACGTACATCCACTTTTTTTACTAAAAAACAGCATAGGGTGATGAAAAAATGCACCAAACATAAAAAAAAAGTTTTATCATCAAAATGTTTGTTATTAAAGAGGAAAGACCAAAGTTTTTCTTAATATTCTTTAATCCTTTCTAACGTGTTTGAAATTTTGGTGAAAAATCTTATGTTTTTTGCTTACTGGAAATAGTAAAATTAATCTTTTAGCTTTAAATGAAAGCTTTTTCATTTACAAAAATTAATTTTAAAACTTAGGTACTGCAAAAAAAGTGGAGATAAAAAAAGTAGTGCTATTAAATTCAATTATAACAAATGGATACATTGTTTTGCTAGTCCATCTGAAAATGGGTAATGTTAATTGCTACATAATGAGGATTAGAAAAAAAGAATTAACAATATAGATGATCTTGAAAGTTATTTTAACCAATACATGTCATCTTGTGATTGTAAATGTATTCATTATTTCACATTTTTTACCAGTATCTTCATTTTTGTTGTTTTTAATACAGCGTTTCAGCTATATTTTTGACCCCCATCAGATGCATGTTGTATTCAGGATTTTTAAAAGTTGTCTTTTAACCTGATCATCTTGCAACACTTTATATGACTTATACTGTATGCAGCAGAAATACCTCTCACATAATGGTAAGATACTAGCTAGATGAAGACATCATTGCTATTATAAGTTTAAGTACCTCCAGTCATTTTTGGTACCTAAGTTTTAAAGGGAAATTTAAAAAAAAAAAAAAAACTTTCTTGAAGCTTTCATTTTAGCTTTAATTAAAAGCTAAATGATTAGATTTACTATTTCCAGTGAGCAAAATACTCTGGTGTATTTCAAATAGAAATTATACTGATTGGAATCTCAACTTTGAGTTTTTAAAAGTTATAAATTTTTGCGTCCATTTTGAGAAATTTGTAAACATAAGTTAATTCTTGGTTTTTAAAAATCTTGCAAAAATAAAATATGTGACATGTTATTTTTGAAAAATTAGCAAATTTAATTTTAAATTAATCTGATTTGAAACAAGTATTACTTGTCTATAGTATAAAATTTAGAATAAAAGTATTTCTTAATCATGGCACTCTGACATTTCTGACCTTTGAAGTAGGTTAGTTGGTTGTTTTGTTTTTATGGTATATCAACCTCGGCAGGTTATTTATTGCCAACTAAATTTTATTTATTTATTGCTGGTAATACCTTTTTCTTTCAACAATTTATTGTTGTTTTTGTATAAGATTTTGTGTCTAGTAATACTTTTTTCTTTTCAAGTATCAAGATTCATTGGAATTTGTTTTTAAGGGCAGGGTCCCCAAGTCCTACTCTTGTTATTTAACCCATAACTGGAGGGAAAGTACGGATTAATACCTTTCCCAAGGGTACCAGTGCTTAAATGAATACAGGGTATTCAACAGGAATTCAAACTCTGCTCACCGATTTCTCTTTCCAAGCCGATATCCACTGCACCACAACACACATCCGTCACTAAACGCTTACAGCACCTGGTATTCCCAAGCAGTCACCCACCTAAGTACTGACCAGGCTCAACATTGTTTAATTTCGGTGATCAAGCGAGAACCGGTGTATTCAATGTGATAGGCCGTAAGCCCTTGATGTAGGTGGTGACAGCTAGGTGTGGTGACAAGCTAAGTATGGTTGACCAGAATTGACATAAATTTATGAAACCTAAGTGAACATTTTGTGCAAGGAACAATCCTTGAAACACAGAACCTTTTAATGATATGTCTCTTAGGACATGCTATAGTTAAAAAAATAATAAGAAATGGACAGTTATTTTTAAAATCTTAGTGCAAAATGATTTGTATTAAGTTTTTCAATTTTCATTTAGTAAGGGACTACAAATAAACTTTAAGAAAACTGAGTGCATGGTCATCAGCAAAAGATACAACCCAAAATGCCAAATACAGGTGGGGGATAACAGAATCAAACAAGTCCAAGAATTTAAGTACCTAGGAAGTGTTCTAACAGGAGATGGAAAGTGTGACACGGAGATCCGAAGGCGAATTGGCATGGCAAAGGACGCGTTCCAGAAGATGAGCAAAATACTAACACACAGGAAGATCTCAATAGAAACGAAGAAAAGAGTGCTAGACTGCTACGTGATGTCAGTTCTTCAATACGGCTGTGAATGCTGGACAATATCATCGAAAATGAGGACAAAACTAGAAGCGGCCGAAATGTGGTTCTACAGAAGGATGCTACGGATATCGTGGACTGAGCATACAAGCAACAACGAAGTGTTAGAAAGAATGGCAACAAAAAGGAAATTGATGCTGAGCATCAGGAAGAGACAACTGAAGTTCCTGGGACATGCAATGAGGAAGGAGAGCCTGGAGAACCTGATACTGACTGGTCAGATAGAAGGAAGGAGAGACAGAGGAAGGCAGCGGATAACATATTTGCAGGGTCTGATCAGGTGGATGACGGAACGGGGGTTGCCAGGAGCAACAGGAGCAAACATACTAAGAGCCACAAGGGATAGGGAGACGTGGAGATCCATGATCGCCTACGTCCTGAAGGGACAGGGCACATAGAAGAAGAAGAAGAAGAAGTCTTTACTTAATAACTGAATTCAGATAATGACTGGAAGAAATTTAAAAAGTTTGAAACTTTATAAATCATCATAATAAACAAAGAAAAAATGAAAACAATTCTTATAAAATTTCATTCGACGAAAAAAAAATTTTCTTCAAAATATGATATCTTTAATATAAATGCAACTAAAAGCTTAGCAGGTTTTTGAATACACAGCTACTTCTTGAAAAAAAAATCAGATGTTTTACATTCCCCAAGGAATCCTGCATTTAACTAATAAAACAAAGTTTGTGAGCAGTATTGAATTTCTAGAAATTTTATGAAATTAATTGAACCTTTTCAATTAATTTCATAAAATTTCTATAGGGGGATAACAGATGCAAAAAAAAAAAATATATACTTTTACCAAAATTTTCTAAAAATAATAATTGCAAATCCAGCTTCCAGGGTTAGAGGTAGAAAAAAGCATTTAATTTAGATAAAAGTGGATAAAAAACAAAAGGTTTAAAAATGTTGGAAATATTAATTTATATAGTATAGAGTTAAAATAAAAGCTTCAAGAAAGATTTTTCATTTTTAAAATGCATTTTAAGCCTTATATCACTTTTAAAAATGCATTTTAAGCCTTTATATCACAATGTTTTGGAGGTACCTAAATGAATGTCTGAAAGAAGTATTCCCTATAGAGATATGTAATTCTTTGTCAAGTGAACACATCTAATAACATAAAAAGTGTTACACACACTAGAGAGAAAGAGAAAGAGGGAACTCCATTTTATACATGTGGAGGTAAGAAAAGCTATATAGAGAGAATTAAAACCATAGATACAGAATAATAATTTAATACACTATCAGAAAGTGGAAAGCATTATCTTTTATTATCCGGGAATTTTTAATCAATAGGAAGCTCTGGTTTCAAAATAGGATCTTTTCCAATAGTGATAAGTTTTATAGTTTTAAAATCCATAAATTCTACAAACCTTAATAATACTAATATGATCTTGATAATAATTTAGTGATAAGGTACTAATACTCTTCGGGCTCAAGTTTTAGTGATTACAGTTCAACCTATGAAAAAAGAAATAAAACTTATTTTGAGTCCAAACTCAAAATACTTTTCAGCAGTAATCCAATCAATCCTATTGTCATAAAATCTATAAGATATAATTAACTTTTGTGAGTGTCTGGTATATTACTGGGCTGAGATACTGGAATTTATAAAATAGAAAACTGATTTCAGATCAAATAAAAGAATGTCTTCTTTTAAAGATTTGGTACTGTATTTACAAGATATACAGAATGTAAGACTCTTTTGAAATGTCAAGATTTGGAATTCAAATCCAATCCCATTACAAAAGAGAAAACTAATTTCAGGTCACAGTATTAAAGTCTCTTTTCAAACAGCAGATTGTTTTTTTGTTTTTGTTTTTTAAACTTGTAACATTTAAAGTATATGCAATGTTTGCAATAAAGATAACAAATGGTTAAAAAAATGGTAGCAAAAATGCATTGGTGGTTGTAGAGTATATGGATATCATCAAATTTTTATCCACAAAGTCTTGTGACTAATACTGCTATTTTGCTTTGGTATTTCTAAGCTCTAACTACACCCATGAAAAACAACAACATTCACTGAGGTTGAAAGTAATACATATACAATATACATATACGTATACGTATTTGATATATGTACAAACATATTTTACTGAGAGCTCATTATTTATATACACAATGCAGCATTTGAGAACAAAGATGAAAATTACATATTACATATGTACACGGAAATTGTAGTCATCATATTGTATGTACAAGAAGCATGTAAATGCATTGTACATAGACATTTTGGCTTCAATTGGAACACAGAAACCAGGAACTATGAAATCATTAACGATTGTATATATGAGAGTGTGTTGGTATATGTATGTAGCAAGAATCTTATTTCATATTTCAATTGATGGAAAAAATGACTTGCTTGTTGCATGGAAATATAATTCCTTCATTTCTAGATGTTTAAATGAAGACTACAGAAAGAAGCAATGAAGGGGGAAAATGAAGAAACAAGTAGATAAAGGAGCTAAATAGAGAGAGAAAAGTGAGAGGAGCAATAGACAGAGAGGAAGACAGGAAAAAACAGAGATGTGGATGAAGAAGAGAAAACAATAATTATCTAAAGTATTATTTGAAATTCTCAAATGTAGCATGAACCTATGATGCTCAGAACTGTCACAGTTGAAAATGAAAAAAGTCTACAAAGTAAAAAACAGCTCATGGAGGCCTAGGGCTCTATAAGTGAAGTCCAGGGCTCTGTAAGCCTTTCTGTTGTTTCATACCATATTAACGTATATGTCAAAAAGAAGAATGAACACTACTTTTAAACACACACAAAAAATAAAACTTTCAATACAAATCTTGACATACTAAAAATAAATAAATTACTAAAATTGTCATACTTTTCTGTGAGATGCATTTGCATCATATTTAACATACAATATTCCATAAGTATCACCAATATGCATGTATAAAAATAGGCTAAATGCAGAAAATAAGGCTACAAGTTACATTGATTATACCTGACTTTGAAAAGCTTTGAACCTTAAAACAACAGCTGCATTTTAGTCATTAAATTTGACTTCAGTTTTTTGTAGTGTTAAAAATAAATCTACTTTTTACATGTGTAGTTATTTTTAAAGATAAAATTATTAAGATAATGTGAAAATCCTTTATCTTGCTCAAGGGCACTGTGGAATAAAGATGTTTTCAAAATCTTGAAATAAAGGATTATCCTTAAAGTTCCCTGTAGTATCTCTGAAGAGTGCTATAGAGCACAGGCTGAAACATTGTGATAAAAATAAGAAAAATAAGGATACTAGAAGTAATTCTTTTTTTATCTCCATAGTGATGCAGACCAAGAAGATTTTTTCCTAAACAGAATGACAGACAACATTGCAAACACACACACAGAGGTTTAGAGTTGGAGCCTCTAATCAAAGAGAAAAGAATATGGAAATTAGCTAATAAAAGAAGCAATCATTTTTTTAAGGAAATCATTGCTAATGAAAGTCTATCATTTTATTTTGGATGATTCAACTTGATCTCCCAACAGATGAAAATATTAGATGAAGACACATAATTACAGTTAACTATTAAAATATTTAGGAAGAAGCAAATGTGACTGCCATTACTTTTGAATGGACCCTGTAAAGATTTTAATATGGCAGTTACAAACTGATTCCTATTCTTTGAAATTCAGTATATACTTGTATTTATAATCACTAATGGAATTTTTATCATTTTAATTTTTTAAATAGTTCTGAGTGCTGCATGTTTGAAAACCCATGTCCTTGTTATCAAAAATGGTAAGAGTGAAAGAAACAATAGCAGTAGAAAATTATATTGAAGAACAGAGAGCCAGAAACAAGGTCTAGAAAAGTATGTAGTAATGACAATTGGGGTTGAAGTAAATTAAGATCAGCCACCTTGAAATTCTAACTACAAGTTCAGAAAATTGGAACAAAAAATGTGAAATGACTGCAGTACAGACCATTTGCCATTACCTTTTCTGAGTAACACTTAGAATCTTAAAAAAATGAAACAAAAAAAAAAACACTGGAACTTTTTCTTGGCCTAGTGCATGCACAGATACCATATACAATTCTGATCATCAAACAATACTGTGGTTGAATTTTGTCCTAGTGTTGTCATATTCTACTATAGTAACATGAAAATGACTAACTAAAAATCGAATATGGTGTTATTGCAGTTGTCTGGATACTTATACCCAATGGATAAGGATGAAATAATTATGAATATTGCAGAGTACTAAAAGCTAAAGCATTGGTTTGTGAATTTGATGATATAGTTATTGAGTTCAATCCTTGGCTAGGCAGTGTGTACTTAGACTCAGTTTAAACCTTATAAGCCTTAACTGGATATTACTAAATAAAAATTTGATAAAATATCTTTATGCATGCTCAATGAGAACACTATGCTAGCAGATTAAATAAAAGGTTCAGTCTGAAATTCTCTGAAGGTTAACCAGATCAATAAATGCATAATAAAGGATGGAAGACAAGTGTCAGATACTGATAATAGCAACAAAAATGAGAATTATAGTCTGCATGTATATAATATAAATGCAGTATAAAGAAAGACAAAGTAGCAGATCCTGAGAGAGCTAATTTCATTATGCAAAGGGGGCATGACACAGCCATTACATCAAAGAAAGTAAAAAGTCTGAAGGACCTATTAAGACCCAGAACTGAAGAGAAAGACATGATGAAAGATCTTGACAGAGGAAAAAGATGAGTTCTTCAAATCAGAATAATGCAATAGAAGACGAGGATATGGATGATAGCGGGAGTGACTCAGACATGGAAGAAGATGGAATGAGACCAAGATCTTCATTAAAAAAAAAAACAGGATCTAAAACTCAAGGGGGAGAAAAAGAAATTCGAGAACAACCAAAGGCATTAAACCTCTTTGAAAAGGGAGATGTAATGAATTGGTAAATAGGATTGAATCTATTTGTATATATTAAGTAGAAAAGATATAAAGTGTATAATAAAGTAATAGACAGGTGGAAGTTGACTACTGATCACATGTTATAGAACAACATAACTGGTATACAGGTTTGAAAAAGATAATAGAAACAATGTGGTAGAGGAATTAAACTTTTTGGCATAGTTCTCCCTGAATCATTTTAATATGCTCTCCACTAGAGTGGCAATTTCAACATTATTTCCCCTTAATTTGAGGCAATTAAACATCCTACCTGTTAACTAATCTAGAAGGGAAAATTTTAAAGTGATCAAATTCCTCTGACTTTTCAGTAACACCTGTAAAGTTATTTAATATATTTTGTGGTAAGAAGATTTATAACCCTTTAGATCCTGTCCATTACAAGATGAAGCAACTTATTAGATTAAATTAACCCAATGAATCCTGATCTCTAGCCACTTGTTGATATTCTATCCCTGGATATTTGAATAATTTCAGTAGTTCAGAACTGCCTGCAGCAGAGCAAATAAGCAATGGAAAGCATGAACAATTTTAATCTGCTTAAATGTTAGGCTATATAATGTTTTATATAGATTAGATGCCACAGTGTTGTACTGGTAAACTAATATGACACCTTACACAGAAAGCTGTTAAACAGAATCATCTAAAATACATTAAGACACTTACACTGCTGCCATAATATTGTTGCTTGGTTATACTGGACAGTTTATGGAAAAATAAGAAATTACTGGAAATAAATGACTATAAAGACATTGTCAGAAATTTCACATGTGTGCCACCTTTTTATTTTCAATTCAGTACTTTAAAATACAGACTAAGCTAGAATACAGATTAAGCAATCGCAATATGCAATATAATAAAAATACATCATAAAACAGGTTATATTGAGCACTAGCATATGTTTAAGCTTGTTTTTAAATAGTACTAAGCATTAGTTAGTTTATAATACAGCTATTAGGGACAAACATTTCACAGTGTCTTGAACATATATCTCCACACCAACAATAATGTAAGTTTCATAAAGCCTAAAAGATGCATAAGTATATCCACAGCAGTGGCAGTGTTAGTAAAACTGTTTCTATAATTTTTTTTTTTAAATTATCATTGGTAGCAATGAAATTGAAATAGAAGGAAGAGAGAATGAGGAAAATTGTCAGAATAAGAGAGAAGGAAAGAGTATGAGAAACAGTAAGTAGTGATAGTAGAAATAAAGAAGGTAGAATAGAAGAAAGAGGAGACATAGCCTAACTGAAGTAAAAAGTAAAACAAAAGTCAGGGTCAATTAAAATGGAAGGAGAAAGATAGTAAGAGAGTAAGCAGGAAAAAAAAGAATAAAAGAAAGAATAGTTAGAAGCAGTAAGGAACACTGAGAGTAACAGGGGTTGTCAGAACAATAATTATGACGAATAGTACCTGTCAAAAATATTGGAGTTATTTACATATGGATCAGCAATTCTATCCAGAATCAGAGTAAATGTGCACTCTTTCAAAAGAGAGAAAGTGTGTGTGTGTGTGTGTGGGGTGAAGGAGAGAAGTGGGGGTGAAAGAGACAGAGGGAAGTTTGAGAGAAAGAGAGTATGAAAGAGAGAGAAAGTGGGAAAGTAAAACATCAACTGCTCATCTACTACTGGATCTTGGTTACCAATAAAATTATCAGAAATACAAGCTCCAGGAGCTGAAACATCTTATCTTATATCTTGTTTTGATCATTACTATAAAAATTGAATGCAATGAAATTGATGAAAAATAGAAAATATATTGTAAATATAACCATATCAAAAATGAAACTGTAAAAATTGAAAAAGAATGATGTCTCAGAATTATCAAAAAATAGGTCTATTGAAATCTGAGAATACAATAGCATGAAAATACCTAAGTGTATTAAAGCATTGAATCATCAATCTGATGGCATAGAGAGTTCCGTTGCAGGATCTGGTAGTACAGACTAAGACTTCATGGAAACAGAGCAAGTAGTATCTGAGCAGTACTAAATAAGAACAAGAAAAAAATATCACAAGGCATTGAGAGTAGAACAATCTACCCCCATGAATTAAATAAAGGGTTCAGTTTGAAATTTTCTGAAAGTTACCCAGATCAGAGGACACAAAAATCAAAATGTTGTGATAACAACAAAGATCAGGACAATAAACTGATTTTAAATAATGAATATCTGGATTGAATCATTTTTATAGAAATAGAATGCAATTAATAAAAAAACAAAATATATTGTAAATGTAACAATATTAAGGAAGAAGTTGTAATAAATTTTAACAATTATAGAAAAATAAATCTAAGAATTTTAATAAAACAATAATAATAAAAAAAAATGACAAATTTGCTTTTATGTTTACATTTTATCAGCTAAATGATGATTTCTCATGCAATTAAATGAATTATTATATTTGATTGTAAACAAACGTATTTAATTGGTCCATTTAAGGAGTAATATGTACAACCTTGGAAA
Organism: Ascarosepion bandense; assembly: GCA_037127315.1. Lineage (NCBI taxonomy): Eukaryota > Metazoa > Mollusca > Cephalopoda > Sepiida > Sepiidae > Ascarosepion > Ascarosepion bandense. Next base: position 2,271,771 of record JBBBDQ010000768.1, on the reverse strand, counting down.
TATTAATGTTCTCAAGTTTTCAACTGATTGCTTTTAATCAATATATAAAGTTATTTTTTAATCAATTGGTCAAGAATTAAATCATTTTTTATGATTGATACTAGTCTCCAATGCAATTTGCTCTTTTCGAAAATCTTCCAAAGCAGCCATCATCAAGAGACTTGTAACTGCAAAATTGAAAAGAAAAAACAAAATTTATATTTTAATAAATTATATTAAGTGATTTTTAAACAGAAATTACTGGCCTAGAATTTTTAATGTCTCATTCTTTGAAAATGAATGTAATGGTTATCAATGTGGAAAGTGACATTGGCATGCCAAGCTTAAATTCTGATTGAATCCATTTGCTTCATTCCACACTAATACCTTTTTGAAAAAGTTTGAATTGATCTTCCTCTAGTTATGGATTAAATAGAAGGTGAGACAAATTCTTGTACCTTGGATGGTAACCTGCCTACTAAAAGGACAACTCTAAATTCAAACCTCAACTATCCTGTAAATAATTTCAGGCTAAGAGAAGACTAAGGGGTAAACCCTACACAAATGTAGAATGGATCTTCAATAGTGGTTGGATGGTATACTGTCAACTTCAGCAGCTACAGTAGTACAAAAGTGTATTGGTTTAGCCTTTCTTTTGGACTCTACTAGCAAAATCAAAAGGAGGATCTTGACACATGGGCTACACAAGATATCTATAACTCCTGATGAGGCCTGTGACACTCTGCAGCACAATATTGTCTTGTTTGATAGACCAATGCCAAAACATTCATTTAAAAATCCCGAACAATATATTTTTAGTATAATTTTTTATTTTAATATTAAAATCTCTCAAATAACCCAGATATCTTATCTATAATGCAAGAATTAGTGTGTGAAATTTTTTAAAATGGATTGATTGGTTTAAACAAATTTATATATTACTCATTAAAAGGCTGCCAAAGCATTTATTAATTGCAAATCATATCCTATTTTTGGAATTTCTATGATTATTTGCAAAACAATAACTAAAAGGAGACTATTCTGTAATTAGTCCAATTTCTTCTATGTGTCATGTCCCTTCAAGACATAGGTGATCATGGCCCTCCACATCTCCCTGTCTCTTGTAGCTCTTGTAGCTCTTAACAACTCTTCATATCACTCAAACTCCGCTCCATCATCTATTTGTTCACATCCATCAAGTATGTCATGCATTGCTTTCCCTTGTCTCTCTTTCCCTCTATTTGTCTTGTGAGCATCAGATTCTCCACTACATGTCCCAGAAACTGCAGCTGTCTTTTTCTGATGTTAATTATCAGTTTCATTTCTGGCTACATCCTCTCCAAATCTTTGTCATTGCTCACATGTTCTGTTCATGGTATCATTAGCAGCTTTTTGTAGAACCACATTTTGACTGCTGCAAGTCTTTCTTTTATCTTTGATGAGATTGTTCATCATTCACTGCCATATTGAAGGACCAACATCACATAACAGTTTAACACTCTTCTTTGTTTCCAGTGAAATCTTGTCTCTCAATACTCTATTCAGCTTCTGGAATGCATCCTTGGCCATACCATATGCCTTCGGATCTCAGTGTCACACTTTCAATCTTCTTTTAGGACACTTCCCAAATGTTTAAATTACTGTACCTGCTTGATTTAGTCTCCCCTACTTGGATTTGGCATTTTGGGCTATTCTTTTTATTGATTATTATGTATTCAGTTTTCTTGTAGTTTATATGTAGTCCTTTCTTTCCACTTAACTACTTCCTGTAGGAGATCTTGTAGTTTACTTTCCATATCTACTATCAGCACTGTAACATCTGTATCTTATACTGTGCAGATTGCAGCTGCCAATGATGAATCTTTCTAGTGCTGTCAGAATTGTCTTGCTGTATAGGTTGAAAAGATCTGGTGAGAAGACATCCTTATCTTACACCTCTTTCTATCCTTGTACATCTGCTGAACTCATTTCCTGTTCATATGCAGGCAGTTTGTTTCCAATACAGGTTTTTGATTATTCTTATGTCCCTTCCCGGATATTGAGCATCTTTAGCAGGCCTTTGTGGCGTACTATGTTGGATGCTTTTGAATAGTAAACTCAAACTACCTTTCAAATTAGCTTTATGTGTACTTCTACTAAACCCTCATCAGCAGGATTTGAGTTAAATCATTTTTTAGCATTAAAAAATATTTTTTGGCAAACTAAAAGATACAATTATTTCATAAATATCATTATTTTATACAGCAATTAGTAATCTCTTCATTTTGTTTTAGTGTTGATATTATTTTCTTTTCAGCAGACAAAAATTAGATCAGTGTAGAAATCATTTGCAATCTCCTGTTATACTAACTTGCAGAAAATTACTCTAAAGCAGGCATCCCTTCAGGAAATTTAATTAATAAATTATTAATTTTTCAGAATTTTTCTTTCATTGCATTTACTTTGCTTTCTATGAGAACACGTTAATAAAAAGCAACCAAAATAAAATCAAACAAAAACCAGTCAAAAATTAATACTGAGAATACAAATGTTTCATATAAGAAATTTAGAGATTGCAAGACTGTATTAAATTAATTACTATTAGTCGGACAACAAAAATAAGATAAAAATATTTGAAAATTAATAATGACAATGCTTCAGCTAATAGGTAAATCCTGAACAGAGTCTGGTTCATAATCAGTCTAGACATTTCTCAGCAATCAAACCTTCTCTAATCTTCTAACATGTCAATTAAACCAGGAAATATTTTTTCCTTCATTATTTCAACTCAATCATATTCTATATACACTGTCATACTAAAAGCCATGGTGCAAAACTAATACAGTGTATAAATGCTCTTGTAGGTGGCACCAGCATACTTTAAATTCATAAAAAAGCTCAGACCTAGATTAGTTGTGCTTTGACATCTGGTAGATCAGTATGAACACCAAATAAGCTGCTCATAGCAGGAAAACATGAATTATCTGAATATGACATTGATAATAATGGCGAAGCTTGAGCTGTTGCTCTAGATATCTTGAAAGTGTTTGACAGGGTTTGCCATGCTGGCCTTCTGTGAAAGCTCTAAGGATTCAGTATTTCCAGATGATTGTTCCTATTGAATCGTGAAATGAAAGTTGTTTTGTACAAGAAAGCTTCCAGATTGTTTCACAAGAATATGGGTGTCTCTAAAGGTTCTATCATAGAACCTACATGGTTTCTGGTCTTTAACAATGATCTTGCTGATGTCATCAGTTCTCAAGTAGGCATCTATGCAGATGACACTACCATTTACTCCCATCTCAACAGAAAATCTACCAAGGCTTAAAAAGTAAACCTGGTTGCTGCTCTTGAAATGGACCGCCAATCAATGGTTAACTGGGGCAGGAAATGGCTTGTAAATTTTAATGTCTTCAAAACAAAACTGCTCTCCTTTAAATACCATAGAGAAACTTAGATAGCAACAGCCAATAATCAGTTGAAACTGACAGCTCTGAGATGCCCAGCAAATTGGTAGGTAGTTTATATAACAGCCTGGGAGATTCCACTTCTGTCAGCCATCAGCATGGCTGATGCAAGTCTCTTTGAGAGTAACATACTGCACCTCAATAGCCTCACTTTTTCAAACGACCTGAAGTAGAACAAATATATCAGATCTATAGCTGTATTTACTGCTAGGAAGTTTGGATCTCTGTGTCGGGCCAAAAAGTCTTTCTTTCATCAGAATCTATTTTGCACATTTACTTTTAATCCTTGCATTGAATGCTGTTGTCATATCTGGTCAGGTGCTTCTGCTATTCATTTTGATATTTTTGATAATGTCCAAAGAAGGATCTGCATTGTAATCAGTCCTGACTTTGCATATCTACTTCAGTCACTTTCTCATTGCCATGACATGGCTTCACTTGGCATGGGCTGAGTTCTAAAAACATTTCCATGGTAACTACTCTCAGAAATGGTTTTCTCTGGAGTCCTCCTGTCCACATGAATTTAAGCATGCTACTAGAGTGGCAATAGTTAAATGTAACTGCCACTTCTACTCCAACAGTTTGTTTTCTCACACTTCCCACCTGTCGAACTCCCTTCCATTTACTTGCTTTCCCAATAGCTACAATCTTTTTTTTTTTTAAAAAAAAAAAAAAAAAAAAAGGTACTAGATAGGAAATTTCATATATGAAACTAGGAGAACATTTGACATTCCTGTATTTACAGTGTCAATTGCATACCAGAAATACAGTGGCCAACCATTAATTGAACTCAAGTGATTAGCAATGTGAGTCATTAGCCAAGGAGCCAAAGTTAGAGATGTTTCTGGTTAATGGTAAGATTTTAGTATGAAGGATGTGTGTTGTGGCACAGTGGATATCAGCTTGGAACGAGAAATCGGGGAACCGAGTTCGAATTTCATTTGAATTCCTTGCATTCACTTACGTTCAAATACCCTTGGGAAAGGTATTAATCCGTCTCTTCCCTCCAGTTATGGGTTAAATAATAGGAAAGATTGGGTTCTATAGCCTTGGTTGGCAACCAGTCTAATGCAGAAAGCAATGGCAACCTACTGCGGGATAATGTTATGCCCAGTCAGTCATGTCTCGAAAGAGACATGATCGCCCAAGCGTGTATCATGTATGGCATTTAACTGACTGACTAGTATGACACAGATCTCATGAGGCCATAGACAATAGATATCAACAAGGCAGCTAACAGGCTGGTAGTAGTTTTATAATAGTGTGGAACATGTTCACTTGGCTTGGGCTGGGTTCACTAGTTGATCTAAACCAGTGGTTTTCAATCTTTATTGCTCAATACATTTTTTTACCATAAGTCAGAATGTCATGCCCTACTTTTCCTAGGTTGGTTAACTGTAAAGATGTATTCCAAATAATATGCATATTATATATTTAGTTAAAATCTTCATTCCTTTACATATTAATAAATTTACATTTAAATACATTATTTTTATAGAGGAGTTTTACAAATTTAATAGCAATTGAAAATGATGAATTTTTAAACTAGAATACATGTACAGTGGATGTGCATTGTGATCCAGCGGATGTCAGCTTGGAACAAGGAAACAGAGAGCCTAGTTCAAATTCCAGTTGAATTCATTGCATTCACTTAGACGCAAATACCCTTGGGAAAGGTATTAACCTTCTCTTCCCTCCAGCTATTGGTCAAATAACAGGACAGATTGAGTTCTATAGCCTTGGTTGGCAACCAGTCTACCACAGAAAGTAATGGCAAACTACTGTTGGAAAAACCTCTGCCTAGTCAGTTATGTCTCTTTCAAAACATCACCTAAGCATGTATTATGTACAGCCCATACTGACTGACATGTACAGTAATTTGTTTTAATTCATAAATAATTATTGAATAAAGTAAATGAATAAATAAGTAGTACCACAATATATTTCAAACAAACTTCAACTCCCATTTAAAGGGTTGGTGGAGGAATTCATAGTCTCTTGAATGAGAGAATTACTACAGCATAGAGACTAAGTAAAAACTCCTCTTTGGTGTGTAAATCATCAGCTTGCATGCAATTGCCAATCTCTTCTGCCCAAGATTGGCAATTGAGAGTATACCTCGAGAGCCAATTGAAATTCTTAGAGCAGATAGTGACAACTTCCCTATGTACAGATTTAGTAATCTGGTCATTGAGCTCCAAGCAGGTTATTATGATCAAACTCATGGTACCTTGGGAGAAGAATCTGGAGAAAGCCCTTGAAAGAAGGCTTGGAAAATACCAGGAGTTGGTTGAGAAATGCAGGTCTAACAAATTGCAGACTGTCTTCTGATTGAAGTTGGGTGCCGTGGTTTTGTAGGAAGATCTTATGCAGAACTTTAAGTCAACTTGGAGCCAGTGGAAGGAAAAAGAGAAAGGCCATTAAGACTGTTTCAGAATCTGCAGAGAAAGCCTTGAAATGACTATGGATTAAAAGATCAGACCCATGAAGATCTATGACAGAAGTTGCTGTTTGAAGGGAGGCCCAAGGAAGAGAAAGAAGAAGAATGTGTATGAGTGGTTCAGTGAAGAAGGATGAGAAATTAACTGCTGAAATCACTTAACAGTTAAGTCTGGTGAAAATCATTAAGAATGTGGGTAATTCCACATGTTGTTCCAAGAACAGAAAGATGAGTATTCACTTTGTTCTTTTTGTCTCATCTTGGCTTAGGCAGAAGTGATGTATGGCGTATCTGGAAAGACAAGTGGTCAGTTTGTTCTTTTTTGTCTTGTCTTGGCCAAGGGGGAAGTGACGTACAGTATTTCTGATTGGACTCTTCATATTTCATAACAGGCAGTTACCATTACAAATCCATTGTTGTGCGCATGATGATTACAGAATTGCCTGCTGGAATAGCTTTGTTCCAGTAGGGTCTCTTTGGGTGAACAAGTATGATGGTGAAAAACCCAAAATTTGCCATGATCCCAAAGCATAACATTGTTGATGAGGTGATCATGTGCACTCGGAGTGTATTCATGACAGATTTTAATTCATCACTAATTATTAAATAAATTAAAGCAATCTTCAATAAACAAAATGTTCAAAAAAATGCCAGGGTAGTGTAAATGAATAAACAAAATTCTGTAAATAAAAAAGAAAAAGTAAAATGTTCTTTTCCCCTCACACACACCTGGAAGAGAATCACTGCCACTGCCCCCACCACCACCAGTTGAGAACCCCTGGCCTAAACACTTCATTGATTGATGTCCATGACATTGCATTTTCATCATGACTATTTTGACCCATTATGGAATCTGAAAAAAATGTATTCTTTCAGCAGAATAATTCATTATATCCTCAGGCTCAAAATTTGTTTAAGGGTTGATCTGGAGATATCATGTTGTCCAATCAGCATGAACACTACCAAGATTTTTTAAGACATGGTAAAGAGATCTAGTCATATGCAAGATCCTGCACCAAGAAATACCAGTGTTGCAGACAGCTATCAAGATGACATGACTTAATGTTTCTCCAGAAATCTTCCAACCACTCTGTTCAGGAGTGGGAGTAGTATGGGAGCATCATAGTCAGATGACAAGAGGACTGTTTTCTTTTGTTTAAGTTTGAAGTTTATCTTTTCAGTTAACCAACCCAGAAAAGGTAGAGAATGACATTCTGATTAATGGGGAAAAGGGTGCATTGAGCAATAAAGATTGAAAACCAATGGTTTAGGCAACCAAGCCAACTTTAGAGACATCTAGATATTGGGAATGCTTTCAATCAGAAATTGAACAAACTGGATTACCTAACCTGAAGATATTTCTGACTAAGCCCTTGCTACTGTTTTATCAATGTATGTATCTGTTATACATTTATCAAACTAGTTGTCATTATGGGTATATATATATATATATATATATATATATATATATATATATATATATCCCATCATTATTTTGTTGACTTGTTACTTTCCTAGATAATGATCACAATATTATAAAATCTAAAAATAATATGCAGCTTGAAAGAGTAAAGAAAAATATTTAAAAAATATTGCAATAATAGGGGATTCTGTGTAATGAAAATGTTTGATATTTAGAAGAGAGGATAACATAGGCAAGCCCATGCCAAATGCTGCTTATAAGGGTTGTTGGATGATGCTTGTATGCTAGCAGGTTAAACAAGCCTGCACACTGCCAGTATAAACAGTTTCGATCACAATGATCATTTTGAGTCAGCACTGGATTACCTTGCTGATAATAATGATAAACACAAACAATTTATTTTAGCATCAAACACTGACATTTAAATTTTTTTTAAAGCTTCAGATTCTGTGATCTTTAGCTTTTCAGCAAACAAAAAAAATATTATCAAATTATCTCCTCTTGCTTGCTGTCTATCCCATAATTCAAACCATTCTATCACCATTCAAATTGACCAGAAACTTCAAATAAAAATCAATTATTTTCAGCAAAATATTCTTCTTCATAATCTGAGAAGGCATATTTAGTAATTTTGTTTTCCATTTATTTTTTCATCATGTCTCATACAAGAAAAGAATCCTTTGAAAAATTGTTCTCAGAAGCCACAGGATGTTCCTAAATTATTTCATAAATTAGATTAAATTGTTTTTATAATGTTGGAGTCCCTTATACAATATAGTTGAATAACCAAAATTTTTCTGCTCTATACTTAATTCTGAATTGTAAGAATATATGTTTAGTTATGGAAATTATTCAATAGTTTTTCCATTTTTTTCTTTCTGTCTGTACAAGCTTTATATCTCTTCATATAACCACAACTTGGTTAATGCTGGGAAAAGTTCTTAATAAGGCATATGATAAATAATAAAAAAAACAAAACAAGTTATTAACATCAATATCCCCACTCAAAAAATAAAAATCAAATCATCTCCAGTTCAACTCTTTATCAAACACAGAAGTATAAAAAATATATATTTAAAAAATTGATTGGCGATATACTTTCTGACCTGCAGGACTCATTTTTATGGCTTCTACTTGAACCCAAGTCTTTCTTTCTGATTTTCATCCAAAATCTATTTCCTTTATTTTATTACTCAAGTGGCACCAAATCTCTTCAACTGTTTTCTAAGGAAATATGTAATTAACCATTTTCATTTTCTTTAACTCTCCAATGGTCACAATTCTGATGACCTTTCCAACCCCTAGGCACTTAATCATCCTTATCTCATCCTGTTTGTTTATTTTCCCTATAATTATCTTCTGATATACTCAGCTTTTCACAATGCATTAGCCTTACATGTAAATACTTGATGAATCTATCTGAATGCATAATAAGAAAACTGCTGAATACTGAAATTAAATGTCTATAGAATATCTTTTTGAGTTATTTGGTTGATGCAAAAAAGTCAGTAAAAAATTTGTTTTTTAAATTATTTAATTTTAATGATCATCATCATATGACTAACTGAATTGAACTTGAAGGAACAGATCAGTTTATCCCTATAAACAGTATTTTTTGTTTGATGCCATCAGCACTGGTGGTTCTTGGATAGCCAAATCAGTTGTTTCTTATTACATTTGACAGATGAAAATTAACCCAGATTTTACAAATATGAAACTGTCAATTTTTTTATATTAATCTTCACAAATAGCAATGTGTAGCATAGTGATTATAGGCAACATAGTCATACTCATTTTCACACAAATATTCTTGGAAAAGGTAGGAATCAATTTCTTAATACACCCCAGCTATGGATTAAATAGCAGGGTAGAGTGGGTTTTCTAGATTTAGTTGGCAACCAGTCTAGCATAACTCTTAATTCACAAACATTTAGGCATGGGATTGGAAACTTCACTCCATGAAAAGCTTACTTGCTACAGAAACAACAGCAGCAACACTAACATGGTGAGGCTGTGGCTCTATTCTCCACATGGAGAGAGAAAAACTCTTCTCTCTTGTCACCTCTTTGCAAAGAGATCTTATCCCTTTATAATTTTGTAAAGAGTCATTATCATTCCATTATTTATATTGATTTCACAGTGTTTCTGCTAATTTATTCTAGGACCTTCTTCAGATATATTACATCTAATTGAGCTGTTTTCTTTGCCTTTTTCTGCTTTGTACTAACACAAAAGTGATCTTCTCTGTGCATGCAAATCATTCACCTGAAAAGACTGTATAAGGAATCAATCAAAATAGCTTTCTAAACAAAAGCTTAGTCAGATAAGAGATGAAGAGCAGAATCAGGCCAGAGATAGGACAAGAACAGTGTGGGTTCATCAAGGACACTGGAACAAGGAATGCAATATTTATGTTCAGAATGTTATCAGAAAAGGCAATACAAATACAGAAGGACGTGTACCTGTGTTTTATAGTCTACGCAAAAGGGTTCAACAAAGTACACCAGTAAAACTTGATAAAATGTTTGGCAACCAAAACATATTCAGAAAAGACAGTAAAATAATCAAGAATCTATACTGGCAGCAAACCCCTGCATACAGACAGGAAATGTATTCATCAGATACACAAAAATTCAAAGGGGGTAAGTTAAGGAAGTGTCTTCTCACCGGATCTATTCAACCTATACAGTGAAACAATTCTAACAGAACTAGAATTTCTGCCAGGATTCATCATTGGCAGCCACAATTTTAACAATATGTGACACACAGTGCTGATAGCAGACATGGAAAGGAGACTATTAAGACCTCCTACAGAAGGTAACTAAAGAAAGCGAGAAGAAAGGACTAAACATAAACTTCAAGAAAACTGAATGCATGGTCATCAGCAAAAAGTGAAACCCAAAATGTCAACTACAGATCAGGGATACTAAAAATAAAGCAGGTGTATAAATTGAAATAACTGGGAAGTGTTCTAACAAAAGGCAGAATGTTCGACACTGAGATCTGAAGACATATTGCTATGGCCAGGGACACATTCCAAAACCTAAGCAGAGTATTGAGAGACAGGAAAATTTCATTGGAAACAAGGAAGAGTGTACTGGACTGTTATGTGATATCTGACTTTCTATATGGAACAATCTTATCAAAGATGAAGGAAAGATTAGAAGCAACCAAAATGTGGTTCTACAGAAGGATACTGAGGATACCATGAACCAAACATGTGAGTAACAACAAAGTTTTGGAGAGGATGGAAACAAAAAGGAAACTTGTACTTAACATCAGGAAGAGACAGCTGATGTTACTCGGACATGTAATGATGAAGAAGGGCTTGCATAATCTAATACTCACAGGATGGATAGAGGGAAAGAGAGACAGGGGAAAGTAATATGTGACATAGTTGATGGGCTTGAGCAAGTGAATGGCAGAGCAAGAATTAAGAGAAATACCAACATAAAATATACTTAAGTATATTATCTAAAATGAAAAAAAAATAGTTAAATAATATTTTTTAATGATTTACAAAAAAAAAGAAAAAAAAAGAAACAGTGGAAAAGTAAGTGAACCATTAAGATAATATTAAAAATCTGTCTTTTCCAGATAATCAACAAATCTTAACTAAACTATATATTTATTACAAAATCCCTTATTAAATGAATTACAACCAATTCAAACATTTTTATCAAGCAGGAATAAAAATATTAAATGAAAATCAAGTAAGTGAATCCTTACATTTACACTCAGTATTTTATTATATATCTAACTAAAAGAAAGAGACAAGTGAGAAACTGTTTAATTTTAGTCACGTTTCATCTCCTGATGGACTTTATCAAGGCAAAAAGTTAAATGAATTTAAGCAAAAACAAAAAGTTGTTGGTTACTAGAAAATTACAAAACGCTCATAAATCTTTTTGCAACTGAAAAATATTAGATATTTCATTGTGTTATTTTGCATACTCAAAGAGAATCTTTTCATACAAAGTATATTGTTTTGATTGTTATGGTATAAGACATTGAAATTATGGATTTAAACTTTCTTTTGATATGCTTGTTGTATATGTTGGCTTATCAAAATATTAATCTGCACCCCATTTTTTTTTTCAATCTCATCTTTTCTAATAGAACCACTACTTTCCTAAGCCAGCATATACAACCAACATATAAAAAAAAATCAAAAGAAACTTAAGTACAGAGAAATGTTTAGCTCATAAAAGAGTGAAAGGAATATTTTTTAATCATTTTTACCCCAAGCAAGGTGATACAAGTGGTTACTGAGATTGTTCTCTTCTCTCTCTATATATATATACAGTAAACTGTTCTTGCAGACAAGATTTATTGTGTTCAGACAACAGTAATATATGAAAAAAGTGTTCAATACACAGCAGAAAATTGAAAGTGTAGAGTTAGTTCATATTTCAAATATTACAAACACTACTTTTTTTCTGTTACTGCAGTTTCTACCACTGAAAGTTTTCTCAGGCAGTAAAAATAGATAGCATCATCTATTCCCTTTTTCCTGCCTCTGGAAACCTTCAGTGGTAACAGAAAAGGTTAGCGTTTATAATATATATATATATATTTCAGAAATGTTATTGATCCTGACCTAGTACCTCAATTTCATTCACCTTCTCATTGTCATAAGGTAACTTCCCCGTACCTTTTCTATAAATATTTTAATGATAATTGTTCTAATGAGCTTTCCTCTTTGGTTCCTTGACTTTAAGCGCAGTACTTAAGTAGCAGCTACGTCTCGTCATTTTACTTTTGAAATAATTAGATGTAACCATGCATTCTAATAGTTTCTTCTCACATGCTTCTCAATTGTGAGACTCAACTTCCTGCTCTTTGGTCAAAATCTTCAAAAATTTAAATGTAATGTCAACCACCATCTTCCCTCTTTTGGAAACCTGTTCTTTTATTGTCCTTTCTCCTCACTAAAGTTTTCACATTTTCTTTCAATCTCAGTGACCTTTTGTGTTTTAGTGGCTCTATCACCTTGCTTGGGGTAAAATTATTTAAAAAAATTATTCTTTTCATTCTTTCATAAGCTAAACATTTTTCTGTATTTAAATTTGAGTTCTAAATTACAAAATGAAAACGGCTTAATGGTGATTTAAGTCAGGTGAATAATGATAAATGAAGCCAATCCATTCTTTTTATTTTACTTTAATTTTCATTTTACCATGTTTATTCTATTTTGTTTATTTTCTTTGTGCAAAGATGCATGCAAAATAGGCCAAGATTATTTCATTACCTCTGTGAATGAAGGTGAATAGAAGTTATGTCATCAACAATGTTTGCTTGTCTGCCTGTTCCCACAATATCTCTAAAAGTCCTCAATGAATAAAAATTATGGTGGTCAAACATAGACAAGAATACAGGAAGGTTGATAAAAAATTGTGTGCCATAACTAAATGGTTCACTATCAGATGCACCAGAGACAATAAAATAGAAAATAAAACTGAAAGAATAAGATAGGACAACCATGGGAGAGAACAGATATTTACATTACGACCCTTTTCCATCTGATAGCAGCATCCAAAGTATAATTGATAGATGCACTCAATAGCCAGAAATTCACAGCATTCAATATACACACTCCAAAGTAATCATTATCTTAATGAGACATTCACTAGTTTTGGTTATCCTGAAACTATTATTACTGATAACAATCTAAACCTAACTAGAATAGATATCAGTGAATTTAGTAAGCAAAATGACATTCAGCACCAACAATCAATCCCATTTCATCCCCAAGAAAATGATAAATTAGGGTGATTCTATTGTACAGTAAGTTTTGTCTTAGTATCACTAGTGGCTGAGTGATTAGAACATTCACTTTCTAAAATGAGACCTGGGTTCAAACCTCATGCCTTTGTGAGTGTGACTGAGTAGACAAAACTATTTGGAAGCCATTGATGGTTGTGCCAGTACAATGTTACAAGTCATCGTGACTGAGAGTTTGAGCATATTGACCATGTTCAGACTGTTGATCATGTCAAATAATGCACTCTCTCCCAGAAACTAAAGTCTGCTCAGCATAATTGTGATATAAGCCACACATGGTCTCTGTAGGTGTTGAATAAATACAGAGTGTCTGTAACAAGGATTGGTTAACTGCTCTAGTAGACAGGCATGCTCGGATATGAGCAGTAGGCCATTTAAATTACCCCCTGTGAATCATTTGATAGTTAGATCACTGCAGAATAATTTTTTTTTTAAATTCAAAGCATATATCAACTACACAAGCTGATACTACATATTGAGCTAAATCAAAGCAGTATTTTGATAACATATCATTTATTCATTAGGCATCTATCAGTCTCTGGATACTATGTAGTTGTACTTTGGATGATGTTTTATCTTTCTATTGCACAAAGCCTAAGTAGGTAGATATAGAAGACAAACTGTTACCCATGCAGTAGATCCTTCTGCTCCAAGATGCTAAAATGGTCCAACCAAAAGGTAAATACCAATACACAAGGTTTCAGTACCATCACAGGTGTTGCTAAATACAGCTCTTAGGAGATTCCAACTCTGTATTTTTCCTTGGGGTTGACACCGTAAGTCTTTCCAAAGATTAGGTATAAGTTTTTTTTTTCTTTACTTTCACCATCTGCCCAATATATACATATATATAAATGCACACACAAACATAAATTATGTATATATTTGTTGATCCATTGAGAACAAAAAGTAACAAAATGTTACCACAATTTATTTCAAAATAGATTGCAAATTATAGGATTCAGGTAATGTCTAAATATTTTGCATTTTCTGAGTAGCAAGATTGGGTAAGAAAAAGTCTCTTCTATTTGTTTCAACAGCATGTTTTCATATGTGTGTTGTGCTTGGTATACATCATGCAAAGTGGGCAGACATTTTTTTATAGAGAGCTGTATCATTGTCAGCCCTGTGCAAAGTAAGTGCATCAAAATAATTTTCATAAAAGTGTCAATAACAATCATTCATGCTTATGTACATTTATTTGCTTACTAGCCTAAAAGCTGTAATTCATGCTGACTTTTAAACTAGCTCTTTTGAAGAAATAACTTTGAATTTCTCATTTCACTCCATGGAACTTCAAAACCTCAATTTAGCTCTGATTTGGGCTATAAGTTTAACTCTGGCCAAAACACCAATTTGGGATGAAAGTACAGTTTAGGCCAAAAATTCTTCAAATCACAAACTCTGTGGAACTTCAAAACCTCACATCAAAAACCTTTCACATTTAACTCTGCTTCCTTGGCATCTTGAAAAAATAAAATTGATTATCTCAATTTATAAAGTTTTGGAGATATTTAAAATTTTAAAGTAATTTAAAAATTTGAATTCTTTTAACTGTTCCCTCCACATCCAGACACAAATCACAATGACAGATGTTCAAGTATCAGATGAAGGGCAAATGTTCAATTGTGGGATTATCCTTATTCCAAAAAGGTATAATCTATTTATGTAGAGCAAGTGTGGCCTAAGTTAAAGGAGTTTCAGACACACTGACAGACAGACAGAATTTGCCGTTTCTTTATTTAGATTAGATTCATTTTAGGCTACAAAATCTTTGAGAAATTAGTTTCATATTTAATTCATTTATTACTGAGATTTGTGTATCTGAGAAAGATTTTCATCATCAGGATTCAGTTTAATCATTCATGTATGCAGGACACACAACATATTCAAATATGTTAGCTGAGATCTATTTTTGATTTGCCAATGTTCATACATGATAATGTTTCTTCCCAAATGTCTGTTGAAGCAAACAATTAACAAAATTTGCAGAAAAAATCTTTTAAGATTGGTAAATTTACTGGTACTAAGTTCTAAATAATAATTCAGTTTAGAGTTTTGAAAATATTCCTTCAGGATATTGTGACATTGGAAGTGAAAAATCATCTGCTTCTATTTCTATATTTGTTAAGTATGCACAAGCATCAAAATCTACGCTCCAGTTTACACCGTACTGATGATTGGGCACTACAACAGCACAGTGTTGGACATAACAATCCAGATGCCTGTGATAGTACCTAATACAATATGTCAATTTTACAGAAAGTGAGTTTTCTGAGAACTGGGGTCTCCTCTTATATATATATATATATATATATATATATATATATATATAGTTTCCATCTTGGTTCTTTGTTCCTATCTTTAACAGATTACCATTGTGTGTCCCATTTAACAAAAAAAAAAAAATAATAATAATAATCAAAGTCTTTTTAATAGACATTTAAAAAAGAATGTTTGATGTGGGCTTCAAGCCATAGTCTACCCACTACTGATGTAGTATGACATTTATCAGTGAGAAAATCCATACCCTAATTTCCCATTTTATTAAGAGAAGGATAGCTAAGAGTAATCCTTGGTGCTTGAAGCATCTCCCAAAGAGGAAATGCCAAGATGACTGAACTGTTTTTTGGCTTCTGGTCACCTGTACATGTAAAAGCCCCACTTTAAGCTCAACCTTGTGCCATATTAAATGAGTGTGCAGATGTGTACAACCATATTGCTGGTAACAAAAACCAAGAGGTAATCACATTCACAGAGAAAAAAAACCCACAAAACTGACAATCTCACGTTTTTCACTTCACACTAATGCCCCTAGGAAAAGCATGAATGTATATCTCCTCTCTACAGGTAGAGGTAAAACAGTATGGCAAAAGTAACCAGTCTAGGGGAAAAAATACAATGAAAACAACTGGATACCATTACCTTTTGTCCTACAATCACAATGATTCACAATTTAAAGATATTAAAAAAAAGAAAAACAAAGAAAGGAAGTTGTGGAATATCATGATTGCTTACTTATTGATATGATATAAAAAATGTTAGACAAGATCTTTGAAGTTTGATTTAGAATACTTAGTTTAGTTGGAAACAATGCCAAAAAATGGTAATAACTACAGAAAAAAAAGGTATTCTATCTACCATATCTCTTCAGGATGTGAGAATCATAGCTTTCTACAACTTCCTATCCTTTGCAGCTCTTAGTAAGCTTTATCTTTTTGCTCTCCCTCCGATCTGTCTTCCCATCCATTTACATAAACTAATTAGGTTAAGCTACTCATTAGTATCCCTCTATCCTGTTTGCTTCTAATATGCCCTATGAATGTCATATTCTCTAAGCCCTCTTTCTTCATTATGTGTCCTAAATATTTTGACTATCTCTTTTTGATTCTAAGTATGTCCTTTTTTATTTCAATTTTCCTTAGAGATACCTTGTTACTCACATGTTCAGTTCATGATATTCTCAGTATCCTTCTGTTGAACTGCATTTTCATTGCTTCATCTCTTCAACTGTGAGTACCAATATTACATAACAGTTGAGTAAACCTTTCTTTGGTTTTAACAAAATTTTCCTGTTTCTTAATATTTTGAGCTTTTGGAAAGTATCTTCCTCTATTCCAATGCACCTTTGGAATTTTTGATTTCCTGCATTTAGGAAAGGTATACACCTACTTTGATAATCAGTTTTAGAAATACATTCTTTTGTTTGTTTTTAACCTGAGCTTGAACTCTGAGCACTGAAAAATATGCAAGTAATTCATGAAGTATGCAAATTTGACTTGATTTATTTATTATTTATGCTTTTGTAAATTTTTTGTTCATAATTTTTATTAGCTTTTAGTTATTGAAAAAAATAGAAATGAGAAGCAGTAACAATAAACCCTGTACAGGAAATATTCTTTATTTTAATATCTACATTTTATCATTGATAAAAGTTCTTTATATTTTTTTATTCCGATTTTATTTTGCAGTAAGTGATAATCAGAGTTAACAGAGGTAATTAAGTGCAAGTAGACAGAGCCTGTTTGGCTTCCCATCCTTGTCTGTCAAAGTGACATTGTCACTTCTTCTAGCCTGTCACATGAACTATTTAGACTGAGTCATCAAAAGAGAGCACAGAGTACTATTCTCATAAATCACACATACCACAAGCAACAAGATTATTTGTATATTTGTTTGCACAATAATACATACCAATTTATGTATTGCAATTAACATGAGTTATCTGATTCTTCAGGTGGTTTGCTTTGCAATTTAAAAGTTTATTCAGACTGAAAAAATATCGAATTTTCAAATCCCAATGCAATCAATATTTTTTCTGGCTTGAAAAACATGAAAACTGAATAAATAAATAAAAAATAAATAAAAAATTAAAAAAAAAGCAGAAAAGGAAACTTAGTACCAATAAGTGCAAATGGTAAAGTTTACAACCAATATCTCTTACATAAAACCTAATGGTGAAAAAACTCCTACATAACATCTTTCATTCACAGGAACTTCTAACTAATAATAGTTTTTGTTATTGAATTCAGTTTTGAATATATAAAGACAAAAATAAATTTTTCTTAGTTGCCGCATTCCATACTTTGATAAACTTTATGAAGGCAAACAAAGATTTAAATATCCCTAATTTATTTGTTTAAATGTTATTTTTAATGGATACTCATATTTGAGTGGATGTTTTGTTTTTTATTATTAAACAGTAAATTTATTTATTTATCTCTACCAGCCTGAATATTTGAGGATTCTTGTCAGAAAAATATGCATCCTCTGACAGGATATTGTTCTAACAAGATTTCTTAAACATTCAAGCCAGTAGATGTAAATAAATAAATGTACTGTGTAATAATAAAAACAGAACATCTACTCAAATATGAGTAGCCATTAAAAATAACATTTGAACAAATTAAAAATATGTGGGATCTAATCCATTCTTAAAAATTCATTTTCCTATATATATATATATATATATATATATATAATCACTACCTACTTAAATTGACTGGCCTTTTAGTAAATATATATATTTACCCATCATACCCTCTGTGTGTATGTGTGTGTGTGTATATATATTACACCCCATTGATTTCACCACTCTGCATTTTAATATTTTTTTCTTTAATTTTAAAATTTTAATTTTTTATCTACATGTATTCTTTGTATATTTTAGTTTTTATTCTTGTTATTAAAAAGCAGTAACATAACTTTATAAGATTTAATTCCCATGAACATCAAGTGAACTTAAATTCAATTCTATTAAACTGTCAATTTGAAAAATGCACCTAACGATTGTATAACGCATAAAACTCCAAGATGTACTGACGTAGGCCATTATATACATAGACACACACACAGGGTGCACACGCACACACAGGGTGCAATGGGTAAATATATATATATATATATATTTATATATTTATTTACAAGGAGACCAGTCAATTTAATACACAACCACACACACAGGGTGAGATGGGTAAATTGTCAGTATTTTATATTTTTAATTTCATAAATTTCCATTGTTTGGGTTTAAGTTTGTTGACTGCACAGTATAGTAGGGTCAGTTGGACACTATGAGGAAAAGTGCATCATAACACAGTTTACTCTACCAGAAATTTGGAAATGGGATCCTCTAATGCTTTGCATTCATGCTGAAAGCTCTAATAGAAACATTTTAGAGTGTTTGGATGTCAATCTGAGGACTATGCAGAGGATTCAGAAAGAGTTGGATGATATATCCAGTCAACATGACGGTGTCTAGGGTGATCACTAGTGATAGTGACATTATGCCTCCATTCATCTACCCACATAGCCTCTGATTCATCATGAAGGTCTATATCAGGCTCCTCAATAATGCCACATAAATCCTCAGACTGCAACTCCCTTGATTATCTGTAGGGTGTAGTTGAGACCAACAAAACTCCTTGTAACACCAAAATGAACTGAAGACAAAGATTATGGTAACATTCAGCAACTTAAACAAGGATATCATCCAGAAAAGTTGCAAATTTCAAAATCATCTGGAGGCTGTAATTGAAACCAGTGATGGCAATATCATTGAATAAATTTACTCTTTAGTATTTCAAGATATTTTTGTGCAATTATGGTAAATATATCTGTTAAAATAAGACATCAGTGTTATTTTAATTTTTGCATAATTTTGATGACAATTCATCCATCGCACCTTTTATGTCTTTAATGATGATAAAAATATTTTACTCAACAAATGTTAATCTTTTTTAACATAATTCAATGACGAATATTATCATATGGAGAATATTTCAGACCAAATTCAGTAAAGAACTGTGGTAGGCAATGAATTCACCAATCCAACCATGTGATGTGCACACACAAAATACATATATATATATATAATTTTGTTCTACATCTATGGCACAACTGAGTTTCATGCATTAAGCAATCGTCAGGTACATGTTTTAAACTGACAATTTAATAGATTTGAATTTAAGTTCACTCAAAGTTAATGAGAATTAAATCTTATAAAGTTACTTTTTTAATAACAACATTAAAAATTTAAATATTCTAAGATTACATGTAGATAAAAATTTAAATTTAAAATTAAAATATAAAAAAAATAAAAAATATTAAAATGCAAGGAGGAGAAAGTAAAGGGACATAAAATGTAAAAGTTTAAAAATTCTAATATTACATGAAAATAAAAATTATAATTAAAATAAAAATTATAATTATAATTAAAATAACATAAAAATTAAAAATTAAAATTTAAAATTAAACAATGCAGGAAGCTAAAATTAAAGGGGCTTTATTCATAATTGTTAAAAGTAATATTTGTAGGGGCGGGGTAATTAAGAAAGAACAAGGAAAAGAAAGGGGGCAAACAAAGAGGAATCTATATCAATCTGGATCTAAGAATTTAAGTATTTTTTTCTATGAGAGCATGTGGTCATTAAATCACTTTTTTGTTAAGTAAATTAATATTATTGATATCATTTAAGATGACAAGTTTTTCTAAAAGGCATAAGTTATATCTATTTTCTTTTCTGTTGTAAGGTTTGGATTTAGCTACAATATTCCAGGTAATAATTGGGTTCTTGTTTTTCAATTTCTAAATAAAGCAGTACTTTTGTTGTATTTACTGTCATTCAAAGACAACATGTGGTTGGTAAATCTTATCTTCCAACTGTTAGAAGTGCTTCTAAAGTAAAATTTAACATTACCATTTGAATTAATTCAAGCTCTATAAACAATGCTTTTGGACATATATTGGCCATTCAGAGGGCAAGTTTTATTCTTTTGGCAGTTGCAATTATTTTTAGAGGGGTCATTGTTGTTATTAGTAGGATGATGGATCTTGTTTAGGTGGGCCAAGTATTTATTTGATATCATAGATAAATATATTTCACAACATAATACTATGTTCTTAACACAACTATAACTGACTAACTTTGTTTTTACTGAAGGTTTTTTAGTGTGGGTGAATGGTAGAAATGTTTTTGAATTAAATTTAGGAAGTGTTAACCAATATTAGTTTGGAGATTACAACTGAAGAGTGAGTTAAACCAAATGTTATGTTTACGTGATTTCTGCTTATTTCTGCTTACCTTGTTTTTAACAGAGTATTATAAACTAGCGTTGAGTTTACTGTTAGAATTGTCAAAAATTTCCTTATTGCAAGAGTTGGTACTTAAACAAAATTGGATAAATTTGTGTAGGTTATTTGTGATTCTCTGGGGGTGATTTGATTCCCTATTGATGTATGTATGCTTATGTAAATCCTTAGTGTACTGTTTGTACAGACCATTGCTCAGGTTGAAGGTAATATTTAAGAAATTTACGACTTTAGCATTAGTTATGGTGGTAATATTAAGATTTGATCTTTGAAAAATTTTATTAGATCCTTTCTGAGTTTATCCAATTTTTGTGAATTAGTTTTGCAAATGGATTATCAGTCTGTCATCTCGGTAAAGTCCAGTGTTAAATAAATCAAAGATGTGCCTAAAATTCCAGAGCAAAAGTGTCCTACAAAACTGCAGGCCTCTGCAGAATCATATGCCTCCATAGAGATGCAGAAATCAGAGTTGTTTTTTTTATTCCTAGTTCACAGGCATCATCGTAAAATAAAATAAATTTTGGGGCCTGTTTGATGATGTTGATGTCTTGGTTGCTGATGGGGCAGTAATTTTTAGCCAGATTTAGTACAGCTCTGTTCATACATTGAACACTTTTATTAACACCTGAATAATACTATACATATGTGCACACTCATATGTATGTTTATTAATTTAAGTCACTATATATAAGTGGTTTAAAATAAAGGATATATATTCCACAGTTTAAAATTTATTTTTTATAAAAAGTGCTCAATGCAGAAGTAAACCATTTTATATATATATATGTTATTATAATAATAGCATATTGCAACTCAAAAGCTATTAAATTTTGGTATCCAATGCACCATCATCAGGCAGTGAAATCACTAAATCACTACCTGATGATGGTATACTGAACACTAAAACTTAATGGTTTTAAGTTACAGTATGCTACTATCATAACAATATATATATATATATATATATATATAGTCATTTGCAGAGAGATCTGTTTTGCTGTATCACAGCTCATCAGTACGGTCAAACTGATTGCTTTTAACCCAGGATTGAAACCCAACCAAATTGGCGTCAGTCAGTGATTCTACCTCTGGGCTATGGGCACTCGGTAGAAGAAGGCAAACTTTTTAGCATATACATTATCATTATACACGCCCAATAGTCAGAGTGCTCTAATTCATTACAGAATGAGTGATGCGTACATGCCAGAGTAGCTACTGTTTTTCAAAGTTTACCATTCTTCCAGAGTGCTCAATCAGGGTGTGAGAGTGTAAATTTATATATATATATATATATATTTCCAAGTGAAGAGGACTCGAGGTTTTTTTTATATTTTGAGTGCTCTGGCATTTATTTTATTATAAACAGTGCTCAATATAATGAGTATTATAGAGCTTATTGCTACATGGAAATTTCTATGTTTCGAGATTAATTCTCATCATCAGGCAATTGCCTGATGATGAGAATTAATCTCGAAACAGAAATTTCCATGTAGCAATGTAAAATTGACATAACCATATAATTATATATATATATATATATTTATTATTAAATTATTATTAAATTTGTTTTTTTATTTAAAATAAATAAATTTTTAAATAAGAAAACAAATTTAATTATAAATGTATTTTGCACTAGGATATATTTTGTATTAGGCACTTTTTTTAAAAAAGTAAATGCTGGAGAATTTTGAATTCTAAAACAGTTGGTTCTCTTTACCTAGATATATATGATACTAAAAATTTCAAGAAACTTTAGGCACAAAATAACTTCATTATAAAAAGAACTGATAGAAAGTATTACTGAAGTTATTTCCTAGTCAAGTGACTTAAAAATTTATGAATGCCAGCAAGACAGGTTATTTTGAATAATTTTACAGATGAAGATATTGATCAATCTTTTGGCTTAAATTCTACAAACTTTTGAATAGTAAATTTGTATATTGATCAGATACAAATTTTCATGAAACATTTGTATTAAGTTAGTTGATGAATTCTTGTCTTTTAAGTTTGCTATCCGACAAACAAGCTAAATACTAAACAGTAATACAAAACGTAAAAAAACAAGAGCTGCTATCTAGAAAATAGTTTACTAAGATGCATATAATTAATATTATTAAATATTATATAATCTATATACAAAGCTCTAACATTTTAATTACTTAAATGCCTTCAGCTCTTCTCCATAAAACAAGAAGGCAGATAGAAATTAATTGCAGTATTTATTTACCTAACATTCCTTAGAATCTACAGGTTTTCCAGTTTTTGAAACAACTTGAAAAATACACAATAGCATAAATTTTTTCTAAACTATTGATAATTTAAAAACTCTAGAAAATATAGTTTAATGACTGAAATTATAGCATTTCATGTGTATAACTTTTTATCTGTATAGATTTGATTTTCTGCATTAAACAAAGCACAAATTTAGATCTAAGTCATTTCTTTTTTACTAGTCCCCATGAAAAAAGTTAATGGTCATAATTTTAAAGTACAAAAGCCTAAAAAGAACAAATAATTTTGTTTACATTCTTTTTCTTGCAGAAAAAAATATCCTAGTCTTCCATCAGTCTTCACCACAAAACACTAACCTGGTGGTGAGGGTAACAAAATAAGCTTAATATATTAATTCTGCTAATTGATTATGAAAAATTTAGTCTGATGAATACAAAACTAAAATTCTATTTTATATTGCTCAGTTTTTTTATTTTAAATTTTGACAGCATTAACTTCATCTTCAGGTAAATGTTTAGTCTATTAGCCAACTAAAAATACACAGGACTTTCCATTCAAGAGAAAATTTGAGATGTTTTGATTCTCAAAGATCAAACTGCTATTAAAATTTGATCAACAAATTATCACTACAAACTGATTTTTTAGATGGCAAGAAAAAGTGTTTTTTCTTTTTTTCATTTTAGGTGTCCATACTTGATAGACAGGAAATTTTTGCTAAAAACAAAGAAGAGAGTACTGGATTTTTATGTGATGTCTCTTCTTCCATATGGCAGTGAATGCTGGACAATCTCCTCAAAGATGAAGGAGAGATTGAAGCAACTACAATCCTACAGAAGGATGCTGAGGATACCATGTACTGAACATGTGAGCAACAATGAGGTTTTGAAGATGATGGAAACAAAAAGGAAACTAATACTTAACCTCAGGAAAAGACAGCTGAAGTTCCTGAGAATATAATGAGGAAAAGGGCTTAGAGAATTTGATACTCACAGGTTAGACAGAGGGAAAGAGAGATAGAGAAAAGCAATGCGTAAGCTACTTGACGGCTTGAGCAAATGGATGACAGAGTGGAGTTTGGGAGAGATAACAGGAGAAAGCATTGCTAGGAGCTACTAGGGATAGGGAGATGTGGAATGACATGATTGCTTATGTCCTGAAGGGACACGGCACATAGAAGAAGATACTCGAAATTTATGAATATTAGTCTTTTTAGTGAAGTTTTAAAACCTATTTAATGATTTTTTTTGTTGTATTTAATAGATTTTCAACTGATGTAATACTTTTGCTGAATATATTTTTATATTCTTTACCTTCTTTGTCCACATATTAAATGTCCCACATCATTTTTTTGTTTTCTTTCATCTTTCTGCTGATTCTTTATGTCTAATATAACAGATGTTTTCATAAAAGCAAAAAACATTTTCTTTATTAACGTCAACCATATGCTGGGTATGCATTTATGTTTGTTTTGTTACTTTTATGATTTAAACAAGACATTCTTTATTGAACTTATGATTCAAACAAGCATACCTCAGTTTGAATTTCTTACAGAAAGCATTATCATAATAAGTACATTTTTTACTTTATTTTTTTCATTTTATTTTTGTTTTTATTCTTTACAAACAAGTCACGCCAAACAAGTAGTATAGATTAGAAATAAAATAGCAGTCTGCAAAATGTCTTATCTTTATATAATGTTATCTTAGTAACACCTGATAAGAATACAACTTTCTGTGTAAATTAATGGTTTATTCATTCCTGAACTCCATCAAATTAATGTTGGTTGTAGAGTGTAACTGGTTTCAGGGACTTTCTTCAAACATTCACTCTTCTCCCTTATCATGAGTTGGGTGTTTATATAAACCTATTATCTCATCTTGTGTGTATATCCAAAGTTAAGCTGGGCTCATTTTCTGTTTAAGTTGGCACATCAACCAACACTGTTTAAGGTCCAATTCTGCACTATGAGGCCACCTACTAGGTGAACCATCGCAGTCATCTAAATGTTACAGAATGCAGAGGCTGACCAAAGATAGCAAATTATTGGACAGAAGACCCATGGGCATGAAATTCTGACAGTAATTTCATATCCTGGACCAGCCTTTTTATTTTGTAACACTAGCTTTTATAATGTTCTTAGATTATACATTACAAAGCTTAGTTTGATATCTGTTAGAGTGAAGCCAGTACCTATTGAGATCACCACAGATCAACTCTTCCTAGATCAAATATTTCTGAAGAACATTAAATTCAAACTTCTGATATTTCCTGATGTGAGACATATACTACATTTATCTGTAGAAGATCATCTAAATGATATGGACAATGCCCTACACATTCAATTCAAATATGTCAGTATATTTTATGGATTTTATAAGTGAATTTGAACTTTACTAATGAGTTTCTGTGACCAAATTTATTAGATATACTCTCAAAGATATAAAACAGGAGTTGAAATCTTATCAAAAGTCAGTTCTTTATTTTACCCATGCTGCTTGCTAAATTTTTATAGAATGGTGAGCAATCTGACTACTGCAATGTAGAAAGAAGGAAGAACAAGAGAAATTGTCAAGTCCGTTACAAGCAGAAAACACAGAAAATGAATTTAGTGTTGCACTTTTGTAATGGAATAGAGCAAAAAAAAAATTAAATAAAAATTAACAGCTACTCTGAGATATCTTTCATAATTCAGGCATTACAACAAATAGCATCAAGAAATTAGATTGTCAATCATGATTGCTTACTGTAGAATAATATGCAAGACAATAATATAGGCTAATTTTTGTGATGTATACACCCAGTCAGACATGATCACCCAAGCGTATATCACGTATGGCACTTAACTGACTGACATATAAAACTGACTACTATTAAGCAATAGTAATCGTGAAATATTTATAATATTCTTAAAGAAGAAAACAAGACCAACATGAAAAAAGACCTCAACTAAAATATATGTTCTCTTAAATAATTGGCTGCATGAAGAATCATGGCTGTATTGTGATTATGCCTAGAGGTACAAAAACACTTCTTTCATTGTCAGTGCTGTACTTTCTAACCTTTGATCTGAGACCAAAGTGTAGTATCTGTTCACTCTTCCTTTAAAAATTAGGAGGGATGCCTAGTCCCAATATTCTAACTATAAAAATACCTCCATCATTGCACTAACGAGGGGGTGTTTATTAATAACAATGTCTGCATGGTTTTCAGGGATGAGCAATTTTTGGCCTTAGGCTATATATATATATATCCAATATAGCTACTCCACAGTAAAAATGACCTAATATCACATTCTGCTGCCATGTGAAAGCAAGTAAATTCTAGCTCTTGAGAGAGTACTACTTGGATTTGCAACTCTTGATTTGTTTTCTAGTATTTTGTATCAAAGTTATTTTTTAATTTTTTTTTTCATAAGCATTTCACCCCAAGCTAGGCAGGACCACCACTAATGTGCATGGGGTTACAGTGAGAGAAAATATAAGATACAGGGGATTTACAGTTTATAAGATTGATTTGTTTTTTATGGCTTATGAACCATTTGCAGGTTATTTATATCCAGAAAATACTTTTAGATTTAAAAAAACTTGGAGATAATGATGATTTATTGATACAAGTCTTACTAATTAACTTGTAATTGGTAAGAGAAGGGATGAATTCATACATTTCCAAGAGTATTTCTGCATAAGCAAATATTAAAAAAAAACGACTGAAATTAGTTCTCTGAATTTCAATTCTAAACTATTATCCATTACACCACCTAAGCTTACAACACCTGGTATTCCAAAGCGGTCACCCAAAAGTACTGACCAGGCTTGACATTGCTTATGTTCAGAATTTGTATGAGAATTAGTGTGTCAATGTGATATGGCTATAAGCAAAATAATAAAATAAAATAATATAATATAATAAAAATAGCTGTTTTGCAAGCAACATATCAGTAATTTTTTAAAATTTCTCTCCAGAAGCCTTCAGGAAAGCTAACTTTGTTTTAAACAAGTGAAGAAATTATCTGAACATTATCTAGATTAATACCTCCAAATTTTTTTCAAATCATCCATATTAAATGCTATTTAATTTGCTGCTGTTGTTTGAGAAAGCCAAAGAGGACATCTTTGATATGCATGATTTTCAATATTGTTAGATTTAATCAACAGTAGTTTATACTTTATACTCTTTTCAGAGAGAAATATCTAATTTTAAATAAGGAAAGAGAAGTCAGATTTTATTATGAAACACTTTTTACAATACTCATTTCCTAGCTTTCAAATTTTTATCAGATTTTATCAAATCAATTAAGTCTAATAATTCCTAATTCAATAACATGCCTCTGATCTACCATTATATAATCATTCAATTCAATCAAGACCAGTACTTTTTTTACTACTTTTGTAGTATTTTAATTTCTAATTACTTCTTGGAATTACTGCCAACAGAGATTTTCTAAATTTTGTTCACTTTCCCTCATAAAGTCGATGAACAGGATTGCCTAATTGGAAGATATATATATATATAAGTCCAGCACAACTAAATTTTGAATTTTGTTACTTGTGACTTATGGAACTACTTTTTAAAATTATGCTGAGCTCCCTTGTTAATTCTATATTTAATATTGTTGGGACTTCAAATGTTATCCAATTGGCAATTTGAATCCTAGTCTTGTAATTCTGTTAGATTGTAAATATTTGATTAACAAACAAGTGGATATCAAGGTTTCTCTTTTAGTTTTACAATAAACTCATAAACCCCTCCCCCACTTTTTGCTTTAACATATTACATACATTTTTCTACTCAATAAAACCTACTGGTTAAGATATGACATATCATCCATAGAACCAATAGCATTTAAAGTATCACCAATTTCTATTAAAAATTTCTGGATTGTTAAAATTGACTACAGTTGAAAGTCTGATACAACTAAATTTTGTAATTTGCTACTTATGAAGTTTGGGAACACCTTTACTTTTTTTATTTATTCATTTATTTTTTAATTAAGCTGGCCTATCTCGAACAATTAAAAATTTAATATTATTGGGCAGTCAAATAGTCAATTTGTTACTTGTAGCTTAGTCTAGAAGCTTAAACCTGCTACTATGGGTGACTAGTTCTGTTTTATAACTAAACAGGTTGCCACTTTTTGTCATAGTAGATTCCATACATTCCTTTAGAACACTTTTTAAAACCCAACGTTACTAAATTTTTAATTTCTCTACTCATAATTTTTATGGTAAATTTTAACGTAAACTGGGTTAACATTTAAGATTTAGTTGCCCAATCTGACACACTTGTGATAAAATAATGTCATATATATTGCTATACAAACATACCACCGTTCAACTCTTCAAACAATTCAACCTTCTACTGAATCAATATGAATTGCAAACTACTTGATATATGTATCTATTTTTTTTTTAATTCCAAGTATTAAACTATGTGAACAAAATAAGTTAAAAATATCACAAATGTAAATTTGACTGGTTGTCAACAGAATTATAAATATACTTGCTGTCAAAAGTCATGGTAATTGCTAGAAAGTTTTAATAGTGAGATGCAATGAAACAAAAGTCTTGAAACAATGTATTGAGATTCAATAAAGCAGAGATAAAGAATTCACAACTAAAGTAGAGGCTAATGAACCATTTAATTAATCCCTTTCCTTCATATCTTTTAGACATTCAATGGTATCTATGATTTGTTGATTACTCCTTGTATTATATAAATCACTTTTGGCTCACTTCTATCCCTGACTCTTGCCATGTCATGAAGCTTTGCCCTCTTGGCAAATCTGATCATGCTGTGGTTTCCATTAATATCTCCTTCCACTTCCCCTCCCTCCAGGAACCTCTGACTGACCAGCAGAATATCTTACTGCTATGAAAGAGCTGACTGGGAGTCATTCTGCAATTTCCTGTGTAACAGCCCATGGAATAAAGTTTTTAGTCTTCCTGTTGAAGACTGTATGTCCGAGGTCTCCTCTTGGGTTAAAGCTGGTATCAACACTTTCATCCCAGCCAAGAAGTTACAACTTAAACTCCATTCGTCCCCTTGGTTCTCCCCTGCTTGCTTAGCCACCATTGCCCACAGGAATCACTTCATCTTTATTGGAGTCATGTGTCTGACCATAATAAGCAACTTTTTATCTCTGATCATGAGTGCAAGAGGATCCTTAATGATGCTAAGTGGTTGTTTGCTGAAAAAATGAAGCATCAAATAGCATCCTGCAAGTTTGGCTCCAAGGACTACTGGTAGCTTTATAAAAATATGTTAAATAATAGCAAGCCCTCAATACTCACTTTGATTAATAAATTTGAGGTCCTCACATCAGCAGACAAGGCCAAGTGCTTTGCTCACAGATTCTTCAACAACTCAATATTTGATTTGTCTGGGGTATCTGCACCTGATTTCCAACCTAGAACTGAGGCTCAACTGAATAACATTTACATTATCCCTTTACTGGTCTCTAACATAATTTCAAAGCTTGACCCTCATAAAGCAAATGAAGGTGATGGAACAGCAACCATTGTTCTGAAGAAACGAGTCCCTGAACTCTCATCTTTCCTCACTGAACTCTACAACTACTGTCTCTCTGCTTCTTGCTTTCCTTCCTGCTGGAAGTTCACCTCTGTGGTTCCTGTATTTAAGAAATCTGGAGAACTCTCAGACCCCTTTAATTATTGCTTTATCAGCCTCATACCAATTTTTGGCAAAGGGATCAAAGATATTATCAATGCTGAAGTGGTACAACATCTCACAGCCCACAACTTTGTTTCAAGGCTCTATTCTAGGTTTTACACTTTTTCTGATCTTCATCAACGATCTCCCTGATATAATCGGATCCCAAGTAGGCATCTATGCTGACAACACCACAATTTACTCCCACCTCAATAATAAATCTGCCAAGGCTGACAAAGCAAACTTTGCTGCTGATCTTGAAAACGACCTTCAATCTGTGGTGGACTAGGGTAAGAAATGGCTTGTAAATTTTAATACTTCCAAAATGAAGTTGCTATCCCTTAACCATTATAGAGAATCATTCCTACTCACCATCAGCATGGATCAGGCTAGTCTCCCTGAAAGCAAAACACTGTTCCTTCTCAGCTCTGCAGACCTCAAGTAGAATGATTACATTGAATCCATAGCTAAATCTGCTGCTAGGAAAGTCAGTTCACTGTGTAGGGCCAGAAAGTTGTCCTTGTCTGAATCTATCTTGCACAAATATAAATATACCATCCACCTGTGCATTGAATACTGCTGTCACATTTGTACAGGTGCCCTGGCTATTCATCTCAACAGAGAATCTGTAATGTAACTGATCTCGACCTGGTAGTCCAACTCCAATCACCTTCTCATTGACGTAATGTGGCTTCCCTTTGTCTCTTCTACAAATACTTTCACAGCTTCTTCTCTGATGAGCAGAGCTTCCTGGTGACCCCTTTGCATGAATTTACTCTAGCTATTAGACTAGCAGCTAGGTCCCATCCATTTACAGTGAAACCGATCAAATGTAACCACAACTTCTACTCTATCAGCTTCTTTTCCCACACTTCCTGCCTGTGAACTTGCTTCCTTGAGAGCTATAATCTCCAAGAATTTAAATGCAATGTCAATTGCTATCTCTTATCACTGACTTGTATCCTTTTCCTGATAATCCTTGTTCATGCTCTTCTCCCTTTCCACTCTACTCTCATACAGTTCTCTTCACATCAGTGTTCGCATCCTTCTCTTATCCATTCCCTGACAACCCCTGTAACTTGTACCTCTTTCTCATTACTCACCTCTTATGTGCACCAGTGACAGTACTACCTTGCTTGGGCTGAAATGATTATAAAAAAAATACCTTTTCATGTTAAAAATTATATATATAATATAACTGTGCAATGGAAATATCCTTTGCAAGAAAAAGATTAGCAACAGAATGACATGGACGATGACAACAAGGTCTATTTCAAGACCTAGTTGAATCTAGAGGATTACTTAACAAACAAAGGTATCTGAGTTCCTCACATGAAAGGCTTGAACAAATAAGACTGCAATCTAAGAAATGCAGGAGTAAAGGAACTGTTTAATTAAATAGTTCATTTTTTTCAGGAAATAATTTTGTCTAAATACAGAAAATATTTTATTTATATAGACTAATGAGTAATTTCTTATAAATTTACTAATTTAAGTTAATTTCCCTCCCTTCTCAATACAGATGGGACAGGAAATATAAAGATACATATTGATAATTGTTATATTCCTAATATTTTGACTGGGTGTAAAATAGTTATAAGTATTCAATATTATAATTATTAAATTTTTAAGTCTTGTTGATTTTTATCAAAAAAGATTATTTTTATATTTATTCTATAATTAAATAAGCAGCAAATCAAAAATAAAGAACAAGCTTCCAATTAGATTTGAACTCATAATCTTTATAAATCTATGCTAAATGATCTGCAAAAAATGTCCCATGTATTTGCATATACAGTGGCTTGGTAATGTTAACATGAGATTTGCTACGCAAATTTCTAATAGCATGTCTCATTGTTATTTATCTGCCAAGCTTCATACTATCTTTACTGACCCAACCTATGTTACAAATTGTGGGGTAATTAACCTAGGTTAAGTATAATTGGCAAAATGCTCAATAAACTGAATTAACAAACTTCTCGATAAACAATAATTAAAAGTGGAAAAAGAACAGGCCAAAATAATACTAAGTAAACAATGTACAGATATGCAAAACTAGGCAAAGTAACAGTCAGTCAGTTAAATGCTATATGTGATACATGCTTGGGCGACCATGTCTCAAAAGAGACGACTGACTGAGCAGAAAATTTTCCCCCAATAGGTTGTTGTAGGAATGTGCCCATTCAAGAGTGTGGATATTGTGCTCAATATACACACTGAAATTGTCAGCCAATCAATACTTATAGAATGGACTTGCCTGTAACAGAATGGAATCTCCCAGGTTATTATTTAAACCACCTACCAATTTACCCTGGTAGTTTTTTTTGGTCAGTTTGACTCAACTTCTACTCTAGTTGATTACTGGCTGGTTGTTCTAGAAGACTTTTACAGTTTGTCATTACTTTCTGCAGTAGACTGGTTGCTAACCAAGGCTTGAGAACCCAATCAGATTTGACTGGAATTCAAACTAGACTCCAATTTCTTGTTCTGAGCCAATATCCACAACACACATCTGTAAGTAGCAGTAATAAGGCAAAAACATTCACAAAATATGAATTGTGTTCACATGCAAAATAGGTACCAACAAGTGCATCTAGCATTCTGACTTCAAGTCAATAAAGAAAGAAATATGGTAGATAAAACCAAGAAGTGGCACAATCTATTTTTAGATTTGAGGAGGGGGATGTTTTTTAGCAGTCATTCCAATCAGGATTGGAATCAACATGAACAATTCATAAGGATGCTGTACATTCTCATCAGATTAGTTCAGTTACCTAGTTTCCAAAGTCAGTATAACGTCTATAGTATAGGTAAAACTAGTCAAAGGTTGGAAGTAAGAATAAGTTGGTATGTTTTGACCAATATTTGAAAAGGACAGTGTAACAAATTTACATAACAGTGTCAATACACCCAGTTCTGTGATAGCTGCACATTTAAGTAATCTTAAGAGTGCTGTGGTTGGAGAACTGAAGGAAAAAGCAAATAAAGAAAAAAAAATAACTTACTGCCAACACAAAGACTTCACACGTGCATTGAATGTAAAGAAATACAGAGGGAAAAAAAGTGATGGCCGCTCCTAAAGCAAACATTTAAGAAAGTACATTCTTGCAAATATGAGATTTTGCTGGGAACATGCAAATTTCCAACCATCAAAGAGAATATAAAAATTGCATCACCAAAGAAGGAAAGTGGAATTGTTTTAAACCCTATGATCAGATCATCATATAGTTGAGTGTGGGTTTTCTGCAGTGAACAAATGGTAAGAGCATAAGAGGAAAGAAGAGGAGATTTATTGTTGCCAAAATGAACATCAAAAAACCAAAAGAAAGACAGTGAAATTGATTCTTTCAGAAGTGAGCATAAACTACAGGTGCCTTGGCTTATAAGGAAAGGTATGCTTTCAGAATTTAAATTAAAAATAGCCCTTATACTTGAATTTGTCTGGAGAGGGCTTTACTCATAAAAAAATTTCATGCAACTTAAAACTATTTTAGGTACCTCTACTCCATTTTCAATACCTAAGTTTTAAATTGAATTTTTAAAAACAAATTTTTCTTGACTTTAATTTTAGCTTAATTGAAAGCTAAATGATTAAATTTACTATTTCCATTAAGCAAAATACTTCAGAGATTTTCAAACAGAAAATATATTCATTGGAATCTAAAATTTGGAGATTTTTTAAATTTTCAATTATTTGGTCATTTTTTGAGCAATCAACACATTTGTAAACAAAAGTTAATTCTCAGTTTTAAAAATCTTGCAAAAATAAAAATACATCTCTAACTTGATATTTTTGGAAAATTATCAAATTTAAAGTTAAATTAATCTGATTTGAAACAAATATTACTCATTTACGGCATGGAATTTAGAATAAAAGTATTTCTTAACCATAAAGGTCTGACTCGACCTTTCAAGTAGGCATTGACAGCACCTTTTATCAATCAATCTGGAAGTATGGTGATCAAAAGTTGACATAACCCAGCTTAACATTTCATAAGGGGAACAACCCTTAAAACATGTGACCTTTTAATGATAAGTCTCTTATATGTTTCCATAATAAAAGAAAATGTATAGTTTAACATAATAAAAAATAATTAGAAATTATTTTTAAAATTTTTAATTCTAAATGATTTGTATTAAGCTTATGAATTTTCGATTTGTAAATAAAGTTTGTTTTTAATGAATTTAAAAGACACGGTAATAGGAAGAGATTTAAAAAGAGGTTTGAAACTTTAATTAGGAAAGAAAACAATGAAAACAATTCTTATAAAAATTCATTATTCATAGAATTTTTTTTTCTTCTTCAAAATATGGCATCCTAAAATTATATTATTTATAAAATCAATTAAAAATGTATCTGCATTAAAAATAGTGTAGTTTTAATGCATTTTTGATTTTACTATTCAGAGCAGATTTTCTGAAAAATGGTTTGATAATTAAAAAAAAATTACATGACTTACATTTGCCAATAAGCCCTACATTTAACTAATAAATAAGAAAATGGTATATATATAATGTATTTATAGAAGTTTTATGCAATTAATTGGAGTGGTTGGGTGGAAAACAAATGTAAAAAAAAATATTTTAGCAACATTTTCTAAAAATAATATTGCATAAATAATTTCAGTCATTTGTAAATAGGTCCTGAAAATTTCATTAAGATCAGACAATTAGTTGATTTTTGCAAGAATGTTCAAATTAATGTGTCTTTCAATGCCCAAAAAATGACTTGCGTAATATTACATTTTGCTTAATAGTCACATTACATAATTAGAAAACAAAAAAAAAATTTTAATTGAAATTTTGTACATGTTAGAAAGAATTAAAATTTTTTTAAAAATAATGTAATGACAACAAAGTTTGATCTTTTCTTTTTGTAAATAGCATAAACATTTTGATGATAAAACTTTGTTTTTATTAAGTTTGAGCCCTTTAAACATCATGCTATGCTACTTTTTTGGCAATGTGTTGAGGTACATATATTAATAATGTAAACAAAGAAATATGACATGATAGTAAAAATCAAAGACAGACAAAAATAATTTGAACTAGCAGTACAGCCCAGCGTTGCTCAGGTGTAATGAAAGCTTTAAAACTAATCCATGGTCCTGAAGCTCAGACTCTTTGGACGTTGGCATGAAAGACTAAAATGCAATAGTTGTTTCCAGTTAAAGCGAAACCGTAGACTGAAAGAAAAAATGAATGGATGTAAGTCAAATTTTGATTTCCTGGTATCAATATCAAATAAGTTTTTTTGTCATAAACTGAACTTTGAAGGCTAAATAAGTCCTCTGAGTAGACGGTATCATGGCTGAGACTAAGAACTACAATTATACCTACTTAAAGCCAAACCCAAAGCAAAAACTAAAATAAAAGGGCTGAAAAAAAATACAGACATACAGGCAGATAGACAGACACACACACAAGCATCTTGCCTTTTATATATATTATCAATTTTCTGCACTATTGTAAGAACTGCAACCTTGAAACTTCTGAATATCGTTTCTTACGTCTTTGTCTATGATTGTATCAAATTTGATTAAAATCAGACCACTCCTTCTATAACCCGATTTTTTCGATTATCGATTTTTGATATTTATTGGGGGGTACCTTGACACAAAACCTAACTAAGAACACTTGCAGACGCTTATAGTACAACTGTGTAAATTTTCAAGAAAATCGGTTCAGCTATTTTGGAGTCTATAGGTAACGGACAGACACACACACACACAAAGTTCCATTTATAAATAAGTTTAGATGACACAAGTTTGCTTGCTACATGTCCTAAGCAATGGTTATACTGGTTTTTAAAAAAAAGAATAAAAGCTCAGATCTTGTTGGAAACTTATTTACAATCCATGCTGTTTACTTAATATTTGTAGAATAAATGTAAAAACAACATGAGAGTTGCAATAAAAAGCAACAGAATCAGAAAATAATAATGACAATACATCATCTGAAAAATACAGACAGCTCAAGATAATTACATAATTGCTGTATTACAAGTTCCTCTCTCAAAGGGCATAGCAAATCGATTCCTTGAAAACCCTAGTGTTAACTGAATATAGTACTATATAAATAATGCCGTAAATAATTCAAGAATATTCTAAAACAGTCCCCCTAGATGGCAGTGAATACTGAAAAATCTCTTCACAAATAAGGAGGGGACTTAAGATAGAGATATGGTTTTACAGAAGGGTGATGAGAACACCATTGACAGAACATGATCATCACAAGGATGTTTAAAGAAAATGGAAACAAAAGGATTATTACAATTAGAATAAGAAAAAAATTTCTAGGAGAGATAAGGATTTAGAAAATTTAACGCTCACAGTATATATTGAAGGCATTAGCAACAGAGATAAAAAGCAAGTAATTTAGTTAAAAATCTTGTTTAAATGGATGGCAAAACAAAAAAAAAACACTATTAAGAGCTACAAAAGATAAGAAGTTGTGGAGGGCTATGATAATCCAGATCATGAAGAGATATGATACAGAGAAGAACACTTTTACTGTAATAGAATACTAATGTTGGTATCTACACAGATGAGACAACCATTTTTTCATGCCTTGAAAGTAAGGCTGATCAGTCAGAGAAGGTCAAAATGGCAGCCATTATCCAAAATAACCTCATGTCTATCATTAACTGAGGCAAAAGATGGCTTGTCACTTTTAATGCCTCCAAAACTAAACTTCTCTCCATGAATCATCTGAGAGACCCCTCTCTGCCTTCCATCAGCATGGTTGATGCTAACCTCCAGGAAAGTGATTCATTGTGCCTTCTCAGGCTAACATTCTCAGCTGACATGAAGTGTAAAGACTATATTGAATCCATTGCTAAGTCAGCAACTAAGAAAGTTGGTTCACTATGCCATGCAAGACAAGTTTTCTCTCCTTACATCTATCTTACATATCTATAAATCTACCATTCATCCATGCTTAAAATATGGCTACTACACATGGTCTGGTGACCCTGCTATTTACCTTGAACTCCTTGATAAAATCTAAAGATGAATCAGCAATATTATAGGTCCTGATCTGGTGGCTCAGCTTTAGTCACTTTCCCACTGCCTCTGCACCTTTTCTATGAATACTTTCATAGTAATTGTTTGGATTAGGTCTTTGCTATGGTACCTAGACTTTTTGAATTTCAGTGCAGTACTAGACTAAATTGAGTACTGTCCAGTCCCCATTCTCAATACAGTCCAAAAGCATCTCAAACCTCTGCACTGTGAAACCAACTCCAAAGAGAATGTTTCCCTGTTCACTAGAATCTTAACCTGTTCAAGTCTAGGGTTCAGAGCCATCTTAATGCATAGGCCCAATGGGCACTTGCCTGGG
The DNA here is from genome assembly GCA_037127315.1 of Ascarosepion bandense. Taxonomy (NCBI): domain Eukaryota; kingdom Metazoa; phylum Mollusca; class Cephalopoda; order Sepiida; family Sepiidae; genus Ascarosepion; species Ascarosepion bandense. Next base: position 2,234,869 of record JBBBDQ010000768.1, on the reverse strand, counting down.
GACTGCAAAAGCAAAATGCTAATCTGTGTATGTTAAGTGACTTGTATTACAGAAACCCCTTTCTATTTTTAGTATTTCTTAAAAGAAATACTAAAAATAGAAATTACTATGACAAGTCATGCATATTGCGATTGGTGAAAATATATGTGATAATAAAAAGATCCATTTGCATTTGTTTTTGAATAAAAAAGAAAGTGAGAGAGTGTCCCCTTTTGATCTAGAAGACACCAGAAATGACAAGGATTTTTCTTCAAAGAGGATGCCCACCTATATAAATGGAAGGGCTGATTTGTCTCACCGGTTCAGTTCACTTGCAAACAATTTCACTATCACAGAAAAGCTTAAAGAAGAAACTGACTCCCAACAATCAGTCAGTCCTAGCACAGACTCACTCATAAAGCTCTCATTTCTATCTTTTAGTATTTATGACCAAGACTACTAGTAACTTTCTATTGGAGACAATATTATTTTTTATCTGGTTTAATTCTTAAATTTCACCTAGACTGAATAAATATTGTTTTGAATGTTTAATTGTAATATATTTATATTTTTACTTTTGTAAATAAATTATTTTTATTGTTATAAAACTAACAGTTGATAGTATTTATTTATTCTACTTTTCTTTCACCTTCTCTCTTTTTTTCTTTTTGCAACAGTGACATAATGGAGGCTTTTCCTAAACATAAATGTTCATTTCAAAACTAAAATAGAAATTCAGCTGTCTTAACTAAAAAAAATAATTTTCTCATTGATGTTTATTTTACAACATCAACAACAAATAAAGTAATACATATTTCTCTTTAGATATTTATTTTGATAAAACAGACTTTGTGCTAGCTTAAAAATGTCATCTGTTGATGGATTTCTTTCTTCAATCAATTTGGATGAAGAATTTAATTTATTAAAAAAAAAATCATTTAAAAAACATTTGCTTCATAGCACAATAGGGCAGTATCATTTGAACTGGCTTCCACTCATGTGTATAGAAAAATGACATCCTATTTCTGAAGACAATTAACTTCAAGCCAATAATAAAGCAATTTTCTGAAAAGAAATGCTGCAAATGCTTGTTATAATAAGAAATTCATAGTAATTTCATGTTGTGCCATCTAATCTGTGTGACTTACTGAGTATTATAGTGCTTTTTAAAGCCTTATATATTGTTCAAATGTTTATCATGTTGATTACTCCTTGTTGTACAGCATATTTTTAATGTTTTAACACCAGTTTTTTTAAGTGCCAATAAAATAAATATAGGCTTAATATAGGTACCTCCACTAATTTGCTGAAAAAAACAGCATAACATGATGAAATAGGTTCAAAACTTAAACTTTTTCCATTAAAATATTTATCTTACTATTAAGTGAAAAGATCAAAGTATTTTTAATTATTTTTTAATCCTTTCTAACATGTTCTGAATTTTGGCAAAAAATCTTGTTTTGATTAGCAGGTAACCAAAACATTACAAGAATTTACAATGGAAAACATATTGCATAACAGTTTTTCCCCCCGCCCTGGTGACAAATACATAAATTTGGAAATTCTTGCAAAAATCAAATAACCATCAGATTTTAATGAAACTTTCAAGACTTATTCACAAATTAATGAAATTATTTTTGAAATTATCATTTTTAAAAATTCTTGCTAAAAACTGTTTTTTTCTTTACAACTGTTACATCCACTCCTTGTAAATTCATGAAATTTTAAGAAATTAAATTTTGTTGCGATAAATGGTTTTATAAGTTAAACACAGGACTCATTGGAGAATGTAAATCATCTATTAAAACATTTTGCCTCTATTTCCAAAAATCTGCTTCCAACAGTAAAATAAAAATTGCAATACAACTATGACATTATCTAATTTGATAAGCTTTTAATTGCTTTAATAAATAATATAAGGACATTATAGTCTGAAAAAAAATTTTTTTAATAATGAAATTTTAAAAGAATTGTTTACATTTTTAATTATGATTATTTATAAAGTTTCAAAAATACTTTTAAAACACTTCAAAAATTTGATAGTGTTAGTTTATGAACTTATTAAGCAAATATTATATTTCATCATCATTTATCCATCACAGCCAAATGGTGTATAGGGCAGCAACTTTTTATTGCTGTTTCTGTCACAAGCTGTTTTTTTTACAGGGCAGGGTTGTTAGCCCTGCCTCTAAACCCCAAACCTGGAGGACACGAATAATAATCAAAAATTAAAAATTTAAAAAAAAACATTTTGCATTACTATTTTTAAAATAATTTTTAATTTTTTTTGTGTATGGTAATTTCTATGTAAATTAAAAGGTCATGTGTTTCATGGTTTCTTCCCCTTACATAAAAAAAAATTGTACAATTATGTTACTTGTGATTGCCATACACTTATCTCATCTCGCATCTGTCAACACATATAGTGGAAAGGTCAGAAAGTTGAACTCTGTGTTTAAAAAATAGTTTTATTCTAAATTTCATGCTATAAATAAGTAATACTTGTGTAAATCAGATTAACTTAACATTAAATTTGCTAATTCTCCCTGGTTTGCCCAGGGGCTAATAATGCTGTTAAGACAGCCCTGTAGGGTTAAAAGTTATCTTCATCTCCTATCCACATAAATTGCCTCTGAATGTGACCCTTTACCTTGAGTGACCCAAGACCTTGTACAGAGTGAATCTTACTGTTAAAGATAAAAAACTAAAAATATTAATTTTTCAAAATATCTATCCAGGGTCATTTAAATTTTATTCTTCTCTAGGTTTGTTTAAATTTCTTGCTTCATTCAATATTAAGTTCAATATTTATAATTAATTGCTGTTACTTTTCAAATTTACAAGCTTTGCAGTTTGCAAACCAATTTTTACAGTAATGTCAATTCTTATTCACTTACATCAAAATCTATGAGAGTTCCCTAAGTTCACATTGTAGTGTTGATTGATCTGTTTTATGGCACATCAACCAAGGTGGATCATTTAATGAAGATTTTCAGGTGAATTATTTGAGTTATTTGGTGGTGGAGGGCAGGAGATTATAAAAATGGAAAAATCCTTTTAGTTTTTCTTTTTTTTTTTTCTTGAGAATTGTAGATTGCATTCACTTGTTTGTAAAACAATGCAGGTAAGCAGGTTTAGTAAAGTGTTTTTTTTTTAATATTTTCCTGTAGAACAGAATTTCTTCAATAGAATTTATGATATTACTTGAATCAGTATTTTCAAATAGGTCCTTTAAGTTAGCTGATTTGTAGCATATGTTATTTGGGCTTGCTGAAAGTCATAGCAATTTAGTAGGATATTTTTAACAGTATATTGTTCCTAGCATGAGATATATACTGGTAGCTCTTCATGTTTTAATAAATCTGGATGGATTAATTATGTATTTGTCTTTTATACAGAGTCTGGTTAGTACCGCCCACCTCTCTCCTTATCTTTCTGTAACTTGTGTAGAGTTTGTGACCAAAAACTGTAACAATTCATATAAATTGAATAGATTGTGCTATTAAATTGTGAAAAAAACAATGGCCACTTGAAGTGTTGTATTTTGAAAAGCCATTTTAACAAAGTATTCACAGTATACATTACGTGAATTTTGGTATATGTAATAATTAATGTATGCTCTTTGATAATTTTTAATATTTTTCAGAAATTTTTTTACTAGTGATCAGAGCCTTGAAGATGAAGGTAGAGAATGGTCATACAATCTTAACAAACAATTGCAAGCAGTTGCTGAGTAAAAACCCATGTCAAAGTATTAGAAAAATGTCTGAGATGCACTGCAACAGTCTCACACCATTTGCAGAGTATTGGCAAGATGAAAAAGCTCAATAAACTGGTTCCTCATGATCTCAATGAAAATCAAAAACTTAGGCATTTTGAAGTGTGCTTGATGCTCTTTCTGCATTTCAATGACCCCTTTCTGGACCTTGTGATTAAAAGTGGATCCTTTATTATAACTGTAAACGATTCAGTCAATGTCTCGATCCTGATAAGTCACCAAACATTTCCCAAAGCCAAAGTTGCATCAGCAAAAAAAAAAAAAAATGGTAACTGTCTGGTGATCTGCAATTGGTGTTATCCACTACACATTTCTAGAAGCCAATCAGAGCATTAATACAGAGCTTTACTGTAATCAATTTGCTACAATGCATGCACACCTGCAAAGAATGAGATCTGCATTGGTGAATCAATGTGGTCCAATTCTACTGCACGATAATGTGCAGCCACATGTTGCAAGAATGACATAAAACTCAGACTTGGGATACGAGTGTTTAACATATCCTCCATATTCTCTTGATCTTTTACCCACTGATTATCATTTTTTAAGCACATTTTTAAATGGTAAAACTTAAGACCAAACCAGAGGTGGAAAGAGCTTTCAAAGATTTCATTGTATCACAGCCAATAACTTTTTATCAATGAGGAATAAATAATCTCATTGATCAATGGCAGAGATGCATAGATGCTCAAGGCTCGTATTTTGACTAATTTCAACATTTCTACAGTTAATGTTTCAAGAATAAAATTGTTTCTGAAATTGGCCATTATTTTTGTAACAAACTAATAGCTTAATAAAAGTTCATATCAGCAAAATAAAGATTATCTTGAAAAAGTCTGATAATGCAAAGATGCAATTTGAGATTATGAGATTTTGTTTTTAGTATTACAGCAGCAGAAAAATTCTTTTTTAAATGCCTATTCTGTTTATATTTTTTATGATGGAAATTTCAAATAAAGTTTGCTATTCTAAAGAATAGAGAATCTAGATAAAATTATACTTATTTGTGGACAGATGGTGTTCAACTTTTTTTAAGCTAAAATAACTAACTCATTTCATTTAATATGTTGACCTTATAAAAGAATATTGAGGTCTGTGTTTATAATTAAATTAGAAATTTCCATGTAGTCCATTTGTTGTTCATGTTGATATGGATATTTACAGTTAACCATAAGAAAAGAGCACTCATTGAAGAGCAGATTTACTATCATTTAACATGACAAACCTACAGGTTATCACTTTATAGCAGGCACATTAGAAAGGTCAATATGAGTGAATATATTGAAATATCCTGGTCTAATGGATTTGCATTAATATTGATTTTGTTATATAATGATTTGTTATATAGTGACTAAACAAAATAAAAATACAAGAGATTATATTTCCTTTTTGGTAATAGTTGAATCTACTAAGTAGATATATATGTATGTTGTGGTGTAATGGATGTTGGCTCGGAATAAGAAATCAGGGAGCTGATTTCATTCACTTATGCACAAATACTGTTGGGAAAGGTAATAATCCATCTCTTCTCCCTCCAATCATGGGTTGAATAGCAGAACAGATTGGGTTCTATAGCCTTAGTTGGCAATCAGTCTAACACAGAAAGTAATCTACAGTAGGAAACTCTGCCTAGTCAGTCATGTCTCTTTCAAGACATGATCTCTCAAGCATATATTACAAATGGCAATTAACTGACTGAAATATACATATTACTCATATGATAAAAAAATGATTTGTGTTTGAATTATTTAGTATTTGACTAATATTTGATATTATTCCTATTGTTTTCTCTTTTTTTATTGCAACTCTCAAGTCATTATTCTCTAATCATTATGAAGTATTTTGTAAGTGAAATTTACCATCTGAACAAGACAGCTGCTTTACCAATCAGGCCATAAAGATCAAATTTAACCATATAGCTTTCGTTCCTTATTTTTCTTGAACATTTGATACTTGTGATTTAAAAGATGGATTCATTTTCTATGGCTTAACTCTTTCTAGGCTATTTAAAACCAGAAAATATTTTTAGATTTTAAGAATTTTTATTTTTGGAGATAATAATTCCTGTTTATTCCTGATGTTTTTGGGGTTTCAGACCTCTAAAAATAACAGACTCAGATGACCCAAACAGGAGCATTCATCTTCCAGTCATCTTTCTTGCCTTCGTTGAATGAATCCACTAAATTTGGACTGAGTTTTATTTACTTGGTATTCAATGATGAAATCTTCCACTGTAATCAAGAGATAAACAACAATGTAAATATCTTTGATTATTCAAGAGGTAGTCAAATATTGCAGTATTAAATCACTTCTGCAAAAATTCTTGGGGTTTACCCAATATATAAGTTTCTTACTGCCATTTGGCTGTGTGCCTGGTAAATGGTGGTCAAGACTAACAATGTTTATTTAACTCCTTAATCAGTGGCTAACTGGAGCAAGGAATTGCTTGTAAATTTTTAATGCCCATCAGAACAAGACTGCTTCATATTTAATCACCATAGAGCACCTTTTCTGCCTTCTATCAACATGGCTGATGTCAACCTCCAGGAGAGAAACCTTTTGTGCTTTCTTAGGCTCACATTTTCTACTGGCATGAAGTGATTATTATATTGACTCAATCACCAAGTCATAGCAGACAGTTTATCTAGTCAGAATCTATCTTGTCCATTTATAAATTTATCAATCAGCTGTTCATTGAATACAGCTGCCATATCTGGTCGGGTGCTCCTATTGAACTTCTTGAGATTCTTGACAAAATTCCACAAAGAATCTGTAATGTAATCAATTCTAACCTGGCATCTCAACTTCAGTTACATTCCCATAGCCATGACTTCCCTCTGTCCTTTCTACAAATATTTTCATGGCAATTGTCCTGATGAGCTTTCTTCCTTGGTAGCTCAACTGCATGAATTTAAGTGTACAACTAGATTGGCAACTAGGTTTCATCATTTTATTGTTGAACTAGCTAAATGCAACTGTATGTTCTATTCCAATAGTTTATTTCCTTACATTTCTTGGCAGCAGAACTCTCCTCCAGTTTCTTGCTTCCCTGCCACCTACAATCTTCAAAACTTTAAATTCAATGCCAATTGCCATCTTCTGTCTTCCTGAAGCTTATTCTTTTATTTGTCCTTTTACCTAATTAAAATCTTATTTTCTTTCACTCCCAGTAACCCCTTGAGTCCTAGTGACATCTTATATGAAGTAGTGTTGCCTTGAACAATAAAAATCTTACTCAGTAGCCTACTGCCTAATCACTGAGACATACACACAAATATGACAACTCAATTTACTTCTCTAGCACAATGCTACATAATGAATGATCTTGTCTAGCCTTTACAGATCCCTTGAGGACGATTAGATAAAAACAGCTGTTACCTTACTACACATGAATGAATGATGTGGGAGGGTGGATGGTAGCAGATGGCTTAAGTGTAAAGTTAAATAGTTCAATGATATTTAACTCTGTATATATGAAGGGCTTCACTCAGAAAGAAAAAAAATATACTCTCTCCGGGGGAACAACTTGATCCAGAAAATAGAGAAGTGGGCCTATGACTTGGACATCAAACACACCCCACCCCAAAAGAAACATGTTAACATTTTCTATATAGTGTGTGTGTGTGTGTGTGTGTGAAAAATTATTGAGTTAACTGATCTGAGATGTAGGTCGACTTGATAAGTCGCAGAACATGGAGATTTTTTAGAGTCAAGCACAAAGAAAAACTCAGAGAAAATGACTGATATATACACTGATCACGTCCAACCAAACTTGCCTGCAAACAGAGGAAAATTTAAATGTTTTTTTTTTATGATAAACAAGTAAGTTAATAGTTCTAAAGAATCTTTTAAAAAAATAGATAAAATAACGTATAATGACATATTAAAAAATGACTAGTCATGTGAGCAGTAGGTCTTGAACACAAATACGCAGCTAATCATAAGCATAAACAATTTCATTAAATATCAATTTTTAAACTTTTAATAAATTGAGTTAGTTCCTGTGCATTACAATTCCAGACACACGTGAATTTTAAAATAATTTAAACAAAAGAGTACACATTCACTCCAAATAATATCACAATTCCATATAATATTCAATCCCAGGTAACAATGAATTTGGGACACAAGAGAAAACTGAATAATCCATTTGAAAAAAAAAGTGATTTTTGACACCTTCCGATTTGTCAAAATATTGGATCCATGGTGAAACTAGAAAAGTAAAAGATTATAAGAAAACTAATAGTATAAAATAGTTTCATCATTTTTGTTGACTCATATAGTTTAATGAAGATAATTGACACGTTTTGAAACATGATGTTGCTTTTTTTAGGGTGAGGTTATGCATTTTTGCATGATGATTAGAATATCACGGTCTCTTCTCAAAATGGATAAAAAAAATTTCAGTAAAATAAACATAATCGCAATACAAAAAAAAGTAAAAAAGAAATATCCCGTTTGAGAAAAAAAAACTACATGAGATGTGAGGAAGATTATTACTCACTCATCTTTTTAAAAGATGCAAAACAGCCCACGGAAAGCATTTTTAAAGAGAAATGCAGAAAATTGTTTGAACAGGTTTGTCTTCTGTGTCAAATTTCACAACACTCTTAATTTTTTAAACCACTGATTACCAAAACACAACCCTAACGCCTCCCCCACCACAAATGTATATAGTCAATCAACCTTTGATTTGGATTGTATTTTCTCGATGTCAAATTGCATGTCAAATGAGTGAGTATCTTAGTATTTTCCATAATAATCCTTAATAAATGGGATACACTGTAAGTGTAGTCACTTACTATAACAGTGTTTAAAAGTAAAGGCAATACTCTTCTCCAGGTACAATGGGTGTGGTGTAAAAATGTTATGGTTAAAATGTGCTGCTGCTAACATTTTTTTCTAACTAGCCTCCAAGGCCACTTTGAGAATCACTTTTAAACTGATTTGTAAATAACTTAGTACTCTACCTCTCTAAATGTTCTTACAATAGTGTTATGAATTGATGGTAAGGCGTGATTTAGCTTGGCAAACTATGGTTGCAGAAAGATTGTGCCTTGCCAGGCTTCCAAGCGGGTGGGTCTACCTGTAAAAATAATCTGCATTCATTCATCCTTGAACATTCACTGTTATCCAAAGAATGCCTGTATTTTCACAATCTTTTTTTCTTCCTTTTTAAAAAAAAACATTTCAACCTAATAAGGTGAAACCGCCTCTAGTGTGCAGGGGATTAGATTGAGAGAAAAGACTGGGTACAGGGGGTATTGAAGAAAAGATAAAAGATGAATGGGATTCAAGAAGACAGAAGATAGCAATTGACGTTGCATTTAAATTTTTTGGTGATTGTAGCTATCAGGGAAACAAGTAAACGTAGGGGAGTTCTACAGGGGGGGAAGTGTGAGAAAATAAACTGTTCTAGTAGAAGTGGCGGTTACATATTTAACTATTTTAAGGGTGAGACCTAGATGCCAATCTAGAAGAATCTAGAAAAGCACGCTTAAATTCACATGGACGGGGCATCAGGAGAAAAAGCTCATCAGAGCAGTTGCCATGAAAATATTTGTAAAAAAGACAGACAGAAGCCATGTCACGTGGGTGAGAAAGTGATTGACTCCGAGATGCCAAGTCAGGACTGATTACATTGCAGATCCTTTGAATTTTGTCGAACCTCAAGATGAACAGCAGGAGCACCCGGCCAGATATGGCAATAGTATTCAATGCAGGGGCGAATGGTAGATTTATAAATGCACAAGATGGATTCTAATGAGAAAAAACTTTCTGGCCTGACACAGAGACCCAACCTTTCCTTGCAGTTAGATGTAGCTACAGATCTGATATTTTCATTCCATTTCAGGTCGATTGATAAAGTGAGACCAAGGAAGTGCAGTGTGCTGCTCTCAGGGAAACTTGCATCAGCCATGCTGATGGCTGGCAGGGAAGTTTCTCTAGACAGTTAAAGAAGAACAGTCTTGTTTTGGAGGTGTTAAAATTTACAAGCCATTTCCTACCCTGGTCAACCACCTATTGGAGGTCTATTTCAAGAGCAGCATCCAGGTTTATTTTATCAGCTTTGGCAGATTACCTAATGCAACGGAGTAAAATGGTGGTGTTATCTGCAGCGATCCCTACTTAGGAACTGATGACACCAGGAAGATGATTGATAAAATTCAGAAACAGCTTCAGGCCTAGAATGATTCAATCATATGTCTTGTTTTTGAGTTCAAGTCAAAAGCTTAAACTTTATTTCCACCCGATCATCCATGCTGTTTGACGACCGTAAGAACTTTGCATTTTACAAAACAAAAATAAATAATGCTTGGCTTAATCTAAGAAAATCAAACAGAAATACAATAATTACATTTTCTAAAAAATGATATTTACTAACATTTCATTCAAGAATTTTGTCACGTTGAACTGACTGTCTTTTAAAACTTTTAAAAGACACTCAGTTCAACAGGACAAAATAAAAATAGATGATTTTTACAATACATTACATTCCCCAAGGAGTCCTGCGTGTAACAAACTTTTGGAACAGTAATTTCATGAGATTACATGTGTGGAGGGGGGACATAAAAATATATTTTTACCAAGATTTTCTAAAAGTTTCATTAATATTCAACATTTCAACAATTATTTGATTTTTGTATGAATTTCCAAATTCACTGGAAATAAAGGCGTTGACGGACCTGAAGCAGACTACCACCACGTTTAATTTTGTTGTTTTTCATTTTTTTTTTTCTTTTTTTACTTTTTTCAGCGCAGTCCTATCGATTACATAAACTTTCCGATTATCAAAAAAAATTTTGAAAAATTACAATATTTAAACAAAGTTTGGTGGGGTCAGTTTCTCATACAACATTAAAGTAAATCGATCCTCCATTTTCAATCCACTCGAGTTGGGGTCGCTTTGTTTATGTTAATTTTGTTGTTTTTCATTTTTTTTTTTTTTTTTTCAGCGCAGTTCTTTCAATTGTTACTGGTAAATTTTTTATTTATTCCCCGAAGGCCTTTACCCCTTCAAATTTTTCCAAAACATCCTTTTTTCCATGCAAATGTAAACTCAAATCGATAATCATTTATTGATGTTAACGACCAGAAAAAAAAATCGAACTACTTTTCGCTGTTTATCTCACCCCATAACCACCATTGAAAAATATTATTCAGTGCAGAATGACTATGCGTAGTAAGCTAATTTTTGGCCTATTTACTTTCTTTGTGCAATTACTACACGATTTGTTTTGTTTTTTGGAACTCAATTTCCGCTGAAAGTTGCGTGTATTTGCATTTTTTTTTCTCTATAGAATTTTTTTTTTAAGATAGTTAACTTTCAAATAGATATTTCTTTAAGAAAGTCAACTTTCAAATTTATGAAAATAAGTGTAGTTTAACTAACCTTCAAATCAAATGTATTGCATGTATTTGCGTGTTTTTTCCTTTTTTTTAATTTCAGAAGAAAGCTGACTTTCAGTTTCAAATATATGAAAATAAGTGATATAACTGTAGTGTAGTTTTACTTAACCTTCAAATATATGAAAATATATTTGCGTGTTATGTTTTTTTTTCCTTTTTTTTATGAAAATAAGTGAATTGTAGTTGTACTTAATTTTTTCCGACGAAAGTTAACTTTTTCAAATATATGAAAATAAGTGACGCGTGAAGTTTAATTAAACCTTCAAATATATAAGTAACACAAAAAAAGGAAAAAAAATACATGCAATAAACCCTAACCCAATTATCACTTATTTTCATATATTTGAAAGTTAACTTCTTCTCAAATTAAGTACACACAAGAAGTTTCTTAGATTCATTATCAAGAAAAAAAAAAAAAAAAACATGCAATAACCCTAACCCTTCTATTTGAAAGTTAATTTTCTTAAAAAAAAATTCTACAGCCCCGCATCTCGCAAAAAAACAAAACAAAAAAAAAACGCAAATACACGCAACTTTCAACTTGAGTTGCAAAACAAAAATCGCGTAGTAATTGCATAAAAGAAGTAAATAGGCCGAAATAAACATCCTACGCCTAAAGTCATTCTGCACTTAAACAGATATATGAGAATGGCGGTACGGAGTGAGATAAAGTTCGATTTTTCTGGTCGTTAACATCAATAAAGGTAGGTTTCTTCAATAAACAATTATCGATTTGAGTTCAGCATATACATTTGCACGGAAATAAGGATGTTTTAAAAAAATTTGAAAGGGTAATGGCTTTCGGTGAATAAATCAAAAAATTACCGTAAGTTTCTCATACAACGTTAAAAATCGATCCTCCATTTTCAATCCACTAAAAATAAGGTTGTATGAGAAACTGGTCCCCCACCAAAAAAAAAAAAAAATTGTTTAAATATTGAAATTTTTGCAAAGTTTTTTTTGTCATTCGTAAAGTTTAAGGTGTAAAAAAGATAATATTGCACTGAAAGAAGTCCAAAAAATTTTATAATGAACAAATTTACAGGTGGCGGTTATGTCGTACCGGCGACTGATTTAAAAATGGAGGCTCGATTTACTATAACGTTGTATGAGAAACTGATCCCCCCCCCCAGAAAATGTTTAAATAATTTTTCAAAATTTTTCTCAATCATAAAGCTAAGTGGGGTAATCGATAGGACTGCGCTGAAAAAAGTAAAAAAAATTAAAAAAACAACGAAATTAAACGTGGTGGTTGTCTGCTTCAGGTCCGCCAAGACGTTTTAAACCCTGGTAGAAAATTTGGTTACCCGCTGACGAAAAAGAAAACCAATATTTTTTTTTTTAAACCAAAGTTTCAAAGCAAACGTGTTAGAAAGAATTGAAAATTCTTTTTAAATAATTGAAAAATACTTTCTCTTAATAAGAACAACATTTTGAGATTGAAAAAATTTGAAAAACTGTTTTTATTAACTTTTTTAGTTTTTTCGGGCCTTTTTTCTTCATGCTATGGCATATGCTGTTTTTAGTGTTTTTTCAACGAATTAGTCGATGTTTGGGGCCGGGGGCAATAATTAATGAAATATTTTAAAAAGTTAGTGAAAGAAACGAAAAAGTATTCTACTTTCTCAACAAGTAGTATACTAAGGAATACCGTGACATTCCCCATTCTTATTGAGATTGAACAGGTACATACTTAGTTACTAAGAGAACCTACGACGCAGAGTTTGGGATCATTTCCTAAAAAATTTTGTGGAGGGAAGAATAAATGAATTATGTTGTGTAATCATTGTAACCCAAGCTGGAGAAGAAGAACTATTGCATAATCATCATCATTATTATAATAAATTTAATAATTAGGAATACGGAATGATTTTTTAAAAAAGGAGATACACACATTAGGAAAAAAAAGTCACGGGAACACCTCACTTATCTAAGATACAAAAAATTTTTTCATGAGCTCCGCTCACATACTCATAACAAAAAAAAAACGTTCTCGATGTATTGTAACTTTTATGCGCATTTAACATTCTGAAAAAACTTCCTCGGGTCTCAGGTAAGAAAAAAATGGTAAAAAGGATTGATCGGAAAAACAAGAGAGGAGATTGATGATAAATTATAAAAAATAACTGTTCAATACTGTCAGTGGAACTTTTTTTCTTTTTAATTTTTTTTTCTATTTTTAACGCGTGGGTGAAAAATAAAGTTTATTGACGCAAAATGTACACAAAAAGTTAAAAAAAAAAAAGGTGTGAATTTTTAATTACCTTTTAATCAATGAACGGTAATAAGTTTAACTTGCTTTTTTAAATAAATTTAGAAAATTTCATGCACTTTTAGTGGTTTAGACTATCTACTAACTAGTTTAAGCATTTTTCATTTATTAGAAAAAGAACATGAATGAATGCTAAGTAAGAAAAAAATGTGTGGAAAGTCAGCTTCAAAAAATGCCTACTGGAGTAATTTCACAAAGAAAAAAAATAAAATATTTATGACAAAAACAGTAACAAGTGTTTAGTGTTTAAGTTGCGTCATGATCCAGCCAGGTTAATGTTCTCTCACATACAAAGTTCTACTAACAACATTGAATTAAAAAAATAAGGGTCGTTCCAAGAAACAAGAAGACTGTTAAAAAAAAAAAAAAAAAAACTAACAATCGTGCTTATTCTATCGAGATTATATTATGGTTCATATCTTTAGTGAAACTTAACTACCTTCTTTTCTAGTCACATTTGGTTTCGTGCGGAGACGAATATACTAACTTAGTAGTAGCAAGCGTCAAGTACCTATTCAATTGATTGAACTCTCTATGTCAGCTTGCTAACCACTACCGACTTCTCTGTGGGTGGAAAGGCAATAAAAAAGTGCATCTTTTTCCTGTTTTTATGCTTTCTTTAGTTTTTTAATTATTTAACTGAAAAGAACTCTTTCCTTACGAAAGACTAGTTAAGTTAGAGAAAGCTTTAAATTCTGTGGGACACGCGGTGAGAACCGAAGTCATACGGTCTGTTTGCTAAAATGTTTTTTTTTACTCTGCGGAAATGTGTCCCAGAAAAGAGAAGTGAATTTTTTACTTCTTTTTTCTCACTTTGTTTGGTGTCATTATGGTTCGATGACGTGTAAATAAATAGACTTCAAGAAAATTTATAAAAAAAAACTTCAACAAACAAAGGAAAATATATATAAAATCGATGTTATTTGATTTTTTTATTATTATTATTATTAATGTTTCAACTGCGGTAACATGTGTACCGTCAGTCTTTTTAGTCTCACCTGTTGTTGTTTCCTTTTGTTGAAAAAAAAATAATGGATTATGAGAAATCTTTTAGCAAAATCTGAAACCGAAAGTGTTGGTGTGTATGCGACATAAAAAGGCAGAAATCAATTAAAAAAATTTAAAACACTTGTTGGTTTAGTGTAAAATTTACTAAAAAAAGCAAATGCGTGAAACGTCAACTCAAAATTATTTTATCAAATAATTCATCCTATGTACTTAAAAAAAATGTTATATCTCTACGTCAAAGAGAATTCGAATTGTAATAAAATTTTAAATGAAAAAAATTACAAAATTGAAAAAACTTAAAAAAAAAAAACTTTTCTTAAAGTTTTATAAGTACCGCCACTAAATCGCTAAAAAACCAGCAAACTATTTTTTTTAATCTTTTTTGTTCTTTAAGTAAATTCAATTGTTAAAAATAAAAAATGTGGTTAGTAGGTCTGCTGAATCCTAAATGAGTTTTATTTTTATTTTTATTTTAATTTTCAATGTTTTGAATGTTAAATAAATAAAAACACCTTTTTTAAAAGCAGACGATATTTTTGGAACTCAACACACAAGAAGTGACAAAAAGAAAAAGTTTAAAAAATTATTTAAAAGATTAAAATAGTTTTTAGAAGGTAAATTGGATCTAGTCTTTGTTTTTTGTTTTTTGGATTTTTTCTCAGTTATTTGAAAGAAAATGAATAAATCATGTTTCTTGTAAAAAAAATTAGAAATAGTTTTTAAACTTTTAAATTTAAACCGTGTCGAATTAATCATTAAATTTTTTAATTAATTCACCCGAAAAACAAACTATACAAAAAGAAAATTCTCTTATCAAAATTCAAAAGTAAAAAAATAAATAAATACATATTTCGATTTTAGTCAAGTCAGGATTATTATTTTTTATTTTTTTATTTTTTTACTTAAAAAATATTTTTTTGGTCGGAAACTAATATATTTTTAAGCAGAAAGACACTGGCTGAAAGCAACCATAAAGCTTTCTTTTAAAAAAAAGTAAAACTTTCTTTAGTTCTCATAAGAAATAGATGAGATCGTTTTTGTTTTTTAATTTCAAAACTAATTAACAATTTAACACTGACAAATCGGGGGAAATAAGCACTTCATTTTTAAAACAGTTTCAATGTTTATTGTTTATATATCAAGTTGTGATACTTATACAAATATATTTCCTTCTTTCTTTCTCCTCAAATCAAAACTTTTTTTTAAACTTACCTGTAAAAAAATTGAGGCAATGGAAGTGTTCAGTCTTCACATCCGATTTTAAAGTGGAGTAGGTTAATAATAGAATCCGTTAGGGTAAAAAAGTCCATCTTTTTGAGATCATATCCATCTTCAAAATAAACTAAGAGATAGACGTGCTAAAAGAAAATGTAACATCCACAACAAAATAACTTCTATACAACTACTAATTTCAGTCGTATTCTAGGTCAACATCGGTAAGACAGAATAACGGAATAATGGGACATTTTAGGAATACACTAATTTTCATGTCGCCTGACTGGAATATTAGAATTGTTTGTAACTATCATTCACAAATTCTATAATTAAGACGGGTGAATCGGATCGGGGTCATCCAGCAGATCTTTCCTTGCATCTCACCCGTCAAGAAATATTTTTAAAACAAGGTCTCTTTTCTTTCTTTCTTTCTTTCTTTCTTATTTATTTATTAATCTGTTTTAATAGTATGGTTTACGTCACGAAGTCTACCCAAATTTTCAGGAAATTAGAGATGGGAAAAATTATCTTAACTTTAAAAATCATTTTAAAAAAAGTCTCTCTAGTTTCTCTACTGACTCCTTTGAAGTAACTCATTCGTCATTGTTTGCACATTGACTCACGCTTTGTAATAACATAAGTTCGTTAAATTCTACAAAATTTTGGATATCATTTACAGTAGTACACTCAATGTCATTTTTTACTTGGATTACGTCATTTTTTTTTTTAATGTTAGGAATTAAAAAGTGATCAATTTCACATGTTACATTTTTCTCATATTTTTCAAAACTTTTATATTTCGTTGTTTTGTTAACAATCTCTTAGTCTGTGGTTTATTAATTCTCACTTTTCTTTTAGTATTTCTTTTTTTTACAGTTTATCTACCACTTGTGGATTATTTCAAGCGGAAAAACATTATTTTGGAATGCAAAAATAATTCTTTCTTGCAAGTGAATATTGAATTAACCTTCTTTTTTTTAGAATAACAATGATTTTTTTAGGTACTTGTTCCACTATTTAAAACATAGTTGGGGGAAGATTGTATTCATATATTTACCAAAAGGTATTTGCTCATAAGTGAATGTAACAAATCTGAGTGGAATTCAAGCTTGGCTCTCCAAATTCTCATCCTCAGGTGCTGTGGTGGATACGAAATAAAAATAACTCTCTTTTCTTCACTGTTTGCAAATTTGCGAGCCAGTGTGGAATTATAGTGGCTTATCCGTTATAGTGAAGTGTATTTGTGTGTTGAAACATATTAATTGAATTTGGCCTTGTTAGTAGATAGCCCACTATAAGAGGGGTATAAAACAAGAAAATCAAATTGTGTATAGAAACAACATTTATATATATATATATATATATCAATTAAGGTTTTTTACAAATAAAAGTAATGTCTTTTGGTTGATACAAAGGTCGTTAAAATGTTCATAACAGTAATTGCCGAAAAAAGTTTGTGTGTATGTATGTGTGAGCGTTTGTTTCTTAGGAGTGTCTTTGAAGTTTCTGCTCGGTCCTTTAGGTAAGTGGCTCAGTAAACAATGAAGAAGAAGATGAGAGAGAAAGGAGAGGCAACATAATACAATCGCTTGACGTGGTCAAGGGACATGTTAATTAGGCTCATATTTTCTCAACTGGTGATTGTTTCCTGTGTCATCCTTTTATTTCGTCTTCGGGGCTCTGAACAAGTCATTTGGGAATTCACACCCAGATTTAATTCTGGGCTTCCCATTGAACAATAAACAAAATTCACGTTGGCTTGCGAAAAGGGTCCTTGCTTGCTCGGTATCACCACAGAATCTATATTTTGACTAATAGAAATTTTTCTCTTCATTGGTTCAATAAGTGAATAATTACATTCCTACTGGGTAATGCTAGTTTTCCTGGTTCACTGGTAACTGAACTCTTTTCCCACTTTTTGATGCATGGCACATGCACATGTCTTCCAAAAGACTCAACTTATGAACTAGGTTATGCTTTCTGTTTGGTTGTTCTAGCTCCACACAAGGCTGACTATTAAGGATGCTTGTACTGACTTACCTAAACTTCCAGATCAAGAAAAATAATATAGATATCTTATAACCATGTGAAATCTTCCAACAATAAAGTAAGTAGAAACTTTCTTTTGGATGATTCAACTCTGCAGAAGGTTGACTTGAGCTTAACCATTAATACTATACTCATATTTCAGTTAAATGGCATAAGTGATACACACTTAGGCAATCAATACCTTTACCATGGGTATTTGCATGTAAGTGAATGCAGCAAATTCAACTGGAATTCAAACTTAGCCTTCCAATTTCTCATTCTGAGCCAATAGCTACTGCACCACAACTCACATCCAATAATTATATTTACCTACTCTAAATTCTGGACCAGAAATAAAACAGACATATCAGTCACTGGGAACTTTGTTTCACTACAGTCCCAATAAAAAGAATAAATGCCATAGTAGAACAAAAGTTTTGTATGCTTCTATCTTCTTTGTTTACCTAGTAAACACACATCTTCATTTAAAATATACACAAACAACCTGTTAACTTGCTAACCAATATACCACTACAAAGATTTTTCTTTGTCTATATAATGTCCTTCTATAACAAATTAACGCTTTTATTAGAATTAGAAGTGGTTATTTGCTATCTTTCTTTTCATTTAAATTTTTTTTTACAGTAATTAAACTTTTGTTTGTTTATAAATCAAATATGATTGAAAAGCCAAGAGTCTTTATTAAACTCTAGTCAAGATTCAACATAAAATCACAATTTAAACTATCTTCAACCCAATCTTTTATTTGACCTTCCATCTAGACTCAAAACTAATCTAAACTAATGCTGTCTATAGTACAAACTGTGTTCTTTTGTTGATGAATAGAAAGTAGACATTTGTTTAGAGAAAATAATGTGATAATTACATTATGCAACATAAAAAATGAAAAAAAAACTACTGCAGATAATACTAATTCATGTTTAATAATTTCAGGTTCAGGAAAAAAATGATTTTAGAAAATAGTTTTTGAAGTCAATTAAAAACTTTTTTTGCAAATTTTACAATAGAATGAAAAATTAATTTATGGGTTAAAAGTAAGAATAAAAATGGCTGCTAAGTCAAAAGTAAAATGACAAAATGTAAGTACCACCTAATTCTTTCACAATTTATTAAGTTGTTACAAGAATAATGGCCAATTTCAGAAACATACTTTTATTCTTAAAAAATTAACTGTAAAAATGTTGAAATTAGTCAAAATACGAGCTTTGAGCATCTATGCACTTGTGCCATCGATCATCTAGATTATTTATACTTTGTTGATAAAAAGTTATTGACAATATAGTGCAATGAAATCTTTAAAAGCTGATTCCACCTCTGGTTTTTGTCCTAAAATTTTAACATTTAAAAAAGTGCTTAAAAAATGATAATCAGTGGGTGAAAGATCAGGAGAATATGGAGGATGTAAATTCTTGTATCTCAAGTCTATGAGTTTTTGCAATGTCATTCTTGCAACATGTGACCCCACATTATCATGATGCAGAATTGAAACACATTGATTCACTAATGCAAATCTCATTTTTTGCAGACATGCATGCATTTCAGTAAGTTGATTGCAGTATAACTCTGCATTAATGCTCTGATTGGCTTCTAGAAATCTGTAGTGGATAACACCAACTGAAGATCACCAGACAGTTACCATAATCTTTTGCTGATGCAACTTTGGCTTTGGGAAATGTTTGGAGGGTTTCATCATGATCAAGACATTGACCTGATCCTTTACAGTTACCATAAAGAATCCACTTTTTATCACAAGTGATTATTCAGTCAAGAAAGGGATCATTGATATTATTCAGAAAGAGCATTGAGCACACACTTCAAAATGCCTAGGTTTTTGATTTTCACTGAGATCATGAAGAACTCATTTATCAAGCTTTTTCACCTTACCAATACTCTACAAATGGCATAAGACTGTTGCCATGCTGATACCAAGTATCTGAAATAGTTCTCTGACACTTTGATGTGGGTTTTGCTCAGCAACTGCTTGCAATTGTTTGTTGTCAAGACAACATGACCGTCCTCTACCTTCTTCATCTTCAAGGCTCTCATCATCAGTACAGAATTTCTGTAACCACCTTTGTACTGTTCAATCACTTGTGAACCCATCTCCTCATGCTCTGTTGATATTGGTAGAAGTTTATGAGGCATTGTGCTCAAGTTTGAACTTATACAAGAAAAGTAAACAAAGATCATGTTTTGTCATGTTCATAATTAAGGGATTTTATGCTTCAAGAATATTTTTGTCTAAAAATATGTTGAAAATTATTAAAGAGCACACATTAATAATTAGCATACCAAAATTCACCCAATATATATATTTATAGTGAACACTATGTTAAAATGGCTTTGAAAAATACAACTCTTAAAGCTGACATTATTTTTGTAACAACATTAATTAAGCATTTTTCATTTAAAAATGAACTAATAAAACCTGTATAGAAAATAGCAGGAATAAAAGTATTCAAGAAAATTATAGTTAAAAAGTAAATGGTACAAGTCAAATACTATTATAAATAGTTGAGAGATATTTATTTATTTATTGAGAAAATTTGTCAACCCACTAGAGCTTATTAAGTCTATCCCATTTATTGATTTCATGTTTTTTCATCCTTTAAATTATTTTCCATCCCCAACTTTTATTAAGATCTCTGTTTATTGCATATTGCCAAAAATTTAAATCCCCTCTGGTTATGAAGTCACCCACTTGCATTAGGCCCTGTTGTCTGTGATGAAATGTGTGTGATATCACAGAAACATTTCATTGACAATGGAAAACACCCAAACAAGTTCACAGTATTTATTTCAGTTTGTTTGTTTTTTAAATTAAATATAAAATATTATTCAAGCATATTTTCCTCTTTTTATCTTATTTTTTTCAAGATTTTTAGTCTGTTAAACTGTGAAAGGTTGAAGGGGTGAAAATTTAGCATGGTTAAATTATTTGACTCAAAAATAAAGGAAAGGAAATGATAAAAATGGATTAACAGTACATTTACAACTTCTATATTCCAGAAATATTTGAGGTGGTGTATAAAAATTTTCGTTTTTAGACCAGTTTCTTCCTATGGAGATAGTTTTTGTACAACAGGAAATAGACTAAACACTGGAAGATTTCTCAATGACTTCCCTTACTACATTGACTCGGACTGTTACATCCGACTGCAAACTGCCTACTTGATACATTGTACTTTTATTTATATCTCACATGTGGATGTAATAGTAGATACAAAATGAGCAAATGTTTAACAGGCAAATGCTTGGCTTTATTTTATAGTGTGTTATTCAAAGAGTATAAGATTTATAATAAATTAATAACTATATGTGCTTAAAAGCTTAGATTGATAATTTGATATATGCTTTTAAAAATGTATAAATTTTATCTTTCTCTATAAATTATAAATAAATTAAATCTTATTTTAAATTGGTATCCACTCAGTAGGGATTCTTTTTTAATGCTGCTGTTCACCCAATCCAATGCCCAAGAGCCATTCAATGTAGGAGGGGGTTATGGAATGGAGTTGTTTTATGGATTTAAGAATTATGAAGATAATGGTCACCATAGGCTTGAAGAGGTTAAGATTTTAGTGTTCAGGGAAGCATCCTCTTGGGAGTCTGTTTCACAAAGCAGTGGTTCTTATGAAGAAGCTGTCTAAATGGAAATTCCTTTTTACCAATGGCATACAAAGGGAATGCGGATGATACACCCCAGGGAACATGGCATGGCAGGACTTAGTTTTAGATATCTGAACTGGTGGAACTTATGAATGTATCTCATCAAACCATTTTCCATGGAAATAGTGACAGAGTAATAATAATTAGAGGAAAGGGGTTGTCAGGTAAATAATAATTAATCACCCAGAAAGCTGTGTAAATGCTTTTGAACTCTATCAAGTCTGGAAAGAAAGAATTGGGCAGCAATACTTTATTTTTGTCCTGATTTGACTCTTATGAAGATAGAACATGTCATGTACTTTTAGGAATGGTATAAGAGGTTAACCATTTTTTTAGCATCTTTAATAATGGTGATTTTCTAAGTGCAGCTTAGATGTGGCCCAAGGCTGAAAGTATGAGACACCCAGTGAGGAATAAACTCACTACTCAATTGTAAGATTCTAACAAAACATGCTTGCTAACCATTATACCACGTCAAGGTGCCCAAAAGTGATTTTTTAAACACAGCTTAGATGTGGCACAAGGTCGGGCACCCATTACACCACATTGAGGTGCCCGAGCATCTTTCACAATGGACCATATTTTTTTTTTTTTTAATCATATCACTCCAAGCAAGGCAGTCCACTGCCACTATAGCGCGTGGGGCTACATAGAGCGATTGGGTATAGGAAATGTCAGAGGGATGGTGATAGACAAGTTAGGAGGTATGTAGGGAGAGTGTTGGAGAGAATGGGTGTGAGTTAGTATGTTACATTTAAACTCCTGGAGGTTGTAGCCGTAGGGGAAGCAATCATGCGGAAGGGAATTTCACAGGCGGGAAGTGCGAGGAAAGAAGCTGTTGGAGTAGAAATTGTGGTTACAATTTCATCGGTTTCACTGAAAAGGGGTGGGACTTAGTTGCCAATCTAGTATCTCGTGCAAACTCACACATATACTAATTGAACTCTGGAGTGAACTTTAGTCACAATAGACACTCAAATATCACATCTTATTAATAATTTTCAGCAAAATGATATTTTTATTTTGTCTGAAACTGATTAATTAATAGAACATTGTGTTCACTATAATTTAAATTTAATTTCTTTGTTTTACAAAATCTTAATTTATATGGATTGTTACAGTTTTTCTTCACAAACACTTCAAAGCAAATATTAATATTATTACATCTTAATTAGAAGAATTTTATCACCAAATAACACACAATTGTTTTCTAAAACCAAACTGACAGCCCTGTTACTGTAAACTGCTGCTGCTGCTGTGAATTCTTCAGATTTTTCTATGATGTCACACACATTTCAGCATGGACTGCAGAACTTCACTTGTACCAAATGATCCAATTTTTTCCTAAATTTGTGTCAGTATATATATTTTAAATATTCAGATGAAGCATTTTCATTATTATTATTGTTGTTATTATTTTTTATTTTATTTTTATTTCATCTTTAATATTCAATAATAATTGTTAGTATTTATCACATTAAAAGCCTCAGAAGAAGCACTCTTTATCATTACTATCATTTTGTTACTAGTTTTACTTTATTTTATTATCGTTGCTTTTTGTCATTTTACATTATTACTTTTATTTTTTTAATAGATTTCTCCATCTTCTTATTGTGTTTTATCACAACACTCTCAGTCAATATACACTATCAAAATAATGTGCTAAGT
Source organism: Ascarosepion bandense (assembly GCA_037127315.1). Lineage (NCBI taxonomy): Eukaryota > Metazoa > Mollusca > Cephalopoda > Sepiida > Sepiidae > Ascarosepion > Ascarosepion bandense. The sequence goes on along the minus strand of JBBBDQ010000768.1, from coordinate 2,211,821 downwards.
TAGAAATAAAAAGTTGTTTCTGACTTGAACTTGTTTCAGAATTGAACTTGTTGGAGTTGTGATATGAAAAAAATAATCCCAAAACACATTGGCATTGGGATAGCTTGTAACACACTGGAAATTAAAAACTGATAACGACCCATCAGAGAAATAATTTCTGGCACAAAATACAATATTTAAAATCAGGTCAACATTAAAACAAAAAATAAAGTCATTTCTTGACTATAGAAAAGCTTTTAAAAAGAATTAAATAAATACATCTATCTGAGCTATTTTTATGGTAGCTGGCCTTATAAGGACAATTAGCAGCATAACTAAATCAGAGTTAGCCATATTGTCCAGCTGACACACCATTTTATCTGTCCCTAGGAACTACCCTTAATATTGTGACAAAGAGAAACCTGCCATGAAAGGAAATCACTTTAAATTGTAGCTGATAATAGTGAGAAAAAACTTTTTAAATTCAACTTTCATTGCACCCTTCCTTTTATTATTTCCAAGTGAACTCAGTCTATTTTAAATGTGTTTGACTTCAGTGATTTTAGGCTTATAAATCAAATTAATACAAAAATGCATTTTCTTCTTTACATATAAATGAAAGGAATATTGATAAACAAACTTTAATGTATTTCTTTTCATTTGACAAATCTAAAGAGCATAATGCATCTAGATAAATAAATTTATTATTTGTTATATACGAATGTAGATATTGTCTGTTTGTTCTATCCAACTACAAATATCCGAAAGTCTCAAATCAACAAGGCATATTTTCTCAAACTTACACTAAGCATGCAAAAACCAAAGGACATTTTTTCATACTTAAAAAATTAATCTCAGTAAAAACTTAGTACTGTTCTGCAAAAATCTGACATACCACACCTCACCCCAAGTGAGACATGAATTTAAAGCTATTATTTTATTTCTGCTTTTGCACTGTTTACTTTAGCAATGAAGGATTATATTGACCTAGAGTGTTGTTGTAAAGCAATAGCAATAATAATAAGATGGAATAAAAATCACAATAAATTCATCTACCTATTTATTTGATACCTTGTGGCACATAAGGTCTCCCAAAATGTCTTCAATCTTCCTTGTCTGCAGACGCTATTCAATGCCTATCTCTGTATTACCAGCTCATTGTTTCCCTCTCCTTAAGCTTTCATCACATCATTCTTGGTTTTGTTCTTGTCCTTTTTTCTTTGGTGACGTGATAAAGAAAACTTATACTTAGCATCAGGAAGAGATAGCTGAGATTTCTGGGACACATAATGTGGAAGGAGGGTTTGGAGAATCTAATACTCACAGGACAGACAGAGGGAAAGAGAGACAGGGGAAAGTAGCACAAGACATATTTGATGGGCCTGAGCAAATGGATGGCAGAACAGAGTAAAAATATTATGAGTGACAAAGGACAGGGGCAAGTGGAAGTTCATGATCACATACATCCTGAAGAGACACAGCACATAAAGAAGATGGGGTCTCAGGTCACTGCCTCATTGCAGACTTTGTGGGGCTGATGAACCTCCATCTTCTTTGCTGTACCTCAACTAAGGGGTTCTATGAAGACATGGACATGCTGCAGGTGTTTTCCATTTTCACATGATCTTATCATCTAATCTTGTGGATCCTTCTTAAGTTATTGTTATGAAATATGTTTTGTGGTCGAAATCTATGTAGCAAATAAGTGGTGTGTCTTCTGTTGGGTGTGCATTGAGCACTTTTTTTCGAACTATCATCTGCTGGTCCAACCAACCAATATTTGGTTAGTGCATATATATATATATATATATATATATATATATATATATATATATATATATGAGTTGAATATATGATTCAGAACCCGACAAGATGAATAGAATAAGTAAAGAACAAGTAGGAAAAAATGTCTTTAATCTAATATGTTTCACTTTAACAAGCTTCTTCAGAGATTCTTTAAAGACAAATGATTTAAAGACCTCTTTAAAAAATCCAAGAGACAGTATGTTGATTGAGTTATGGTTTCATTAGTCATATACATGTAATGTGTGATAAAGCAATTTTTAAATCATTCATTTTTAAAGAATCTCTGAATAAGCTTGTTAAAGTGAAACATGTTAAATTAAAGACACTTTGTTCCTACTTGTTTTTTTTACTCTATTCATATATGCATATATATTTAATATATGTATGTATATAATTTTGTGTATGACTTTATATATATATATATATATATATATATATATAGTCATACAAAAAATTATATATACATATTTACATTTTCCTCACACAGTGAATACAACAAGAAGAGTGAAAGGGAACAAAAAAAGTGTCTTATTTATAATAATTCCCAATAGTAATTAAAGTTGCCTGAGGTGTTTCTGGAAAAGCCATAGTTAGGATTCCAGGTTTGAGTGGACTAGATTTATCTGCTATGTTACTAGTAATGACATATTCCTTTAAAAATAGGAAATGGAAAGTTATGAGTTTTTCCCAAATTTAGGCCTGCAAGCTGGAGATAATTTCTATATCTGCTAAAGATATATATTTCCATAGGAAAAGGTGTCATGGACTTGTAAGCTGCACCACATGGAAGCTAGCTGGGGTAGGCAAATTTAGCTTTGGCTAAAAAAAAAGCAATTGCTTGGTTTGACTCCTGGAAGTTGACTGAAAGGTTAATTTACTTTCATTACTCTATGAAGTGATATCACTAAGTGGTTGTCACATGACTCACATGACTTTGTCTAGAAAAAAGAGAGATAATTGCCTTTTGTATCTCTAGATATGTATTTTTACTAATAAACTCACAAGATATTTAGTTATTCACAAAAAGATAAGTAACTTTTATTTCTTGTTCAATCACATTTTATTGTTTCCTTCACAAAAATTGCTTTTTCTTTAAAAAAAGAAAATTACACACACACACACACACACACACACACACGCACACGCACATTTCAAACACACGCACATTTCAAACACACACACATTTCAAATACACACACATATTTCAAAAACACACACATTTCAAGCACACAAAGACTTTGTTATCAAAAACAAAATTTAAAACTTCAGCATAAAACAAGATTTGTTATATTTTACAAAATCTTGTTGCTCATTATTCCCTTTTCACTAAATTTGTGGACTTTTAAATATAGATACTTAAAAATTAAAACCTGTATAGTGTCATTATTTTGTTAAAAAACACCCCTATAAAAAAGAAACATTGATTAATTGATTTGTTATTTTTTATGATCTTTTGCAGGTTATTTAAAGCAGAAAATATTTTTAGATTCTAAGAATTTTCTGAAACTCCTACTAAACAGTTGAGGAAGGACAAGAGGAGGATTATTACCTTTCCCTAGGGTATTTGTACATTAATGAATATAACAAACATGACTTGAATTGCAACTCTGCTCTCTCATTTCTATTTCTCTGTTGTTGTCTATTACACCATTGCTCAACTTCAGTGATTGTATGAGAACCATTGTTTCAATGTGACATGGCCACAATCCCTCAAAAGAGAAAGAATATTCTCAAACAACCTGTTTGAGTTAATGAGTTATAATAAGTTTAAAAGATAGCTTCAATATAGACAATTCAATGTAATTAATGTCTTCACACCAGGAAGTCAAATGATAAAAATAATTTTGTCATTCATATAAATTTGAAGTGGCATTTTTCAGAAAAGTTGTTGAGAGCATTTTGAAAACACTTTAGTGCTTATCTTTCCCCAAAAAATAACACACATCTGTCTTGATTCATCAATTGTAGTGACATCAGTCACTGGGAAATTTTCCCCATAATGTCTTAGTTACACACACTGCAGTGTTTCAAATATTAACTTTTCAAAGTGATCATTCATTCAACTATTCATATACTTTACAAATGTTCACAATTGAACTCACTTGAGCCATTTATTAAACAAATTCAGATAATAATACTTCCTCAACAAATTCAAATTTTATATTTTACTTGTTGCAAAACCCAAGCAGTGAACAGATACTGAATGAAACATTACCTGAAAAAGACAGCATTTAATAAAACTTTCAAAGAAAAGCAAAAAAAAATGTTAATATTGTAAATCTTAATTTATCAAGAATGTTAACTGTATCAAACAATTAATTCTTAAATGAAAAGGGGGGGGCATCATCGTTAATTGATAAATCATTCAGTTTTAATAATTGTTCAAAGTACAGCATAGAACAATAGTTTGCCTAGTTACTACATTCTCTGACTATTAACACTTAATAGGTGGGCATCACCAATGGATGTTTCATTAGAGAACAGCTGATTTTGTCAATTCATGATTGAAACTTTTTCCCAATGATACATCATTCATTTCAGAATTCACAGTTAAATGACTAATTGACAGCTCCTTGATTCATGAAGTTATATTATTTCCTGAAGTATTTGCTTGCAAATAAAGCTGTAAGAACAAACAAAAGACAGTGCTATGTCTGCACACATTTTTTTTTTTTTTTAATCGTTTCACCCCAAGCAAGGCATTCTACTGCCACTATTGCACTTCGGGCTACATAGGGGAAGGTAAATAGAAAGAGTGGTTAGATATAGGGGAGTGATAGATAGTTTGGAGGATGGGAAGAGTGTTTGAAAGAATGGAAGTGAGTTAGTGTGTTAGGAGGTGTCTATTGACCTTACATTTAAACTCCTGGAGATTGTAGCCGTCGAGGAAGCAGTCATGTGGAAGGGAATTCCACAGTCGGGAAGTACGAGAAAAGAAACTGTTGGAGTAGAAGTTGCGGTTGCATTTTATCGGTTTCACTGTAAAAGGGTGGGATCTAGTTGCTAATCTAGTATCTCGTGCAAATTCGAACCTAGGGGGCACCAGTGATCTAAGTTCATCGGAGCAGAAGACTATGAAAGTATTTATAGAACAGACACAGGGAAGCCACGTCGCGCTGGTGAGAGAGAGACTGCAGGCGGTCTGCAAAGTCAGTATCGATCACATTACAGACCCTCCGCTGTACCTTGTTGAGAAGCCCAAGGAGAATAGCAGGGGCACCCGACCAGATATGGCAACAGTATTCAATGCACGGGTGGATGGTAGAGTTATAAATGTGCAGGATAGATTCAGACGGAAAAAACCTCCGGGCCCTGCACAGAGAACTGACTTTCATAGCAGCGGATTTAGCAATGGATTCGATATAGTCATTCCACTTAAGGTCCACTGAAAGTGTGAGACCAAGGAGGCATAGTGTTTTACTCTCTGGGAGGCAAGCCTGGTCCATGCTAATGGGAGGTAGGTGTGGTTGTCGATGATGGTTAATTGATAGTAGCTTCGTTTTAGAAGCATTAAAATTTACGAGCCATTTCTTACCCCAGTCCACTACGGATTGGAGGTCCTTTCCAAGCTCGGCTGCAAGGTTAGCTTTGTCGCCCACAGCAGATTTTTGATTGAGGTGAGAGTAAACTATGGTGTCATCGGTGTACATACTTACTTGGGATATTATGGTATTGGGGAGATCATTAATGTAGATCAGAAAGAGCGTAGGACCTAGGATAGAGCCTTGAGGGACACCCGCGTTCGTATGGTAGCTCTGGGAGGCATGTCCGTTTAATTCCACTTTCAATGTGCGGTTAGATAGGAATGACTGGATTAGTTCAAACAATTGTCCAGCTATACCATAGCTCCGCAGTTTGCATAGAAGGCCAGCATGCCAAACTCTGTTGAATGCTTTAGAGATATCCAAGGCGACAGTTCAGGCTTCACCATTCCTGTTGAGTGCCTGGTATATATACTCGGTGATGGTCGTTAGCATATTGGCAGTAGACCTGGTGAAGCAGAAACCATACTGCTTGTCCAAGAGGAGCTTGTGTTCTGTGAGGTGCTGAATGAGCTCGGCGTTGATAATGGCCTCAAACACTTTGCCAAAGATCGGAAGAAGGCTGATAGGGCAGTAATTTGTGGTGTCCGAGGGTTTTCCGGAGTTTTTGAATATAGGAACTACAGAGGAAGATTTCCAACAGGCAGGAAAGCAAGAAGCAGAGAGGCAGAAGTTGTAGAGCTTAGAAAGGACAGAGGAGAGTTCAGGGGCACATTTCTTTAAGACTATGATTGGGATTTCGTCCCCTCCGCTTGCTTTGTGGGGGTCAAGTTTTAAGATTATCTTAGAGACAAGCAAGAATGTAATGTGGATGCCATTCAGTTGAGCCTCAGTTCTAGGTGAGAAGTTGGGTGTAAAAGCCCCAGACGAGTCCAGACTCGAATTGTTCGAGAATCTCCGTGCAAAGCCGCTGCCTTGTCCACTGAGGAGGTGAGGACCTCAAAATTATTGATTAGTGGGGGTATTGTGAACTTGCTCTTGTTAAGTACTCTTTTACAGAGTCGCCAGTAGTCTGCTTCTTAACAAGAAAAGCAGTGCAAAATGTTAATAACTTTGGCTAAAGAATGTATAGTTCCATTGTGCTGTGAATGTTTCAATGAGTATCATACTGCTAAAAAAGGAGCCTAACATTTGTTTTATTCACTTTTTTCTTTATTTTGATGATTTAAAAAATTCTTTATAATTTTTGTATAATCAGTAAAATCAGCAAAAAGCAAAAATAAGCATAGAAATTACACTTTAGAAATGTATTTTTGTTTTTTTTACATGTTTGGCATGCATGTTCATGCAACTTTTCCTGCCATTTAAAAGTTAAAAACATCAAACATATTTCAAATCAACACTTCAGAATTTTCAACCAATTTGAGTTGAACATGTTATCGCAATCATGATCACAAATTCTGTCACACATTAAAGTTGTATGGGAAGAGTATTTATCACAGTCAGAGCAGCAGTAGGCATATCTAGAATGAGATAGCCTGATAGAACCCATCTCTCTTCAGGTTAATCCATTATACAGAAATTTAAAAAAAATAAGAGGAACCTTATCTTACTATCAACCATAAGCATTAGTTTACAAGTGAGGAAACTGAAATAATTTTCTAAAAACATCTGAATCAGTAAAAACAAAACAATATTTGGTAAAAATACATATTTTACAGTTAAATTCTACATGAAAAATGATCTTGGTAAATCTGTTTCCAAGGATTCATTTAAATTGCAATAGGTTCAAATGAATGGTATAAAAATCTTCATGAAATAATACTAATTCAGAATGTATTTGTTTTCTGTTATAGTTTTGGAGAAAATTTTGGACACACATTGACACATTTATAGTAGAGATATCAAGCTACTGGTGTTTAAGACCATTTCAGCCACCTTAGTAAATTAATTACTTTTGTTAATTTTATTCCAAATTCAAGAGTAATTAGAAGTATGCTTTTTTTCAATACATATCGTATTTGATGATTAGAAAATGAGTTACTGTATTTTTCTTAATATTTTATGGTGGTTGTTAGAGCATCTTAAGCATAATGCTGCTGAAAAAATGCCATGCAAAAATACTCAACCACCAGTAAAAATTTCAAATTTCAGCTTTTTCTTAAGTTAAAAAGGATTTTTTTCTTTTTGTAAAAAGTGATTTATTACAGAAAGTATAAAACATCCAATGATGGATTTAGCAATTAATGGTGCTGCCTTTTGACTTGAATAATTGCCTCAATTCAATGTGACAAGGTTATTGAAAATTCTTTCCAATACTTGGCAGCAGTTCTAAAGCTCTTGGAGGTTACATGGTTTTTTTTAGGACTTGTTTCTTAAGTTTCCACCATAATGGTTCAATTATATTAAGATCAGGACTTTGTTCTAGCAGGGCCTTCTAAAAGTTAGACATCTTCATCCACAATAATCTTTTTTGGTGCATGTGATGTTTGGTAAGAAGCACTAGCATGGTGAAAATTTTCCATCTTTGTAGTCTGGCAGAAAATTAGATCATAGTAAACTCATATAGTTTTCACTGTCTAGATTTTCATCAACTTTTACCAATTTTCTTCCATTACTTTTGATGTAATCCCACACTATTACATGTCCACCACCAAATTTTGCCATACTTGTAGTGTGTTTCTTTCTCTCACTGGTTTTCTTACTTATTCTCTTTTATTAGAATGTAACTCTATTTTGTATTCATCACTAAAAAATTGCTTTTTACCACTTTCCAGCATCCAATGTTTGATGTCCTTTTGACTGCTTCATTCTATTCTGATGTCATTTGGTAAATGGTTTTTGTTTTTTTCTGCTCTATGCCTGTAATTTTCTCATAAAACATTATCAACAAACCTCACTGTTAAGGCTGCATTCACTCCTCACTTACCCGGCTGTTAATTATGGATTGCCTACCGACATTCACACAATATTTCTTTCAACTCTATTTTCTTACTCTTGTGGTCTTTGCATTTTCTTTGCACTTAAAATACTTTCAATAGTATCAAACATCTTTTGGATGGATTAAACACTGTTACTTGAAATTCCTAGATGCCTGGTTATCCTTCATTGAGTCATCTTCCTCCTCAAAGTCACAACCTTTATTTTTGTTTCAGCAAAAATTTTAACAATGATTTTACTGTAAAAAAGCAAGCTCCTGTTCAACAACAATGACTTTCCAAGGTACTATGCACTCATGTTAATAAAATGGAACAATTTCATTATAAAAATTTTCATTTTTTTATTGACTTAGATCTTTTATTGTGGGCCAATAGTTTTGTATGGTTATTTTTTCAGCTTTAACCTGTTTAGAGAATTTCATCTACTGTTACATGGCATCTACAAAAAGGCAACAACGTATTTTCAAATCCTCAAGGTCCACATTACTGCTAAAAATCTTAACTTCTTAATAAAATAAAGGCATATAATAATTTTGTCATTGGCCCCAAACTTCTGAACACTAGTGTATTTGAACTCTAAATTTTATTTTTTTGTTAAAACAGGACTGGGATTACTCTGACACATAACACTTCGCCCAATAAATCCTGGGCCTAACTAATAAAACAACAACTTTTATGCAAAATTCGACATTATTCATCAACATAGTCTCCTTCTAGGATGATACATTGATTCCAATTCTAGGATGATACACTGAGTCTAACAATTCGATGCCTTTTTTGTAAAATGAGTTGTCTTTCGTCTCAAAATACACCTCAGTTTTCAATATCTTCATTGGAGTTTTCAATATCTTTCCCTGGAGCATTCTTTTGAGGTCTGCAAACAGCCAGTAGTCATTGAGGGCCAGATCTGGAAAATAGGGTGGATGTGGAAGCAATTTGAAGTGCAATTCATGTAGTTTTTTTCATTGTTGCAATCAATTTGTGATATGGTATATTGTCTTGGTGAAAGATCACTTTTTCTCCTTCATTTGTAGTAATTTGGGGGCAATTTCTTTCTTTAAGCACACCGATAATGCTATATAATATTCACTATTGATGGTTCTTCCTTTCTCAAGTTAATTGATGAACAAAATATCTTGCGCATCACAAAATATGAAGGCCAAGACATTACCTGCTGATGTTTGCATCTTTGGTTGCTTTGGACAACTTTCACCTGCTGCTGTCCATTCAACTGACTGCCAATTTGACTCCAGCATGAAGTTTCATCCATTGTCACATATTTATGCAAAATCTTCTTCTTGTTGCATTGAAACAGTTGCAAACAATGCTCTGAATCATTGATGCATTGTTGTTTTTGATCAACTGTGAACAAATGCGACCCCCACTTTGGACGCAGCTTTCTCATTGACAAAATGGTGAATACACTGCCTTCTGATATGTTCAACTCTTATGCTATCTCACACAACTTCAATTTACAATCAACCAAAACGAGTTTGTGGATTTTTTTGGTGTTTTCTGGGACAACTGCCGATTTTGGGTGACCTGAGCATTCAGCATCATTTGTGACTATATGACCATGTTTAAAGTCAACAAACTACCTCTTAACCATTGTTTCTAATGGAGCAGAGTCCGAATAATGCTTATCAAGCCATTGCTTTGCTTGAACAGTGTGTCTTTCTATCAGAAAGCAATGCTTTAACAACACACAAAATTCAGATTTTTCAATTGTTTTGAAAATTTGCAAGCACCACTTCCCTTAAATAACTGTAATTTGTAAACTAATAATCTGATTAGGCCCAAGTTTTCTCACATGCCATTTGAAAGTTAGTACTTCATAAAAATCATATGGATTTTTTATTAGTGGTGCCATCTATATGTCAGACATGGGACTTATTGAGTAATGTATTAGCAAAGTGGGTTCTGCCTAGCAGATGATTTGTCATAGTTATTTCAAGCAAGGTTTTGCAAAGCTAAATGCTCTTCCTGATGCCCAACTCAAGACACTCACAGTGTTCCAAGTACACCAAGTGTTTTAATATAAACACCATCTCTAGGAAGGTTGTCATTTAAGGCTTGAGATTCCATACTAACCTTTATATATATATATATATATATTGGTCGTATGCTCTGTAGTCTTACTCTCTCTCTCTCCACTCTCTCTCTCTCTCTCTCTCTCTCTCTCTCTCTCTTTCCTCACTCTCTGTCTTTGTGCTCAGTTAACCTAACAAGCAGTTGACCACCTACAGTAACTGAAATATAAGAGATGAAATATTATTTTGGTATTATTGCCTGCTGGAATTTGTCACTTGACTTCAGTTCAAGATTACTGTGTTGTAAGTTGGCTTGACCACTCTTTTTTATTTTATTTTTTTCTTTCCTCTTGCTATTGTTAGTAATTAAAGTAAGGAACTGTGTTTTGCTACTTACTTTTACAATACACTTGCCTTTCAGCATATAGCAGCAGTTCTGTTTACGAAAAAAATTTTTTTTTCTTTCTTTTTTTCCTCTAGTTAAAAAATGAGTCGGCCATTTTCTGGACAGCCAAAGGGTTGTTTATTTCATCTTTACATGGTCTTTTCTTTAAACTTGCTAGAGAAGGTTCTGTAAATTAGTTTAGCTTTGAAGGCTTCTCTCGACTTTTACTAAGTTAAAACTTATTAATTTTCTTCTTTTTTTTTTTAATTGGAGTAGATAGTATCTACTATCACCCAGTTTTACACTCCACCCCCTTCTTTTGAACAGGAGTAGAGGTGATCGCCTTGTTTCTTGTTTAGGAAGGGGTTCCTGGTTCTCTTCCCTTCTCCTATTAGTTCAGTCCCAATCTCTTTGCAGTATTTGAGTATGGTGGCAATGTCTCTTCATTCTGGGGGTACCAGGTTCGCAGTTTTCTGATTGCTGCTTCTGACTGGTAGTTAGGAGCCCGAACTCTTGCGTAGCATCTTGAGAGGCTGCTCTGATCAACAGTCAAATAATATCGGGGTTCCTGTAGTGCCATATCGCGCATAGACGGGCATCCCTGCATGAACCTCCGATGGGCAACCCCGAGGCCACATTAGGCTGCAGGCTGCGCCAGTCTCCATCCTACACATGCTGCATACAGTAACCGTCTGATACTAATCTAGACCTCTCACTATAAATAAACCAATATGAATTCAAGCAAACAAAACAGGAAAACTAAACCAACTCATCAGAAAATGCCCAAACCTGTCTGCGTCTCCTTTGCAAACATACGCGGTATCCGCACTAACTTTTACAGCGTAGAATCATTCTTTCAAACTAAACTCACCTGGTATCTTAGCTCTCTGTGAAACTAATCTTGACCCTTCTATCCCTTATTCTGAGTTTTACATTCCTGGTTCCCTTCCTCTCTTCAGGAAGGACTCCAATATCCATATGCATGGGCTCGGAGTCTATGTCAGCGAACACCTCCCTCTAGCTAGGGTGACCACTCTTGAATCCCTGGATCATTCTTTCATGTGCTTCCGTCTCTCACTTCTATGCTTGGTTAGCTATCTCTTCTTTTTCTACCACTCACCCTCCTCCTCTGACTGCTCGGTACTCAATAGCATCTCTAACAATATCGATAAGGTCATTTCTTCACATCCATCTGCCCATATATTTGTGTTTGGTGACTTCAACGCCCACCACACCAAGTGGCTTGAAAACTCTGTCACCGATCTTGCTGGTGTCCACACCAGGAATTTTTCAATAACCCAATCTCTTACACAAATGGTGGATTTCCCCACGCATTTCTCCAATAACCCAAATGGAAGGGACTCAGTACTAGACCTCTGCTTCACTTCCATAGCAGACTCTTGCACCGCCAAGCAGCTCTGCCCTCTCAGAAACTCTGACCACACCGTAGTTTCCGTCAACATCTCATTCCACTCCCACTCAACCCAAGAAAGCCAGACTAGCAGAATATCATACTGCTACCAAAGAGCAGACTGGGACTCGTTCCACGACTTCCCGTGTGACATCCCTTGGAACAACATTTTTAGTCTTCCCGTTGAAGACTGTGCATCCGAGGACTCCTCTTGGGTTAAGGCTGGCATCGATGCTTTCATCCCAGCCAGGAAATTTCAGCTTAAAACCCGCTCATCCCCCTGTTTCCTGCCCGCTTGCTCGGTCACCATTGCTCACTGGAATCACTTCTTCCGGCTCTATCGAAGCCACGTGTCGGACCAAAACAGGCACTTTTCGCCTCAGCTCGTAATAAATGTAAAAAGATACTTAACGAAGCTAAGATGTTGTTTGCTGCCAGAATGAAGCAACACATAGCATCCTGTAAGTTTGGCACCAAAGACTACTGCTGACTCTGTAAAAGTGTGCTTAACAAGAGTAAGACCTCAGTACCCTCCCTAATCAATGAATTTGAGGTCCTCACCGGACAAGGCTGAATGCTTTGCTCGCAGATTCTCGACCAATTCGAGACTGGTTTCATCTGGAGTATCTACACCCAACTTCCCATGTAGAACTGAGGCTTAACTGAATGACATCCACATTACACCCTCGCTGGTCTCTAACATAATCTCAAAACTTGACCCTCACAAAGCGAGTAGTGGGTGGGGTGGGGGCTTAATCCCAATCATAGTCTTGAAGAAATGTGCCCCTGAACTTTCCTCTGTCCTCTCTAAGCTCTACAACTTCTGCCTATCTGCTTCCTGCTTTCCTGCTTGTTGGAAGTTTTCCTCTGTAGTTTCTACATTTAAAAATACTGGAGAACCCTCGGACCTCACAAATTACCGCCCTATTTTTGGTAAAGTGTTTGAAGCCATTATCAACGCCGAGGTGGTTCGGCATCTCACAGCCCACAGGCTCCTCTCAGACAAACAGTATGGTTTCCACTTCACCAGGTCTATTGCGGATATGCTAACGACCATCACCAAGTATATATACCAGGCTCTCGACAAGAATGGCAAAGCTTGAACCGTCGCCTTGGATATCTCCAAAGCATTCGACAGAGTCTGGCATTCTGGCCTCCTACACAAACTGCGTAGCTATGGTATAACTGGACATTTGTTTGACCTAATCCAGTCATTCCTCTCTAACCCCACATTGAAGGTGGTATTAAACAGACATGCCTCCCAAAACTATCATATGAACATGGGTGTCCCTCAAGGCTCTATCTTAGGTCCTACACTCTTTTCTCCCTGATGCCATAAGATCCCAAGTAAGCATGTACACTGATGACACCACAGTTTACTCTTGCCTCGATCAAAAATCTGGTGTGGGTGACAAAGCAAACCTTGCTGCCGAGTTTGAGAAGGACCTCCAATCCGTAGTGGACTGGAGTAGAAAATGGCTCATAAATTTTAATGCTTCCAAAACGAAGCTACTATCAATTAACCATCATAGACAATCGCACATACCTCCCATTAGCATGGAACAGGCTTGCCTCCCAGAGAGTAAAACACTATGCTTCATTGGTCTCACACTTTCAGTGGACCTCAAGTGGAATGACTATATCGAATCCATTGCTAAATCTGCTGCCATGAAAGTTGGCTCTTTGTGCAGGGCCCAGAAGTTTTTCCTGTCTGAATCTATCCTGCACATATATAAATCTACCATCTGTCCGTGTATTGAATACTGCTGTCACATCTGGTCAGGCGCCCCTGCTATTCTCCTTGGGGTTCTTGACAAAATACAACGGAGAATCTGTATTGGGATCGATACCAACTTGGCAGACCGGCTGCAGTCACTCTTTCACCAGTGTGACATAGCTTCCCTGTGCCTCTAAATACTTTCATGGCTTCCGTTCCAATGAACTTAGATAAACTAGTGCCCCCCAGGTATGAATTTGCATGAGATACTAGATTAGCAACTAGGTCCCAGCCTTTTACAATGAAACAGATAAGATATAGCCGCAATTTCTACTCCAACAGCTTCCCTTCTTTTCTCGCGCTTCCCACCTGTGGAATTCCCTTCTGTATACTTGCTTCCCCGACAGCTACAATCTCCAGGAGTTTAAACGTAAGGTCAATAGACACCTCCTAACACACTAACTCGCACCCATTTTCTCAAACACTCTTTCCATCTATGCAACCCTCATCCTCGGTATCCTTACCCATCTATCACCCTCCTTCTGACATTTCCTATATCTAACCACTCTTTCTCATCACTTTCCCTTATGTAACCCCCTAACCACTCTTTCTCATCACTTTCCCCTATGTAACCCCCTGTACAACAGTGGCAGTGAAATGCCTTGCTTGGGGTGAATTGATTAAAAAAAAATTATATATATATATTGTTAGGAACCCCAGCCAACCCACTACCACAATACTGTCATTATGGCAGCAGCAAGAGCTCGAATATCGAAATTCACAATTTTACTATTCAAGGGTTTCTCTCAATTAGTCAAATGACACTGAGCTAAATGGAATTGCTCACTACTGGTAACAGACAAGAGAAGCCAGACATAAAAATATCCATATCTTTTATTAAAACAAAATCTTGTCGATGTACCTTGTGTAAATCTCCAGTTTGTCAGTTGTTCTAAACACTTTGTTTTTGATAAGCAACATGTAAAAATTTATGAAAGTTAAACCCAATGGGTTTCCCATACTGACACCATTAGTTTGTATGTAGATGTTACCATTATGGTTTGAAAATAGTTTGTTTGGTGCACATGGTAATTTCCGAAGATTTGCAGGTTGAGTTTTTGAAGGAGGTATAGGCCAGTGTTTGTAAACACAGTCACTAGTTATATTTAATGTTTCCTTAATTGGAATGTTAGTACAAAGATTGTCAACATTCAGCAAAGCTAGAATGTTGTCTTTGGGATTGGTAGCTTTTATATGTAAGAATTCAGTAGTTGAAAGTGATACTGTAATTGTTAGGTATCTATGTAGCAATTATATTATTTAAGGTTTTAGGGTAGCTGGTATACAGGTGTAGGTATTCATGATATCATGGGTCTAAGAGGAAAACCTGCTTTATGGGCTTTTTACTTTACCATAAAGATATCCTGGTTGATAATCACCAACAATTTTCTTGATTTTTAACTTTTAACATCTGCACTGTTTGTTGTTATTAATTTATTTATGTACTTTCTTAATGAACCTGTGGGATTTCTTTTGTAATTTAGTGAATTTTGTTGTGTCATCTAGGATAGATTGTAATTTTTGGTAGTAATCTTGTCGGTTGAGAACTATGTAGTTGTTGGTTTTGTCAGCACGTCTAATAATGATGTTTGGCATTGTTTTGTAAATCTTTTGTAGCTAATTTTAGTTTGTTTTTTAACCATTTTTTAAGCCTTCAGCTTTTAGATCTTTTAGATTTGGGTGTTCTGTAATTAAATTTTCTGTTTTTAGCTATTGGATAGATTGGTAGAGTATTCCAATTTCATTTTTTTTTTTTAATGGGGTCATATTTAGGCTGGAGGTGGCATTTTTGGCTGATGTTCTAGAATTCTATTTGATTGTTAGTAAGTTTATAAAGTTATAATTACAATTACCATTACCATAATCATGTGACAACTTTAAAGAACTCTCCTTCTCAAAAAATGAAAAAACACTAAAACAAAAAATTACATTACAGTCAAACATGAGAACATAACAACACCGGAAAAAAATAACATCTTTGAAAATCTCGTGAATAGGCTGAAAGCGCTTGGAAAGTCGAAAATTATAGAACATTTTTACATTTCTTATCTCCAGCAAAAAGAAAACATGTTAGAATAGTGGAAAAATTAAATAAAAATTAATAAAATCTTCCTTGTCAGTTGTTTTTAAAGAAACATGTTTTATATATATATATATATATATATATATATATATGCAGGTTTCATTAAAAATTACAGACAAGGTATTCTGGTTAATTTTTTATGTGATCTTATGATATTTTTTCATTTCAGGACATAAATTATATAAAAATTGTTCAAATGTTTTGTTTTTTCCAACCGCTTGTCTGTCATTTTTAATGAAACCTGCATAAAATAGAGATTGCTGCACAAATACACAATATACAATGTTATTTTTTTTCATTTGTTAATGAGTTATTTCTACAACCTAGGTTTCAATCTTTATTATTATAAATTACCTGAAGATACCAAAAGGTTAAAACCTAGGTTGCAGAAATAACTCATTTCTAAATGAAAAATATTCAAAAGCTCTACAATATAAATGTATTGAGCACTTTTTAATACAACTGAGTACTGGTCTAATTTAATTATAACCAAAACTAATTACATACAAGTTGATCATTAGCTCCTATAAGAAGCTCATTCGCACTTACAAATTTAATAAACTAAAATGTTATATTTTAAGTCCTATTTTCTCTGTCCTGTTTTCACATGTCAACCTTTTGTTTGATACCATGCCATGTTAATACTTTCATTTCTACCATAATCTTTTCCTGTTGAAATGATTGCATATATGTGTAAAGGAAGTTGAAACAGCTTAAAGTATTCTTCTTTTTACGTATGTTGAACTTCTACAATTATACTATTTACATTGTTTGGATTGTTGTTCTCATTTTTTCTTTCGTATTCACAATGTTTTAGCTGTTGTATGCTTTGACCTTCTTCTACAATTAGATATGTCATTTCGAATAAGCCTAAATATAATCCCAATTCATTACTTTGTTACATCACCGTAGTGGACTGATAAATAATATTTTACCTATTTGCCAATGTTAAGTAGAAGAGATATAAAGTGTGTAGTAAAGTAAGAGATGGACAGAAGTTGGCTACTAATCATGTGTCATAGAACAACACATTACAATAATATGGTATTGCCAACAGGATGTTTAAGTGGCTTGAATGAACCAGAATTTGTTGAATTTGGATCTGGTATTTTGCAGCCCAGGCTAGGGCTAAAAAATTGAAAGACAACCAGGCAAGAGGGAGAGAAAATGAAATAACTGACCTCTTTCTAGCTTTGGCAGATTGTGAAGCTATAATAATGCATATCCCAAACAATTGAAGAATTTGACTTTCATTGAAATTTCAAATATTATATAAAGAACTTTACACCCTAAAAAGAAACTTTTCATAGTGGAAAGAACCAAATTTCTGTCTATTAAACAGAAACAAAATAAATCAATTATGCAGTATCTTCACAGATTAAGATAAGCTCATAGATTTTGTGAATTTAAGAAACTTGAAACTCAAGATGTGACTATTAAGAATGAATTGATTCAAATACAATTGATTGAAGGTATGGATGATACATTTCATAAATATAAGATATTGGAACTATTACAATTGAATAATTTGTCTCTAACTGAATATGTGGAAATTATGCAACAACTGGAATTGATAAAAAATATAATTCTATTGTAGACAATTTTGAAATATGCAGTATAAAAATGGATGCAAGAAATGCAAATATCGTAATTATGAGCATGAAAAAAGTGTCCTCCCTTTGGAAAAAATTGCCATAACTGCCAAAGAAAAAATAATTTTCAATTTGTATGCAAAGTTAATTAAGGACATTTCAGAGTTATCTAAATCTACTAATAAAAAAGAATTAGAATCCTTTTTAGGGTAAATTAATTTTTATAATAGATACCTACCAAGATACAGTGACTTAATAGAACCATTTGCAGAACTGCAGAAAAAAATAGTGAGTTTAAATGGACTCAAAGGCAAAGCTTAACATTCAAGGATTAAAAAGAAATACAGAAAAAAACCATTTTAAAATTATTTGATCCCTGAAAGAGAAGAAAGGATGAGTTCTTCAGATCAGAATAGTTCAATAGAAGACAAGCATATGGATAATAACAAGAATGATGCAACCAAGAAGATGAAATGACCAAAATTGCTATTAAAAAGAGCCGGTCATAAATCTCAAGGTGATCAGAAGAGGAAAGAGGTTGTAGATGAAGTAGGTTGTAGATGAAGTAGATGAAGTTTGATAATAACCAAAAGCATTAAACCTCTTCATTTCAGGGAGGTGTAGTGGATTAGTAAATAGTGTGATTTAAAGTTTTTTTCCAATGCCCCTTCTAGTGTAAGAAGAAGATGGTGTTCTAGAGTTGGAATCCCCAGAATCAGCTCCAAGTTGCTTTTTGATGCATTTCACCCAAAGACAAGAACATGACAAAGAACAGATACTACACTTGGATACCATCCCCAAAACCTAGAATCAGAGTGTACTTGTAACACTTTGATCCAAGGCAAAGTGCACAGATACTGGACTCTGGTTTTTGGTAAAAATTTAGGGAGTGGCATTTTTATCCAAGACAGAATGCACATACTACACTGTGGCCTTTTGAAAAGACTTAAGAGTGGCATTTGATCCAAGGCAGAGTGTACAGATACTCTGATCCTAACCAAAAATATCAACCTATACATAAATTCCATCATTCTTTATAAGTACTATACTAGTTTCTATTTACATAATAAGTATTATTATTTTAATAGTATAGGGAAAAAACTGATACTAAAATGATACATGCTAAATATATTATTGAATAATATTTATGTTTTTGTATGTATGTATGTATGTATGTATGTATGTATGTATGTATGTTCATTGTGTATATATATATACATCATATTTATATTACATCTATACAGCTATGTATATATGCATGTTTATATGTGTGGGATAGAGAGCAAAAAATTACATCAGAACTAATTTCTTTACTAATCTACTTAATACTATTTCAACCCCCAGCTCCTGAAGTCTACTTATTAACCCGGATATGTATCTGTCACATAAGCAAGAAAGCCCTGCTTAATGAGAAAAAAAGGATAAGTAATTAGGGTATATTTATCTTTATTAAGTGTGATTAAATATAATTCACATGAAAGATTATAAGATAATATCCTCCCAGCTGAACAAAAAAAAAAACCTTTGCAAACTATTCACCCTTCAAAAGAAGGCTAGGATTAATTTAAGATTCCATTTCTTTAAGCTTGAGTTTATCTGTCCTCTAAGTATTTGAATCAGTGTTAAGTTGTCACTTGCCAGCTTTGTTGATATTTTTAGACAGAAATCCTTGAGGTATGTGGGAAATCACACCAGAATTCCTTCACATGCATAAAATGACTCATTACTCTATAGAATCACATACAACTTTTACTTTGAAAGTCATATGCTTGTAAAATTTATGATACATACATGGTGTATTTACATTATTTACATGTAGATAGTTGTCTTCATTTTTGTTGTTAATTCAGCATTTCAGCTGTTGTCTGCTCCAGTCTTCATCAGGTGCTTGTCAATTTGTGTAATCTTCAGGGATCTTCAAATTGAACTCTTTATTTAATGGATGGAGGTAGATTGTTGTCATTTCACTGCCCATGTCTAGATGAGATATCTATAGTCACAAGCAGTCTAATGAGAACAATCTACCAATGTATAGTATGTAAGTGGTCAAGTTAAAATACAACCAAATGAGGATAATATTCCATGTGCAAATAATGATATCTCCTCATCACAGAAATTCAGATCTGTTGCATACACTGATTTGTAATTTGTCAGTCTTATTGATATTTTTTGGAATCATATTACAAATCTTTAATGTACATAAAATGATTGATGAATTTGTTTGATTCCAATCACAGTTTTATAATTAGATAAGAAGCCCTCAATCATATACTAATAATAGTTATAATAAATACATATTGTGTAATTAAGAAATAATAATATGCCAAAAGATATAACCAAAGTTAAAATAATAAACAAGAAAAACTCATTTTGAATAAAATGCTACCCTTGGGAAAATGAACATCTATATTCTCCCTGCCAACTATAATTTAAAAATAAGGATAATCTGGACTCTCTATTCTAGGATGGTAAACAGTCTAAGAGAAGAAAAACTTTGAATTCAAAACTGTGGAGAAAGCAATAGGGAAAGATTCTACTATTTTTCCCAAGAAAGCATGGCAACTCATAGACAATAAATAAAAGGAATCTATAGAGAAAGCAATGCCACTATCTTTCCAAAAAATTCATGGCAATTCATAGACATTAAAGAAAAGGAACCTATGAAGAAGGCAATGAGAATCTTTCCCCAAAATACATGTCAATAGATAAAAAAATAAATAAATAGAATGTATGAAGTAAAATGTAATTATGTTCACCATTGTCCTGAATATACATGATTTTAAAAGAAATATTTAATGTTATTTATTTTTTGCCAAAATATTTTCCCATGATTATTTTGTGGCCAATTAATTTGTAAAAAAAAGAGTGATGTTAAAAAAATTTTTTAGCCAATCTAGCTTTGTACCAGGCAAAAAAAAAAAGAGCAATTAGTAGAAACTATGCTTTACAAGTAGATTTATTTATGACTCTCTAAAAATTAATATATAAATTTCTGTGTAATATCAATTCTTCCATATGGCAGTGAAGACTGAACAATTTCCTCACAGAGGAAGAAGAGAGTTGAGGCAACAAAGATGAGGTTCTACAGATGAATGCTGTAAATACTATGGACAAATCATTTGGGCAACAAAGAAATTTTAAGAAAATAGAAGCAAAAGGGACACTTAGACTTAGAATCAGAAAGACAGTCAAAAATATTAGGACACATTATGAAGAAAGGCTTGAAGAGTTTAACACTAGAACATATATAAGGTATATAATGGCATGGGAGTTTGGGATTAAAACAAGCAGTTGATTTACCCATAACAAGAAGATTAATGGAGGATAATAACAAGGAAATACACAGATGATTTTAACAAAACTAGATAAGAAATTTATTTGTGAATTTTCATGCTTGAAGTAGTGTCAGAAGCTTGTTTCAGGAAAATAAATCAGAATTTTTAAAACCAGTAGTTTTAATGAATTGTCATGAAGAGGAAATGTTCAAACAACAAATGAAATGATCTGAGACAAAATAATATTGAAAAATGTTTAAAACAAAGTTAAGAGAATTTGTTGTTCACAGAACACATATACAATTGTATATGTTCAAAAGTAGACAAAGAGAGATAGCTTGAAATATTAGCTTTCTTGGACTGCTAAAAAAAAAGTGGTATGTGCTTGGTTAGAAGCTGATAATATATTGCTGAATGATTTTACACTGGCAAGAACTTGAATGCTGAAGGTGTGATCAGAAACAAAACTTTTCATATGACTTCAGACATTCTCCTCTTATTCATTTAAGTTTTCTTCTCATTTTATATAAAAAAGTATTTTGCATATGCTCTCCATTTTCTTTTCTTACTTTTACTGGCTTAACAGCTAATTTCTGAGGAGACAAGGTTTTTATTGGTGTAAAAGTAATTTCACATAGGCTCAAAAATTTATTTCCGTCTTTTTCTCAGCTCACCAGCCAATCTCTGGGAAGTGAAGGCTTTCATTAGTCCAAAAAATTTTACATATGTTCACAAATTTCTTTCTATATATTTCCTCAGCTCACCTGAATTAGAAGGGTATGGGTATAAGGAGTTATTATTTTGTAGTTGCTACAGGTAAAGCAAACAGAAGAAGACATCGAGTAATCTTAAAATCTTAATTGCTAATAGCTATAAAGGACAGGAGTTTGTAAAGAGCCATGATAGCCATATATATATATATATATATATATATATATATATATATATATATATATATACACTTTTAAATTACAATAGTCAGTGCTTGGAAAGATATAAAATAGCAGTGATAACAAAATTTTCAAATAGACCGCACCAAAATTCATCCTTCGAAAGAATATTCATAAGTGAAATGAAACACATAAAACAAACACTAGTCAACAATAATTTTCACAACTACATTATTGAGAGAAAAATGATATTATTCTTACATAAAATATAAAACACCAGTAATAAAAATATAACACATCATAACATCAATATATTTTATTGTAAACAGATGCACAATGATTATAAACAGCAAAAAATTTCCATGAGGAAAATTATTAAAGCCATATTTTTGCTACTAACCCAGAAAAACATATGTAAAGCATATAACATATTACAGAAAATGGAAGACCACCAACCGTGTTGTTACTAACCAAACTAACCCACCCAAATCAAAACTCCTGCTATCAATCAGACACTGTTCAGTAGCAGAGATGCTGTATTAAGTGCTTTCTAAAAATAGAAGTGAACCTCATACCAACCAAGCTGCACATGACATGTGACTGTTTCAAATGGTCACTCTTCCACAAAACTCTTTGCACAGTAAAAACTACTATATAGTACAACACAGAAAATAACTATACTGAATACAACACCTTTAAGAATGGCTAAAGAACTGGCTAAAAGTGCTCAGAGCAATAAAATTATGGACATGTTTTATAGTCTTTAACTCCTAAAAAAACTGAAAAATGTTAGAATGCTAGAAACAAATCATCCTTGTCTGCTGTATTCACTAAAAGATGCTTAAAAGAAAGATTCCAGCCCATATATATATATATATATATATATATATATATATATATATATATATATATATATATATTAGACTAACTGAAAGTCAAGGTAAATTATGTCAAATGCTAAGTGATGCAATTTTTCCTTTTGTCTTTATTCATATACTCTTTTTAAAAGTATATTTTTAGTTATATCTGAATTTTTACACATACCCACACAGATATATATGTACAAATATGTGACTAAAATTGCCACTTGTAGTTGCATCCTACCAATCTCATGACTCTATATAATTATAATTATTAGGACAAATAAAACAATAATAATGATAACTTAGACAACAAAAATATTTTCAGCAACAATGAAAATAATAAAGACAATTAGCAATCATAGTCAAAATAATGAGAGTATTATCTTAACATATTTATCACACACACACACATGCTCACACACATAGATGAACATATGTGCACACACACATACACACACATACTCACACACATGAATCCATTCACTTGACTTTCAGTTAGTCTAATGTGTGTGTGTATATATATATATATATATATATATAAATCCAGGTGAAGAGGACTCAAGGTTTTACTATTCTGAGTACCATAGCATTTATTTTATTATAAACAGTGCTCAATATAAAATATTATAGAGCTTAATATAATCAACTGATTATATATATATATATATATATATATATATATATATATATATATAGTTTTAGCATTGCTTTTATCTCAGATTTAAGAATTTAATTTATTCTTTGCTGATTGCTTCCTTTTGATAATGTTGTTGATGGGTAAATTCATCACCAATTTGCATTTTTAGGACTAGAAGCTTCATTAAAACTTGCTCCAGTTATCTATTCCCTATCATTGTTTGGCTTTGAAAATGTTGGTCAGAAATAAAAGAAAGTCAGAATAGAAAAAAGTGATGATTGTGTGAAATTGTTTAAAATGGACCTCAACTTGCCAGGAACTAACCCACTCACTTGATTTCATGACTCTCCTCTGCAACACATGGAGAATGTGACGTAGAATCCAGTTATGAAACTGCAATGAAGTGCCAGTGACTGTTCTTATTTTGAGTGATATCTTCTGCAGCATGTCAATCATGAGTAGCCCTCTTCATTCACTGATTCAACCACTGAGATTGGTTGTAATCATCATCTACTTGTTTCACCCTTTGGGTCTTTGGAGTTGGTTGTGCTTAGTATGAATCCTCGTCTTTGATATTACTACCAAGGGTGGCACTACCAGGAGTTTAAAACTCCCAACGACATCGCTCTCAAAAGCGTTGGGCCTCACAAATTCCTCTATCATGACAAGGAGTGGCTATCAGATGTATACACATGTAATATATTATATATATATTATATATTATATAGAAAAAATATATATTTTTTTTTAATCGTATCACCCCGAGCAAGGCGGTAGCGCCACTGATGTGCAGGGGGCCACGTAATAGTGAAAAGATTGGAAAAGAGAAAACCAGAAACCACATCCTAAACAGGGAACACTCTTAACCTGTTCAATAGACATGGGTGGAGTGTGAACTGGGTGATAGATAGATCTATCTACTCCAATTGAAAAAAAAAAGTGAGAAGATTGGTAAAGAGAAAGCCAGAAACCACATCCTAAACAGGGAACAAGGGATGAGCCTCTTAACCTGTTCAATAGACGTGGGTGGAGTGTGAACTAGGTGATAGATAGATCTATCTACTCCAATTAAAAAAAAAAAAAAAGGTGGTAAAAGTCCAGTCAAGAGATTTCTGCTAAAATCAAAAAATGGGGTTTGAGAATGCATGTCTTAAAATGACATGTTGAAAATGGCTATTTCCCCACTAAGTTTTATCTGAATTAACATATATATATATAGTAATAATTTGGAAGACAGTGTTAAGCCAAAATTGCTGAATTTCAGTGGCTTACTGAGTTATTAAGGCAAATAGACTTTGCAATAGAGTGCTCAATATGAAAAACAGGATATTAAAAGAATTAATATAAAAAGTTATCACTTAACTGATTGTAGTCAGCCTCTACAATGGTAGGTGAAAGGGGTGACTGCTTTCAGTTAAGTGATAGCTTTTTATATTAATTACACACACACACACACACACACATATATATCAAGATTGAAATTTCTTTTTTCAAACCGATTCTTTCGTGGATTTGATTTGTACCTTGCAGAGTCCATTGTATTGTTACTATTTCTCTACATGGTAGAGATGTGTAATCCAAATCGTTTTAGTAGCATTCTCCATCATTACAGGCTTGAAGCAAGGCACCCCTAAATCAAGGTGCTTGTCAGATACACCACAATCATTCCTCCCAAAACCTCCAGCTTGGTTTCCTCCAACCATAAAACCTTTTGCAAGAATGTTTCTAGTTTATTAATATCAGCTATGACATAGTTGAGTCAAGCTCATTCTGCTTTTTTGTAAGGAGTGGCTTTTTTCTAGGCATTCTGCCATGAATACTAGCATTGTTTAGATTTCATCACACTGTAGACATATGTACATTGATTCCAACACTGGCCAGGAAGACTTGGAGAAATGCAGAGATTAAGGCATGAATTGCCTGGGGTTGCTGACCTAATATCTACTTTCTGTTGCACTTATTTTTCGTAGACCATGACTTCTTGACTGCAATGCTGTCTTACCAAAGCCTTGTATTTATAAATGTGTCACATGGTAGAGATGTGTACTCCAAATCGTTTTAGTAGCTTTTTGTAGCATTCTCCATCATTACAGGCTTCAAGTATATAATTTTTTATGCTTTAGGAAGTTCTTTTGATCATGGTATATATTATTTTATAAATTTAGTCTCTAACTGCTCCCTTTTGCATACACAATGAGTTATATTGGTTGACTGTACTAGACAATACTTACCAAAGAACAAACCTGTATCATTTTGAATTTTACATGTGAACAAAAATTTTTTGTATTAGCAACCATTTAAAACAAAATTAAAGTCTAAATCTATGGATTCAGTTACTTTTACTAATGTATACTTGAACTAGGTAGCTAAAACAAATAGTAATCCATGTTTGTATAGCAATAAGCAGGTACCTATGAACAAAGAAATGACGTGATAACAAAATGAACAAAAGCACACTAATATTTAATCAGTAATGAAAATGTCTTCCATTTGTTGTATGCACAATCATTTCCTTTTTCGTGTTGCATCCATCAAAACTTATTCCATTTTGAGCATTAACTTCATCAATGAAACACATCATCCTGTTCACATGTAATGTTAACCAGTCACAAAATTTGCAGAAAGTAGATATGAATTTGCCTTTGTAAAGCAAAGCTAAAAAAGCATAAATATATAAAGTCTACATCTACAAAAAGTAGAATAGAAATGAAGAAAATAAAGATAGAAAAAGAAAGCAAAGAAAAAATGGAAAACAGAAAAAAAATCAGAAAAATAAAGAAAAGAAATGAAAAATAAGTAAGAACAAATGAAGAGAAAAGAAAAATGAAAAAGAAATAATAAAGAGAGAAACAAAAAGAAAGAAAAATGAGAATAGAATGAAAAGAATGAAAAATAAGATAAAAAAGAAAGGAAAAGGTGAAAAGTAAAAAGGAAAGAATAAGAAGAGAAAAGAAAGAAATTGGAGACACGATCAGAAAGAAAAATGTGAAAATGAAGAAAAAGAGAGAAAAGAAAGAACAGAAAGTAAAAATATAAATTAATAAAAGGCAATGAAATAAAATTTTTAAAAAGCAATAGAAGAAATAATGATCTTTTGTCAAATGATAATTCTGTTAATAAAAAATACCTCCATCTTGTAGTAAATCTTTCCATTCTTAATGAATCATTTTTATCAAATGTTTCAATCAGAACACTTCATTAAATCTGTAGCAAAGCAGAAGAGCAGAATTTAAAATCTTTCTGCTTTCTAAATATTAAATTATCAACAATAATTAATATTGAATGATTGGAAAGGGAGGTAGTTTTTATTCATGCATAAATAATGCAACAGACATTATTGTCTTCATTATCATCTGTTCAACTATTCAACCATTGATATCAAAAGAAATGCTGCATACATAGAAATGATCAGAACAGGATTTCCTCATATTAGAATGTTTTATAATTGCTTCATTTGTCGAATTATTTTGACAATTAACAATCACTAATTGCAATGATTGTTATTGCTATTATTCATTTTTCTCATTGTTTTTCTCTTAATGATTTTAATATTTATTAAATCTTTAACAGTAAATATTGTGAAGTAATCTGTCAAAAATATTTGTGCAATTGACATCTACTAGGCTAAGCATAATAAAGAAAATGTGCTTTCCTTTGCTAAAATGGGAAGAGGGCAAATGATTACAATGAATATTATTATTATTCTAGACAAAGAATTGTCAACTTAAGAGTAGTATAAATTCATATGTATGTTTTTGATTGATTTGTTTTCTATGGCTTATCAACACTTTTCAGGTTATTTAAAGCCAGGAAATATTTTTAGATTCTAAGAATTTGTTTTTTTAAGTTAATAGTTATTTAATGATACAAGTCCTACTAATTAACCTATAGCTGTGGGGAGAAGAAGTGAATTCGTACCTTTCCCAAGGGTATTTGCGTATAAGTGAATTTAACAAACCCAACTTTAATTGCATCTCTCCGATTTCCAATTCTGAGCTATTATCTATTACATTACCTGCACATCCAAGCTTACAGGACCTGCTATTCCCAAGCAGTCACTCATTTTGGTACTGACCAGGTTTGATGTTGCCTAACTTTTTTGGAAATCACACTCTTCTGGTTTGATTGACTGGTTTGCTTTTTGTGACTTATCAACCTTTTATAGCTTATTTTAAAGCCAGAAAATACTTTTAGTTTGTAAGAACTTTTTGAGATAATAACTGTTTAGTGATATGTTTTACTAATTAGCCCATAGCTGCGGTGAGTAGAGGTGGATTCATACCTTTCACAAAGATGTAAGCAGCCTTTGAGATTTCACTCGCTCAATTGACTCAATCGATTAAAAACTTAATTGGGCGATTGAAGTTTATTGCTTTACTTGCCCATGATCAATTAAAAATCTCACAATGAAACGTGTGTCTTCAAATATAGAAAAAGGAAATCTGATTCCTTTTACAACCCAAAAGTATGCTACTGAAGATTCACAAGTTACTTAGAATGACCTACAATGAACTCTGTCTCGCTTTTATCGTCCTGGTCAGTGTAAACATTCGTTTAATTAATGCTTCCACAGTGAAGCCTAAATGTCTCTGTCACTCAGATTAAAGATGCTCACAAATTTTTAGAAACTCATTTGGAAAAATATTATCCTTGACTCAACATGCACCGAAAAACAAATTATACAAGTAAGTAATTTTTTATAGAAAATCATTGAGAAAACCAGATTTGTTATTTTTTATCACCTATAAGATGGAGGATGTAGTCAAACAGAAGAAAAAAACTACGAATTTAAGTACTTCCACTCAATTGCCAAAAAAAAAACAATAAAAAAAACATATCATGATGTTAAAAAACAAAGTTTTATCATCAAAATGTTTATGCTATTATTAAAAGGAAAGATCAAATTTTGTTATTATTTTATAAATTTTTTAAATCTTTTCTAACACATTTGAAATTTTAATTAATTTAATTCCATCAGCAAATCACACTAAGTTTACGTAAGGCGACTATTAAGAAAATGGAGTAAAATGATTTGGGGGCAAGTAAATTTTCCCTCACTACCTTGAACTACCAGGTCAGGATCAATTACATTGCAGATTCTCTGTTGGATTTTGTCAAGAACCCAAAGATGAATAACAGGGGCACCCAACCAGATGTGACAGCAGTATTTAATGTACAGGTGGATAGTAGATTTATATATGTGCCAGATGGATTCAGATGAGAAAAACGTCCTGGCCCTACACAGTGAAAAGACCTTCTTATCAGCAGATTTAGCTATGGATTCAATGTAGTCATTCCACTTAAGGTCCACTGTAGAGTCAGGCCAAGGAGGCACAGTGTTTTGCTTGCAAGGAGACTAGCCTGATCCATGCTGATGGTAGGTAGGAGCGATTGTCTATGGTGGTTAAAGGATAGCAGTTTCATTTTAGAAGCATTAAAATTTACAAGCCATTTCTTACCCCAGTCCACCACAAATTGGAGCTCCTTTTCAAGATCAACAGCAAGGTTTGCTTTGTCAACCTTGGCAGATTTCTTATACATGGTTAAGGTTTATCTTCTGAGTGTCAAACTTTTTAATAAAGTATTTATTTCAAATAAAGTGTGAAAACATTATTTAAATTATATTTTTGAAATCTTAGTTTAGATATCAATTTTAAATATTTTTATTTGTACCTTCTCAATTCTTTGCATAATAGCCATAATTCATCCTGTGAAAGTTAGGCACAAATATTTACCAATTAAATATTGGAATTTTCAGGAGTATGTTATAGGAATATATTAATACATTAGAGTACAAATTATAACTCAAAATATTAAAAATATAGGAAAACTGAAATTTTCCTACATATCACTAGTTAATAATAATTAACAGTGCTTTATCAAAGAGATTTGTATATTTTGTTTTAATTTACCCCAAGCAAACCAAGAACACTACTAAGATGCAAGGAATTAGTGGGAGTGAAAGAGAATGAAAAGACATTTGAACACAGTTCTAAACAAGGATCAAGGGATAAACCTCCACTCCTGTTCAAAAAATCAAGCAGGTGAGTGAATTATATGATAGGCAAACTTATCTACTTCGGAGGGGGGGGCTTGAACATTACCAGCAGAGCAAATATCTTCTATGAAGCCAAGATCTACATGACAGAATACATTTTCAGTCTGTTGCAATGAGAAAATGTTTTACAAGATAATGAGACCAAAGGATGTGACCTTTAAAAGTAGGTGAAATTTTTTAGGTTAAAAAAGGCAAGAGCAAATATGTAACATCTCAATGGTTACTTCATAGATAGGATGATATTTTCAAAAGTAGGCTATGAAAAACAAAACCATATTCAAAGTCAGTTTGGAAATATAGCTGTACAGCTTTTTATTATAATTTATCATAATCAGGTTTTCAAGTTTCAAAGAAATAATTCCAGTAAATAAAGAATAAAAATATAAAAGTTTTAAAAGTAAATCCAAAACAATGTACTTGTAGATAATCAATATTTGATAATTATTTGAATGAAGTTTGTTTATTAATCATTTCACCAGAAGTAAAGCAGATGTAAGAGAATACTGAGTGTAAAAAGAATATGAGAAAAGGAAAAAAAGGAGACAATAATAAAACATCAATAGGAATTAAGGTGACAGAACATAGAAATTAACATTGTATTTAAATTTTTGAAAAACAAAATTGACTGGAAAGCAAGAAGACAAAATAGAGTTCTAAAAATGAGAAGTGGGATAAAAGAAACTCAAACTTATGGTTATGTCTAGCCAGTTCAACTGTAAAATGATGAGACCCAGCTGCCAATCTTGTATTTCACTTAAATTCATAAAGTAGAGATATAAAAAAGGAAAGCTCATCAAAACAATAAAATTAGTTATAGAAAAAGCACAGGGAAGTTTTATTACAATAATGGGAAAGTGACTGAAGTCGAAATGTCAGATCATGACTGATAACATTGCAGACTCTCCTTTGTCTTTTATCAAGAATCTCTAAATACATAGCAGAAACACCAGACCAGATGTGCCAGCAATATCCAATGCATGGATGAAAGGTCAACTTATAAATGTGTAAAATTGATTTTATAAATATTTAATTCGTGTGTTTACTTTATTCACATCTCATTTTAATGTTTAATCAAAATATATTTTAAACTGGAAAGACCTATGATAATTTCACAGTTTTCTTATTTGAATTTTCTGACTAATTTTTATTCTTAAGTTAATGATTGGATAAGCTCATGGTGAGTTCTATGACAATAAAACATCTGTAGAAATTCCCTTATTGCATTGTTGAATATTTGAACTTCAAAACTTCACAACAAAATATTGCAATAACAATTATAAATATGAATGCCGGTAGTTATTTTAAGAAGTGGATACAAATGAAAAAAGTTTGAAATAGACAATTTTTTCCATTTCACTGAAGCAGCAAACAGTTCTGTCTTCCCTTTTTTTTTCTTTCTTTCATTAATTTTCTCACTAAAACCAAATAGCCTATCTGATATGTCCTTTTCATTTTCCATGTATCAAAACGGAATAATCAATTATTTATGACCTATAGACAAGAGATGTTAAACACTTCTTTCTTTCTTTCTTTCTTTCTTTCTTTCTTTCTTTCTTTCTCACGGGAACAAAATAGCGTTTCTGATATATGTTTATTTTTCATGCAATCAAAACGAAATAGTCCATTATTTATCAGAAACTGACAGGAAATATTTTCCCCTTTTTTCTTCCTATCATTTTCTCACTGAGTGAAACCATGTAGTGTATTTCTCCTATTTCCACATGATAAAAACGTAAGAGCTTATTATTTATGAGGTATTGACATACGTTAAGCACTTGCATTTTCCCTTCCTTCTTTCTTTCATTTTCTCACTGAAACCAAGTAGTGTCTTTGCCCTTTTTTCCACGCATCAAAACGGAATAATCCATTATTTATAATCGTTACGTCCTACCAATAGGTAGGACGTAGCAATCGTACGACCTAATGAAGGGCGGGACAAACATAAGTATAACAGGATAATATTCAAAACATTAACCAAATAAACAACATTTCCTCTTTATTACTTAAATATTGATGATTCTTTTGGAAATTAATTTCGTTCTTTATGTTTTAAAATTGAATAAAATAAAAGACAAGCTTTTTTTAATGGTTATTCCAAAGCATCATTCATTTTTAATAAACCAACTCATAAGACTAGTTTTCATATAAAAAATAGTAAAAGATGAGATGATTCTATGTTCATCACACACTCTCTGCGTGTAACTTTGCTTTCATGTATGTAATATATATGAATATGAATATGTTAGTATGGTACCTGAGGGATTTACATGTGCTTATGCTATTTAATGTACAAACAAGCATACACATGCACATATTAACTGAGTTTGAAATGGCATTGGAATAATACACTCCTCTCTCACTCAGTCTAGACAACCCCTACACATTGTGAGGTTCCAGAACAACCCGGATTAAAAAGGAGATTTAATGCGGGATATCCGGTTCACAAAAACAACACAACACAAATTTTAAGAAAAGACAACGCAATAAGAAATGTTGGATAAAAATATGAAAATATTGTATTTGACAATATATATACAATATAAACAATTTGTACAATTCTGTATATCTTTTGTTTGATAGAAAAATGTCCGTTGGATTTGCGTGAATGTTGTTTGAATATAAAAGCGTCTGTTTGAGTCTGTAATTAAACAGAGTAGTAGCACAAAGTTTCTTTCCTTTTTATGTATCAGCCGCTAAGTAGGTGGAAAAGGAAAGTGTTCTAAATTACGTTGAAAAGGAGTGTAAATGAGAATTCACAAAGGGGGAGAGAGTGTCAAATAGAGATAGTAATAATTGGTAGAATATGTGTATAAAACGATGAATCAGTCTACTTAACTTAGTAAGTCAGTTTACTTCTCCTTTCTGGTTGATGAGAGATGTGCTGCAGGCAGGTTTGGTTTAAGCTTAAGGTGGGTGGGTTTGTGAATTTGGTGACATAGTAATTGTGACTTCAATAGCTGGGTCAGTCAGTGCACTTGGACTCAGTGGATACGAGGCAACTAATAAAATAATTGTTAGAATAAGAAATAGCAGTGGAACTGAAACAATCTCTGCTCCTGTAGATTAAATAAAGAATTCAGTTAGAAATTTCCTGTAGATTACCCAGACTGATAAACACCTGGTAGAAACGTTGTGATAAAATCAGGACAATAGTCTCCATGTAAATAGTCTAACATTAGGCGTATTTGCTATAGAGTCATGCCTCTAGAGTTTATATAAAATTGGAATATTTCATTATCTTAAATAGGGGAGATATTATTTACTAAATTAGTAAATAATAAGTTCTCATATCAGAAATTCAAACAGAAATGTACTATTTTAGTCAAACATTATAGATTTTAAATTTGATAATCTTGCCATCAGCGAAGCGACATACGAACTATTTTTAATTAAAATGTTTAATTAATTCCAGAAATTTTAGTTTGATAGATTTCTTCCATGCAAAGGAGTATAAAAAATGAAATTGATAATGCATATATAGGGTATTGATTGAAGAAGTGTTTTCGGTATATTTCTCTTCTTCGTGCAAATATTGAGGGCTGCAAATTCTGAATGCTCTTAAGTAGGATCCGAAGATTATTCCAGATTTCATTTTGTTGTTATGATGGGAATAGAAATATATTATATCGTTCTTATTCGTCGATTTTCGGTGGACATTAAGTTTTATACTATTATTGTTAACGCGGTGAAGCATCTAGGAAATACAATGTATTGTTTTCCTTCAATTCTTTACATTTATCTTTCCTAGATATCATGACACCGTGTTTAGACCGTATTTACACATGTGGATCCGCGCATATCTTCCGGTTGAAAAACAATTTAAAGAAATATACATATCTTAACCACTAAGAGAACAGAAAAATATATTTAAAAGTGACCCACTTTTGTCTTCTAAAAATGTATAAGTACGCATGATTTTTGCTTCTCTCTTCAGAGGGACTTGCGTTTGTTAGCCTCTCAAACTTCTCTCGCGTGCTGCGTTCTGTACCTCTTCTTATTTTTTTTTCAAAGAGCATTTCGTAAAAAAAAAAAAAAAAAAAAAAAAAAGTAAAAAAACAGACTAAAAGTAAAAAACAATGAAATAAACATTTAACTAAGTGGATACATCAAAGACATCTCGGCTACAACTATACACCTGCTCCCAAATATACTCTTATCGTCATTACTGCTTTCATACATTCAACTTATTTTTCTTCTTACAGGACTATTAAACTCTGACTAATCTTGTACCATATATGAAGATTACTATCATTTTGTATTATACAGAATTATTTAATGTTTATAAATGATTATTTTCATACACCATCTTGATTGTTTTTATTATCACTCATCTCTTATGGTGGACTACAAACTTCACAAGGCCAAATTTAAAACCCACAAAAAGTCCCTCTATATAGTATAACTGCATAGCTATATGATTGTCATTTTGGTTTTTTCAATACGTGTACTCTTTTAAGTACTGTGTCTCTTCAGGATGTGGGCAACCATGGCTCTTCACAACTTACTATCCTTTGTAGCGCGTTTGTCCTTTTACCAACTCTGACGCCTATTCCACAATCCAGTCACAATAATATGAGAACCAATATTATTTACGAATAATATCAACATGAACATGGCAACAATGTATTTACCGTGTTCAGAATATAAAACATTTCTATGACTCTACATACACCAAAAAACAATCAATGTTTTCAGTTAAAAGTAAAATAAAATTCATCTTTGATAATGTCTAGCCGAAAGTGCTTGAAGAAATAAAACATTCGGACAGTTTTTACATAATTTGTCTTGAGAAGAAAAATCATATGAAAAATAAAATTATATAAAAAACTTAACCACAGCAATTTACCTGTCATTTTAAATGAAATTATATATATATATATATATATATATATATATATATATATATATATATCATTAAATTGATTGTTTATACATAATAATTTTGAGCTTTCTTCATCGACGGGTAGCTGGGGGTAAGTTCACTGTCACTTTATTAGCAAAGAGGAAAGGGTTTATTTTAATACACTTTAACTACGACGTATCTACTCATCACAAAAATTTAAATATACTTTAGAAACTTTATAATTATAATTAAAAAAGACAAAATGAAACAATTCTTTTTTCCTTCAAACTATAATATCCTCAATATATATATATATATATATATATATATATATATATATATATTATTATTATTATTATTATTATTACATATTTATGTTATATATATAATATATATAACATAAATATGTAATAATAGTAATACGTAACAAAATAGCTACTTTTTTTGTAGTGATATTATCACATATTTATGTTATAAATTCTAAATAAATATTATTCGCTCTACTTTGTATTGTGCACTTTTTAAAGAATTGTGTTTCTTTGGATATGGAATTTTATTCCATTCATACCTACCCTATACTTGGTTAAAGCAATTAAAAGCTTATCTAATTAAATAATGTCATAGTCTTATTGAATTTTTTATTTTACTATTTGGAGTAGATTTTCGGAAAAACGACTAACTGTTTAAAAAAAGAGATGATTTACATTTCTCTAGGAGACTTGCGTTTAACTAATAAAACAAGTTTTCGATACAAGAATTCATGAATTTACAATACATGGAGAGGGGTACGAGATGTAAAAATATTTTACCAAGATTTTATAAAAATAATAATTTAAAAAATAATTATATATATATATATATATATATATAGGAAAAGCAGCATAGTATGAAATAAAAAGGTCCTAAGCTTTTTATACTATTAAGAAGAAAGTTCAAAGTAATTTTTCGTTGATTTTTGGAATTTTTTAATCCTTTCTAACACGTTCAAAATTTTGCTAAATCTTCTTTTGATTTTTTGTCAGCGGGTAACTAAATTGTTACCAGAGTTTACCATGGATAATGTAATATTACGTAACTCATTTTTTCCGAATAAAAAAAAGGAAAAAAACAAAAAACAAAAACACACACATTAATTTGGAAATTCTTGCAAAAATCGAATAATTGTCGGATTTTAATGAAACTTTCAGGTCTTATATACAAATGGATGAAATTATTTTTTAAATTATTATTTTTATAAAATCTTGGTAAAATATTTTTACATCTCGTACCCCTCTCCATGTATTGTAAATTCATGAATTCTTGTATCGAAAACTTGTTTTATTAGTTAAACGCAAGTCTCCTAGAGAAATGTAAATCATCTCTTTTTTTAAACAGTTAGTCGTTTTTCCGAAAATCTACTCCAAATAGTAAAATAAAAAATTCAATAAGACTATGACATTATTTAATTAGATAAGCTTTTAATTGCTTTATAACCAAGTATAGGGTAGGTATGAATGGAATAAAATTCCATATCCAAAGAAACACAATTCTTTAAAAAGTGCACAATACAAAGTAGAGCGAATAATATTTATTTAGAATTTATAACATAAATATGTGATAATATCACTACAAAAAAGTAGCTATTTTGTTACGTATTACTATTATTACGTATTTATGTTATATATATTATATAATAAATATAATAATAATAATAATAATAATAATAATAATAATAATATATATATATATATATATATATATATATATATATATATATATATATATATTGAGGATATTATAGTTTGAAGGAAAAAAGAATTGTTTCATTTTGTCTTTTTTAATTATAATTATAAAGTTTCTAATTTAAATTTTTGTGATGAGTAGATACGTCGTAGTTAAAGTGTATTAAAATAAACCCTTTCCTCTTTGCTAATAAAGTGACAGTGAACTTACCCCCAGCTACCCGTCGATGAAGAAAGCTCAAAATTATTATGTATAAACACACGTAGGGGTTTATACACATTTGAAAGGCTTGCGTTCGGAGTCAAGGTCGCACTGGATATTTTCCAGCAAGTTATAGATGCTATTCTGGGCGAACTTGATTTTGCGATCGCTTACCTAGACGACATCTTAATAAACAGTAAAAACTTGGAACAACACCGGGAAAACGTCCACAAAGTGTTTTCACAAATACAGGACTATGGCTTCAAAATAAAAGAAGGTAAATGTGACTTCTTCATGAAAGAAATCAAATATCTGGGTCATATCATAGATAAAAACGGCAGGAGACTGGACCCAGAAAGGGCCACTGCAATTAAGGACATGCCGGCTCCGGAAAATGTCACAGCGCTACAGAGCTTCTTGGGATTAGCAAACTATTACCAAGCATTTATCCCAAACATGCATAACCTCCGTGTACCGCTGATCGAGCTTTTAAGAAAAGATAAGGTTTGGGAATGGACACCCGAATGCCAGGAGGCATTCGGTAAAACTATCAAAACCCTAACGTCGGACTTCTTCCTTACACACTACGACCCGAACCTCGAGATTATAGTTACTAGCGACGTAAGCTCGTACAGAATAGGAGCGTGCATCCTTCATAAAATGCCAGATGGAACGTAAATTCTCATCGCTCATGCATCAAGGACCCTGCTTCCAGCGGAGAAACATTATTCCCAAATAGAAAAGGAAGCATTAGGAATCGTTTTCGCAATCACGAAATTTCACCGTTACATACACGGAAGATTTTTCACACTACTCAGCATTTTCGGTTCAAAAAAAGGTCTACCCGTTTATACGTCAGACTGCTGAGAAGAGGGACAATTCTTCTAAATTGCAATTTCAAGTTGGAATACCTCCCCTCGAAAAATCTGCCACGCTGACGGACTATCAAGACTGGTTCCAAGACATAGTGAAATTTTAGAAGATTCCGTGATCGCTTCACTATAAACAGAGGAGGAAATATAATTTTTATTGTGTAGCACTATTAGAGAATTCCCGGTGACTCTACACGAAATAAAACATGAGGCCCTCAAGGATGAATTCATTAACTCAACAAAAATAAAAATCTCAGAGATGGACGAACACATTTCAGATAGTTTTTTTTTGTATGTGACGATGTACTCCTATATAGCGAGAGAGTCGTTATTCTCAAAAACCTACAGAAGAGAATTCTGAAGGATTTTCATGTTGGTCATCCAGGGAAAAATAGGATGAAAAGTCTAATGCGCAGCTACGTATACTGGCCTAAAATGGACCAGGATATTGTAAACATTGTCGATACACGCATGGGTTGTGCCTTGGCGACAAAAGCACCCCCCATAAGCCGTGACCAAAAACGGACCGACCTTGGTCAAGGATACACGTGGACTTTGCGGGTCCGTTAGAGGGTTTTTACTAACTAATTGTAGTAAATAGTTTTGCAAAATGGCCGGAAGTGTTCCGATGTAAAAACCCGCTACGGAGGTAACGATAAACTACCTTCACGTATTGTTCGCCCGTTTTGGGGTAGTAGATTGCTTGGTCAGTGACAACAGAGCTCAATTTACATCGGCCGACTTTAAAGAGTTCTGTGAGACTTTCCAGATAAAACATATCAACCCCCCTACCACCGAGGTCAGATGGCCAAGCAGAACCTTTTGTCGACACCCTAAAAAGAGTCCTGAGAAACCCCCACGGAAAAGGCCCTGCAGCATTTCTTACAAGTGTACAGGATCACGCCAAACGTTAACGCGCCATCATCACTATCTCCGGCAGAAATAATGTTTGCTGGTAAAATAAGATTCGTGTTTGACAAATTGCTGCCTAAACAAACAAAACAAGGACTGACCTCTATTGTATCAAGAAAACAATACAGCTCAGGGGGAAAAGTATCCTACAAGATGTTTAAAAATAACACATCTTTCTGGGAACCTGGCACGATAGAAAAGAGGGTAGGAAATATTGTTTACATAATCCAAGGCCCTCAGGTCTCTCATAAGAGATACCTAAATCAAATCAGGAAACGACTGTTGGATGGCTCTCACATTACTCCCCAGGAAGAAGAAGTTATGAATACCATATACGACACCTTCGACATACAGATACTTCAAGCAGCCCCAGATCCTCGACAATCTAAAAGAAAACGGAAGTTCGCAGATTCTATCGCTATCAATCCTAAAAAGAAACTATATTGAGACCGTGCGGAGGGAAGTGAGTGTGATGGGATTTACCCTTTTTTGGACTATAATGAACTCTTCCTATTATTATGAATACTGGGAGAATATGCCTCTCGGTGTGAAGTTGAGTTGGGTTGAGTCACCCCGGTCTAATAGTTGGCAGTCAGACTGACGTGTAACACTCTTGTATTTGTTTTTCATTTAATATA
Source organism: Ascarosepion bandense (assembly GCA_037127315.1). NCBI lineage: Eukaryota > Metazoa > Mollusca > Cephalopoda > Sepiida > Sepiidae > Ascarosepion > Ascarosepion bandense. The sequence continues at coordinate 2,173,426 of JBBBDQ010000768.1, read as the reverse complement.
TATGTTTCACTAATTCCCGAGTTCGAGTTTTCTTCCGGGCCTATTCTGGGTCCACAACAGTTAGGTTATTAACATTAAGGGAAGACTATAGTTACTAATCGAAAATTGAAAAGTTTAATACAAATCTTCGAGCCAAAAGACTTTTAAATAGTTTTTTTTTATGCATATGAAGTTTCTTTTTGTTTTTGTTTTTTTGTTCGTATGCTATTTTCTGTATTACATTTAAAAATCATGTTTCATGGTTTCTTCCCCTTACAGGAAAAAAATGGACAGTTATGTCAATTCTGGTCAAGCATACTTAGCTGTCATATCTGGCTGTCATCAATCACTTCGCCCTTCTGTGATTAAGATGTACTTTTATTCTAAATTTCATGTTATAAACAAGTAATATTTGTGTAAATCAGATTAATTTAACTTTAAATTTGCTAATTTTCCAAAAATAACGTGTCACATATGTATATTTTATTTTTGCAAGATTTTTAAAAACGAGAATTAACTTTTCTTCACAAATATGTCAAAATGGACGCAAAAAAAAAAGAATTTTGAAAACTCTACAAAAGTTGAGGTTCTAATCAATATAATTTCCATTTGAAATACACCATAATATTTTGCTTACTGGAAATAGTAAAGTTAACCATTTAGCTATCAATTAAAGCTAAAATGAAAGCTTTAAGAAAAATCTTTTACTTATAAAAATTCATTTTAAAACTTAAGTCAGACGAAAGGGATTTGTAAAGAAAAGACAAGTCTGGTGTCGCGGTGAGTGTGTACTGTTATAGTAGGTGAACAAGTACGTCCTAAGTGTGAATGAAAGCGTAAATGATGTCTTTGGTCTGTTTTTGTATTTTTGTTGGTGACAAGTAAATGAAGAAAGGGGAGAATCAATTAGTTCGGCGTGAAAGAGAGAACGAGAGAGTGTGAAAAATGCCAGTCATCTGGGCCTGGCGTCAGCCAGACGACTAGTAGCTCTCTGTGATGTTCTTTCTTTCTTTGTTGATCGTACATGAGGAAGAAGGCGAAAGCGAGAGGGTAAAAAAATGCATGTCGCCTAGACTTGGGGTCCAGTTAACGACTTGTGACTCTCTGAAGAGAAAAGGCAAAATCACGCGTATTTATACATTTGTGGAGAATGGAATCGGATCAACTTTTTCTTGCTCCTGAATAAATAAGAGGTTGTATTTATTTTGTTTTTTTCGACGTCAGCACATGATAAAATTTAGTGAATCAACTGTCTTATGAAAAGAACATTTTTATTAGTAGATGTATAACTGCACATGCTTTTTTTTATTGATGAATGAAAAGGTATAGGTGTATGTAGGCTCGGATTTTCGAAATGCGACAATAATTTGGTTAACGGCCTAGTCAGGGCCAGCAGTACATACGCTAATTTTATATCTCGTGGATGATACGACCCCCTCAAAATTAGCTTAAAAATTAGGTCTTCAAAAGTCGCATGATACGCGAGTACATACGGTATATCTCCTGAAGACACCACTCATGGTAGAAACCTAGGTCGCGTAATAACTCGTTTACAAATGGAAAATATTCAGAAGTTCTACAATATAATTGTATTGAACACTTTTAATACAAATGTGCACTGGTCTAATTTTATTATGACCAAAAACTAAGTAATCAATGAATGAATCAATCAATATATTATATAAAAAGTGAGACAAGTTAAAAACATAAAACAATGATTTAATGGGTTACAAGTTAAATTAAAGTAAAATTATTTGAAAAATATTTAAATACAAGCTAAGAAAATGAAATTCTGTAAAAGTGAAATCATTTAAAAATATTTATTTGATGCAGACAACAGAGAAATAAACACGTCAGTTTTATGCAAACTTTTAGCAACACTAGCTTCCCCGTTACATTTGGGTTATTTTTATCAAAAGAATCCGAAAAAAGAAAGTATAATTACTTAATAAAGTTACAACCACGTATCGTAAGAAGGTAGTAAAGATATATTTTTTATTACGAAATTTGATAATGAACTAAATATAAGACATTTGGTATGTCCTTGAAAAGTCAGTTCTGGGCAGGTTAGAAAATTATCCAATATGGGACATGCCCAGTATATAAAGGATGACTGGCAAACTTTCAGGTAGGTCATTTTTTGTTAAAACCTTTGTTTCTTTTGACTTCAGTATGCTCTGTAAGTGTGAAATTTTCCAAGCCCACTTTCCTCATTATGTGTCCAAGTAATTTCAGCTGTCTATTTCTGATTCAGCGTATACTGGTCCTTTTTGGTTCTATTTTTCTTAAGATTTACTCCTTACGCGCTTCCACTATACATTTCTGGTACATCTAGTTTTCTCTTTATCTGTAAGGAAATTGTTCAGTATTTTTTACCATGTAGGAGGACTAATATTGCATAAGAGTTGCACACTTTTTCCTTGATTCTAACGAATATTTCCTTTTTTATGAGTAAAAACATAGTTATTAATGTAAAAGAGCAAAATTAGAATATGTTTTAAGATATGTAGGTAATCATCCTTCTTTATATATAGTCATCCGCAGACAGATCTGTTTCGCTGTATCACAGCTCATCAGTACAATTAGACATCCGATTGCTTTTTACTCAGGATTGAAACCCGACCGAATTGGCGTCAGTCGGCGATTCTACCTCTGAGCTATGGGCACTCGGTAGAAGGAGGCAGACTTTATATATTGTACAAACCAAATCTGTGTTGCCAACAACGCCTTTATTAGAGAAAGATTCTAGAGCCAGGTATGGGTGTAATAATCTAATCATTGCGGCATATAAGCCGCAATGATTAGATTATCACACCCATGCTATTATCACATGGTCCCAATGTCTCAATTATCCCAGTGTTATTATCACACTGTCCCAATGTTCCAATTATCACTGTCTCAATGCTATTATCACACTTTAGTTAATCATCAATCTCAGTCTTTAAGAAGTTCACCTGACACATGAGTTAACTTTTGTGCAGACAGTGTAAAACGTTTTTCCTTATTTTAGATGGGAGATGCCCAGCCTCAGGGAATTTAACCCTGCGGTAGCACCTTCCTCATTGCAGTAAAAGTGGGTGTAATATCGATGCCAACGTGACGGTAGTCGTGGGGACTGGGAAAAAAACATTTTTATTTTGTCCTTGCCCTTTATGTAAACTTATGCGTATGGAACACCCCATTTTAAAATGGCCTTGTTTTAGTATACATCTTTTGATCTGATCGAGTGTCCTCCTTCACTGTCACAACGTAAACTGTTGTACCAATATCTTGTAATAGTTGGCGACTTACTACTGTCTGTCTTTCACCGTCAAGTACTTAATAATTTGCGGCAACCTTTGTCGGCACTGTCTTCACTGAAAACGGCAAGCGACACAATGAATTCCAGATAGAATGGCTGTAGAATTGAAATGATGTTCGGTGGGTAAAACTAACGTAGTCGTGTCTGTTTATTCAAATTATCAGCCTTTCATATTCTTTTATCCTGTGTTGTTAACAAGCATTACGGTACATTGTGTCCAATTCTTGTTAAATGTGATCAGACGACAGGTAGAAATTCTTCCAGAAACCAGAATTCAAAAATAAGAGGATATGTTATTCATGCCTCGTTTTGTGATTTGTGCTTTGTTAAACAGATTCTTGTCACAACTCTTGGCATAATGTGGCAGTGGCGGTTGTGTTAAACGGAAGAAAAAACGGAATGCGATTTTTCAACAGCAACATTTACCGTCTGCTTTTCTTCTTTGGGTTCATGTGTCTTGTTCATGAATATACGACAAAAAAATACACTTTCGTAGCACCATTACACATTTTTTGCAACCCGCCCCAAAGCACATTTACGTCCTGCTTATTAAAATTTACTAGGTACCACGGACTTTCTATAAAAACAACCAAAAACGAATTTGAATAACTTTAATACCTTTTTTTAACGAAATTTCGAATCTATTTGAAAGATAATGACCTAAAATTAAGCCCTTTTTTATTACGACCTTGAATAACTTCTCGCTCTTTTTCAACAAATGGCGCTCCCAGAACTGCATGCGTGTAGTTTCAGATGGTAACGCATTTATAAGGAAGAAATATAAGCAAGCTTGAAATACAGTGTATGTCATTTCACGAAAGTGTAAACAACTTTGTCTTTCATAGCGTTACACATGTTGGATTTCGTGCCAAAAATGTGTATTTGAGGGCAATTTTACTGTACTACTTTATTTAAAAGAAATCTACAGATGAAGCACGCAGAATTCTTGTTGAGACTTATGACGGAGACAACTCGCAGAGATTGGTTTAGACGCTTCAAAAATAACGATTTTGATGTTGAAGATATAAAAAAAAACGTTCTGGCGCACCGAAAAAGTTTAAAGACAAAGAATTGGAGGCATTACTTAATAAAGACTCACGTCAGGCGCAAACTGAACTTGTGGAATACTTAGGAGTTAATCACACGACATTTTTGAGACGTTAGGAATTATTACAAATGATTCAAATCCAAGGACATTGGATGTCGTACGGGTTAAAGCCAAGAGATATCTAACAGCGTCTTATCACGTGTGAACAGCTGCTTCAACGACAGAAAAGGATTTTTTGCATCGTATCGTGAACGGCAATGAAAAGTGAATTACGATAACTCTAAGTGTAGAAGACCATAAGGTAAGCCTGGCCATGCATCAACATCGGTGGCAAAGCCGAATATCCATTGTTTGAAGTTTTAAAGCTTCTGCTCTGCATTTGGTGGGATCAGTTGGGTGTAGTTTATTATGAGCTGCTCAAACTGACAAAAACCATCATTGAAAAAAAAAAACACATGACAACGCTAGGCCACAAGTTTCAAAACGGGTGAAAACCTACTTGGGAACACTTAAATGGAAAGTCTTACCCCACCCGCCTTATTCACCAGACATTGCCCCGTCCCGAATATCACTTGTTCCAATCGATGGCACATAGTCTGGCTGGGCAGCACTTTCATTATTATGAAGATGCAAAAAAAAAAAAAAAAAATTAATGGGTTGACTCGTGGTTAGCCTCAAAAGACGTGACGCTGCCAAATGCTGCGAGAAAGATAGGAAAAAGTAGTGGTTAGCAATGGACAGTACTTTCAGTGATATGTTTCTTACTAATTTTTGGAAATAAAACATTACTTTTGACGAGAACTTATTCAAGGTCTTAATATCATTTCATTCCAAGCAAGTTGACAGTGTTGCTAAAACGCAGAATGTTACAGGAAATGAAAGAGAACGAGAAGATTGAAAATGTGGAGGATTAAGGAAAGTACAAAAAAGGAACAAGTTTCAAACAGACAGAAGATGGCGATTGACGATGCATTTAAAATTTTGAAGATTGTAGTTTTCAGAGAAGCAAGAAATCAGAGGGGAGTTCTACAGGCGAGAAGTGCGAGAAAAGAAACTATTAGAGTAGAAGTGGCGGTTGCATCTAGCTTGTTCAACAGTAAAACCAAGTTACCAATTTAGTAATGTTCTTAAATTCATGTAGGCAGGACACCAGGGAAAAAGCTCATCGGAGCAGTTGTTATGAAAATATTTGTAGAACAGGGAAACAACGTCATGTTAATGATAGAAATATTAATTTCTGTATATAAATTAACTTCTTAGTCGTTTTTCACAGCATTGGCACGTTTTTCGTCACTCATCGAACACCATTGTATACGAAAACTGTAAATGACAAATTTAAAATTCTCTTTAAAATCCAATATTTGTCTTATAGATGTGTTTCCAAGTCTAGTAGTAAATTTAAAAATAAATTAACTGAATTTTCTAAAACATAATGCTTACCTTTTACTTATAACAAGATGAAATTAACGTTTTAAATCTAACTGAAAAACTACAAGTAAGTATATTTTTAAATAAATATTATGTGTAGATTTTTCCGTCCAATCTGAAATGAAATAATGTGTTTCATTAAATTATGCAAGCTCCAATTCTAACTTTTTCTTTTTTTTTTTTTTTTTTAGTTTTATTGAATTATTTTTGGTACGATATGGAATGAATTTTTCGTATGTTCACAATTGATATTGCATAATTTGTTTTTTTTGTTTTGTTTTTTTTTACTGAAATAATACCTTCAGGCATTTTTCTTTATATAACTGTAACACCCTACCCCGTATAAAAAGTAAACACAAGATATCAAAAAGGGAGAGGTGAAACATACTCCCCCGTAAATATTTCTCCAATCTTTGAAATAAAATAACCTATAAAGTATACAATTTCATTAATGAATAAGTACTGAAAATTTCATTTGAATCGGACAATTCCATAATTTTTGGTAAATATTTTAAAACAGGGGGAGCGATTTTTTGCTTTCATTTCGAGAAAAAAAAGATTCTATTTTGGTGGTACCTAAAATTTACACTATGACATTTTTGTTAGAGGCATTCCTAGTTAGACTAAAAGCAGTGGAAACAATATTTTAAAGAAACTAACTGTTAGTTACTAACATAATCATATGAGTGTGTTCGTGTAGTTGTTTATTCTAGAAAGGTCAGGTGACCTATGAGTATTACAAAAAAAAAAAAAAAGAAAAGAAAAAGAAAAGAAAAACCAACAAAAACAACTATTACGAAACACGATAAATAGCCGAATTTTTTTCTCCATTTTTCTTTAAAATGTTGCGACATAGGCTAAAAACAGTAACAACAATATTTTACACATGTAAATGACGGATGTATATTTGTTCTTTTTCCACAACTGAAGAACGGAGAAAAATACACAGTATGCATGCAAAAGAAAGACGATAAAAGTTTGTAATTATGTGGTGTTACATGTGTGTATAAAGAAAACTCAGTCAATGAAGAAAAAATATCACAATCCTCGGGAAGAAGGTCCCGTGGATGTCGTCGCTACAGCATTCTTGGTGGAAAAAGAGAGAAGAGGAAGAAGACAGACAATGTCTTGTTTTTACGTGCTTGACACTAACACCTAATGACTTCTTGGCAAAATTGGCTGATAACCAACAGATTGAACGTTTGAAAACGATTATGCTTTCAATCAAGTAAATTAACATCATCATGTTTTAATACAAATTCGAGAACCAATAATATTTATCAGGATATAAATCTGTAGCGATGTAAAAAAATAATTAAATTTCGAGTCTTTGAATATTTGATTCTACATAGAGGGATCTACATTTTGTGGTGGATTGGGGTAAGAAGTGGCTTGTAAATTTCAATGCGTCTAAGACCAAGCTGCTGTCTGTCAATCATCACAGGCAACCTCTCCTGCCTCCGAGAAGTATGGACCAAGGGAGTCTCCCTGAGAGCAATACACTGCGCCTCCTCGGCCTTACCCTCTCTTCCGATCTCAAGTGGAACCACTACATTGAGTCAATAGCTAAAATCTAGTGCTAGGAAGGTTGGATCACTGTGTCGGGCTAGTATGTTTTTCTCGCCTGAAGCCATCCTGCATATATACAAATCAACCATTCATTCGTGCATGGAGTACTGCTGTCATATATGGTCAGGCGCCCCTGCTGTTCATTTCAGTGTTCTTGACAGGCTGCAAAGGAGAATCAGTAATGTGATAGGTACCGACTTGGCGGCTCGACTCCAGCTACTTCACCATCGACAGGATGTGGCTTCCCTCTGTCTGTTCTATAAATACTTTCATGGCTTCTGCTCCAACGAACTCAAGTCACTGGTGCCTCTGCAACAGGTGTTTACTCGTCCAACCAGACTGGCAACTGGATCTCACCCATTCACAGTTAGATCAACCAAATGCAGACGACAATTCTACTCCTGTAGCTTCTTTTCTCGCACTTGCCGCCTGTGGAACTCGCTTCCATATTCTTGTTTTCCTGACGGCTACAACCCCCAGAAATTTAAATGCAATGTCAATACTCATCTCTTAACCACTTGACTCTAGTTCTTTCTACACCACCCTGTATATCCTTTCCTTTCTCTCCGCCTTTGCAACTGTCATCACACCTGTATTCCCATCCTTCTCTTGCTTCTTTCTAACTGGTTCGTCCATCTCTTCACTCTCTGCAATCTAATCTTTTTACTCTTATGTAGCCCCTGCACATTAGTGGCGTTACCTCCTTGCTCGGGATGATACGATTAAAAAAAAAAACTCTACAAAGTTTCACATCACCATTTGTTGATTCATGCATTTTTTAAAAACTTTTGATTAGCATCTTTGCCACATAGCTTCCATGCGATTTGTGGCTTTACCACTGCTTAGGAGTTCAAAAGTATAATATCACTCTATTTCGTCAGCATTGTAACACTGTTCAAGATCATAATTTTGTTCACGGTTCATTGATTTTAGATTCCTGTATTTCTTACACGATTCCCTCATTTGCCAACTTCTCTATAAGATAACGACAGTAAATTAATATTTTATATGAATTAAATCCTATATATCTATATATAATTTTCAACCAATAAAAGGTTTGTTTGATAAGCAATCATTACATGGGCAAATACCGCCAAAATACTTGCAGGCGTACCTGTCACGTCTTATTTTTAGAAAATAACGATAATAACTTACAACTCCCACAAATTCGAGAAAAAGAGTTTCGTGAGACCGTGTGAAATTAATTTATAACTAATGAAAATTTTATAGTCAAGAAGTTTACACCGCTATGTGAAATTAGATTTTAAATCCCATTACGGTTATAAAAAAATAGAAGCCTACTGCTTCTCGAGGCCAGTTTGATATACAAGTGCTTACACACTCGTAGTTGCTAAGTCTTTGGCTACGAACTCACAAACACATTAGGCCGACCGTCATAAAGTTCGTTTGTACACACCGCAATTAGAACACTTAATTACTTTATAAAATAAACATCACTGCAAGGAAAATTGAACATTTTATTGACAATGTATATTTCCGAAAAGAATACATTTATTTCAACTGACGTCTGAGAGAGAAAGAGAAAGAGTACTTTTTACACTGCGATAAAAAGAAAAAAGAGAAGAGGGTGATTTCAAATTTATTATTATAAGCACGTTTAGAGGCACTAACGAAAAAGAAATCTCTTCAAAGCAAAATTTGAAGAATAGATAAACATTTACATTATTTACATGGTTCAGATTGTTGTCCTCATCTTTATTGCCATATTCATGGTGTTTCGGCCGTTGTACGCCCCGGATTGCTTCCGGTGTTTGAAATTTTGAACCGAACCCTTTATTTCAGTGACTGGAGTGGAATGAAAACAGTATAATCCATTGATCTAAATAAATGGTTTGGTTCAAAATTTCAATCACCAGAAGAAGTCCGAATTACTGCCTCATCTCAGAAGTATAGACGAATAAACATTTAATTCAAATAACAAAAATGACAACATCCAAATTTATACAAAATACAATATTAGCCATGCACAAAATTTGCCTGGTGTGTCTCAAGTATCAAAGGAGATTAACAGTTCTTTGAAATACATTTTTCTCTTAGAAAACAACAGTTCATTAAAAAATATTTTTTAATTAACAACTGTGGTGAAAGCAGCCATAGTTATTGCCTGCTCCAACTACTATAATGGTCGAACAACAAAATGGTCAAATTGCATTGAATAAACCTTTGTTGCAAGAGCCGAAAAATTGTCTCTCCTTGACTAACTCTGTAAAAACTAAAATTAGATATTCATGAGAATAGGAAACTGTCACGTGATCTGATGAGATAAAGTTAGGCGGAAAAGTCAATCACCATCTTTGTTCCTCGACAGCCAAAGTAGAAAGTCGTACATAGTCAAGCTCGTGGAAATCATCATAAGTTCTAAACTTTAAATTTTATTACAGTAGCAAGTCCCTTGTGAACATTTTTCATATAAGTAGACAGATTTGTATATTTCAAGTGTTTTGATATAAAGACTTTTGTGGCTTATTGAACTTTTTCATATGTTTATGTGACGAGTTATTCATTTTGTGAATAAAACGAATTATATATGTATATTCGCACACATATTTTGATGACCCCGATGAACAAAAGAAAGAAACATAATTTAATAGCCACCATTAAAAAAAGAAAAAAAAATCATAATTTAATAGCCACCAAAAAAAAAAAAAGAAATGTAACGAGAACACCACGGGGCGGCTGCCCAACAAATAACCAGCAAAACACCGGAATTCATGCAGACCAACATTATTAACTGGTTTACAATAAATAAATCCCAATTATTTTTAAGAATATAACATCACAAATCACAAAAAACTTTCCAATATCACTGCATCGCTACCGGCGGAAATAGTAGCTAAGATTTCGGTCAGCGTTCTGAGTACGCAAAATTATGACGAACTAAAACAAACCATAATAGATACACACGAGCAAACAAAACCAGAGATGCTAGACAAAGTAATGTCCACCTCTGTTATTACAGGTCGACCATCAGTTTATCTCCAAGAAATGCTATCAATTGCATCGGGGTTAGTTAGAAATCAGCAACGAAATAGTATTACACATTTTTTTCAGGCGTTGCCGGTGTCAATAGCCACGCAAAAAGACTTAAGCCCTACCAGACTGAGACAGCAGATGAATTAATGCCTTTAATACTAGGAACTACTAGAACAAACACGTGCAGACAAAAGGAGTGCCTAAAACTTCAACAACAACACCGTATGGTCTCAAACGTTTCCAAAAGGGACAACTGCGGAATATATGTAGAGTACACATAACATATACTATGCGCACGTGGCGCGCATATGTAAGCACTGGTGCAAGAGGCCGAACAAAAGAAGAGACTTAGTACAGCAGCCAAGTTCGCGTCCGTCTTCGACAGATCGAAGTGAAACGGGAAACTAATTGGGTGGACGACGACTTCTTCCAGACAGCAATGCTGGAAATAAACAAATTTTCATTCATTATAGATACCGGCACCAACTTATCTATCATCCCACATGGACACGTTAAATGCTTAGCTACGGGTCCAACACCAATCACTCTGACGACGGCTAATGGGTCTGAAATACGCGGCTACGTACAGTTTTAAGCCGAAAAGTTTACCGACCCTTCGCCGATCTTTTCTTTGGACGTTTATCCAATACCCACAACTAGGGTCCTACTTCTTAGATAATTTCGGATTTGGATTTCTGCCAAAAGAAAACGATCGTCGACTCCACAACAAAATGTTCAAAGAAAGTGAAAATATTTAATGACTCTATCAACTTGATCATAAATAATAATATGCCCGAATTAATAAAAGACTTGGTAAAAAAGTATCCCAACATTGTATCCGCACATACCAACCAAACAGCACATATACTGGAGTACACCACAGAATCGATACAGGCAGCCATTCGATTACTTTTGCTAAGACCAAATGGCCGTTAGAAGAGAAAACCCTAGTAGTGAAGAAGGAATTCTCTAAATTATAGAAAAATTGTATTATTACACCCTCTGACAGTGAATGGACCAGTCCACTACACATAATTAGGAAACCTGATGGAAGCTTCAAACGCTGTGGTAACTACTTCGCATTAAACAGCCTCACAAAAAGTGATAAATACCCTATATCGAATATTAACTCAATCGCTTATAAACAAGCCAATAAAGCAAGATTCAGCAAAACTGGCCTAGTATCAGCATACTATCAAATTAAAATGCACGCAAATGATATAAAAAACAGCACTTATTTCTCCTCTCGGTTTACAAGAATATGCTATTTGGATTTTTAAAATGCAGCATCCACCTTCTAAAGATAAAGGGATAAGATTTTTCAATATGTTGACTGTGTATTTACATACATTGACCATATCATTTTCAGCGATGATTCTTCATCACACATAAAAGACATTGAAACTGTTTTAAAAATATTACATGAAAATAATTTTAAAATATCAATAGCGAAATCAACTTCTGATGTAACTTCAATCGATTTTTAGGATATAATATTAGCTCAGATGGTATTAGACCAACACAAAATAATGTTAGCACATTACAGAATTTTTCCCCTCCTAAAGTAAGAATTGTCGTCGTTTTTTAGGTATGGTAAATTTTTATAGAAAATTAATCCCTAATTTTGCGGGCATAGCCATGCCATTAACAGAGAAAATACGCGTATGCAATAACACTATGTTTACACTAAATAACTTAGAATTGCAATCATTTAACAATATTAAAAACAAAATTAATGAATTTCCATCCCTAGCTCAACAACGGTCGAAATGTACTGGTGCAGCCCTTCATCAAGTAGGAGAAGGAACGCTGATTCTAATAAGTTTCTTCTCGAAGAAGTTGACGCAAACTCAAACGAGGTAATCAACTTTTGATGAAGAACTTTTTGCAGCCTAGTCAGCTACCTTATATTTCAAGAACATTATTGAAGGTAAACAAATTTTAATTTTAACTGATCATAAGCCGTTATATGGCGCATTCCGTAGCCTAAACCCTCATAATTCAGACAGACAGACAGACAGCGGCAATTAGCAATTCTAACTGAATATATTGCAGACGTAAACCGCATAAAGGGAGATCAAAACCTTATAGCTGATTGCTTGTTGAGACCTACCCTAGCAGTTACGGTAGATCTGTGTGTCTTGCCAGCTATAGCGGCTGCACAACTTAAGGACCCTGAATTTTAAAAATTCCTGACTTAAGAAAATCAATTTTAGCACTGGTAATAATAGTTTCATAAATTGTGATAATATTACTTTTCTTCCCAGACCATATATACCTGATGAATTACGAAAATCTGCTTTCGACAGTATTCACACAATATCACACCCTGGAATTAAAACGCCACGTAAAATTAAAAAAATAAGATTTTTTGCTTTTGTGAACAAAACAATAAATGACATGTGCAATTGCCAGAAAAGCAAAATTCAGAAACATACCAAATCTGCTATTCACCCTATTGAATTGCCGACTACATGTTTTAATACGGTATACTTATATTTAATCGGTCCTCTCCCTGTGACTAGAAGACGTCATGAAGCATATAACGCTCCTTACAGATACGTATTAATTTGTATTGACCGCACTACTAAATGGATAGAAGCAGAACCACTACTGGATATCACAGTTCGGTCTGTTGCCAACGCATTTGTTCATGCTTGGGTCACACGATGGGGTGTTTCTCTTCATGTAATAACCGATCGTGGTATCCAGTTTGAGAGCAAATTATTTTCGTAAATAACCTCAATAGTCTGTTTCTATAGATTACAGACATCTAGTTACCATCCGCAAATTAACGGAATGGTCGAACGTGCTCATCGAACAACGAAGACGGCAATAATGACTAGAAGGGAATTATGGCTCGACGCCCTCCCAATAATATTAATGGCTATACGTGCCGCACCTAATTCTTCTAATACTTCACCATCTTTTGCAGTTACAGACACACATATAATGATTCCCCAGTTGCTAGTTGATGTTACTAACGATGACATAGATAATCAGAAGTTTGCTAAGGAATTGTAACGTACCTTAAACTCCTTACAGCAGACAGAAAAAAGATTACAGCTCTGTAAATAAATCATGTCAATATATCCCACACAAGCTTAAGACATGTAAAGCGTATGGTTAAGAGTAAACAGAGTTCGCAGACCTTTAGAAGCAACTTACATCGGTCCCTTTCGAGTGTTATGCAGAACTGATAGATTTTTTAAACGAACGATGAGATACAATCAACAAATAGATAGATTAAAACCACATATTGAAACAAAAACTAATAGGCAAGTAATAACTAATCAGCAACATCATAGCGACAAAATAATAATGGATACAGAAAACAGACAGGATTGATAAATCCAGGTAGAAAATTTACTTGGAAAAAAGACAACTAATCTCACTATTAATAAACTCCGCTTACTATACAGAGATGTTTTTTTGCGAGAGACAAAAAGTTGTCTCCCCTTCACTAATCCTGTACAAACGGAAATGATATATTCATGAGAATAGGAAACTGTCACGTGATCTGACGAGGTATCGTTAGGCGGGAAAGTCAATCACACTCTTTGTTCCCCGACAGCCAAGGTAGAAAGTCGCTCATGTTCAAGCTCGTGGGAACCATCATAAGATAAGTACTAAACTTTATATTTTATTTCAAATAGCAAGTCCCTTGTGAACATTTTTCATTTTTTTTAAGTAAACATATATGTATATTTTAAGTGTTTTGATATAAAGACTTTTGTGGTTTATTGAACTTTTTGTTGTTGTGAATTATTTGTTTGTGAATAATATATATATAATCACGCACAACAGCTTAATGACACGATTAAAGTTTCATCTGTTTTTCTTTGCATCAACAAAAGAATTTTACTTTGCTTCTTTTAGAACAACGATTTATGTAAATCAGAGTTTGTTTAAAGAACTGTATTTTCATCGAAGAGTTCACTAATTAGGAAATGAAGGGAGTGGAAAAGGCCACTCCAAACGACATTTGTTTTCTGAGCGTTTTAGACAAGATTCTCTGACTTTAAAAAGTAGACATTCACAAATTTGAAATAACATCTCAGATTTAGAAAAGACATTCGCGCGAAATAAATATCTCTTATTTTTAAAGGTTCTTTTTCAGTAGCAACAATAAATAATAGCATCAGTCTTTCTCGTTCCAGAGAGCAATCCTTATTATTACCTAAGTGCGCTCGTTCCTATTCTGTTTGCTTATAAAAGAGAAGTTTTGTTTGATAGACATGTGGGTTCAAACTGGACCAAAATCAACTCTTTTGGGGGCGTACTACTTTTTATCTCCATTGATCAAAAACACAATGTTAAATATCCATTTAAACCACATACTAACAATTTAATTTAACTAACATTAGTTTTCACATCAGCCTAACTTTTCCAAAATTTTGCTAGTACATTTCTATTTATGTGTTTCTGACTGGCTTTGTTTTGGCGTTTATTTTTTAACTTCAAATTAAATCTTCCTTTTTAGAAATTTTTGCTAATAAATGTTTATTAATGCTATATAAACTGACTTGCTTCATTTTGGCGGCTTATTTGAAAAAGAAACCGAGTTAGTAACTTGCTAATTTTCTTATTTTTTATACGATTTTATCATTTATCTATTTTATTATGTATAATATATCAATTTTTGAACAAGTTCAATGTTTCTTTTTATTGTATAAATAACTTTTATAGTGAAAGCTCTAAAATATGGCGTGGTCGAAGTATTCATCTTTCGCTAGCTTCATGAATTTTCTTTTTAATGCAACTTGATTAATAAATTTCTCAATCGTGCGTTTTGCTTTCCTAATATCGGACATTGTTACTTTTCGATTTTATTCTCTTCTACAATATTTGTTACATTTACACAACGACACAGGCGCTATAAAATTTCGCTTTTATGTCTGAATATCACTAATGTCCGCTTTCTCTTCACGGGCATGGGTGTCATGTCCTGTCAGCACCCATATTTTTCAAAACAATCGGAAGAAACTTCACCATCCAGAACCAGCGACAGTTGTAAAAACTGATTCAGCATATAAAACGTCTTAAAAAATAAAAAAAAATCTGGAAGTGTAGTATCTGTTCCAGTAGCAGACAGCCGACCCACGACTCCAACCATCAACAGCAGCTGTTCCAGCCATCATCATCATCATCATGAGCTCTAGCTTGCTCTAGCTTGCTCTTCGGCCAGTCATTTTCGTCAGCAGCAACGATATCGGATAAATTGTTCTTTTCAGGACAACACTTTTCAACGTCTACAAAACTGTCCTTGTCAGGACAACACTTTTCAATGCATTTCCCACCATCAACAGAACATGTAGAAATATATTTTGCTTAGTGCACCATACCCTTATTTTGTCGATGTATTTTGAGTAACAAAAGTAAACTTGGCAGTATATATGTTTTTACTTAGTTTTTTAGTTTTGTTGTTTCCTCCTGCCATCCAATATCTGCTTGCAGATCAATATACCACCTGCATCATGGGAAAGGCAATAATTTTCATTACTTGAAACATATACGCATTCAAGACAAAATCGTAGAGTTATTAAAAACACTACTACAAATTTTATCATGCTTTTAAATCTTTCATTTTATTTGATTTTTATTTCTGTATTAAAATTATTTCAACACTTTTTAAAGTGTCTAACTGTCACCAAGTCAACCAAACTATTTCTCTTCACAGCAATAAACCAATCAATAATCCTCCACCACTTGTAACAAATACTTCCTCGGAACAAAGACGTAGAGTTAATGAAGACACTATTAAAGAGTTCGCTATGCTTTTAAATCCTTCATTTTATTGTCTTGTTTTTTTATTCCTCTACTAAAATTATTTCAATCCTGTCATTAAAATGGCCGACTACCATCAAACTGACAGTCCGCTTTCTCTTCACAGATATGGGAACATAAATGAACTAATAAAGTCAATCACTTGTAATAGACTACTATGAAGGACAAAGTCGGAAAATGAAATACTCACGGGATCTTGTACTTTTGTTCAGTACAATCCATAAATTCAGATAACCGACATTTCACCCAAAAACGAACCATTTTTAAAACCAAAATTTATCTTGTCAAATAAAATTCTTTTTCTGATGACACCTGTTCAGCGAAAAGTCACAGCAAAAGTTTTCTACCTTGTCTTATTTACCATTCCACCAGTTTCTTTTCCACCTTTACTTATATATATATATATATATATATATATATATATATATATATATATATATATATATGAACAGAACAAACCGGTTTGGAGTCCACAGTTCTCTGGCGATTACTTTTTTTTTTAAGGGCTCAGTACAACGTAGAGCATAATACAATGAAATATATTTTTATTGTTAAAAATATTTTGCATTGAGACACGGAAATTTCTATGTTTCGAGATACCCTCATCCATAGAATATAGAATTAGTAGAAATCCAGCAAATGAAGATGTGTTTAATAAACAATAATTTTTATGATAGTGCTTTAAAAATAGTGGATATAAATGCCCTGAGATTAAATATGTAACAGATAATATCTACACCCTAAGAAAAAATAGAAATAGGAAAATCATTTGGTACACTCCTCCTTTTAACCAAATGGTTACCTGTATGTTAGGCCAAAAGTTTCTCGCCTTGATTGAGAAACATTTTCCGAACAATAATCCATTAAGCAAGATTTTAAAAAAAAACGCTAAAATTAAGTTATAGTTGTACTGATAATCTAGAAAAAAATTATAAAAAACATAATAAAATTATAAATAAAAATTTAAACCTAAATGAAAATAAGAATAATTTCAAAACTGAAATCATTAATTTAGACAATGAAACATGTAATTTTAGAAACCCTATAAAGTGTCCATTGGAAAATAAATGCCTTACTGATTCTATTGTTTATCAATGTACTATTTCTTCTACTGAAAACGCTGGTAATAAAAAAATTCTATATTTGTATCACTTAAAACTCATTCAAATTACGATGGTACCAGCATATTTCTTCCTTTAATAATAATAATAATAATAATAAGTACCGTAATCAAACATCCCTCTCCAAATATTTTTGGTATTTAAAGGAAACCAATAAAAACCTAACAATAAAATAAAAATATTAAAAATAACAGAATATGTAAGTCTTTAAATGACCTATGCTCTTTGTGTTTAAATGAAAAGCTATGCATTATTAAACTTCTTAAAAATAAGGATCTATTAAATCAGCGAAATGAAATTACTGTCATTTGTAGACATTGTCAAATGTTCACCTTAAATTACAGTTAATTTTTCATGTAAGTCTATTGATTACTATCATATATCCTTTATTTAATTAAGTGTTATGATACAAGTAATATTAAATTCATTAATTTTTAATTTTAAAATTGCTATGTGTTAAGAATTTTTTTTTTAATCATTTCACCCCGAGCAAGGCGGAAACGCCACTGATGTGCAGGGGGCTACATAAATGTAAAAAGATTAATTAGAAAAGAATGAGGAGTACAACCTAGTTAGAAAGGAACAATAGAAAGCTGAGAAAGCAGGTGCGATGACAGATACATAGGTGGAGAGAAAGGGAAGGTTATACGGGGGTGGGGAGAGAGCTAGAGTCCAGTAGTTAGTAGATGAGTATTGACTTTGCATTTAAATTTCTGGAGGTTGTAGCCGTCAGGAAAGCAAGAATACGGGAGCGAGTTCCACAGGCGGGAAGTGCGAGAGAAGAAGCTGCAGGAGTAGAATTGTCGTCTGCATTTGGCTAACCTGACTGTGAGCCTGTCAAGAACACTGAGGAGAACGGCAGGGGCACCTGACCATAAATGGCAGCAGTACTCCATGCACGGACGGATATGGTTGACTTGTATATATGCAGGATGGATTCAGGTGGAAAAAACATCCTGGATCGACATAGTGACCCAACCTTCTTAGCAGTAGAATACACGATGAATTGAAAAAAAAAATGTATTCTGGGCCAAAAACAAATATAAAGATATTTTAATCATACCAGATGTCCCTTTAAGATAAGTCTAAAATATTTTTGTTTAAGAAAATAAAGATTAACTCTTTATCAGGGATACATATATCGGTAAGAGTATTTCTTCGTAACTAAAATGTATACTTCTTGCTGGAAGTAGATAGCCCAGTGGCAAATATGACAGTTCTCCGAGATATGTATGACTACCATGCATCCCCTAACATCTAACCTATATTATTAAATTTTCAAAGTGACCTTCATTCTGATAAATTAAATTAAGCACACACATAAGATCTAAATTTTTTGTTTTTCCACTTCTCAGTATTCACATGTTTGTTTACTGAAATAAACAAACATTGTTTTCTTTTTTCAAATGTAAATAGTTTTCACCAAAGTTACTTAACATTGCCTGATGACGAAATAAAAACTTTAAATCTCGAAACATAGACATTTCCGTGTCGCAATTTAAAATATTTTAATGATAACACACACACACACACACACACACACACACACACACACATATATATATATTATTATTATTATTATTATTATTATTATTATTATTATTTGACATTCCATATCGATTCAACCCAAATTTTGAGAGTTTCCATGGTCTCCATCTGGATTTTGATGAAATTTTACTATGTGTGAAACCACACTCCAGAGAAACAAAATCTGAAAATATAATTTTTATTTGAACTACATTTCAAGAGCTCTTACCTGTGTCGAGTGTAACGGAAGTTAAAATCAGCATGACCCGCTTATTTTTGCGATCAAAAATACATATGACTTAGGCTACCGCAGAGCCAATCAGAATCGCTCGCGAAAGCGTATGAAACGAAGCAGCAAACCCTTTCCTCCCTTTTTTCTCTCTCCGGGCATTGGTCATGGGGCTTGTCTCTTTCCTCATAGGTGCGTCGTTGTAGATAGACGCTTGAGTTAACGTCTCCCAAAATGACACTCTAACAGCCAGGATATATTTCATTGTCCTAAAATGGCCCACACAATTGTAAATTTCAGGTACGGACATTTTATATATACCAACTACACGTGTACATTTCTTCCTTATTATTTGTTATAAACTGTTGTCCTCATCTTTGTTGTCATATTCACATTTTAGCCGTTGTACGCTCCGACCTTCTTCGAGTGATTGGAATTGTTTGGCCCTCTGGATAAAAGAGTTGGTTGAATCAACTGACTTGACCCCAAAAGTTGTGAGTTCAATACCTCAATATCTGGCTACAGCAGAAGTGAACAAAAACTTAGAGAGTTAAAGGAAGATAACTGATGCTGAGACATTTGGAAAAGGCATGAATCGTGGAAATAAAACAATCTACCCTGGTGAACGAAATAAAGGGTTCAGTTCGAAATTTCAACCAATTGAAGGTCGTAGCTACAATGGCCAAAACGTCGTGAATATGACGACAAAGATGAGGACAATAGTCCGAACAATGTAAATAATTACAATACCTCATCTCAAAAGTATAAACAGTAGGTCTTTGTCAATTTTCTCTAGTTTTTTTTTTTTTTTTTTTTTGAGCAGCAATTTCTTTTATTTAATAGATTTTCTTGAAACAATTAAAAAGACCCGACTAAGTGCAGTTAAATTTTTCATGTACAAAAAATGTATTCTTATTCTATTAATAAATTATGAAATTTAGTACAATTTTCTTTTAAAGGAATATGAATTTTTAAGTAATAAAATGTTATAATGCTTTTTATTCATTGCGTTCATTCTGTCGTTGGTTATATAACTGTTGTTTAACTGTTTGGTGTCATGTATATAAAAATATTCTTAATATTCTTATTACTTATAAAATATTAGCCTTGAATAAATGTTCAATCGTCTAGGACTTAAAAAATAACAACCTAGACTCTAGGTTATTTTTTTTTTTTAGTACACGGTCTTTTAATAGAAGTGTATTTTTATGAAGGCCAAACGGTTTGTGCAAAAAAATTGTTACACTTGTATATCTTTTTCGGTTCAGCGGTTAAAATCCGCAAAAAATGTGAAGGATCCATTTTTTTTCATCATGGAAAAAAAATTTTCTTTAATCTACTGAGCAAAGTGGTCTCAAGTCCTAGTAAGA
Source organism: Ascarosepion bandense (assembly GCA_037127315.1). Classification (NCBI taxonomy): domain Eukaryota; kingdom Metazoa; phylum Mollusca; class Cephalopoda; order Sepiida; family Sepiidae; genus Ascarosepion; species Ascarosepion bandense. The sequence continues at coordinate 2,153,073 of JBBBDQ010000768.1, read as the reverse complement.
ACCCGAATTGGAGGGAGGCTTTGTGAGCCTAACTTTCTGAATAAATAGAACTCAAGTCAGTAGAAACGGAGAAGTCTTTTTGGCAGCAAAAGTGCAAGGCAAATGAATATCAAGAAGCAGAAGGCATTCGATATCAAGAAGGCACAAGTTTACAAGCCAGTTGGAGACTGCGGTTAGACAACAAAGAACGAAAAGGAATCTGAGAAATTTTGTCAAGCACGAACTGTGTTAATTTAAAAGAGACTTCTCTAACACTACTACATGCCCAAGGGAAGCTCGTGCGGCAAGTAAAAGCAGGAGGTTTCGTTTTTTCTTTTTGGTTGTTGCAGCTTTGTTTATCTGTCTTGTATTGATTTTTCTTTTGTCACTGAATCTTTGTCTTTTTCCAAACTAATTTTTCCATTTTTACTATTGTAATTCTTTTTATCAAAAATTGTTATCCTGCCTTAATAGGTACACAAAAGGAAAGCTTTGCGCAAACTTTGTACCTTTTTTGTAATTGTGTAATAAATGTTTTTCCTTTAAAATTTTACGCAGTGATTGAGTCTTGTTTGTAATTTTGCGCTTGTTATGACTTGCTATTCCTACTAATTTTTTCATGTATTTGCTCCTTAGGTCAGTAAGTAGTTTTGAGACAGCGAAAGATAAGAGGAGAGGGAAGGGAGGCTAGGATAGTAAGCCGCTTGACTTAGGTCAAGGGGATACTGATTACACTCCTCTCTCTCGAGTCAGTCCGTGTGTGTGTCGGCCTGCGTTAGTCTGTCTGGCGATGCTTTCTGTATCGGCTTTTTATTTCGACATTTTGGATCGTAGGTGATCATTTGGGAATTCATATCCGAATTTGATTCTGGGCTTCCCATTGGCCGATAAATAAAATTCGCATAGGCTCGCGAACTGGAAATTTAATATTTAATTAATTTTTAGTTTTCAGCCGGAACATCTGCGCGAACACGGATGCGCACCGACGACTTTTGGTCATTTGCTTTTTGGTTGTGAGGGTGCAAACATCCGGTCCATCCTTTTTGCTCTGTATCACCACAAAGGTACCTATCTTAAAGCTTTATGGAAATGCGTAAAATTATATATATATTTTTTAATCGTGTCACCCCAAGCAAGGCATTCCACTTCCACTATAGTGCAGAGGGCTACATAGAGGGATTGGGTATAGGAAATGTCAGAAGGAGGGTGATAGACGACTTAGGATATACATAGGGAGAGAGCTGGAGAGAGTGGGTGTGAGTTAGTGTGTTAGGAGGTGTCTATTGACCTTACATTTAAACTTCTGGAGGTTGTAGCCTTCGGGGAAGCAAGCGTGCGGTAGGGAATTCCACAGGCGGGAAGTGTGAGGAAAGAAGCTGTTGGAGTAGAAATTGCGGTTACATTTTACCGGTTTCACTGTAAAAGGGTGGGACCTAGTTGCCAATCTAGTATCTCGTGCAAATTCACATCTAGGGGGCACCAGTGATTTAAGTTCGTCAGAGCAGAAGCCATGAAAGTATTTATAGAAGAGGCACAGGGATGCCACGTCACGCCGGTGAGAGAGATACTGCAGGCGGTCAGCCAAGTCGGTATCAATCACATTACAGATTCTTCGTTGTATTTTGTCAAGAACCCCGAGGAGAATAGAAGGGGCACCCGACCAGATGTGGCAGCAGTACTCAATACACGGGCGGATGGTGGATTTATATAATTGCAGGATAGATTCAGGCGGAAAGAATTTCCGGGCCCTGCACAGAGATCCGATTTTCATAGCTGCGGATTTAGCAATGGATTCGACGTAGTCATTCCACTTGAGGTCCGCTGAAAGTGTCAGGCCAAGCAGGTGTAGTGATTTACTCTCTGGAAGCAAGCCTGTTCCATGCTAATGGGAGGGAGGTGCGGTTGTCTGTGGTGGTTAATTGACAGCAGCTTCGTTTTGGAAGAATTGAATTTTACGAGCCATTTTTTACCCCAATCCACCTCGGCAGCGAGGTTCGCCTTGTCACCAACACCAGCTTTTTGATCGAGGCGAGAGTAAACTGTGGTATCATCAGCGTACATGCCTACTTGTGATCTTATGGTATCGGGGAGATCATTGATATAGATTAGAAAGAGCGTAGGACCTCATAGATTAGCTTTAGGCTATTACCTGTTTCAAATAAAAACCAAAATTTTACTAAAGCGGAGACATTTAAATATCTAATACGGTTTTAAGTTTTTCTAGCTCAAATTCTGGCGGTGTCTAACTTATAGCAAGCCAAATGTTGGTATCACTTTTTTGTTAACCGCTAAAACCTACTGATAATGTACTGTAGAATAGACAATGATTTAACTAGCAGAATCTATTACTTCAAGCTATTATTCCTTGCCTCTCCAGTTACGATTAAATGAGGATTCCGTTGGCTTAATTATGTGTGTAATAAAGTTGAATTTCAAAATGTTCTGTTTACAAAATAGGTTAGTACTGAAAAGATAATGTATGAAAATGTTACTACTTAACCTGAACCGGAAGCTTGTGGATTTGAGGAACTGTGGTAACTTCACATAATAAAGAAAATTGTTTGGTAGACTATAAAAAGGTTATCTGTCAGACGGTTACCACTTAGCATACATGTATCGCATGGCTTTCTACCACCTTGCATACGGGGCTTGATTCCTGATACCAATTCTGCAGTGAGCAGCTACATCAAGTCACTAAGGCCTCTGTTGGTTTATACCTAAACTCAGTGGGATGCGTCTTTTATTCCAGAATGACGAGGAAGTAGCTCATTCTTAACTCCTTAAATAAAACCACATATAACTACACATATAAAAAAACTTATGCGAAGAATACAGCTTTCGGCTCTTCACCACAACCTAGAACGATAACATTTTCAACCAATGAGGTGTTCAAGTGGAAATTCTTTGTAAGCTTTATTTCTGAGCCTGATAATGGCAACGTTGTGTATGGTTCAGGGTAATAAAAAGAAGAACGGAATCTGAAACTTGCGATAATTTGAAAAGACAGTTTGGCAAACATGCATGAGTGAATATAGGAAGCAGCCATCAGGTTTAAATTATTATTCATTCACGACACGAGTGAATAGTCAGAAGAGATGTAAGTCACAAGATCAAGTTAACTTCAGCATTGAGGATAAGAGGACGTTAGACACCGAGATATCACGTGGCCAACCAAAGATCCCGAGCAGCAAGGAAAATTTTATAGTTTTAAACATGTGATACAAACCCACCAAGTTTTTCTCAGAATACAAGACAACTCGCTGCTGCCATAATTCTTTAAGGCTCTACCAACTCCTACACATTTACCACACATGACATTCATTCGGCATTCCTTCCAGCCAACCATGGATGTTGACCTATCAACCTCTAACAAGTCATAAAATTTACAACACTTCATGAACTTCGTTGTCACTCTATGAAAGATATTTTTGCTTTATCAACTAATGTAAATTCCTACTTTTTTATGAAAAATTTCCTCTAACTTACTTAATTTTTAGGCACTCAAAAGAATACTTTGAACAAGCCTCTATACCCTCCCTTCCTCTTTTCACCTAAATTATTTAAATTAAGCAAATTCTGTTTCAATTTCACACTGTACAGAAGAATCTTTCTTATTGCTCACCTTATATATATATATATATATATATATATATATAATAAAATAAATGTTCAATTGTTCAAAATTGTTGAATGATCATTTCAACATGAAATCCCTGAGAGAGATTTCACATCTCCTCAGCAACTAACACATTTTTCAAAATGAAAAATAAAAAATAAATAAAAAAGACGGTTAAGAACTAAGAAATTTACGTCACAAAAAAATTAAGATTTGCAATTAACGTCTATTTTTAGATTTTACTTTTAGTTGGAAATGTAAGGGAAAAAATTGGCTTCGTCTAGCTTTACAAGGGGAAGGGGTTAAAAGATGGAATAGGAAGCGGTGTTAAATTGAGAATTGGGTTAAACAAAATAGAAGGAAATAGAGGGGATGGGTAAGAAGGATAAAGAAAAGGAAAGAAAAAAGAAAAGAAAAGTTTCATATTTTAGAGACGCTCGATACGTGTCAAATAAAACTAGCGTTTATACACGGGTTAAAGTATTTGAAAAAAGATTTTTTCAAAAAACATATTTAGAGGAAAATGTAGATATAAGAGTAAAATAAATTAAGTTAATCTAATTAAAGATAAATCTAGATATAGATAAACTAAAAAATAAAAAATAATAAAATAATAAAATTAAAGATAAAAATTAAATAAAATTATAATAAAAAAATGTTTTTTTAAATTAATTTGAAACAATTTTTATAAAAAATTTATAAAAATTAAGCTGTGGAAAAGATATATATACTAGCAGAAGAAATCGGGGGGTTAAATTAGTAAAAGAATCCATATTTTATAACGATAGATAATCAAAGAAGACAGGAAGAGGAAGGTAGAAGGGTTAAAATTACTATTTAAAAATTAAATTAATTTATTCAAAAACAATTAAATTTATATTTCATCCCCTAAAAACTAAAATCAGAATTTAAAATTTAAATGTTCACAAAATTCGCACTATGACGACACTTACTGAATTCCTTTCTAAAATTCAGGAGTAGGTGTTGTTTTTTGGGTACTTTGATATTAAAAATTTTTTTAGCACACACAAACAGCACCTATCACGAAAATTCCTTCATTTTCCAGAATCTCCGTGAAAGGGCTGTATGGTATTTTTGACCTGGGTTCGAAAATGAATACCTGTGATTGTAATATCTCTGGTTAAAAGGTCCCGCGGACAAACCAATATAAGTCCGATAATTATTTTCGTTGTTTGATGTTTGATGTTTAGCTCTGTAATTTTAATTACGTTGAGCTCTCCACCTGTATCATTTTTAATATTAAAATTTTAATATTAATTAGGATCAGGTTTTTGGGATTTACCTTCCTACTTTTCCGTTTGGATTAAAATTATTTAAAATATATATATATCTATATCTATATATCTATATATATATATATATATATATATGTGTGTGTGTGTGTGTGTGTGTGTGTGTGTGTGTGTGTGTGTGTGTGTAAGTTTGTCATTTCGCTTATTGATGTTATCTCACAGTTTTAATTATGCTATATTTATGGGTAAAGACCTTAATATCAGATATAGGGCCTGAAGGATACGTTTAAGCATCAAACACATTGTTGCCGCTTGGTGTTGACTTCAATATCGTATTGCATTTATATATATATATATGTGTGTGTGTGTGTGTGTGTGTGTGTGTGTGTGTGTGTGTGTGTTAAATGTAATTTTTAATGAGTCCACAAGTTTGAGTTGCTATACCATTTTTTTATTTCTTTAAGCAATGAAATAGCAAGCGGCCTTAACACAACGGAAGGACAAACTAGAGTAACCCTAAGAAATTCATTTTTTATACTAAAATTCAAGAGTTGTTTGTGACAGAGAGTTACTGAAGGTAAGAGGTAGGTAAATTGAAGTAGAAGGAAGTGAAGATTGTGAGGATAATGAGAATAGACAGCGACTTGAAGAGATTGACTTGAAGAGATTGTCGTGCTTAGGAAATCATCCACTCGGGATTTAATACCACAAAATAGCAGTAAACGGGAATATAGAAGAAATTTGAGTGATTAGACCCCATGAACACGAGTCCTAGCTGTAAAGATCTGAACTGGTGGAACTTAAGAGCATAATTTATTTGAACATTTTTAATGTTCAAATTGGCACCACTCTCAAAAACAAAATCTATTTCCAAAAGTGAATTATACATGAAAACATGTTATATACAACATTGAAAAACATAAATATATGTAATGCGACAATGAAATTTATGAATACATACACACAGATAGATATTCTAAGGAGTTAATGAATTTTGTTTATAATGAAATGTAGTGGTTATATTGAACTAACTTTTAGGTCTACAGCTATGAATGTTGGTTCACTGTGTCGTGCCAGAAAATTCTTTCTCGTCAGATTTCATCTTGCTCATTTATAAATCAATTATTCATCCGTACATTGAATATTACTGTCATATCTGGTCGGGTGCCCCTGCTGTATATCTTGAGTTTCTTAACAAAATGAAAAGAAAAGAGTTTGTGGTGTAATTGATCCTGATCTGACATCTCGACCAGCTACTTTCTCACTGACGCAACATTGCTTCTCCACAAATTTTTCCATAAATATTTTCATGGCACCCAATAGTTCAGATGATATTTTTCTTTAGTGCTTCGACTACATGAATTGAAGTGTGTTATTAGATTAGGAACTAGGTTTCGCCGTTTTATTGTTGAACTGGTTAGATGACACTTCTGCTTCTATTCTAATAGTTTCTTTTCTTGCACTTTTCACCTGTGGAACTTCGTTTTGATTTCTCATTTCCCTTCTACCTACAATCTTAAAAAATAAATGCAACGTCAATCGCCATCTTCTGGCTTCCTGGAACCTGTTCCTTTATTGTCGTTTTCCTCACTTTCCCTGCATTTACTTACGCGCAAATACCCTCTAGTTATGGGTTAAATAACAGAATAGGTTGGATTCAATAGCCTTAGCTGGAAACCAGTCTACCACAGAAAGTAATGGCCACCAACAGGTAATCTTTTGCCCAGTCAGTCATATCTCTTACAAAACATGATCGCCCAAGCGTGTATCACGTATAGCACTTAACTGATTCACTGACCGCACTAAAGTCTTATTCTCTTTCTCTCCCTGTAACCCTCTGCGTCCTAATAACATTATCGTCAATAACATTGGCGTCAAACAATTAAAAAATATTATTTTTAAATGTTATATTTAGTGAATACCTGTCTTTTTAAACAGTATAAATTCACATTTAAATCCACGTCTCTGTTTTTTAAACATCCTCGTTGATGATAGGTTCTCATTTAGAACGTGTGGGAAATGCTACCGTCCTTTTTGCTCAGCCAAATCACTGCTGAACTTCGTGTCCGCCTCTGTCGTGAGCTCAGCCGTAACTGACTTTTCTCACCAACGGGTTGTTACCTGATCCTAAACAGCCTCTTAAGACATCAGTATATTCATCCTGTTCACAAGAAGACGCGAACAATTAGACAATTTTGATTTTCCGTTAATTTATAATCACCATACAAGTGAACTGAGTCATCTGGTTTCAGTTCTTTTTTTCTTTTCTTTTTTTAATAGTATCACCCCGAGCAAGGCGGTAACACCACTGATGTGCAGGGGGCTACGTAATAGTGAAAAGATTGGAAAAGAGAAAGCCGGAAACCACATCCTAAACAGGGAACAAGGGATGAGCCTCTTAACCTGTTCAATAGACATGGGTGGAGTGTGAACCGGGCGATAGATAGATCTATCTACTCCAATTGAAAAAAAAAACAAAGTGAGAAGATTGGAAAAGAGAAAGCCTCTGCAACCCAGTCTTAAAATTTCACAGCTTCTATACACTTTTCAGTCTCCAGTTTCCGCAATTATTTATCTACCTTGGTCTTCATTGCAAAAGGTAACGAACGAGACTTCGGAAATTTAAAAGCTTGGTCTTTGGTCTCCAAGATTTCTATTTTGGTACTCTGTAATCGGAATATGCGGGGAGCATAGCGGTTACTGACGCGGAAAGTGAAATTAGAGTATCACATACAAATTTTGACCGTTGCATTCACTTTCACACAAATACTTTTAGGACAGAGAAAATCTATTTCTTCTTCTTAAGGTAAATAGCAAGGTAGACTAGGCTCTACCTTGGCAGTCAGTCTAGAAGAAAGACAACTCAAAATTAAAAACTGGTTGGACAGAAACTAGCAACTCCATCCTGTAAAAATATAGTTGTTATAGAAATCAGAGTAGCAATGCCTAGCGTGTTGAGGCTGTGGTTCTATACAATACAAGAGAGTCTACACGAATTACATAATGGTTGGTTGCATGCTTTCACATATGCCAGTCCTTATTGGAGGCACCTGATCAGGCACATTAGTGTTCAACACCCACAGAGTCAACCCGTGGTTCATACTTCAAACTACGCTGAGTAGATCTTAGTTACAGTTTCTGAGAAAGAGGGCATAATTTGACGTGAACAGTTGAGCACTTTGAACAAAGCCAATACGCTCAAATCCTCAGTCTCGTTGACTCGTGACTTCGGGATAACACAAACATTGACAGAAATGTTCCGTCTTCCCAATTTCCCTCGCAAGGCTTGAGTCAGAATGTGGTACGGACTTCAGGCACTTTCTAAAGATGTAGCACTTTGCCCCGGCTGGCTCACGGCTCCTAGTCCGGAACCTGTTGTAATGATGATAGCCGGAACCTGAGTCAGGGTTGATGCTGTCGAAACGGCACTAATTATGACGATGCTCTCGGGTTGCTAATCGTGATGATGGCCTCGTCACAGTAGCTGGTCTTCAAGACGTCTATTACAACGGTGAACTTTCCTGCCAACGCTATGTTCTTTGATCTCAGGAAAGACACTTTGAAACCCGGTAGCCGTTTCTCTAATGCCTCAAACCAGACCGGATACACGTGCACACGTGTGTTGAAAAAAAAACAAAACACGGCACCAAAAAAATAACTGAATAAGTTCGAAGACGCCTGGATAAGTTACTGAAAAAGTCTTTATATATATATATAAATAGACTGTACAATCGTCGAATTCACTGTTCACAACGGAGCGAAGTTTTCGTTAAGAATAATCAGAGCTTTCAATTTTTTCAAATAAAAAAGTCTTTTCACAGCTCTTTACCAAAGCTTTACGGAAATAGCCGAAGTGGAGCGAATGGTAGCGACGGTGGTAGTGGGGTCGTTTGGTCTCTGTCGTTCGGCAGCTCTGAAACTTAATTTGGCTCTATACCGAAGCTTTACGGAAACGGCCGAAGTGGGGCGTTCTGGTGATGATAGTAGATTTGTCTTGTCTCCTTCGCTCGGCAATAAAATATCTCTTTTCAGTTAGTTTAACTCTTTCTCGGCTCATTCTGGTTCTATGCATCTTTAGCTAGGACTATCAAAGGCGCATTATTCGACTTTAACTCTTTTAAGTTGATCGGCGGCAGGCTTTTCTACGTTTCTTTACATCTTCAACTCGCAGCTCTATGCAAGGCGACCAATCTTCTTGGTCGTGGCCTCCAGTTGGGAACACTTTTCCCTCAGTCGTTACATCTCGACTGCAACTGACTCTAACTACTCAAAACTGATTTTTCTCACCGCGGTCTCGATTTTTATACTTGTCCTTATTTCTCTTGGGGGATGCTGAGAAACCCTGGGTATCTTTATGCAAATCATATCTTTGACCAATGAGATTTCTTTCCACCTACACATTTCAAGATGGAGTTATATCATCCCCTTGGTTTAACCAATGAAGTATCAACACTTCATCTGACATAATTTTCTTTTCGTCCTCTTCTTCTTAATTACATCATTTTAGGTTTTCAAATTTTCAAATCCTTTTCCCAGCAAATGTGGGAACTAAGGATCTGACCTTACCCTAACCCCATCAAAAGTCCTGACAGCCTTGTTTTGACTATCTTTATTTTTCACTCTACTGGCCAAAAAATTCGCTTCTGAGTAACAATGGGAAAATATATATTTTTACTTTTTTCCCAATTTCTAGCTAGTTTCTCTATTGTTCGGATTTTACAAGCATATGAGTATTAAATATTTCTAAGCCGAGTCCACATTGCGATTTGCAATAAACTGCAACATCAATAACACCACTAATAATAATTTCTTTCGTTCCGTCGTATTAAACTAAGAATTACATTTTTTTTATGTGGAAATTGGGTTACAAAGATACTGTCAGCTGGGATCGCTCCTGACCCAAACCAATATTATCAAGGTCACATTTCTGACAAATGAAGAGTGTTCTGAACCAGGGTCTCAGTCTCAAAAACTGCACGTTCTAACCCTTTTGTCACGCCCCATATACATACATACATACATACTTTGTAATTGACTGAGTTCATCATAGAACATCTCTGAGTATTTCTCGAATTTAATCGAAACCAATTTCGATTAAATTCTTTTTTAACCATTTAACCTCGAGCAAGGCAACAAAGTCACTAGAACGCAAGCGTGGTTTACTGAGTATGAGAGAATATGAGATAAAAACATAATGAAGAAGAGAAAACAATAAAAGAACATGAATTAAGAAAACAGACGATAACGATTGACATTACATTTTTTAAGATCAAAGTTCACTGGAAAGAAAGTAGCTGGAAGAGTGTTTCACAAGTTGAAGAGAAGAAGAAATCTACCATCCGCCCGTGCATTGAATACTGCTGCCATATCTGGTCGGGTGCCCCTGCTGTTCTCCTCGGGCTTCTCGATAAGGTTCAGAGGAGGGTCTGTAATGTGATAGATACCGACTTGGCAGACCGCCTGCAGTCTCTCTCCCACCGGCGAGACGTGGCTTCCCTGTGTCTCTTCTATAAATACTTTCACGGCTTCTGCTCCAATGAACTTAGATCACTGGTGCCCCCTAAATACGAATTTGCACGAGATACTAGATTAGCAACTAGATCCCACCCTTTTACAGTGAAACCGATGAAATGCAGCCGCAACTTCTACTCCAACAGTTTCTTTCCTCGCACTTCCCGACTGTGGAATTATCTTCCAAACGATTGCTTCCCCGACGGCTACAATCTCCAGGAGTTTAAATGTAAGGTCAATACACACCTCCTAACACACTAACCTGCTCCCATTCTATCAAGCACTCTTCCCATCTGGCCGACCCTCATCCTTGCTATCCTTACTCATCTGTCACCTTTCTCCTGACATTCCCTATGTCTATCCACTCCTTCTCTTTACCTTCCCCTATGTAGCCCCATGCGCAATAGTGGCAGTGGAATGCCTTGCTTGGGGTGAGATGATTAAAAAAAAAAGGTGTTAGCATAGAACTTAGTTACATTTAACTATTTCAATTATAAAACAGTGAGAAGTTACCGCCACTCTAGTACTGCACTTAAATACATAAAATCTGTGTTCCATAGAGGTCAGTAAATCAGGAAAATTATCATTTTAAATTATTTATAGAAAAGGTATAGGGAAGCTACGTTACGATGGTGAGAAAGTGACTGATGCTGAAATGCCAGGTCAGGGAGAATAACATTGCAGATTCTTTGTATTTTATCAAGAACCCCTAAATACATAGCAGAAGCACGAGACCAGATGTGGCAGCAATATACAAAGCTTAAAAGAATGGTGGACTTATAAATATGTCAGATAGATTCTGGCGAGAAAATTGTGTGGTCCTCTGTTAAAATATCAATGTACCTGTGAGCTCTACCAAGGTCTAGATAGTCGCTTGTTGATCCACTGCTTAAAATCAAAGTAATATAAGTGCGGTCTGCAATGGAGCAAATAGTCGCTTCTTGGCTCTCTGTTGAAATTCAACGTAGTATTTGTGCTCTCTACCAAAAATGTGCGTTGTGGTGCAGTAGATATCGGCTTGGAACGAGAAATCGAGGAGCCAAGTTCGAATGTCATTTGAATTCCTTGCATTCACTTACGCGCAAATACCCTTATGAAAGGTATTAATCCGTCTCTTCCCGCCATTTATGGGTTAAATAGCAGGACAGATTGGGTTCTATAGCCTTGATCGGCAACCAGTCTACCGCAGAAAGTAATGGCAACCTATTGCGGGCTAATCTTCCGCCCATTCAGTCATATCTCTTTCAAGACATGATTGCCCAAACATGTATCATGTATGGCACTTAACTGACCAAAAACCAGATAGTCGTTTCTTGGTCCCCTGCTGAAGATTGATGTTTTGTTTACGAGACATGTGTCTATCGTTTAGAAATGTTCAAAAAATTTAATTTTTTTTGTAAATCTCAAAATTTTAGATTCTGTTTTCTGTTTGAAATACACCAGAATATTTTGCTTAATGGAAATAATAAATTCAATCATTTAACTTTCAATTTAAATTAAAAAGAAAGCTTAAAGAAAACTTTTTTATTTTAAAAAATTCAATTTAAAAGTTAGTAATAGAAAATGAGTGGCTCTGCGCCAAATAGATAGTCGCTTCTTCGCCCTCTGTTGAAAATCAGCGTGAGTATTTGTGCGTACTACAAAAAACCAGTCAACTTAATTCAATAAAAAAATATTTCCTAATAATATGTAAAAACTGTCTTTTTTCTTTTTCTTTTATCGCTCTTCTTCCTTTTGCTTTCCAGATCTGATAACCTATTTTCTTAAATTTAATAATCAGCTGAAATCTCGTGTCAATGCTTAGTCAGCACAAACAGACAAGCATCCATAAATTCCTAAAAATCTTTTAGAAAACTATTAAATATCAAAACTAGATTTGCTGACTCTGAATTCTTGTTGGTTGACTGGTCATTTCTTTTTTTTTGTCTTTATCATTAAGTTATCTCTTTGTTTTATTCATACATTTCAATTCTTTCTTCATGGTGAGTTTTGTTACATTTGATTATATTTCTTTTCTTATGTTGCTTGTATGTAGGTGAAGTTAATAGTTAATAATATTTATTTGGAGGCCCATTTAAATTAAATGTAAGTCCCCAAAATTGTCGGTAAAAATTCTTATCATTTCAAAATAAATTAGTTCAACACATACATGGAAAAAAAAACAACAATAACGATAGTCTGTATGCATTGTTCATAGAAAACACTTGATATGCAAAAGAGGAAATTAAATTAGTGCAATTTAAACTTGGTTAATAAAGTTTTTATGTGAAACTAGCATTAAGTACCCGGCGTTGCACGGGATGGAAAGAGCAAGAATTCCCTTCAGTCGACGCAGTAGGATAAAATGGGGCTGGGTAAATGTTGGCTTCTGAGTTGGCTGCGCGAAATGAATGTCAGCTTGTATAAATTTGCAAGAGGTATATAAGTTTTAAAACAAATCGGATGAAAAATGCGGAAATGTACGTTAACAGAAATCAATGAGGATACACACACAATGACTCACACATCTTCAGTTATATATATATATATATATATATATATATATATATATATATATATATATATATGAAAAGGGAATTGTACCCACAGAAATTACTAATAGATCTGAAGAGTGTGGACGTCATTTTGATATAACCCGAGGAACCTTTCGGCCAACACTTGTCAAGGGTCACGTTGGCAAAGTTTATGAATAGGTAAGAAAGAGGACACAACAGAATGGAATATTTGCACTACTGGGAGCTGATGGAATTACGCTTAAAAATAAATTTATTGAGGAAATTTAAAACGTAAGGGGGGTGTAAACATATGAATTCCACAGAGTGAAAATAAAAAAGAAAAAAGGTTACACTCACAGACTCGCCAGTAGTTGCAAAGAGCGTAAGAATTGCTCTTTCTGCCTGCACAGGCTCGGCTGTTGGACTTTAAGGCAAATGGCCTCCAAAATACGTAGATGATGTAACGAACGAGCACTGTGCAGGACAGAAAACCAACTGTCCTCATAAGAAGAGGCACAAGCCGGATTGTCCAACAGGTGTTGGCCGATTGCTGAATCCAGCACGGCCTGAGTCGTCCTTATATTACTATTGGAATTACCCAAACGTAAATTCGCGGGGACATGCTGCGCAACCCGTGTCTCCAATCTCAGATTGGTTCGTCCTATGTATGCTGCGTCGCAACAGCATTTGAATTTGTATACAACAGAATTTTTACGAAAATAGGACAACCGATCCTTAACAAAAGATGGAAAAACGGGCCTTGTTTTATAAACAACGCGCAATTTTACTGAAAAATACCCCGACGAAATATTAGCCGAAACTTTATTAGTAACAGCAAGACACTGTCTATCAAGCCAAGGTAATTTTAGATATAAAGGACAGCGACTTGGCCCTTCAACTTTTGGTTCTTTAAACCGTTTAATTTTACGGGAAATGACCCGTTTCACAAAATTAATAGGGTACCCGTTCCCCTCAAAAATATCATGCAGGCGTGTCAATTCACTAGCCAAGCATTCGGGAGAACAAATATTCAGGGCACGGTGAACCAAAGTTTCTATTAGGCCAATTTTGCGGGATTTAGGGACGAACGAATTCCAATTCGTATATAGACCTGTAAAGGTCGGTTTCACGAAAAACAGATGTAACGAAAACATCGCCCTTACGCTGAACAAAGACATCTAAAAATGGAAGACCTCCGTCATTCTCCATCTCCATAGTAAACTGTAGAGAAGGATGTAGGGAATTAAGCTGAACTAAAAACTGTTCAGCTTCAGATGTGCTGTTAAATATTGAGAAGGTATCATCAACATAACGTCGATAAACTAAAGGTACATTGACCTTCTCGAAAAGCACACGTTCGTAATATCCCACGAAGATATTAGACAGGAAAGGACCCAAAGGACTACCCATAGCGACACCGTCCGTCTGTGCATACATAATCCCATTGAAACTAAACTCGACTCCTTCAGTAGCCAACAACATACACTCCAGGAAAATTTCCTCGGGAATAATCGCAGGGCCAAAACCACCTCGATACAACATGTCGGCACAAATGTTTATACACTCTAATAAAGGGACGTTAGTGTATAAACTAACAATATCAAACGAAACCATACACTTTTCGTTTGAAGAAAACTCCAAATTTCTGACCAATTTGGAAAAACTGAAGGAGTCAGGGACACTGTAAGTAGACAAAGCAACAGACAAAGGTTGGATAATCTCGGCCAACCACTTGGCCAGCTCATGCTGAATAGACCCCACCATAGAAAGTATGGGTCTAAGAGGAACTCCTTCCTTATGGACTTTAGGAAGGCCATACATTCGGGGTCGCTGAGAGCCAGCAGGCCTAATCCTATTGTAGATGTCTTTGGAAATAATACCTTGTTTATATAAAGTAAGAAGCCAACGTTGAATTTTAGCCTCTGTCTTAACAGTGCTATCAAATTTATCGGCTGGACCGATAACAGAAAACTTTGAACGGTCATTCAAAATTTCATTCATTTTAGAATGATAATCGTCCAAATTTAGTATAACAACGCCGGCTCCTTTATCAGGCTTGGTAATATAAATGTCACCACGAGAACGCAAGGAACCAATAGTACGGTAATGTACACCACGCCAGTCAAGGGAGTCTTTATCACAACTGAGCGAAGTGTACTGGATAGCAGACTCAAGCAAACTAGCCTTAACCTCAGAGCACTTTTCCGAAGATACAGGAACATGATGACAAATTTGCGAGTACAATAACTCAAACTCAGAAAATATTTGTTCCTTATTGATCTTAGAAGGGGGAACACAAAAATCTAATCCACGAGAAAGAACAGAGAGTTCAATCCCGGTGAGAGATATACTCGACAAATTGAAAATGTGACGATGTAGATTGCCAGACACTGAACCATATCTCTTTGTTATCAGATATTCCAAATGCTTACCGTTCCTCTCACAACAAGATTTATCTTGGCGAAGCCTAAGACTGACCAGGTAGCGGGAGAAACGAAAAAAATCCAAAAAATTTAGTTTTATTTTAATTTCATTCAATTTAGAACGAAAAACACGTAAAGACCTGGTTGAGTAAACAAATAACTTGTCTAACTCATACCTAATTAGAGAATGCTCAATAGAGGTGCCAGTAGATTTGATTTTAATTAATCTGTGCTGGATAAATGGGGGAACAACACCACAGGACAAACAGGATTGGAGAAAAGACCGTCTGATTCTCAAGCCATTTACCCTATGCCAAAGCTTTAAGACTTGATTTAGTTGACCAATTAACTGACTGGGGTACCTTAGACGAAAATATATGAAAAGGGAATTGTACCCACAGAAATTACTAATAGATCTGAAGAGTGTGGACGTCATTTTGATATAACCCGAGGAACCTTTCGGCCAACACTTGTCAAGGGTCACGTTGGCAAAGTTTATGAATAGGTAAGAAAGAGGACACAACAGAATGGAATATTTGCACTACTGGGAGCTGATGGAATTACGCTTAAAAATAAATTTATTGAGGAAATTTAAAACGTAAGGGGGGTGTAAACATATGAATTCCACAGAGTGAAAATAAAAAAGAAAAAAGGTTACACTCACAGACTCGCCAGTAGTTGCAAAGAGCGTAAGAATTGCTCTTTCTGCCTGCACAGGCTCGGCTGTTGGACTTTAAGGCAAATGGCCTCCAAAATACGTAGATGATGTAACGAACGAGCACTGTGCAGGACAGAAAACCAACTGTCCTCATAAGAAGAGGCACAAGCCGGATTGTCCAACAGGTGTTGGCCGATTGCTGAATCCAGCACGGCCTGAGTCGTCCTTATATTACTATTGGAATTACCCAAACGTAAATTCGCGGGGACATGCTGCGCAACCCGTGTCTCCAATCTCAGATTGGTTCGTCCTATGTATGCTGCGTCGCAACAGCATTTGAATTTGTATACAACAGAATTTTTACGAAAATAGGACAACCGATCCTTAACAAAAGATGGAAAAACGGGCCTTGTTTTATAAACAACGCGCAATTTTACTGAAAAATACCCCGACGAAATATTAGCCGAAACTTTATTAGTAACAGCAA
Source organism: Ascarosepion bandense (assembly GCA_037127315.1). Classification (NCBI taxonomy): domain Eukaryota; kingdom Metazoa; phylum Mollusca; class Cephalopoda; order Sepiida; family Sepiidae; genus Ascarosepion; species Ascarosepion bandense. The sequence goes on along the minus strand of JBBBDQ010000768.1, from coordinate 2,136,651 downwards.
GACACTGTCTACCAAGCCAAGGTAATTTTAGATATAAAGGACAGCGACTTGGCCCTTCAACTTTTGGTTCTTTAAACCGTTTAATTTTACGGGAAATGACCCGTTTCACAAAATTAATAGGGTACCCGTTCCCCTCAAAAATATCATGCAGGCGTGTCAATTCACTAGCCAAGCATTCGGGAGAACAAATATTCAGGGCACGGTGAACCAAAGTTTCTATTAGGCCAATTTTGCGGGATTTAGGGACGAACGAATTCCAATTCGTATATAGACCTGTAAAGGTCGGTTTACGAAAAACAGATGTAACGAAAACATCGCCCTTACGCTGAACAAAGACATCTAAAAATGGAAGACCTCCGTCATTCTCCATCTCCATAGTAAACTGTAGAGAAGGATGTAGGGAATTATGCTGAACTAAAAACTGTTCAGCTTCAGATCAATAAGGAACAAATATTTTCTGAGTTTGAGTTATTGTACTCGCAAATTTGTCATCATGTTCCTGTATCTTCGGAAAAGTGCTCTGAGGTTAAGGCTAGTTTGCTTGAGTCTGCTATCCAGTACACTTCGCTCAGTTGTGATAAAGACTCCCTTGACTGGCGTGGTGTACATTACCGTACTATTGGTTCCTTGCGTTCTCGTGGTGACATTTATATTACCAAGCCTGATAAAGGAGCCGGCGTTGTTATACTAAATTTGGACGATTATCATTCTAAAATGAATGAAATTTTGAATGACCGTTCAAAGTTTTCTGTTATCGGTCCAGCCGATAAATTTGATAGCACTGTTAAGACAGAGGCTAAAATTCAACGTTGGCTTCTTACTTTATATAAACAAGGTATTATTTCCAAAGACATCTACAATAGGATTAGGCCTGCTGGCTCTCAGCGACCCCGAATGTATGGCCTTCCTAAAGTCCATAAGGAAGGAGTTCCTCTTAGACCCATACTTTCTATGGTGGGGTCTATTCAGCATGAGCTGGCCAAGTGGTTGGCCGAGATTATCCAACCTTTGTCTGTTGCTTTGTCTACTTACAGTGTCCCTGACTCCTTCAGTTTTTCCAAATTGGTCAGAAATTTGGAGTTTTCTTCAAACGAAAAGTGTATGGTTTCGTTTGATATTGTTAGTTTATACACTAACGTCCCTTTATTAGAGTGTATAAACATTTGTGCCGACATGTTGTATCGAGGTGGTTTTGGCCCTGCGATTATTCCCGAGGAAATTTTCCTGGAGTGTATGTTGTTGGCTACTGAAGGAGTCGAGTTTAGTTTCAATGGGATTATGTATGCACAGACGGACGGTGTCGCTATGGGTAGTCCTTTGGGTCCTTTCCTGTCTAATATCTTCGTGGGATATTACGAACGTGTGCTTTTCGAGAAGGTCAATGTACCTTTAGTTTATCGACGTTATGTTGATGATACCTTCTCAATATTTAACAGCACATCTGAAGCTGAACAGTTTTTAGTTCAGCTTAATTCCCTACATCCTTCTCTACAGTTTACTATGGAGATGGAGAATGACGGAGGTCTTCCATTTTTAGATGTCTTTGTTCAGCGTAAGGGCGATGTTTTCGTTACATCTGTTTTTCGTAAACCGACCTTTACAGGTCTATATACGAATTGGAATTCGTTCGTCCCTAAATCCCGCAAAATTGGCCTAATAGAAACTTTGGTTCACCGTGCCCTGAATATTTGTTCTCCCGAATGCTTGGCTAGTGAATTGACACGCCTGCATGATATTTTTGAGGGGAACGGGTACCCTATTAATTTTGTGAAACGGGTCATTTCCCGTAAAATTAAACGGTTTAAAGAACCAAAAGTTGAAGGGCCAAGTCGCTGTCCTTTATATCTAAAATTACCTTGGCTTGATAGACAGTGTCTTGCTGTTACTAATAAAGTTTCGGCTAATATTTCGTCGGGGTATTTTTCAGTAAAATTGCGCGTTGTTTATAAAACAAGGCCCGTTTTTCCATCTTTTGTTAAGGATCGGTTGTCCTATTTTCGTAAAAATTCTGTTGTATACAAATTCAAATGCTGTTGCGACGCAGCATACATAGGACGAACCAATCTGAGATTGGAGACACGGGTTGCGCAGCATGTCCCCGCGAATTTACGTTTGGGTAATTCCAATAGTAATATAAGGACGACTCAGGCCGTGCTGGATTCAGCAATCGGCCAACACCTGTTGGACAATCCGGCTTGTGCCTCTTCTTATGAGGACAGTTGGTTTTCTGTCCTGCACAGTGCTCGTTCGTTACATCATCTACGTATTTTGGAGGCCATTTGCCTTAAAGTCCAACAGCCGAGCCTGTGCAGGCAGAAAGAGCAATTCTTACGCTCTTTGCAACTACTGGCGAGTCTGTGAGTGTAACCTTTTTTCTTTTTTATTTTCACTCTGTGGAATTCATATGTTTACACCCCCCTTACGTTTTAAATTTCCTCAATAAATTTATTTTTAAGCGTAATTCCATCAGCTCCCAGTAGTGCAAATATTCCATTCTGTTGTGTCCTCTTTCTTACCTATTCATAAACTTTGCCAACGTGACCCTTGACAAGTGTTGGCCGAAAGGTTCCTCGGGTTATATCAAAATGACGTCCACACTCTTCAGATCTATATATAGATATATATATATTAAAAAAGGATTAATTCAAAGATGTTGAATAGCCATTTCGATATGAAGATCCCCACGGGGGACGACACATCACCTCAGCAACAGAAAAAACCTTTCATTTTCTGTTGCTGAGGTGATGTGTCGTCCCCCGTGGGGATCTTCATATCGAAATGGCTATTCAACATCTTTGAATTAATCCTTTTTTAATATATATATTTGCTCTGTAATATTTTATTACATGGAGCTCTCTTCCTGTATCATTTTTTAATATTAAAATAAATTTTTAATATTAATTAGGATCGGGTCTTTTGGAATTTACCTTCCTGCTTTTTTCCCTTGGATTGAAGTATCTGAATTAAATATATATATATATATATATATATGCAAATCCAAAAAGAAGCGGCTTGAAGGAAAATTCCAAAAGCATCCTATTAATATTAATTATTAAAAATTAAATATTAAAACTGGTCCAGCTAGAGAGCTCAATGTAATTAAGTTTATTCCCAAGTAGATATATATGCTGATGACACTATGGTTTACTTTCACCTCAATCAAAAATCTGCCGAGGCTGACAAAGCAAACCTTGCTGCTGAGTTTGAAAAGAACCTCCAATCCATGGTGAACTGGGATAAGAAATGGCCTGTGAATTTTAGAGCCAGGAAGTTTTTCCCGTCTGAAACAATCCTGCACATCTACAAATCTACCATTCGCCCGTGCATTGAATACTGCTGCCATATCTGGTCAGGTGCTCCTGCTATCCACCTAGGGCTCTTTGACAAAATTCAACGGAGAATCTGCAATGTGATCGATCCCGACTTGGCAGCTCAGATACAGTCACTTTCTCACTGGCACAGTGTGGCTTCCCTGTGTCTCTTCTACAAGTACTTTCATGGCTTCTGCTCTGATGAACTTAGCTCACTGGTGCATCTATATACAAATTTACTCAAGCCACAAGATTAGCAACTAGATCCAACCCTTTTACCGTGAAACCAACAAGATGTAGATGCTAATTCTACACCATCAGCTTCTTTTCTCACACTTCCGGCCTGTGGAATTCCCTTCCATTTACTTGCTTTCCCAACAGCTACAATCTCCAAGAATTTATATGTAAAGTCAATAGTCATCTCCTATCTCACTAACTTGCATCCTCTTATGCTCCTTTCTCCGTCTACACCACTCCCATCAGTATTCTCATCTTTCTATTACCCATTATGGGCAAATAGTTAACCTCGCAAACTTGAGGCGCTATCGCATAGAGAAAAATGTTTGCTTGCTTCCCTGATAGCTACAATCTCCAAGAATTTATATGTAAAGTCAATAGTCATCTCCTATCTCACTAACTTGCATCCTCTTATGCTCTCACCTCATTTCTTCAGTATCCTCATCACTCTCTTACTCGCTTTTTGACACTCCCTGTATTTTGTCACTCCTTCTCATAGCTTTCCTCCTATGTAACCCCCTGCACAACAGTGGCAGTATAATGCCTTGCTTGGGGTGATACGATAAAAAAAAAAAAAATTATTTACAGAGCCAATATTATTACACACACGCAAATGCGCGCGCGCACACACACACACACATATGTGTGTGTGTGTGTGTGTGTGTGTGTGTCTGTGTGTGTATACTATATTTATAACTCTATTATAACCATCAACATGAGTCCCTTCTATTTTTTGTTCTGAAGAAGCTTGAATAGAACTCAAACTGCATTCTAAATATTTCAGATAATTATAGTCATTTCTTTCTCATCGAAACCTTCTCAGACATTTTGCTTAAAGTTTTATATCAGAAAAATTGAAGATATTCTGCAGAAATTTTAAGCTTTAAAACTTCAGACTTGTGTTCTTTCACTGTTAACCGCATTAAACAGCTGGACTACAATTAGCTAAAACATCCGCAGACATTAAATACGGAATATTTAATCTGATATTTTTAAAGGAGTTGTTCTCCATGTAAAAGTTACTGTGTTGAATTTATCTTTAACAAAAAAAAAAAATACTTGAAACTAAAACATTAAAACAAATTTAAACTGAAGAGCCACACGTAATTTCATTTTCTTCGTTGTGTAGAATAATAAATTTGCAAGGGTTGTGTAAGTTTTGAAACAAATCGGATGAAAAATGTGAAAGTATATACTAATAGAATCAGCAAGGATACACACGGATACACACAAACGGACACATGTTTTCAGTTTTATTTGTATAGATGACTGTTCCTTTCAAATGTTTGAGTTCAGTCAGTCTGTATGCACGCGTGAGAAAAGAGAGAAGGAATTTAAGAATTTAACACAATCTCACACGTACGCACACATACACGCACGCATACATGCACACACTGGGTGGGGCAGATTTGCATAGAGCGTGAGAGAAAATTCCTTTTAATTTTCAGCTGCCGTCTTGGTCGGTGGAAGTGGGATAGACGATTGAAGACAGTTGAATTCAATGGTAGCCGAAAAGGAAATCTTATTGAAAACGAAAACGTCTAGTGTACTTTTCGTTGGCGACCCCATTTTATATTTAAGAAGCCCAGAGCTTGGGATTTTCCAGTGACAAAATAGAATGATTCGATTGGTCTATTATTCTCCTCGTTGTCAAGTGGCAGGATTTTATACTACTGTAGAGAGAGAAAAAAAGGTTTCAATGAACTTGATTTTGCAATTTACAGAACCAAACGCACGAGTTTTGTTTCTTGTGTCGGTAAATGTAGCCCATAAATTCAAATTTTACATAGAAGCGTTTGTATATTGCTACTACTAGTACTGATATAAATAAGCACAAAAATCACTTTTATCTATAATATTCTGAGGATAAATAAAATAAACATATAAATAAACAAAATCATAAATGTTTATCATAAATTGCTTAGAAACATGATTTAATTTCTAGAATTGCTTTCATCCTTTATAGATAGTGTGTTCACGTCGGGGTGTTTTCAATGTTCATAGGTGTTAAAATTTTCTTTACTGAGAATTTTGGAATAAAATTAACTGACTCAAAGGTATAAAATAAATAACATATTTTTATTTATTTTCTTTAGTGTGTCACAAAAATGTTCATTTATATAGCGGATATTGTTAGCATGATTGGAAAAAGTTTTTTTTTGTTTTTTGTTTTTTTTAGGTTAGACCATGATATAGATAGTAGTAATATTAGAAATTAGGTCAGTGCTAATCTACTTTATTTTTTCTCGCCCCTAAGCAGGACAGAAATATTATTAGCAGATGACCTCTTAACTACTTCTCCACACAGTAGCGTTCGTTTGTTCCGTACCCTCCTGCTGTCTTCTCTTCTCTGGTTGAGCGGTGTCAGTTTATATCCGTTTTTTTTTTGTCCAGGCTGGCGAGAACTTTGGTTCATGTAAACATCAAAAGTTTCTTTGTGTCATTGTTTTTTTGTTTTTTTGTTTTTTATTGGCCAAAATTTTATTTTCCGGTGTTCCTTTATTTATTTATTTATTTTGTTATAACGGAAATTATGCGTTTGGGCTTCGCTGATTTTTTATATTTTTCAGTGACAAATGATTTTGTTCTGATCCTTTAAAATTCTGGAATTTTTCACCCGGGTTTAGTCTTTTCTTCGTCCTCTTTTTATTTTTAGGTTGTTTTCTTGTTATCTGAGAGAAGTATAGAAAGAGAAGGTGTGTGTGTGTGTGTGTGTGTGTGTGTGTGTGTGTGTGTGTGTGTGTGTGTGTGTGTGTGAGAGAGAGAGAGAGAGAGCGAAAGAGAAAGAGAGAATGAGAGATCAGGTTTTTGAAGAAAAACGCAAATGCCTTATTTTAGTTTAGATTATTTTTATTTTTGTTTATATGTTTTATTTCTAGATTTTATTTTTATCGTCACTACAAAATTGTCTGATAGAGGGCTGTATCGTGTCCATAGTGGGAGAAATTATAAATAAAACATTTTATTTGTCCCCTCCATGTACTGCTTATCTCCTTAAATTTAGTTGCGTAAAGACAATGTGTGGCATATATGTATTGTACTGTATGTTTAGGATGATTTATACCTATACTCATGTTTTTCATATAAAATGTTTTCCTTTTGGAGTTAATCTCTTTCTGCTGTTCTAGTACTTCTGTAAGAATCCTCCTACTCGGGTTTATGTTAAAATTCTGAGTGTCGGGATTGGATACAATAACATAAAATATTGTCACGCGACCGCTCGTAATTCGATCGTTTAGAATAATCCCACGATTTTCATGGAAAGCATACAATTCAGTGTGAAAAGACAACGTAGTGTTAACAAATAACATTAATTTTATATAACAACAAAAATACAAGGAGTCAGTTAATGTATTGAATGGGTAATGCCCCTTTTTTTTTCTTTTTTTTTTTTTTTTTTTTTTTTTTGGCTGTTAAAATATAAACTGCATTGCGTGCGTATTTAAGAACAGTAAAATGTGGTTACATGTGTGTTTGTGTGAAAGAGTCGGTATTTGTATGTATACGTAGTAATAACGTGGATAAATGAGATATGTAGAATTCTTACTGTGGACGGTAGCACCGTAGTATGAGGCGGTCTCTTTGTAGTTTGGTCAGTACTGAGTTGAGCGTTGCTTTTCATATGGACGTGAACCGGTCTTGAGTATCAATATTGAGTCTCTTTCTTGGAGCCGGACTTCGTTATAGTTATACCTATTATTTTTCTATGGAATCGGATCTAGAATTATATTATTTTGTTTACTCCTAATTCGCCTTAAAATACCACGTGGTATGTCTACTACTGCGTTCAAGTGATATTTTAGCGCTATCTACATAAATTATGATGACTAATAAATAATAAACAACCTTTCTGATTTGCATTTATTGGTTTTGTATTGTACGGTTTAATGATGTGGTTTCCGGCTTTCTCTCTTCCAGTCTTTTCACTCTTCTCTTTTTTATCTTTTTCAATTGGAGTAAATAGACTAAACTATCGCCCGGTTCATACTCCACCCACGCCTATTGAACATATGAAGAGGCTCATCCCTTGTTCCCTGTTTAGGATGTGGTTTCCGGCTTTCTCTTTTCCAATCTTTTCACTCTTACGTAGCCCCCTGCACATCAGTGGCGTTACCGCCTTGCTCGGGGTGATATGATTAAAAAAAAAAATGGTGTGTATTTAAGTAGGTACTTCCACTCACTTTCAATACTAATTTTTAAATTTAAAATTTAAAAATAAAAAAGTTTTCTTGGTGCTTTTATTTTAGTTTTAATTGAAATGATTTAATTTACTATTTCCAGTAAGTAAAATATTCTGGTGTATTTCAAACAGAAATTATATTGATTGGCATCTAAAATTTTGAGATTTTAAAAAAATTTTCGGCCATTTTTGAGCGATCGACACAAAAAACAAAAGGTAATTCTCGGTTTTAAAAATCTTGCAAAAATAAAATATACATCTGTAACACGTTATTTTTTTAAATATAAGCAAATTTAAAGTTAAATTTTCACAAAATGAAATAGCAGGACAAATTGGGTTCTGTAGCCTTGGTTGGCAACCGGTCGACTGCAGAAACTAATGGGAATCTACATCGGGAATATCTTCTGCCTAGTCAGTTATGTCTTGGAAGAGACATGTTCGCCCAAGCGTGTATTTATAGCATGAAATTTAGAATAAAACTATTTCTTAATCATGGAGCATTGATCTCTAACCTTTCCCGTAAATGATTGACGCGTGACGACGTACAGATTCGAGATAACATAAGTATATGGTGACCAAAATTGACATAAGTGTCCAGATTGTTTCCTGTAACGGAAAGAAACCGTGAAACACATCACTTTTTAATGTACACAGAAATTACCATACAAGAAAAAAACTTCAACTACACAAAAAAAATTATAAAATCATTTTTAAAATACGATGGCTCGCCGATTTATACTAATTTTTTTTAATTTTCAATTAGTAAATAGTCTTCATTCACTTCATAACTTAATAGCCTACTGCCAACAAGTCTTTGAAGTATTTTTAAATACTTTTGAAACTATATAAATTTGATTTTAAAAAAATGAAAACTTTTTTTTTAATTTCATTATTAATCGAAATTTTTTTTCCAGATTATAATGTTCTTATTTTTTTTTCTCATTTTTGCAAGAATTTCAAAATTAATGTGTTTTCCATCGGAAAAAAACTGACTGGGTTATGTAATATTACATTACCCATTGTAAACTCTCGTAACGATTTGGTTACCCGCAAATGAAAATGAAAATACGATATTTACCAAAATTTCGAACGTGTTAGAAAGGATTAAAAAAATTAAAAAATGATTAAGAGATACCTTGATCTTTCCTCTTAAAAGTTAATATAAATATTTTGATGGAAAAACTTAGTTTTTATTAAGTTTAGGACCTATTTTTTCATACTATGCTGTTTTTTCAGCGAATTAGTGGCGGTACCTAAGAATAAGAAGATGTAAGCACTTTATTGATTTATAAATATTTTGTAGGCGTGTTTTATGTAGCTGCTGTTGCCTAAAATCGCTTCCCATATTTAAAATTAATAAGTTTATAATTAAGTTTTATTGTGCGAAACAGTTTGCATATTTTACAAGTTATTTTTTGTTGACACGACACTTCCTTCCGACTTATGGTGTTAGTATATCACGGATATATTAATGTCTAGTGGACCTTGGAAAGAAGGCAAAAATCAAAATCTTTCTTTCTAAACATCCCCATTAATCTGTTTCTTCCATATAAAGATCGTAGACAGTTTACTCTAATACACTTTAAATTAACTATGTTAGTGAAACTGAACACGTATTTTAAATCCACACGGGAAGATAAACTGTCTTGATGTTGTGTTTATGGTCCTTATGTTATTAACCTCGGGTAAGCTTCCAGAAATTGGTACTCAACTTTTAATCAGGGCCGGATTATTCTTTAGGCTAGTATAAGCTGAAGCCTAGGGCTCCTCAAGCTTTTATAAAGCAAAGATTTCAATTTTCTCGGTGTTGTATCCTCTAAATAGTTTTATAAACTGAAATGATACTGTAGCGGACTTGTCGGGCAGTTCACCACATTAATTTAATTTTGATTAGAAAACATCATACAAGACTCACGCAAGAATAATAACCAACGACAGTGTTACATAAATACATATATTAACAAATGTACAATCAAACAACGATGTGAAAGAAAAGCATGCATTTTTAAGAAAGGTTGAATTAGTCAAGAAGAGCTGCCTCTCTGATTGCAAATTAAACGTTCAGTGAAAACTGATTGTTCATTAATGTGCATGATAATTGTTCTTGTTATGCAACTGTTGGAAAGTATGTTGCCGAAAGAATTTTCTAGTGAAGGTGTAAAAATTATTATCAGCATGTGTGTGAGAGAGAGAGAGAGTGAGATTGAGTGAGTGAGAATGGTGCGTGTCCAACTGTCGCGTTTGGCCACGACCTCCGCTATATTATCAAGGTTTGAGCGATGAAATGTGACGTCACAGGAGTAGAGCCATGAATCAGCGTAGCAGCCATCTCTCGCTTCAGCTTCATGACAACGTTGATAATCACAAAGTCGTTTTTAATAAAGATTTTAAAACATTTTAAAATGTAACAAGAAAAAAAAGACATGTTTTGATTGATAAATGTTCGTTTTAACTCCCGACGGCTTTTCCCCTTCAAATTTATCCAAAATAGCAGTATCTCTGTGCAAATGTATATGTTGAACTCAAATCAACAATTAGTTATTAAAGAAACTTACCTTTTTTTTTTATCTAAATGTCCATAAAAAACGAACTATATCTCGCAATTTTTATCTCCCGTGACTCTCACGAACTCATGTAATTAACTGCAGAATGACGTTCTACGTAGGCAGCAATTTTCTGTCGAATTTTGGTCGATTTTCTTCATTTACTGAAACTTCCGCTATTGTATTTCTACGCTTATTACTTTCATGACAGGAAGTACATTCCCAGAAGTTTCAGTAAATGAAGAAAATCGACCAAAATTCGACAGAAAATTGCTTCCTACGTAGAACGTCATTCTGCAGTTAATTACATGACTTAACTTTTTTCGGTTTCAGTTTAAGTTGTAAAACATTTCGAAAAAAAACTTACGAACGAATAGCCATATTTTAAATTTTATTTTTTTTATTTCAGAAATTTTTTTTAAGATAATTTTTATTTCAATTTTATTCAAAGAAATAAAAATAATATCTTATTTTATTGTATTAATTTAAAAGATATAAACAAAGTACTTTCTTGTGCTACGGAAAAACTTTTAACAAATTTTGATTTTAGCGCCTGTTGAAATAAATGGTGATTAAAATTTTAACTACTCACTTTGCTAAATGGACTTGTGGTAAAATTCTCCCTTTTAATGGCATGTTTCCATTTATCAAATAAATGTTTATTTTTTGGAAACGAAAAACAATGAACTTTCGGTCCATTTTTATAATTCCCTTTGCAATTTGGTACCACACAAGGGGAAGGCATGTTTGGTTCTGAAAATAAGTTAACGCTAACGGACGCCGTGTTGTAAATAGAACAGAACTCTACTAAGTGTGACGTCAGCAAGTCAAATTTAATCATAGAACAGACCTTGGTAATATAGCGGAGGTCGTAATTTGGCAGTTGGGGTTTTACTCTGTGTGTGTGTGAGTGAGAAGATTGTCGCGTGTCCCCAACTATGTGGAGCAGTTGGGGTCTCACTGCCGATGTGAGGAAAAATCTTGCTTAGGTGACTATTGGCTCAAGATCGCTGCGCGGGAAAAATCATTCTTCAGCGAGCGTTGGGAAGACTACGGAAGCTTCTGTGATCCAATCTTCTCTCAAAAGTGAACAAATTTGACTACTTAAAAACAAAGCGATTTGTAAATTGTCGCATTGCTGCGATTTGTAAACTGTCTATAATGAATGTACTAGTGATTTATTAGCCAATGATAGCTTGGTATTGTACATGAGGTTTATGTGAAAATGTATGTGTTCCTGCGTAAGAAGGTTCGCACAATACTCAGTGGATGTGTGGTTATCTATGCGATATAATTGCTATTCACTTATTACAGGTTACTAGAGTGTTCAGAATCCAATCCACAAACATTTAAAATTTATACTTTGTACATTTACGAAACAAAAAAAAAGAAATACAACAAAATTCCGTAAGGCAATAAACGATAACATTAATGATACACACAATAATTGTAGTAGTGATAAGCATACGAACAGAAGTTGCAAAATTGTATAGTTTACGAAAATTAAGGTTGAAAGTTTTTCATAATAAATCTTCTACGTGGTGTGGTTTATTGTAAGAACAGTTCGAATTATGTAGAAGTTATTTAATTTGTTAAATTAAATAAATAATATTATGTGGTGAATGTTAATTGTTGAAATGGATGTGTGTTAGTCTAAAAGTTCAAATTGAAGTAAGTGAATAAAAGAGTTGAAAAGTAAATTTCTCACTTGAGGATTCAGGTTCGAGCCGCATAGCCAACGAAGTGGGTGATTATTCTTCTGTTTATGACATGGCGACTTGCATGGACGTCTGCTTCTAGTTTCTTGCTGGGTTTTCTCCTTAAATACTAGCAAAAGTGAATCATGAACATTTGTAAGTTTGGGCGGAATTAACCATGTTCTATGACGTTTCCACGTGCCTACGATTAATAGACCAATCAGCGATGGTTATTCTTGAAATAAGCCGTCTGATACTTTTGGCGTTTAGTTTACACAAAATCTTTTAATATTAATTACGTCCGTGCGATTAAAAAATTGTCGCTGGAACTTTTTTCTTCACTCACATGTTATACAAGGAGTAAATTGTCGTATCTACTTTTTTGATAAAGCTTTGCCAGGTGGATTCCACAACATCAATATGAAAAACTAATATCTATTTTGATTGTTTTATTACAATGCTGATTTTAAAAAATGTCTTTTGTTTTACTACGGTTGTGTTGAAATGTGCGTTAATTTGGTTTGCAATAAATAGTAAAATAGTGGTATTCCTTATGGAATATTTTTATTGAAAAACAAAAGATAGCTATTCTAGTTTATTTTAAGAATTCGCAACGAGTTTACTTTTAGCTATGTTAATGTTAAAATATCAGGCAGTCAGTTAATTGCTATACGTGATACACGCTTGAGCGAACATTTCTCTTTCGAGACATCTCACTAGGCAGAAGATTTTCCCGCAGTAGGTTGCCATTACTTTCTGCAGTAGACCGGTTGTACTGCTATTGAATTAAACTGAAGGGAGACTAGATGGATTAATATGTTTCCCAAGGGTGTTTGTGCGTAAGTGAATGAAACGAATTCGACTGGAATTCGAAATCGGCTCTCTGATTTCTCATTCTGAGCCGATATAATGAGTAAAAAAATGTTCAAGACGAGTACAGGCGATGTAGAGGTTAACTCCATCTGAGGTGGGCTCATAATTTCATTAGCCTAGGAAAGTCATAATCCAGCCCTGCTTCTAATGTTAGTTAGTCAAAATTTAACAACATTAAGTCTACTTAAAAATAGATACCTTCATTAAATCGCTGAAAAAACAGCATAGTATGAATAAAAAAGGCTCAAAACTTAATAAAAACGAACTTTTTATATAAAATTTTTTATATTATTATACCTCTACTCATTTTTTATAACTAACTTTTAAAATTAATTTAAAAAAATAAAAGCTTTCTTGAAACTTTTATTTTAGTTTTAATTGATATCTAAATGATTAATTTTACTATTTCCAGTAAGCAAAATACTCTGATGCATTTCAAACAGAGATTATATTGATTGGAATCTAAAATTTTGAGGTTTTTTTTTTTTAATTTTTTGACTATTTTTGAGCAATCGACACATTTGTAAACAAAAGTTAAGTCTCGGTTTTAAAAATCTTGCAAAAATAAAATATACATCTGTGATACATTGTTTTTTTTTAAATTAACAAATTTAATGTTCAATTAATCTGATTTACACAAGTATTACTTATTTATAGCATGGAATTTAGAATAAAACTATTTCTTAAACACAGAGTTCAACTTTCTGACCTTTTCACCGTATGTGTTGACAGATTTGACAGATGCGAGATAAGATAAAATAAAAGTGTATGGCGATCACAAGTGACATAATTGTACAATTTTTTCAGATGAAGGGAAGAAACCCTGAAACACTTGACCTTTTAATTTACACATAGAAATTACCATAAAAAAAACTTCAAATACATACAAAAAATAAAGAACCATTTTAAAAATAAGGAGGCACAACAATTTGTATTAAACTTTTAAATTTTCAAATACTAACTATAATATTCGCTTAATAATTTTATAAACTAGCCCCAGCAAATTTTTGAAGTATTTTTAAAATATTTTAAAACTTTATAAATTATTATAATTAAAAAGAAAATGCAAACAATTCTTTTAAAATTTCATTATGAATCGAATTTTTTCTTCCTTATTTATATTATTCATTTGAGCAATTAAATGCTTATCAAATTAAATAATGTCATAGTTATATTGCATGTTTTTTTTTTAAATTTTACTATTAGGAGAAGATTTTTTTGGAAATATAGGCAAAATTTTTCCAAAAAGTAATAGATGATTTACATTCCCAATGAGTCGTGCGTTTAACTAAAACCAGTTTTTCCAACTGTTGGGGTAACAGATGTAAAAACAATATTTTTTAGCGAGTTTGTTTTTTTTTAAATAATAATTTCAAAAGTAATTTCATTCATTTGAGTCCTGAAAGTCCTGGAAGTTTCATTAAAATCCGACAATTATTTGATTTTTTTAAAGAATTTCCAAATTAATGTGTTTTTCATCGGAAAAAAACTGAGTTGTTTGTAACGTTACGTTTTCCATTGTAAACTCTCGTAACTATTTGGTTACCCGCTAAGTAAAGTCAAAACAAGATTTTTTACCAAAATTTTGAACGTGTTCTAAGGGATTTAAAAATTTTTTTTCAACTAATTAAAAAATGTTTTGATCTTTCCTCTTAATAACATAAACATTACATTTTGATGAAAAAGTTCGTTTAAGTTTGGGGCTTTTTTCATTCATTCAATGTTGTTTTTCAGCGATTTAGTGGAGATACCAATAAAATATTAAAAAATGTAAATTTGAATGATTAAATGATTAATAAAAACTGTAGATAAAAAAATAAATGAATATCATAATAGTCTGGAGGCTTGTTTTTTACATTTGCTTGTAACTTTTTTTACTTTTAAAAAGTAAAAGTAAAAAATACGGTTAATAAAAAATAAATTACATGTGAAACATTTATTCACTAAATTTTGAAAAAATACTCTTAAAGAAGCCGCCGAAAATAATTTGTTTAAATGTTATACTGTTATTTGAACTACAGCAAGTCTACTATTACGTTCTTCACTTTTTTCCGGCATTTGAAATGACAACAGAGACAAGGGCAATTACAGATGTAATTATACAGAATTATTATTTTTAGTTCTATATAATCTATATAATTTGTTTTCAAATATATTTAAATAAATATAATTTGGTATTAATTGTTTATGTGCGTTGTTGTGTAATTGTAATTGATCGGAATTAGAAATCAGAGAGTCGAGTTCAAACTCAATTGAATTCGTTGCATTCACTTACGCACAAAAACCCTTGAGAAAGGCATGACACTATATCTTTTCCCTCCAGCTATGTCTTAAGTAGCAGAACATATTGGGTTCTATAGCCTTGGTTGGCAACTAGTCTACCACAGAAAGAAATGGCAACCTACTGCGGGAAAATCTTCCTAGTCAGTCATGTCGCTTTCGAGACATGATCGTCCAAGCGCGTATTCCGCATGACACTTAACTGACTGACTGATAATTTGTTTTGATGTTTTAAAATGGACTTGTTTAATGTTTGGAACGGCATGGTGTAATGGTTAACAAGCTTGTCTCGTTAGAATAATTACAATTGAGTAGTGAGTATTGATCCTCACTGGGTGCCATGTACTTTTGTATTTGTGACACATCTAAGCTGTGCTTATAACATCACCCTTTTTGGATATCCAGATAGAATCATGACAGTTTCTTTTCTTTTTTCTCTCTGTACCTTCTATCCTTTCTCTTTGTGTTAACTAAAAGTTATCTTCTTCAATAAACTTACTTTGATAAGTAGAAGACCCACGAGAAATGGAAGGTTTCCACTACAGTGTGCGTATAAGGCGTGTATGTGTTATAAACGATGCCCTTAGCCCAAAAGATCCAAAAAGACATCTGTCATTGTTTTCTTTCTTCGAATGTCTTGAACCTCTGGCTCCAACTTTTATATTCATGTTCGTGCTATGCAATAATCGTGGTTTTCTGTTGACACCTTGTCAAAATAACTATTTGCTTCCAAACGCCTTTAAATCGCAAAAGATTCCTCCGTTAATTTGTTGATAAAATAACAGTCAACATTTCTGACAGGTCGGAATGCGCGCTAAATAATCTGACTTTGTCTCCTGTTTTTGTCCAACTTGTCGACGTCAGCAAAATACGAAGTCACCTCAGTTGTATCCTAAAACTTTTAGACTAAAATCTATTCTATATATCAGGTCGGTGCAAAAGTTTTTGCCGATTTAAAATTTCATCTTGAAAATGAAAAACTGTGTGTTTTTAAAAATCTTTATTCATAACAATAACGACCTTTGCTCTCTATAACTTGATTCCATCTGTCAACGAGCTCATAAATGCCTGGCTTGTAAAATTCTTTAGGTTTTGAGGTGAAATATGAATCTAACTCATGTTCAGTCTCCTTTCTCGTGATGTTAACCTAAGGCCATCTAAATGGTTTTGTAATCCTCGAAATAAGTGATAATCCGAGGGAGCTAAATCAGGAGAATATGCAGGATGGGGCAAGATGTCACTTCTCATCACCTGTGACAAGCCTATCCAAAAATGGTGTCTGAAGGTGTCGTGAAAGCAAAGATTCGCAACAAGAAACACGTTGTCGCAGGTTCTCTGGAGACAGTTCGTGCGGGAACCATTTTCCGAATACTGAAATCTTACCCATTCTTTTCAGTTTGCGTAACGCAGTTGTATGGGATACATTAAATTGGTGTGCAAGTTCTCTTGAGGTTACCGTAGGGCTTTGAGTAACAGTGGCATTCAACACATCTGAATCAAGTTTTTTGGGGCGACCACTTCTAGTTTCATCTTTCAAGCTCAAATTTCCTTTCCGAAAACGGGAAAACCACCACCTACAACTTCTTTTTTTAACTGCATCATTTCTATAAGAATCTTTAATAGATCGTGCTGTTGCATTTGCATTGGAACCTCTGTGAAACTCATAGGATAGAGCATGCCTAATGTGTTCTTTAGATGGAAAGAACATGGGTGAGAATATTGCAGAAAAATATGAATGATGCTTTCATAATCTGAAAGAAAAGTTATAAATCATGGTGATATGTTTAAGTAATAACAATATTCATAAAATAAATTACAATGATTTAAAATGCCCGTTTTACAAACAGGCAAAACTTTTGCACCGACTTATTTTTGTATATGATAAATTAAATAATTTTATATTTTCCTAAACACCTAAATAATATTATTAAATTTGAATTTGATTTATGTATTCATTATTTTCTTTAGCTATGCCTGAGTTGTTTGTTTTACAGTAGGTTCCTCCACTAAATCGCTGAAAAAACAGCATAGTATAAAGAAAAATGGCCCCAAACTTAATAAAAACTAAGTTTGTAACCCTATTTCCAGATGGCTGGTATTAAGTTTTTTTATTAATTTTATAGATAAGAAGAGATTTCTCCAAAATGGGAGAATACAACTATTTTGTCGGGAAAAGTAACTGAAGGGATAAAATTGGAGAATACAATTATTTCTGTCGGGAAGAGTAACTGAATTGATTGATTCCGTGTAAAACGATTCTAGTCATAATACTATCATCCTGTTTTGAAAAAAGTGTGACCTTAGGTCAAAATTGGACTGCGAGAATTTTCTGTCTTCAGCTACTGTATAGTTGAAAACGGACAGGCAAGTGATAACAGAGAGTGAGTTCACTCCTCTTCTTTAGTGAAGGACCCAGAGGATCAGTCGAAATGGATAACTGATATTGTTTTCATTTCAAGTTGGTAAGAGTTATACAGCGAGGAAAAATTGAATCCCCTGTGACTACCCTTTACTACCCCAGTTTTGTGCTTGTTTAATAAAACCGGGGTGGAAGAGGTAATTAGATTAGTTGATGCCAGTAATTTGAATGAGACCGTAGAAAGAGATTAGTTGGGGTCAGTGATTTGAATGTGACGGTAAAAAGAGATATTCGGGGTCAGTGTTTTGAATAAATTGGTCAGACTGAGGTTGACGTGCTGCTAAAAGACGATTGAGGAAACCACGACTCTGAGAACATTGTTACTAAATGCATTTTTAAATACCAGTCAACTGCTGAGTGTCACCAGCTTGTTATATCTGTGTATATAATTGATATATAAATATATATAAAAACTACACCCGTGGCGTTGCAGTGTTCTACTGATTTTATTCCGTACTGCAGATTGCGTAAATCCGGTCTTAACAATATACTCGACTCCCCGGATTATAAGACATGATATATCTGGTGCCCGTGGCGTTGCAGGGGTCTACTGATTATACTCCGTATCGCGGATCACATAAATCCGGTCTTAACAATATGCTCGGCCCCTCGCGTGTTAGGGCTAATCTAGGCAAGTGATAACGAGCAATCCCACTTTTCAAACAATATAATTTCTGTTTGAAATACACCAGAAGATTTTACTGGAAATTAAAAACATTAATCATTTAGCTTTCAATTAAAACTAAAAGCTTCAAGAAAACTTTTTGCTTTTCCAAAAATTAATTTAAAAGATATCAAAAATTAGTGGAGGTACCTAATCTAAACTAATCAGAGCGCTTTATTTTAGTTTTCAAAAGTTCTAAGCTCAGTGCCAAGGCCAAAATTCTGGCCTTGGCTTTGAGCTTAAGACTCTTGAAAATCTTGATACTGGACCGAGACATGAAGAACTGCATTCTGGGATACTGCCAGTTATCAGAAAGAGTTCTCCTGGTCAAACTGAAAGAAAAACCCTTCAGCATAACGGTTATAGTAGTGTATGCATCGGCAACGCAAAGCATCGAGGAGAAAATAGAATATTTCTACTTTACACTGAAAAACGTCAAGGTTCAATGTAAAACACAAGAAATTAGAATTATCATGGGAAACCTGAATGTCAAAGTAGACAAGGAATGGAAAGGTGTAACTTGGCAACTTCGGACTAGGAAACCGCAATGATCGAAGAGAAAATGGGTCTAATGATGCACGGCGAATGATCAAGTGATAACCAACACCTTGTTTCAAGAACACCCAAGACGATTATTGACATAGAGAAGTCCAGGAGGTGACACGAAAAACCAAATCGACTATATGACTATAAACAGGAGTGTCAGGAATGCAGTTGTTCATTGCAAAACCTATCCAAGTGCTGACTGTGGAAGTGACCACCTCCTTGTTATATCTAAGCCAGTGGTTCCCAACCTTTTGGCACTAGTGACCCCCTTACCTAAAAGTTTGAAACCCATGCGAACCCCTACTTAGGGCTTACTATCAGCAGCTTAATTTTATTTTTATTTTCTGTAAAGAACATGGAAAGAAACATCTAAATTTTTTTTTTAAATTTCTGTAATTATTTATTACCAAATTAAAGCACATTGGTCCAACCTGAATTCACAAAAAGAACATATATTTCTTAAAATAATATTATCATAGGTTTAAAAAGCTATCCAACCCAGCTAGTGAGATGCCTGATGTTGCATTTCAGCAGCAAGCTTTGAAATTTGTGGCCGAGTGTTTGTTAAAGCCAGTCTGATGTCATCTCCAATATCCAATCTGTTCCTATTCTTTGTTTTTATTTTGAAGCGGGTAGTTAAAAGTAAAGAAAAGAAAGATGGGAGCTGGCGAGGGAAGAAAGTTGCAATTCTGAGAATGAGACCGGGCGTGGAACTGAGAAGTATAGTACACAGTGTAAATGTAAAAAAAAATGTAAGCGCTTGAAAAATGTAATTGATGAAATACAATTAATGTTATCCCAAGCTACCTCTAACAAGGCTACACACTCACTCCCCTGTCAAGGCTTCTTGGGGGTCGCGACCCACTGGTTGGGAACATCTGATCTAAACTAAGCATGAAACTTCGGAAGTTGAAGAAGCCTAGTGCAGCACTCAGACTGCAATGCAACAGACTTGTGAACAACCTCAAATTGCAGGAAAACCACACGGACAGTGAGAAAAAAATACAATGGACAAATTGGAAATAGAAACTCGAAATGGGACGCACTTAAGGAAGCGTTAGTGACATCGGCAAACAACATTGTCCCAAAGGAAAACAGACACAGAAGAAAAAATAGGGGATCACAGATGAGATCTTCGACAAAAGAGACAGAAAACAATGCCAAGACATAGAAAGGACACTAAACAAGGAAATAAGCAGCAAAAGAAGAGTGGCTCAACAACAAATGTGCAGAAACAGAGAGATTGAGCAGGACTAATAAAAGAGACATGCATAAAAATAAGAGAACAGGACAAAAAATATGCTTCTCAACATGATGTATAAAATCCAAGGATGGAACGCTCATATTTGAGAAAGAGGAAATACTTCAGCAATGTAAAGAATATAGGATATCTCTTCCACGACAAGAGATAGCAACCGACAATACACAGACATACCTACGGACCGGAAATATTAAAATCCAAAGTAGAATCTGCACTGGCCAAACTGAACAGAAACAAAGCAGCAGAACCAGACGGCATTGTAATAGAGATGCTGGCAGCCTTAGATGATTTCGGTGTAGGGAAAATTACAAAAATAGTAAATAAATTCTATAACACTAGTGAGACACTGGAAGATCTAAGCAGATTGATTTTCATAGCACTGCCTAAAAAGCCAGGTGCAAATGAACGTGGACTCCACTGAACAATCAGCTTAATGAGTCACATAACAAAACTCATCATCCGAATTCTGATGAAGTGAGAGCGCAGAGGTATCAGGATAGATATAAGACAAGAACAGTGCAATTTCGTCAGGTACATTGGAAGAAGGAACGTGATATTTATGTTTAGAATGTTATCAGAAAGGTCAATACAAATGCAGAAGAACGTGATCCTGTGTTTCATAGACTACGCAAAGGCATTCGACAAAGTATGCCACAAAGATTTGATAGAGACGCTCGGCAACCTTTACATATACGAGAAAGACATTAGAGTAATCAAGAACCTGTACTAGCAGCAAACTACCAGCATACGGATAGGAAAAAGTGTAAGACAAGACATGTGTGTTCTCGCCAGATCTTTTCAACCTATACAATTCTGAGAACTCCTGTCCTGTCAGGATTCATCATTGGCGACCGCAATCTGAACAATATAAGATATGCAGACGATACAGTGCTGATAGCTGACATGGAAAGGAAACTATAATACCTCATACAGGAAGTAGCTAAAGAAATCGGAAAGAAAAGACTACATATAAACTACAAGAAAACTGAATGCATGGTCATCAGTAAGAAGAGGAGCCCAAAATTCCAACTACAAGCCGGGGATACTAAAATCAAGCAGGTAAAAAAATTTAAATACCTGAGAAGTGTTCTAACAAAGGACTGAGATCCGAAAGCGTATTGCTATGGACAAGGATGCATTCCAGAAGTTGAGTAGAGTATTGAGAGGCAAGAAAATTTTGCTGGAAACAAAGAAGAGAATACTGGATCGTTATGTGATGTCTGTCCTTCAATATGCAGCGAATACTCGATAATCTCATCAAAGATGAGGGAAAGACTGGAGGTAACTGAATGTGGTTCTACAGAAGAATGCTGAGGATACGAACATGTGAGCAACGATGAAGTCTTGGAGAGTATGGAAATAAAAAGGAAACTGATACTTATCATCAGGAAAAGACAGCTAAAATGTCTGGCACATGTAATGACGAAGGAGGGCAGAGAGAATCTGATACTCACGGGACGGAGAGAGGGAAGGAGAGACAACGAAAGAGGGAAAGCAATGCATGATGCATGGCAGAACAGAGTTTGGGAGGGGTAACAGGAGAAGGGGCATTAAGTGGTACAAGAGATAGGGAGATGTGGAAGACTATGATCGCCTACGTCCTGAAGGGACACGGCACATAGAAGAAGAAGAAGAAGAAGAAGAAGAAGAAGAAGAAGAAGAAGAAGCTCAGAACCCCTGAAAGCAAATAAAAGCAATGTCGACAACAACAAAAAAAATCAGGAGACGAATATTTTTCTTTGTAAAACAGATCAACTTTTTAATGGTGAGATCAAAGGAAACAGCGCCAATCGCCTACTCACTTTTGCCGACACGCTGGCACCAATGACACTAGCTGAATGTTTAACTGACTTCTTTCTTTTTATGTAATGTATAATGTAATTGTATTCTAAACCAACTCTTTTTTGTGTATCGCCGACTGACGCCAATTCGGTCGGGTTTCAATTCTGGGTAAAAGCAATCGAATGTCTAACCGTACTGTGATACAGCGAAACAGATCTGTCTGCGGATGACTATATATTATTTAAACTTCAAAAGAAGATTCATTTCATATTACGCAAACTCACTTTGCTGGTTTTGTATTTTAATTATTTAAATTGTATGTTTTGGTTTAAATACAGGGGTGTCTTCAACTGACAACAGAGTTCAGTTATTTTACGTGTAAGTCAGAATGTACGAATGATTTTTCGTGAATAAGCACTTAATCAAATTGTAGTATCTGTTCTCAGATTATCACTTTCTGCTCTCCGGCCGCCAGCAGCACTTGCCATCTGGTGGTGCGTGTGTAGGCTTGAAAGACAATGACCAGTTTTGACAAGCTATGACCAGCTAAGACTATCTTTATACCCAGTTACCGCGTAAACGGGGGCTGGGTAATCTTTGACTGGTAGCCTGAGCGTAAGCGCTCAGGTCCCCCACGTTAAAAACTGACCTTGTGTCACAACTCGCTCCAGTGGGGAGTAGGGTAATTCCCAAATAAGCACTTTACTCACTCAGCTATGTCAAGGCAATAGTAAAGTAATAGGTGCCTCTACTAATTCACTGAAAAAAAAAAAA
This sequence comes from Ascarosepion bandense, assembly GCA_037127315.1. Taxonomy (NCBI): domain Eukaryota; kingdom Metazoa; phylum Mollusca; class Cephalopoda; order Sepiida; family Sepiidae; genus Ascarosepion; species Ascarosepion bandense. The sequence goes on along the minus strand of JBBBDQ010000768.1, from coordinate 2,114,084 downwards.
CAAAAAAAAAAAACGGATAGCATGAAGAAAAAAAAGGCCCCAAACTTAATAAAAACAAAGTTTTCTTGTCAACATATGTTTATGTTAAAAAGGAAAGATCAAAGTATTTTTATTTATCTATTTAATTTAATTTTTACTCTTTTCTAACACGTTCAAAATTTTGGTAAAAAATCTTGTTTATTTTTTTCGTCAGTGGGTGATCAAATTTTACCAGAATTTACAATGGATAATGTAATCATAGAAAAACACCTTTGTTGCTGGTGAAAACACATTCATTTGGAAATTCTTGAAAAAAATTCATTAATTGTCGATTTTAATAAAACTTTAAGAACTTATTCACAAATTAATTAAATTATTTTTTAGATTATAATTTTATGAAAATCTTGGTAACAATATATATATATATATTTATATAATGCAGGACTCCTTGGGGAATGTAAACCATCTAACTTCTTTTTTGTTTTTAACACTAAAGTTACTAGCCTTCTTTTTTTTGAAAATCTGCTCCGAATAGTAAAATGAAAAATGGCATAGAACTATGACATTATTTAATTAGATAAGCTTTTAATTGCTTATATATATATACTGATGTGAAACTGCGATTGGTGGTGGCTCAATTTTAGATTTAGTGTACCGTGTGTATGTATGTATATATATATATATATTAAGGATATTATTGTCTGAAGAAAAAACTTTTTTAATAAATAATGAATTTTTACATGAATTGTTTTCATTTTTTCTTTTAAATTATGATAATTTATAAAAATTCAAAAATATTTTTAAAATTCTTCAAAGCCTTGTTGCCATTAGGTTATTAAGTTATTAAATGAAGACTATATTTACTAATTGAAAATTGAAAAACTAAATAAAAATCTTCAAGTCAAAAAGATTTTTTAACAATTTTTTAGAATTATGACCCACTATTCATGATCGCAACCCACTCAAATTTACTGGGCAAAAAATTTTAATTTTTAATTATTGATATCTATATTTTTTTATGCTTAGATATCCTTTGTAAGTAGATATCTAACATTCAGTAACAGAATTTTAACTTTTGCATGTAACAACATAGGTGTAGATGCTAAGGGTACATTATATCTACATAAAATCAAAGGATACCTAGAAAAACCATTGATATCTCTAATCAAAAGGTAAATTTCTGCAATTCACTGATAAAACAGGTATTATATCTAAAGTATTGTATGAATAGGTGAAAATTGATTTCCTTTTTACAATAACAAATGATTAAATTAAAAGCATGTGCAACCTTGAATCATTAAGCTCGTCAAAATAACATACTGCTTGATACAACAACAGCCTGTCAATGAAAGCCTGAGACTTGAAGAATCTCAACTGATAACTTTTAATCAAAGCTAATGTATAATTCCAGTATAACTCTTTATGAGATTAGAATGCATAAGAGACATGCCTATAGTAACACCAAGGCATTCGAGGGCATCTTAACTCACTAAGACAAAATATGTACTGCTTATCACTTCTAATTAATTAAGATCAGAAGCCAAGAAAACCATGCCAAATGTAGCATTGGGGCATTTATTATTATTATTACACATAATGCCAAAAAATGGCATCAATATTTCAGTTTTTAATAGTTTATAAGTATAATACATTTACAAAATTGCTATCCACTTATCTGCAAGTTAAAAATAATTTCCAAAAAATAGATTGTGACCATATTGTTTCTTAAGTTAAAAATAAAATAAATTCTATTTCTCTTTCATGAAATGAATTGAACACATTGAGATGGGTGACTTGTAGTGGACTCTTCTGATGATGTAGAAAAGTGCTACAAATGCAGAAAACATACACATGCACACACACATGCATATATTGTATTTTAAATATGTAGATAGCCACTGATAATTATTATTAATCCATTTTAATATTATCATATTATTAGTTAATTATTATTTCTATTATTATTAATAATATATTCATATTCATATTATATTTATAGTCATATTATACAAATAATATTATTATTATTACACTTTCAGAAGAGCACATAGGCTTGTGGCCACATCATATAGGAACATAGATTCCCATTCCATTACTGAAGTTAAGCAATGTCAAGCTTGGTTGGTACCTAGATAGGTGACTGTCTGGAAATACAAGGTGCTGTGAGCTTGGATGTGTTGGTGTTGTAATGGGTAATGGCTTGGAATTGTTAATTTCCATTGGTTTTGTTATATTCGCTTATATGCAAATATCTTTGGAAAAGGTCTGAATCCACCTCTTCCCCCAGATATGAATTAATTATGAAAACTTGTATCCTTAAATCATTATTATCTTGAAAAAAAAAATCTTACAATCTAAAAATATTTCCTGCCTTTAAAATAAGCTGTAATAAAACAAATCAATGAATCAAGCTAGAAGAGTTTGGTTTCCAAAAAAAGGAAAGAAAAGACACAGAGTGTAACAATGTTTAACAATACTTTAACAGTACGTTTGTGGTCTTCAAGTTATTTACAGGAGAGATTGCAAAAGTAGGTATACAGTATGGAATATTGATATATTTGTATAAACAATGATAATATTTTGTGCACACATTTTGTTACTGTATACCTACTTTTACAATTTGTTGTATACAACAAAAATGCAAACAAGTTTAAAAAGAAGTCTATATACAAATGTTGCTTGTCTTTGGTTACAATTTGATCTCTTTCTGATTCATTCTGCATTTAACTGGATGTGAATGCCAGGGCAGAGAACAAAATAAAGAAGTCATTTTCTGCGCATAGGCTCAGAGCATCAAATGTCGTTCATGAAACAAGATCCTGCAATGAAAGCAACACTGGCCAACCATGAATATCCAGCCTCAGTGGAGAGCTTTCTAGTAAATATTCAGTTATAAGTGATTCCGCTGGAACTCACTCATGTCGAGATATCTGTCTTTGACTATGTCTCTGGGCAGAAAATTGACTGAGAAAAATAGACAAGCCTAATTAGGCTTATGTGGGAGGTGGGGAATTTTTTGTCAATCGTACATCCTAGAAAACCCCACATTAAACCTGACTTGTCACATATGTGGGGAGGACTTGAATAAATACTCAGTTACAAGTAGTTGGGGACAGTGCCAAGCTGTTGTGGACCATGAGGCACGGAAAGCGCCCCATCCCCAGTCACTGACATGATCGCTCTTCTCCATGACCGCTACCATTTCCAGGCCTGATTATATCTCACCATTAAAAGCACCCAGCTACAAGCCTTCCTAGTTCCCCAATGAATCCAACAAAAGTATCATCTTCCTCAACGCCAATAAATCCAACATAATATCATCTTTCTCAACAACAACACTCAGCTGACTGCTACTACTCTCAGGCCTGCCAGCAAGCAATGACTCAGACCTCACAAGCAAGTGACTCCTACTCTGCAACAGTGATTCTTACTCAACAATCAGCAACTCTGACTCTGTAACAAGTAACTCAAATTCTGCATACAAATGAATCTGATCCCACAAGTGAGCTACTACCCTTTCACAGAAACACAGGCCAAACAGCCACACCAATCTTTCGTCATCTCACCAACTCATTGCCATCACCTCAGCATAACCAACTTGCAACAGGCATTCCCTTTGCAACCCTGTTTTATAGAAGCCATCCTAATAAACAGCAACAGAAATCAACATTTGAAGAGTAAGATATATAGTGATTAAGCATAGTTTAGATATAGTACAAAGTCAAAGTATGGGGAACCTAGTGAGGAACAAACTCACTATTCACTCAGTAATGATTCTAATGAGACAAGTTTGCTAATCATCTCACCATGTCGAGGTGCACCAGATATTGGTATATGTATGTAAATAAAAGTAGGTTGTTTTAAAAGCTAATCCTTGTCATTCTTTTTCTTTCTCACAACTAAATGCTTAATATAACATCATGAAATAAGCAGTTACACTGATCTCCAAAACAACAATGCAAGTGAAACATGTAAAATCTTAGAAATTTGTGTCAATTATTTTGATTATTATTATTATTATTAGACCACACATAAACCTGTTGGGGTTTTTTTTAAAGCAGTTCATGACACAAAATGAAGCAACAATATTATAAATTTTAAAATTAATTGCACATATTTTAATTTATATTTGCAACAAGTTATTGTAATAGTTATTATTACTTATATTATACAATTGGGCCAGGCTCCACCCTTTATATGTTGTACCCGACGTTGTAAACAAGACAACACTTTGTTATTTGCTCTATTTTCAATCGCAGCTTATTTATTTATTGGTGTATGTGTATGTCTTAAAATGTCATCAACTGTGAGAAGCTGACTAAGACGGCAAAGGAGAAAGAAGAATGTGGTTGTTGGTGTGAGTGAATGTGATGTCAAAGGACCTAACTCCACCTATTCTTAATTATCTCCTCTTTAATGATGGCTTCAGACAGATGGACAGACAGCTCTCTTATTATAGTAAAGATTATTAGGAAATCAGACATGGTCCATTTACCATATAAAAAAATACATCAGAAAAGATGCAGATGATCTACAGGACATAAAAAATTATTATTTTTATTTTTATTATTATTAATATTAATATATATTAATATGTTAAAAATATTTCCTTTTGAAATATAGACTGGGATATGAATATTCCAAAATGTTTGAACATTTCGTACTGGGATTTGTTTTCTCATTGTAAATGGTAAACAGTTTTTCAATTCTAAGGGGGGGAAAAAAAGGATAAATATTTTACATTTTAAGAAACACCTTTCTTTTTCTTTCACCATTTGTGTAACATTTTTCCCCCTTTTTTCTTGTGGATTATACACCTGACAAAGGCTGGAGAATGGATTGGTTAAAACATGCTATCATCATCAAGTTTATGCATTCAGCACACAGACATAATAATAAATTGTCTGCAGAGCAGTTGTTTTATTGAAAAAGGTGGATTGTACTAAGAGGTTTTTTCTATGAAATGTGTTCAACGTTTCTTATCATTTGTGAAGAAGATCTGAAAGCATGTAACTAGGAAAGTCTGTGAGTAATTGGTTTATATTGGCTTGTTATGTGCAGTCTGAGAGTCATACAAGTACTAAAGATTGGTTTATAGCGTATTGATAAGTCTTCATTTCTGCAGCCAGAGAAGCTAGGACCTGAAATGATGATGAGTTAATATGCAGTTTGTGCATTCTCTATGTAGACAAGTACTTGATTATAGACAACACATTCGCAAAAGTTGATGCACATTGTGAAAAGTTTGGATATAATGCCTTTTGTCTGAAGATAAAGTGAATATTAAAATCTTCATCCTGAAATGGAATATAATATGCCAATTTGGAGGTGGGAGATAACGCCAGAGACAGACTTTCAAATACTGCCTGTTGTTTGGATAGAAACCTCTGTCTTTTGATTGGTTAGTATTCAAAAATTTTTCTACTGATGTCCATTCTTAGTAAACACAGAATAAAACTGTCTGTGTTTATTTAATTAAACACTCACTCAATGATCAGTGATATTATCTCACAAGCCATAGAGTGTGAGTTCAATCAACTTTAGGTAATCCATAAATATGGCCAATGTTGTTTTCTCCCAATTATTTTATCAATGGAGATATGAAAAATAAGAATTGTTTCTACAATCAGAAATTGGTGTCTAGCTGAAGCCCAATTGTCAAATGTGCATCACAAGCATTGAGATAAGATGTGACAAGAATCAGCACACCACAATCTGTAGAAAACAGGATCTTGCATAGCATTTTCTCAAATGTTTATTGAACCAATATCTTTATCAATCTTACTACAATTATATTTAACATTAGTAAATTCCTACTACTATAAAATAATGAAGTGCTATGTAACATTAATCCAGTAAATAAAAAAGAGACTTGAGGAAACAGAAATATAGTTCTGCAGAAGAATATTGAGAACAGCATGAACTAAACAAGTGACTAATGAAGAAGTTTTAAAGAAAATGGAAAAAAAAAGGATGCTTATTTATACTATTTACTTTGTTCAGAATGTTTTTTTCATTTTTGTTACCATATTCACAATGTTTCGGCTGAGAGAGGCATGGCTTGTGGAACTAGAACACTCTACCCCATTGGATGAAATAAAAAGTTTAGTTCGAAATTCCAATAATCTGAAGAAGGTCAATGGCTGAAACATCATGAATATAGCAACAGCCTGAACAAAGTAAATAGTGTAAATAAATACAATACCCCATCTGAGAAATATAGACAAATATTAAAAATGACACTTATATTTAGAATCAGAGATAGTTGAAATTTTGAGGAAATATTGAAGGCAAAGGGAACAGAAGGAAACAATATGTCACCTAACAAGCTTGAGTAAATGAATAGCAGAACAGGGATTAGGTGGGATGCTGAAAAAACAAAACTTGCTCAGAGCTACAAAGAACAGGAAGTTGTAGAGAACCATAATCGCTCACTTGACTCATAGAAGAGTGTAGTTTGAATGAAAGGAAGAAGAAAAAAATGAAACATTGCTTACCTTGTCTGAGGGAGAAAAAGAAACAGTGATTTCTTTTATAGATAAACATTACAGCAAACTGGAGAAGATGACAAATTATGGGAAGGAAGAAAGAAACTGTAAAATTCAACTGAGAATAAGAGTTGGAGATTTTATTCATTTCAGCAATCTTGACAAAGCAATATGCTAATCAGAGAAGGGAAATAATGGAATGCAAGAAAAGTTGTAAGAGGCACAGTGGAAGAAGGAGATTTGAGTATAAGGAAGAATGAGAGAGATGCTGGGAGAAGCAGAAGTGATTTGAACTACCAAGCCCCACTTACTTCACATTGGTAGATCCACTCTTGGCCTCTTTTCTTTAAGTTTTCAAATCACAAAGAGATAATAAAAATTGTGGATTTTTTTCATGTATCTATTGTATTAAAATGTCATAATACAAAAAACATCAAAGTAAATTATACTCATTACATCTTAATTTATTCAAGATTGAAGGATAAAATAGAGTTGTAATTGAAATTAGTCTAGCCAAAACTTGTTATAAACAATCTAATTATCCAGATTGATAGCTGCTCTAAATAGAAAACCTGTATGATGTTAGTTATTAGGCTTTGAGATTTAATTATAAAGTTAAAATTCTGTTAGTGTGTTTAGAAAATACTTACATTTTACTATAAAAGAAATAAAAAACATTGTAATATTTGATTATATATTTAAAGAAATCTGGGTTTTTCTTCACCATCAAAATTTGGAAGACTGTTTTCAACATTTTTTTTTTTTTTGTTTCTAAATGTTTTTACCACTTAAGAAATGTTCTAACAAATGAAACAAATAAAAATCTGTAGGTGCTAAATCTGGCGAACATGGAAGATGCAGAAGAAGATCCCATCGTAACGATCTTATTTTTTCTTGGATTTGTTTTGTAAAATGTGTCCTTGCATTGTCATGCTGGAGTATAATACTTTTTCTGTTTACTAAAGTGAGACAAGTTACTGGCAATAAAAGTTTTGTATTAATGATCCTTCCATGCTCCAGTAGCTCATAATGGAAAACATCTTTCATTTTTCACTAAACACAAAGCTAAGACTTCTGTAGATAGCCACAGTGGATAGATGCTTGAAATAGAATATCTTTATAACTAATTTGTACAGCATGAGTAGCCATGGTCAAATGCAAAATAAATAACAGAACTGTCCAACAAAGAGAATTGACAAAGCTTGCAATAACAAGAGAAAGAAAAGAAAGAAACATGGCAAAAAAATATAAAGCAAACAGTAATAAGGCAAATATAGCAAAAAGTTCATAAATTAAAGTTATGGGCTATGCAGAAAAGATAATGGCTAACTCTAGACTTGAAGAGGTCAGGTTTTAATGAATTAATAAAATTTCAGAGCTCATTATATGTATAGTGGGTGGAAGTAGACTTTAAAATAAACTGGAAACCAAGTCCTAAACTGGAAACAAGAGATAAACCTCTACTCCTGTTCAAAAGATCAGGAAGGTGCATGAACCAGACAATAGGTGAATCTATCCTCTCCTATTGGGAGAGGAAAATAAAATTTTGAAGTTTAGGAGGAAACACTAAAGTATAGAGTTGAAGTCAAGTTTAGAAGGAACTGGAAATCAAATTTCCATTCTAAATAAATACTAAATAAAATAAGGGGTCTAGGAGGAGACATTGCATATAAGGAAATAAGGATAAAAATTGAAAGAAAACTAGAATAAGATGAATTTAGAATGATAATGGGATGGTGGGGTTCCATGTGTGAGGATTAGGGCAGGATTGGTGGCGATAAGAGTAGGAATAAATTCGAATATATACATTAGGGACAAGTTAATTAGGGAACTGACAGTATCTATTAAGTTTTAACTTAGTATAAGTTCATATATCTTCTATCAATGTAAAATCGAGCAAGAAATTAACATTATTTGAACATATCTTTTTTGTGTTTTTAAAGAAGACAATGTACAAGAACTATGGCCAAATATATCTGCAAATAAGTTGAAAATTTTGCCAAACTGCTGAAACTAATAAAAAATGATTACAAGTCATTGTGTAGTTTTACCAAAAATGAATAAAATCAATTACAAGAGAAACAAAATAAAATATGACAAAAGAAAATTAAATAAAAAAAACAATATAAGAAAACTTCTCTGTCATCTTCTCCACTGAACTTTGTCCACATTACCCAACCCTTAAGCCAAAATGATTTTATGCAAATACCTTTATGAACAACAATAAATCTTTCCTACATAGAAAAAATACAGATCTTTCCTTTGTTTAATTTTAAAAACAGGCAGGTGAACTTGATTTTATATGCTACTAGCTGTATAGCCCAGGTTTTTTTAGTGGTTATGTTGAAATGATGAGGTCAAGTACTTCATTCAAAAAGCTCCAGTATGAGGTTGGTGTGATGCATAAGTTAGAAAAATGTGAAGTAAGTATTAGTTTTTGTTGTATTTGTAAAACGGGATTCATGCTTGGTCAATTTTGCCAAGAAATTGGAATAATGTATGTACAATTAAAGGAATGAGGGCGGGCACTATAGAAGACTGTCATGTAATGTGATGATGCTATGATGCAGAAGAAATGGATGAAATTGTTCCTGCAATGTCAGAGGGGTTAGCACCTTGTAGAAAACATGTAATTGTTATGGCATATGATAAGGTAGAAGTTACTAAAAGATCCAGTTTTTGTTAAAATGCAACTAAGCATTTCAAAGAAATAAAGAATCGCAAAAAGCAAAATTTTCTATTAATTTTTACTGCACACTGTGTGTCAATTGAAATTTTTGTTTGCATATTAAGGTATCAGACCATGATCTATCAGTGACTCAATTTTGGTTGAGTTTGAGTGATCTTGAAGAAATGCATAAAAGTATGCAAAAGACCACCCAAAATTATGTTTGTCATTGATTTTTGATAAATCCTGTACATTGATTCAAAAAAAAGTTTTGTGTACATCAAAGGTTTGGATCTTGATCTACAAGTTACCTGATTTTGGTTGAATTTGCATACAGCATCTTGAAGGAGAAGAGTTTGTAAATTCTAAGCATTTTGGTTATTTATACCATACCTTGTAAATCAATTTGAAGAATTTTTGTGTACATCAAAGATTCATGTCATGATCGACAAGTGACCCAATTTTGGTTGAAATCAGACCAAGGGTTTCAGAGGAGTAGGGTTTGTTAGAATGAGGACACACAAACACACAGACAGACAGACAGACAGACAGACAGACAGACAGACAAACAGACATATCTATTTTTATATATATAGATGAAAAAGATTATCAAAATAAATGCTAGCAAAGATGTTGTGAAATAAAAATATCAAAACAGGGAACTCTGATAATAGAGAAAAATAATTAAAAACTGAAAAAGATAATGTACAAAAAATTGATGTTGCACAGACTAAGAAATTTAATAGAATTCAAATATATCATAGAACTATTAAACTATTTTACTTCGTGTCTGTCATCAAATAATCAATGGGTAACCATAAACTTTGATAATCTAGAGTTAAAGCCACTTTTAATTTCTCTACTGAATAATATCAAAGGCCATAACTTCTTGTCTGTTTGGCGCCATCCAAACTGTTTGCCGTATTGTTACTGCCCCAACCCAGCAACCAATCTTCTTTGAAAATATCCAGGCTCATTATTTTACAAACATAATGGTCAAGTGACATAAAATGTAGATATTTGCTGCTGATTCTATACAGTGTATCTGTAATCAAGCAATGATGTTGATGACACTGCTGACAATGTCAGGCATTATTTGTTTCTTAATATCAATTTGGGAAGAATATTAGAATAATCCAGAATCTATATAAGCAGTAAACTGCCTGCTTACTAATAGAAAATGAATTCAGTAAATATACAAAAATAGAAAGGAGTGTAAGACAAGAAGGTTTCTACTCACTGACTTGTTCAACCTATACAGTGAGGCAATTCTGAAAGAATTAGAAAACCTACCAGAATTTATTATTGTTGGTCACCATCTTAATACAAGATATGCTGATTACACAGTGTTGATTGTAGACACCAAAAGAAAACTACAAGAATTCCTACAGAACGTAGTGAAAAAAAGTGAGAAGAAAGGACTAAACATCAATTGTAAGAGGAGAGAACAGACCAACATGAAAATTGCAAAGATGCCAAAATCAAACAAATACAAGAATCTGAATATCTGGAAAGTATTTTAACAGGGGACAGAAAGTGTCACACTGAAGTCTGAAGGTGAATTGGGATGGAGAAAGATGCCTTTCATAAGCTCAGCAAAGTATTAAGAAACAGAAAAATTTCCTTAGAAACAAAGAAAAGAGTACTGAATTGTTAAGTAATATCAGTCCTCATATATGGCAATGAATGCTGAACAATCTCCTCATCGATAAAGAAGGGACTTGAAGCAACAGGAATGTGATTTTACAGAATGATGTTGAGAATGCAATGAAATGAACAAGTGAGGAACAGCAAAATTCAAGATACAATGAAAAAACTAGAACACTTATTATTGATATCAGGAAGAGACAGTTGAAGTTTTCAAATCATATAATGAGGAAAGAAAGCTTGAAAAATTTAATACACACAGGACTTAGAAAAGGCAAGAGGGAAAGAGAAAATAGTGCATGACCTACCCAGTGAGCTTGAGAGTATTGATGATGATGCAGAGTTTGGAAGAGAAAGTCAAAAAACAAAATTCATTAAAAGTTACAAAGAACAGAAAATTGTGGAGAGCCATGATCACCACCACCCTGAAGGGACAATTTAAGAAGAAGATGACTTTTCCCCTCCCTCACTTTGACTTTCATTACAAATATTTAAAAAATTGTACATAATTCCCTTAGGCCAAAAGAGTGAATAAAAGTATGGAAAAGGAATAAGTTCTTTATGTGAATGGAAAAATGTAATGTGGGTTATGAATGGAACTTGTTAAAGTGTAGGATAATATAGTAAATATCAGCATTAACTCTTCTTTTCCTTGTCCACTGCAGTGTCTGTATTTATTACAAATCAATAAATGTGCACAATGAACAATACAGCAGTGAAAATGTTTAGCCAATCTATTATAAAATTAAATATTTGGTATAGTTTTAACAGGAGTGCTATAAGAAAAAAGAAAGATTCAGCCATTTATATTTTCTTCACTAGGGGCATTATTATAGCCATGATATAATAACACCTTATTTCTCAGACAGAATGGAATAGCTAAAAGAAAAGGAATGATAAACATGCTTTGTTCTCAAAGAGACTTTTATACCACTAAATCATACACAAAACTATATATATATATATATATATATATGATGCAGAGAAATTATCACACAACATGTCTACACAAGAAGCAGTGTGAAAAGGAAATGAAAAGATAGAGTCTTACTTTGTAATAATTCCCAATGGGAACTGGGTTTGTCAAAGATTCTTCTGTGTTTCTGGAGAAGTCATAGGCTTTCAGATTTGAGTGGGCAGAATTCAGCTGCTATGTCACTAACAAGGACATATTTCCCTCACACTAGGAAACAGGGAGTTGTGGGTTTTTACAAAATTGAGGCTGTGAACCAGAGATAATTTCTATATCTGGTGAAGATATATTCCAACACTTTCATCATTTTATGAAGTGATGTCACAAAGCAGCCATCACATAACCCACATAACTTTTGTATCCCTACATTTTTAAATCTGGTTGTATATCATTTTATTACTTTTATTCTAATTTCTGTCTATATAAAATCTCTGGACATGTTGTCATATGGAAACTATTACTGAACAGAAGGGAATGAAATACAAAATAGATAACTAAAATCTTGTTAAATCTATAAAGATAGATTGTTCTCATTCAACTGTGCATGTCTAAGAATAGCCCATCTTATACGTTTTAGTACTGCTCAGTTATTTCTAGCCCTGATTCTGTCTATCCTGCTCAGCCTAGGGATTGAACTCACAATTACTATATGACCAAATTCACAAATCAACACTATTTTAGAAAGAATTTCATGTTTTCATGATTGAAAAGAATATCTATCCTTACTGCCATTTTCATCATAACTTTTATTATTCATATATCATCCTTCATCTTGAGTTAAGAGAAGTAAGGAAGGTTGGAAGGTTAAAGCTTCCAATTATCTATGAGGTGGCATTGGAAATTTTCTAGATTAAGGTTTCCCAGCAGACACTGTAAGTGATTCTCCTTACGTGAAAGAGTTGATGGATTATTCACCAATGGTGTTCACAGAGGAGTTCATTAATTTTTCCCACATTTTCTGGCATTTTACTGGTGATTGATCATCTGGATATCTCATCATTTTGAATCAACATTTCATCAGCCATGAAATGGTTTTATCACTCAAAAACATGAGCAAATAATGTTTACCAAAAGCTTGACAATGTATTTCTCACTAGCAGATTTGCTGAGCTTCATGCAAAAATTTATACAGGTATATTTTTCAATTTTATTAGCTATTGTAAAATTTGCAGAGCTTTTCCAACACAACATTACAAAATATCTATAATAATAATAGTTGAATATGAGCATATAACAAAAAGTCTATTAGTCAACTGATTCAATAGATTGGGTAAGAATGATTCCTACTTAAAATAGTGAAAAAGTGAGAATAAATGACTAAACATTAATTGTAAAAGGAGAGAACAGACCAACATAAAAATTGTAAATTGAAGATACCAAAATCAAACAAATATAACAATTTAAATATCTGGGAAGTGTTTTAACTGAAGACAGAAAGTGTGACACTGAAATCTGAAGGAAAAATTGGGACGGCAAAAGTACCTTCCAAAAGCTAAGCAAAATATTAAGAAACAGGAAAATTTCATTAGAAACAAAGAAAAGTGTACTGAACATTTATGTGATATTAGTCCTCATATATGACAGTGAATGCTGGATAATGCATATGCATTCCTATTGAACTGTAAAATCACAACCTGTACAGTCTGGAAAGGTCAAGAACTTTCTTATATCACCCCATATTCTTAAAGTAAGTTTCATCATAATGATGTGCTTAACTCTAAAATCATTCTGTTGTTCTTATTTTTCATTCTTGAATGTGAATGACTAACATAAAACATTTACAGTTAGAATTCTGTTGCTAAGCAACTGACCATTTTCAGATCACTATGTGACAACCAGGTTTGGATTAATACCACAATGGCCTCTATGCTACCTATAATTTTGGTGCTCATATACAATTATGCATGCACACTACACATGCAAGCATGCATGCTTGCTTGTGTATATTTAACATGTTTGTACATTTTGTATTTTCAATGTAAATCATGCAAAATGGCTGATACTTGAAATTATTCTTTTTCTTTATTTTTGTTTTTCATTTTCTTTGTTCTTGCAACATAACACAATCACACTTTTCAATATTATAAAAATTATAAACCATATTATCAGAACCATATTTAAATGTGCTTACAGTTTAGGGCTTTTCTTTTTATTTATTGTCTGGTTTCAAGGAAACTGCCATCAATACTCAATTTTGATTGATTGATTTGTGTTTTTTATGACTTATCAGCCTACCCATTGTGGTGCAGTGAATATCTGCTTGGAACAAGAAATCAGAGAGCCAAGTTCAAATTCCACTTAAATTCGATATATTCACTTACATGCAAATACCCTTAGAAAAGGTATTAATCCATCTCTTTTCCCTCCAGCTATAGGTTAAATAGCAGGACAGATCGGGTTTTATTGCCTTGATTCATAACCTGTCTATTGTGAAAAGTAATTGCAACCTACTGCAGGAAAATCTTCTGTCTAGTCATTCATGGATCAAAAGAGATATGATCAGCCAACTGTGTATTATGTATAACACTTAACTGACTGTTATCTCACCCGAATGATAAAGAGGTTTCAGTAGGGTTAACAACCTTACTAGTAAAAAAGACAAATTACAGAAGCATCAATAACTCCTTTGTCAATGGTAAGGGGTCATTGATGACCTGTGCTCAACTGGGAGCAATGGGTTCAAATAATAATCATAATAACCTACCCATCACTACTGGAAAGAGAGATAACAAATACTGACTTGAGAAAACTATTTCCCTGAAAAATTGTTTTAAGTGAAATATTTTATAAATTTCAATTGACAGTAGTGACTAGCCGAATGTTTCCTTATAAGAAAACGCTAATATTATCATTACTATTTTATTGTTTTTTTTTTTTCAGATGACCCCACCATAAGTGAAACAAAACAAAAAGAGTTATCTTTGTTTGATCATGGCCAATTCAGTATGCATGTATGTAAGGGTGCTCTTAAAGTCTGGGTTGCTGTTACCTGTGGAATGTGCTGGTTAATTTGGCACACCTGATAAAATACTTTTACCCATGAGCTCCATTCTCTAGTTTCACTAATTCAGACTTTTACAGCTATGACACATTCTGTTACCACCAAGGAGTTGAATCAGCCTAATTCTATCTTCATTATAAGGAGAAAGTTCTACTGAAACTGATGACAAGTTGGACCCATTTTCCTACCTTCAAATTGCTTCCTTCAGCTTTTAAACAATAAACTATATTAAATAATGTTACATTTGGTTGATTGCCCAAGCAATAAGGACATTCATAAATGATATGCTACAGTTGACTGAATGCACAAACAATAAAGAAGTGAGTCATACCAAAAGCTAGAGTTGGGAACTTTTGTATCTAATTGATATTTTCTTTTCTTAAATACTAATCTTTTTTTATTGCTATTTTTGTTCAAATCCGAGTGGCAATGATTAAACAATAAGGACTTCTGAATATTTGCTTTTGTTATAAAACAAACAATTGGTTAACTTAACACCTTTAGTGTAATATTATTTTTACTGGTATTCATAGGTCAAAAATAGAAGAGTGGAGATTCTCTAAAGACTAAATAACATCACTGAAATGCAGGTATTAGTCACCACATAGTGCAGATAACATTGTAGGTATATGAAAATAATCATCTATCCTTGTTTATAAAATTTAATCTGACACCACATGAGTGAGCAAAATAAATCCACTAAACTCAGTTACCAAGCAGCAACTTCATCTTAAAACACTCAGAGTGTAAATGAGGGTGTGGGAGGAAATTTCCTGTGTATTTAATATAAGGAGTAGTTGAAATGGAAATGAGATGTTCTGGATGGATTTTTCTCAAAAAAAAAAAAAGAAAAAAGAATAATCATCCCAGCATATCCATTTGAAACTTAAAAGTAATTAATTTAATTTATCACATAAAAGGTAAAGCAATGAGAAGTTTACATGTTTTGACATTTTAAATAGATTTGTGCAGAAAACTGATGTTTTAAGTTGACTGACTACAACCTAGTGCAAGGTTTTATGTTTATCTGTTTTTAGGCAATACAAAATTGAAATATTTACTCAAACCAAGAGTAATTAAAAATTTTCTTTTATACTTCATAATCTGTTTTTACTACATCTGTAAAGATCTATTCTTGTTTAAAATTTCTTTTAATCAATTAACCCAAAGCAAGGTGAAATGCCACTAAGACTCAAGGTGCTACTTGGAGTAAAAGAGAATTTTTTTCTGTGTTGGAGGACTAATGAAAAAAAATACTGCAACCATCTTTTTAGAAGACAAGAGAAAGGATTATCCCAAACATGTTCTGATGACATTTACAATAATAGCAAAAAAGAAAAAATGAATCAATAGTTCAATCAATTCATAGAATTAAAAGAATATTTTTTGAAGTTCTGCAGAAATATGTCTTCTTGAAGTCTGTGATGACCTGTTTTGATGTGAATTAATACAAAATTATGTCATCCAGCTGAGATGAATTTACATTATTCAGACTGAATGATGTAAATAGTTATAGTGTCCTCATATTTATTGCCATATTCATGACATTTCAGCCATTGTACACTTCAGCCTTCTTCAGGTGATATATGTTGGAATTTCAAACCAAACCCTTTATTTAGTTTATGGAGGTAGATTGTTCTAATTCAATGCCCTTTTCTTTTCTTTTTTTTTTGGTGGTGGTGGTGGGGGGGGATATTTCAGTTTCAGTTAACTTAACTTTTCAAGTTTTTGTTCCTTTTGCTGTGCTGTGTATTGAACTCACAACTCTTTGGATCAAGTCCCTTTCTGGACCAGTGGAATAAAGCATTGGCTGAAGTAATTCCAAAAGTGACTTGAAACAAATTGTTGTGAATATGGCAATAAAGATGGAAACAAAAATTTGAATGTTGTCAATAGTGTAAACATGTTTATCCAGGTTTTATAAAACACAAATGCTCCATATTAAAATTTAAAAGCCATAGATAGATAGACTGATTCAATCTATGCAATTTTGGAAGGCTAAAATGAAGTTTTTTTACATTAAAATACTGATTTTGGAAAATCAGTCTAAAAACCTTTCATTGCTTCATTGTAGATCTTGACAAGTATATAGATATTTGATATATGTTCATGTGTAAGTATGAAAAATGCACTTGTTCATGTACTGAAAATGTTCCCAGACCAGCTGCTAAAGGTGAAAAATGGCATCTGTCAACAGATTAAGCCCACTACTGATTGTTCAAAGTGACCCCTGTCTTAGCACTTTTATAACTATTTGCTTAAAAATCAGATCAAAGTTGCAATATATATATATATATATATATATATATATATGTATGTATGTATGTATGTATGTATGTATGTATGTATGTATTTATATATATAAGAAAGAAAAAAGGAGAGAGAAAGTGAACAAATTTTAATGGGAAAATATTCACTTGTGATAGTTTCCCACAGACAAAATAAAAAATCAAGTATCATATTTTTGACAGGTTAAAACAAATCTGGTATTACTGTAGAATTCTAGAAATGCTGACATTTGAATGTAACACACAATTGTTTTGGTTTATATTTTGGTTTTTGCTTTCATGTTCTGTAGCTTAAAAAGTATTTACAAGGGTTGATTGATACAAATTTTGTAACAAGTTTTTAGAATATGGAAAATCAAGTGAATTTATTTTTCTTTAACATTAGAAGGGTTGATTTATACATAAGTTATCTAATCCTATAAAACAAGTTTTTAGACCAGGTAGGATAATGAAATTGTTAAAGAAACAAATTTATTTCTTTTCAAATTTACAAATTTATTTTTTATCAAAGTCACTTTCCCCAGCCAACATGATTATAAAAATGTAAAAAAATTAAAAGGAAACTTCTTTTTATTTAAAATATATAATATATAAATTAATGCCAAATTAAAATAATATATGTAAAAATATCATTTAAAAAATCAATATCATTTACTCTCTTTTGTTTATTATTATTATTTTGTTTTACTGGGCTTAGGATGGAAAAATAAATTATATGAGACTGGCCACTAAAAAGTTGAAGCAACACAAAGACGACACTAGATGTGGTAAACTCAACAAATTTATTCAAAACTGCCACTGAATCTGTTCTGTTTCTAGCATTCTGAAGTGGAATCTGAAGCACTTACAATCATCATAATAATCAACATTATTGATGTTGTTATAAACAGACATTAAACTGCATCACTGAGCATCCTTCATAATTTACGTAGATTTCTCAGTTGGACGGATGAATATTTATAAGTATTTCTTAAATTTAAAGATTTTGGAAAAACTACCAAATTTTTATAAATACTTGTTTCAAAATAAAATCTATACATTTTCCTTTGTAAAGTCCATCACAGGATGAAATGCATCAGCTAAGATAGGTTTTCCTTTTGTCTTCATTCATAGTCACTATACTTTGTCATCAAAGGAAAAATGTTGATTTTTCAATGTCTCTTTCAATTTCAGGAGTAACCAGGAGTCAGGTGTTGTTTGGTTTATTGATATCATTTTCTTTTTTTCTTTTGTTATTAGCACAAACATTTTACTGCTTCATTCTACATCATTGTTCTTCTGATCGACAATCTATAGATTGAGCTGAAAAAAGTGATCCCCTTTTTCTTTATGTTAATTTTTAATAAGTTTCATCACTAAATCTCTTAATATATTCACTCATTCATGTTATATCTGTCAGTAATATTTGCATTAATTCTTGGTGACAGTAAATCCTTTTCTTACTGATTTTGAACACATTTTCATAATAAAACCATTAATCAGTTGATTGCTATACATGACTTCATGCAGTATGTTGGCATTTTTCTGTGGTAGACTGGTTACTAACCAAGGCTATAGAACCCAATCTGTCCTGCTATTCAACCCATAGCTAGAGAGAGAAGAGATGTGATATAACAACAGAGATGAGGACATTAGTCTGAATGTAAATGAAAATTACTAGATCAAACTGAATTCTTTCTTCATCTGGCTTGCAGAAAAACCAAGACATGTAGTATATATATATATATATATATATATATATATATATATATATATATATATTGTAATAGTTGTTACAATGGTTTATAAATTCATAGTATCACTACACAAAAATTTTTGCATTTCAAAGCTACATTTAGGTGATTCTCATCGGGTAACAAAATTGAAATGAAAATTAAATGGTGAAAGACGGTTTATTTGTGGTGATGTGCTGTTTAAGTGAAAGTGAGGTTGGGAGCTTATTCTGATTCTGTCGGCCGTATTGTAGTCTTAGAAATATAGGTTAGGAGAGGTGGCTTAGTTTAAGGCAGGTTTCTTATTTATCTTGTCTGGATGTAGTGGAAGTGGCATCGTTGTTAATGATATGTGTGGTGTGAGATTTTAGAATGGTCTAGTCGTTCGCTTATGGTTCTTGAGGTGCTGCTATTGATTGCTATACATGACTTCATGCAGTATGTTGGCATTTTTCTGTGGTAGACTGGTTACTAACCAAGGCTATAGAACCCAGTTGTTACAATGGTTTACAATGGGTAACAAAATTGAAATGAAAATTAAATGGTGAAAGACGGTTTATTTGTGGTGATGTGCTGTTTAAGTGAAAGTGAGGTTGGGAGCTTATTCTGATTCTGTCGGCCGTATTGTAGTCTTAGAAATATAGGTTAGGAGAGGTGGCTTAGTTTAAGGCAGGTTTCTTATTTATCTTGTCTGGATGTAGTGGAAGTGGCATCGTTGTTAATGATATGTGTGGTGTGAGATTTTAGAATGGTCTAGTCGTTCGCTTATGGTTCTTGAGGTGCTGCTGTTGATTGCTATACATGACTTCATGCAGTATGTTGGCATTTTTCTGTGGTAGACTGGTTACTAACCAAGGCTATAGAACCCAATCTGTCCTGCTATTCAACCCATAGCTAGAGAGAGAAGAGATGTGATATAACAACAGAGATGAGGACATTAGTCTGAATGTAAATGAAAATTACTAGATCAAACTGAATTCTTTCTTCATCTGGCTTGCAGAAAAACCAAGACATGTAGTATATATATATATATATATATATATATATATATATTGTAATAGTTGTTACAATGGTTTATAAATTCATAGTATCACTACACAAAAATTTTTGCATTTCAAAGCTACATTTAGGTGATTCTCATCGGGTAACAAAATTGAAATGAAAATTAAATGGTGAAAGACGGTTTATTTGTGGTGATGTGCTGTTTAAGTGAAAGTGAGGTTGGGAGCTTATTCTGATTCTGTCGGCCGTATTGTAGTCTTAGAAATATAGGTTAGGAGAGGTGGCTTAGTTTAAGGCAGGTTTCTTATTTATCTTGTCTGGATGTAGTGGAAGTGGCATCGTTGTTAATGATATGTGTGGTGTGAGATTTTAGAATGGTCTAGTCGTTCGCTTATGGTTCTTGAGGTGCTGCTATTTGGTTTAGAGGTGGTTATGGGGTAACTTAGTTTTGGGCAGGTCGCTTTTTCGTTTAATTTAGATTATTTTATATTGGGATATATGGTTTTTTGTTTTTTTGCAGTGTCGATAGTTTCTTTTATTTTACTACCATTTACAGGTAGATGGACTTATCATTGGTATGGTGTGGGATTTGTTTTCTTTTATTTCTACGTTTTTTGTTCTATTTATTTAGAGGGTTGATTATGTGTATTTATTGCATTTTTGGGGGGTCGTGTGGGTGAGGTGCTTTTTTGTTTATTTAAATTTTAATGAGAAATATTTGCAATGTTTGCATAATACTGCTAATTCTACGGTTTAATAGTTCGCTACTGTTGGGGTACTTTAGAATGTGTAGCTTTTCACTTAAACATAAAGGGCAGATGTCGTCAAGTGAGTTGCAAGATCTAGTTTTTTCTAGGATTTTTCTTTGGGTTTCTGTTTTGAGTCCTTTAGCTTCCAAAAGTATGCAGAAAGGGATGTTTGGTTTCGGTATAAGTTGTTTTTGAAAGTTAAGTGCATGTACCAGCGCTGCTTAAAAGTGTTCTTAGTTGATCTGATATACACTTTATTTATAGTGGGATTTTCAATTGATGTTATGTTGCATTGATAGATTATTGAGTTTATTTTACATTTATTCTGTAGTGGGCAGTTGTTGGGGTTTCTACAATTACATAGGTTTTTATTGTTGTCTTCTATTGTATTTTGGTAGTTAATTTAATTCTGATCTGCATGTTGATTTAGGATATATTTGTTATGGCTTGTTATAATTTTTTCTAGGTTGTTTGTGCAACTGTAGCTTAGTTTAGGTGTATTTCTGTTGAAGATTTTACTAAGAGGGTTATTGGTGGGAAAGTGTTTTTTAATTAAGTTCAGGAACTTTTGTCCTAACTTGGTGTTTATCATTTGGTTGAAAGAAGGTGTATACCAAATGATTTTTCTATTTCTATTTTTCCTGTTATGATTATAGTTTGTTATATTGGCAGTATAGCCCAGCGTTGCTTGGGTGTAATGAAAGCTTTAAAACTAATCCATGGTCCTGGAGCTCAGACTCTTTGGACGTTGGCATGAAAGACTAAAATGCAATAGTTGTTTCTAGTTAAAGCGAAACCGTAGACTGAAAGAAAAATGAATGGATGTAAGTCAAATTTTGATTTCCTGATATCAATATCAAATAAGTTTTTTCATCGTAAACTGAATTTTAAGTAAGTCCTCTGAGTAAATGGTATCATGGCTGAGACTAAGAACTACAATTATAGCTACTTAGAGCCAAACCTGAAGCAAAAACTAAAATAAAAGGGCTGAAAAAATACAGACATACAGGCAGATAAACAGACACAGACATAAGCATCTTGCCTTTTATATATATATATATTATTGATTTTCTGCACTATTGTAAGAACTGCAACCTTGAAACTTCTGAATATCGTTTCTTATGTCTTTGTCTATGAGTATATATCAAATTTGATTAAAATCGGACCACTCCTTCTATAACCCAATTTTTTGGTTATCAATTTTCGATATTTATTGGGAGTATCTCGACACAAAACCTAGCTAAGAACACTTGCAGACGCTTATAGTACAACTGTGTAAATTTTCAAGAAAATCGGTTCAGCCATTTTGGAGTCTATAGGTAACGGACACACACACACACACACACACACACACACACACACACAGACAAAGTTCCATTTATAAATAAGTTTAGATACTGTATATACAGGGTACAATGGGTAAATTGTTGACATTTTACATTTTTAATTTCACATTTTTAATTGTTTTTGATTTTGTTGATTGCACAGTATACTGTGCAATCAACAAAATCAAAAACAATTATGTAGAGTCAGTTGGGTATTGTCTGTGACAAGAAGAACACCATGACATAATTCACTCCACCCAAAATCTGGAAACAGCATGTTGTACTGCTCGGAATTCATACCAGAAACTCTAATATGAACATTTCAAAGTATTTGGGCATCAATCTGAGGACAGTTTAGAGAATTCAGAAAGAATTAAATGAGTCTAATTGTGATTACAAAGGTGTTTGGAGTGATCACTAGTGATGGTGATGCCTCCATTCATCTTCCTACAGGGCCACAGGCTCAACACATATACCTAAATCAAGTAGCATGGGGAGGCAGTACTATCCTGGGTCAAGTGGTTGGCAGCTGGAAGACCCTTTAACTCTGTACCATGCCACACAAGCAGGAGAACTCAGTCATGGCTGTCAAAGAATTTTTGTGACCACCTCACCCTTTACATCTGACCACCTATCCCCACAGGCTGCAACCCCTTGATTATTATGTGTGAAGCAAGAGAGACAAACAAAACCCCTTGTAATACAAAAATGAATTGAAGGCAAGAATTATGACAGCATTCACTAATTTAAACATTAGAATTTTTGTCCAGAAAAGTTGAAGGAGATTCCGAAGTCGTCTGGAGACCATGGTTGAAGCCAATGGGGATTTTATTGAATAAATTTACTCTTTAGTATTTCAAGATATTTTTGTGTAATTTTGGTAAATATATGTTAAAATGAGATGTCAGTGTTATTTTCATTTTTACCTAAGTTAAATAACAATTTATTCATCTCACCCTGTATATATAAGGAAGTGCTGAATAGTTCTCATTTTCAATAAAGTGGAAAGATTGTATTGAATCAATTGTTATATTTCCTGCCAGGAAGTTTGGGTCACTTTGTTGTGCTAGACAGCTTTTCTCCCCAGAATCTATCTTGCATATTTGTAATTTTACTCTTTGTCCATGCATTGAATATTTGATACATCTGGTCTGAGGCTTCTATTATGTACTAGGTGTATAGCCTGGTATTGCTCAAGATTTAGTGGCTATGTTGAAATGGTAAGGTCAAATGCTTATTCAAAAAGCTCCAGTATGAAGTTGCCAAGACTCCTAAGTTAAAAAACTGTGAAGTAAGTATTGGTTTTTATTGTATTTGTAAAATGGGATTCATGCTTGGTTAATTTTGCCTATAAACAGGAATGATGTATGTACTATTTGAAGAATGGGGGCGGGTGTAATGGGAGCCTGTAATGGGATGTGATGATATTGTGATGCAGAAGAAGTGGATACATTGTCCCTGCAATGTCGAAGGGGTTGGCACCTTGTAGAAAACGTGAAACTGTTATGGCATATGATAAGGTAGAAGTTACAAAAAAGACCCGATTTTTGTTGGAATACAACTAAGCATTTTTGAGAAATAAACAATTGCAATAAGCAACATTTTCTATTAATTTTTGCTGCACACTGTGTGTCAATTAAAATTTTTGTTTGCATATCAAAGCATCAGACTTTGATCTACCAGTGACTCAATTTTGGTTGATTTTGATTTATGCCTCTTGGAGAAATGCATAAAAGTGTGCAAAAGACCACCCAAAATTATGTTTGTTTTTGATTTTTGATGAATCCTGTGCATTGATTTGAAAAATTTTTATGTACATCAAAGGTTTGGATCTTGATCTACAAGTTACCTGGTTTTGGTTGAATTTGCATAAGGCATCTCAGAGGAGTTCGTAAATTCTAAGCATTTCGGTGATTTCTCCCATACCCACACAGAAAGACAGGCATATTCATTTTTATATATATAGATTTAGAGATTCTTCAAAATTTTCAAAGAATGATGTGCAATGTTATCTGTCTTAACCTGACATCTTGGTTTCAGTCACTTTCCCACCATTGTAATGCAGCTTCCTGTGCCTTTTCTATGAATATTATCATGTTCTACGATAACAGTTTCTTCTCTCTACTTCTCTCTTGTGAAACTCTTCTGGTTTCTTGTTTTTCAGTCAACTTTGATCTTCAAAGATTTAAATGCAATGTCAATTATTATCTTCTATCTTCTCAAATCTTGTTTTTTGTTATTCACCTTAATAATGTTTGCTATTATTTCGCATTAAGCTGCTCTTTGCATCTTTGTGTTTTGTTACCTTCATTGGAGTGAAATGATTGAAAAAATGTCTGACCAAGAAGCCCTTCTAAAAAATCTGATGTTTGGTCAAACATGAGAAGTAGGTTTGAGTGGGAAATTTTTAACAAACCTTCTAGATTATATATATATGTGTCTCAAGTTTTTAGGGCACATCTTTCATCTTCTAACTTATTTTTATTATCTTCTCTTTTCAGATAAATAATGCTATGCATCAAGTTGACTCAGCAAATGAAAAAGCCCAATATAGCCCATACAGAGATAGCTTATTTTCTGAAAGTTGCTCAATCTTTCATTTTCAAAGTATAAAAGAATTGGGAATTTGCTGACATGAATCCAATAGTAGCAGCTAAATGCAAAATGCATACTAAGAGTCATAATATTATCAGAACACCTAACTTTTCGATCAAGAAAATAATTGATGAGAGCCCTGAAAAGTCAGTCAGAGCCAGTGCAAAGGACCTCAAGGTGTCAGAGTGCAAAATCAAGAGAGTTGTGGATGTAAATATCTGGTATAAGTCTTATGTGATGCAGAGAGGTCAGTTCATGTTGGGAGAGACAAGAGAGAATTTAATCTGTGCAAAGTACTTGCTAAACAAACTAAATCATCAAAAGACTCAAATGCTTTAGTTTCTCTCGGATAAGAAAAAATTTTATTAGGAACAAAAGGTAGGTTCCAAAACATAACAAGTCTTGATTCTGGTAGTTGCCAACAAATGCCATAACGTTTGTTCACTTTTGATATTTGAGGAGAGAACACTGGACAGTGCATTATATATCTCCAGAACATTGTATAATCTATTCTGCTATTATTCCTGAAGCAGGATGGCAAAATACTGTTTTGATTGACAACACCAAACTCAACATGTGGTACAAGAGGTTTTCCTGACTGGCAGGATTGTCTGGCCTGTCCTCCATTCAACATAGAGTGACCAATCAGAGAGGATCCTACTGCATATGCATGAACAGAAACTCTCACATCAGGTTATTCATTCAGTCCGTGAACTTTATAACTGTTCCATTCACACTGACCAAGCAAGTAGATTCTTCTTGTGTCATGTTGGAGTTTCCTGGTCAAAAATATCACCCATGTCTCTATTCACAGTAATCGAGCAAGTAGATTCTTCCCATCTTGTAAAGGATTTTCTGACAAAATCTCTCATCACCCATGACTTTCAGCCTCTTTACAGTTCAGATTTGGTTCCTTGAGATTACTCCAAAAATAAAAATCACTGTTGAAAATTCTGTAGACAAGATTAAAGAGAATATTAATGAGGCAGCTACTATCGTTGTGGTGCAGTGCGTTGTGGTGCAGTGGATATTGGCTCGGAACGAGAAATCGGGGAGTCAAGTTCAAATTCCAGTTGAATTCATTGCATTCACTTACACGCAAATACCCTTGGGAAAGGTATTAATCCATCTCTTCCTTCCAGTTATGGGTTAAATAACAGGACTGATTGGGTTCTATAGCCTTGGCTGGCAACCAATCTACCGCAGAAAGCAATGGCAACCTACTGCGGGATAATATTCTGCCCAGTCAGTCATGTCTCTTTCGAGACATGATCCCCCAAGCATGTTTCACGTATGGCACTTAACTGACTGACTATCAATTATGAAAGTGAATTTTGTCGACTTCTCCCTCTAACTACGGGTTGAATAGTTGGACAGATTGGTTTCTGATGGAAGGGACTGGAATGCATATATAAGGTAGAGTAAAAGGAAGAGGACTAAGGTGCTATTGCTTGAAGTCAGATTTTTTTCTCTCGCACTAATTTTAAATGACTTGATACTTAGCAGACATACTTACTAGTTTTATACCCGTCTTAATGGACATTCTTATGAAAACGTAATTGTGCCAATTGTCATTTCAATCAATAACTACTTTTTTCAAACACTCAAAAGCTGCTGAGTCATTAAGCAATGAAAACTGAAAGATCTACTAACCTAAATACTTGAGGAGAAAAAAGCTTCCATAACCTTTATTAGCCTCAACACTTGAGGGAAAAAAGCTTCCATAACATTTATTATAAATCTGAAATTATTCATAAGAAAAGAATTAATAAATCAATGATCTAAACTGATGGATAAAAGATTGACTGATGAAGTTATTTTCTACTTTTTAGTAAGGAATGTTACCAATCCATCACCCATTATAGAGGAGAAATTGGAAATAATGACATGCCTTCCATATTTGATATATTTTGAATGGGTATAAACTAGCAGGCATCAATAACTTTGTGTTATAATACTAACAAAATAATTATTTTAACAAACATAGAGTTAAAATGATTAAAAGTTTAAGGATCCTGTTTTTTTGTGTCATGATAGTTGTAAGCATAGAACCAATGTACAGGGTTTTAACAGAGGATGAAAAATGCAACACCCAAATTAGAAGTAACATTGGCATAGTGAAAGATGCCTTCCAAAAGTAAAGCAAAGTATTAAGAAACAGGAAAATTTAATTAAATGATCGAAAGAGTACTGAATTACTATGCAAGATCGGTCATCTTATATGACAATGAATATTGAATAATCTAATCACAGATGAAGAAAAGACTTGACGCAATAGAAATGGGATTTTACTGAAGCGTACTAAAAATACCATAGACTGAACATGTGAGTAACAAGGAAGTTTTAGAGAAAATAGAAACAAAAAAACACTTATGAGTAACATCAAGAAGAGACAGTTGAAATTTCTATTGCACATAATGAGGAAAGAGAACTTGGAAAATTTGACACTCACAGGACATACTGAAAGAGGAAGATAGCACAGAACCTACCTAACGAGCGCATATAAGTGGCTGGCAGAACAGAGATTAAGAGAGATAATAAAAAGACTAAATTTCCTCAGAGCTACAAAGGATAGGAAGTTGTGGAGATCCATGATCACCAACATATTGAATGGATATGGCATATAGAATATCAGTTTACTTTGTTACATTATCTACAACAGGCATTCTCAAGGAAGGAAGGATTTGATATCCCCTCCCCCAGGGTGTGATTGTTTCTTGGGGAGTGGGGACAATAAGTTTTCACAAACAACTTCTTAATAAATGTTTCTAAATTTATGCTTTTTCATCTGTTTACTGTTATGTACATACCTATAGATAGTAATGGGTATGTCCCAATCCTTATATAATATGTTCAACAGTATTGAGAGAATGGTGTGTTGTTACTGACTAGCAGTTCTCTACTAGAAGTGGTTATTTACTTCATGCAGTTTGCAAGTCTTGTATTTGATGATATTATAAATATTACTACTTATTTCCAATCACTGAGTTATTACCCATGCAGTAACCTTTCAGGTTACAACATTTATGAAATTAATTTTTTAACACTTTAAGGACAAAATAAATTATTTTTAATGATAGCTCATCATATTATGTCTGACAGAAATACTTTTTCTGTAAAACAGATACATATCTCTAAATGTTTCAACAAAGCTAATGGTTTTGAAACATTACATTTTGTTCAGTATCTGGTAGCAAGATTCATCTTCTATCACTCAGTGCATTGCACCACAGTGTTTGAACATTAATTGTCAGAAGTGGATGATGCTGATGTTAGTAGAGTCATGGTGGTAATATTAATAATTAAATCAAGTTTTAGTAACATTAATGAGTTGAAAATATTGTTTCTATGTTACATTTTTCAAGAGGGTACAACTTGGCACTGTGACAACTTGTTGTCGGGTCAACTTTACTTTTTTGAATTTTGAAATTTGTATTTTTAACATGATAAAATTAATACATTGTTTTAATTTTTATAAAAAAAGCAAGCAAAATTATGAAAGTAATTTTTTTACTCTTTATTTTTATAAATTTTAAAAATAAGTATGCATGATCATTTTATTTATATTAATTTTAAAGATTAAAATCATTCAATTTAATCATTTTATTTGTATTAATTTTAAAAATAAAAAACATTATAATCATTTTATTTATATCGGTTTTAAAAATTAAAAAAAATAATTCTAATGATTTTATTTATATTTATTTTAAAATTAAAAAACTGAAAAAAGTAAAGTTTTCCTGATATTGTCACAGTGCTAGGTGATCCTAGTACCTATATTTTTGCCCTTTTTCATTAATTATGAGAACTAAAAAGAAATGTAGACTATATGTTGAGAAATATTTGGTTTAAGGCTTTGTAGAAAGCCTATTTGATTAAAGGCAACCTTGGTGACTTATTTATAACAGCTCATCAAGGTTTAGAGCATTTAAAAAAAAAACATCCTGACAAAGTGAACCAACCTATTGCTTATTTTGAAAATTTAAAGAAAAACTTTAACCAATGAAATACTCATTCATTTTATTTGAAAAAATTACAGAAACAAATAAAAGTGGCTTAATTGTATCTTATATGATAGCACAAGTAATTGCAAAAAGTGCACATACAGTTTCTGAAAATGTTATTAGGCCTTCCTTTGAAATTCTCATAAAAACTGTGTTTCAGCAAGATTTGGCAAATGTCTTAAAAGCATTATCACTGAACAATGATTCAATCCAGAGAAGAATTGATAAAATTTCAGCAGATGTCAAACTAGTTGAAAAGTTTAAAAAGCACTAACTTCTCAATTTAGATTGACGAATCCACGTTAAGCAATAATAGAGCTATTCTTATGACATATGTTCATTATAATGAATGATTACTGAAAACTATATGAAGAGTCATTGTTAGTGAAACTTTTAGAGGTTGATACCACTGGATTATCTATTTCTGAAGCTGCAAAATCTTGGTTTGACGAAAATCAAGTCCCCTTTGAAAACTTGGTATCCTGCATATTGGATGGTGCTTCATGAATGTTTGGTAAGCATAAGAATTGTGCATTTAAAAGATATGTCATTTTATTCTTGCTATGCATTGTGTGGTGCATTGTCATCATTTAGTTGCCAAAAATATTAGCTTCATAGGTCTTCATGAATTATTGACAGTAGCTATTAAGACAGTCAATAAAATAAAATCTCACAGCAAGTATGATAGATTTTTTAAAGGTTTTCTATTGATACCAAAGAACAGCATATAAGACTTATAACCAATGCAGAAGTTCATTGGCTTTCAAAAGGAAACTGCCTGACCAGATTTGTAGACATATTTGGTACAATATTTAATTTCTTGGAAAATGTGGGTGATAAAAATTTGGCAAAGGAAATGGCATCAAAAATGTGACATTTACTTTTTAGCATGGATTTTTCCAAAGTTCAATGAAGTTTCACACCAAATTTAAGGTAATTTATGTGCATTGCAAATGTGTTCTGCAAGCATTTTCTGAAAAATTACTTATTTTGAGTTAATATACAGAAGAATAATTTCAGTAACAGTAATTTCAGATGTCAAATAAAGCAAAACAGTTTTTATCTGTATGTGTGGTCTGAAATGGCTAAAATATTGCTAGATGTTCCAACCTCTTATTTAGTTAAATGTGGATTCATTGTGATCAATAAAATCTTGACCAAGGAAAGAAATAAAATTGATATATTTACTCAAGCAAACATAAGACTAAGACTTAGAAATTTCAAGCGAAATATTAAATTTCTAGCAGCAAAGCATCAACCACAAGGATCACATTAAAAAATAATGTAAATAAAATATTTTAAATTATATTCTTATAGATGAGCATGGATGGTTATCTCAAAAAATAGTGAAAAAGGAACAATAGGATGAAAAAGGTTGAAAAGCGCTGTCCTACAGTCATAATGCATGTGATACATGACTGACCAATGAAAATCAAACCATTCAAAATTGAAAACACCAGAATTTCTGTTTTTTGTCATTTTTTTTTCTCAATTTCTGATGAAGCTTCAATAAAAGTGAAACATGTTAGATTGATAAATGTTTCCTATTTGTCCTTTATCTTGTCAGATTCCAATCTATATTTGGTCTATATTTAAACTTGAACTTACATTAGTGATTAGTGTATAAATTAATATATGTGATGTGTGTGTGTATAAGCATGTGTGTTTGTATTCAATATAAGTAACATAAAAAAAGAGGAAAAACAAACTTAAATAGATTGAACTATTGATTGAAATTTGGAACATAGATTTGGATTCATAATGGCAAATTGAGTTGAGAACACTTGCAATTAGGAAACAGATATAAGATACAAAATGATTTTTGTATGAAATGCAATCAGAATATAAAAGAAAGAACAATGTTCAATTCAAAA
Source organism: Ascarosepion bandense (assembly GCA_037127315.1). NCBI lineage: Eukaryota > Metazoa > Mollusca > Cephalopoda > Sepiida > Sepiidae > Ascarosepion > Ascarosepion bandense. Next base: position 2,083,779 of record JBBBDQ010000768.1, on the reverse strand, counting down.
TGTTGAAGAATCATTAGATTTATGAAAGCCATCAATATTTAAGATTTTGGTTTGAAAAGTAGCTGTTTATAGAGAATAATCATCTATTCACTAGTGGCTAGTTGCATTCTTGTTTTATGACTGGTCAGAAAAATAAACATTGAAATTTAAGTTTTCTAGTTTACCCTTTTTAGTTTTTAATTTGTACTTATATTAAAAATAGCACAAAATCTGTCCTTTCCACCATATTTAGAAATCACGTTTTGGCCTACTTTTTAAGCTAAAATTAAGTGTCTGATATTCATGAGTCTATTTTGATCTGTAAAATTCATTTATAAAAAGTCTTTAATGAAATGGATTGTTTGGTTTGGAGAATTTTGAAAAGCTTAAAATTTAAAATATCTGGATTTAGGCATGTAGCTATAAATTTGACAAGAAATGGGTGAGTAAAGGATTTACAGTTTTTATAAGAAGTAAGAAATTAAACAATTATGAAATGAAACATTAATTATCATCATTGTCAAGTACTATAAGAAAGGCTCAAGAGCAGGTTGATGGAGTTGCCAGACCCATGTCCATACAGCCCCCTTTTTTCTGGATTATCTCTTTTGTGCAAGTGCAAAGGCATGATGATTACAAAGCCATGAATTGAAAAACAAAAAATGAAAGATAACACGTTTTCAAAGAGCAAAGTACAACAATAACTGGAAAAATTTGGATATGCCATCATTTATCAGCACAAGTAAATAAACCAATAATAAAATGTTTTTGTTTGAATTTCTGAGATGAGGTGTTATTTATATTCAGACTAATATCCTCATCTTCATTGTTACTGTCAGAACATTTTGGATAATATTCCTTTGTTCCTCAGGTGCTTGTCAATACCAAATTTTATAGTGGATGTTAATGGGTTAGGCTAAGCTTAGTAAATAATTATAGGAATCTAGAAATTTGTTGGGTTAGTCAATTTTTGTGTGACAAATTCATGAGGCATTCAGTGTGGTACAAAGTCGCTAGAATGATAATTGTTATAGGAAAAAGATTTGTGCTGTTTTGTAATAAACAAAATATTTTACACAATATTTCATAATTTTTCACACACAACTTCAGAATATGCTTTCATAAAATAATTTATGATAATTTTCTAAGTGTAGCTTAGATGTAGCACAAGGTAGAATATAAAGTTACTTCTAAAAAGAAATATTTTAATATATAATTAAAAAATAAATAAATGAAGAATTATTTTTCCATACTTTTTAATGTCAATTTTTGTGATTCAAAATTAACTTTGATTATAAAAAAAATACAAAATTTTCCAAAAATGAAATACAAAGGTATTGTAGGTGGTATCAAAATGTAAGTATCTAAAGTACTGAATAATTTCATTATTTAAGAAACAAAAAAAAGACCGAATATTATCACTTCTGGGTTACATCTTGATAAAAGCCATGTTCATATATGAAGACTCTTTGCAAAAGCATGTATCTTATAATTTATATTTGTAAGCAGTTTATTATACTTTAATAAAAAACTATATTTTCGATCATTCAAAAGGAGGCATACATGGATATTGTAAATATCTATAAACTCATGCCTCCAAAAAAATTTAAAAGAATTAAAAAAAATAAATACAAGGGAGATAACTCCTAAGATTTTTGCTCAATTTTATTTTATTTTTCTATTCTCTATTTCCAGACTGTACTAATGTTCTAATTAATTTAAATAAATGTAAATCATTTGACATAGATTCTTTCAACACGGCTGTTACTGACTTCATGATCAAAGGAGATAAAATCATCTTTGATGATTCAAGAGTTTGATGAGTTAAGATGGCATTTCTCATTTATGATATCAACTAATGTCATTAAAATGCGATGTAGATTACATTTAGATTTAAGTCATCATGTACTGTTGAGCACATGGACCAACAAGCTCTCTCCAGTATCTTTGATCAGCTACTGTTCTTTCAATGTCATACCATTCAGGATTCATTGCCTTTAGAACATCTTCGAAGTTTCTTTGCCAGGTGTTCCTTGGCCTTGCTTGTTTTCACTTAGATAGGAGACATCTCATGGTTGCTTTTGAGTGCTATAAATTGGAAAGATGCAATACATATCCAGCTAACTTTATTCGTCTATCTGCAACAATTTGAGAAAGAGGACATGATTGTACTCTTCTTTAAACCCTTTAATTGGTAATGTGGTCTTGCCAATTATTTTTTCAAAATCTTTCTCAGGCATCTTTGGTGGAAAACATTGAGTTTCTTTTTGATGCTGGCTGAATGTTTCCTGGTTTTGTTTGCATAGATTGCAGTTGTTGACACAATACTGTTGAAGAGTCTGAACTTGATGTTGGTACTAATGGAGGCTGTTGAGCGTATTAAGTGAATTCTTTGGAAAACTTGTAAACTTGACTACATTGCTGTCAGCATCCACTTTGATATTATGTTCCCCAAATAAGTGAACTGGTCTACAATATCAATATTTGACTCATCCATTTGGATAGCTATAACAGTCTGGTTGTTATTGTTGCCCACCAATGTTATTTGGATTTTCAGCCCAATTTTTCCAGCATTCTAAATCTGAGGTGAGCTTATGCAATTCTTAATCACTTTCTGCCAAGTCAAACAATGGCATCAGTAAAGTCTAGACCAGGGGTGGGGTTGTCAACCAGAGAGTGGGGATGGGAGTGGGAAGAAAATATTTTACTTTTTCTTGATTTTTCTTTTATTTGTAGAATTTTGCTAATTGAATTACAATACCCTGGCATTTAGTTGAATTTTTGTTTATTAAGTGTGCTTCAGTTTAATTAATAATTAGTTATGAATTAAAACAAATCGAGAAGCTGAGTTCAAATTCCACTTGAATTTGTCTCTTGCCTCCAGCTATGGGTTAAATGACAGATTAGGTTCTACAGCCTTGGTTGGCAACCAGTCTACTGCATGTATCACGTATGGCACTTAACTGTCTGACTGTACATGGATTCAAGATTTAAAAAAAAAAATCTATCAACTTTTTTAACTCTTCTATAGAAAAAACAATCCACATAAATATATATGTACTAATATGGGAAAGAATGAAAATGTTCAATAATATATGCATATTATTTGGAAAGCACCTTTTGAGTCGTACAATCTTGAAAAGGAGGTGGACATTACTTCTGGTAAAAAAAAGACGTATTGGGCAAAATAATGTTGAGTACCACTGGTCTCATTTGCAGTTTTCCTCAGTACTAAGTCATTTATAATCAGAAAGAACAAAGGTGATAGAATGCAACTCTGTCACACGCCAGTAATGATTTTCATGAAATCTGATTTGTCTCAATGCTAACAGTGCAATGCAAATTCACATCTAAGATCTTGAAGAGATTCACATAGCATGGTGAGATGGCATATAATTCAAGAAAGAATATATTCCAGAAGGATTCTGCACAAACTGCCAAAGGCTTTTTTTAGAAGTTGATAAAGTTAAGCTACAGTGATTTTTGATGTTCAATACAATGTTAAATTATATTTCTGAGGGTAAATATTTGTTCTGTGCAGGAGCTGTCATTATGAAAACCAACTTTGCTTTTCTCTCAAGACAGAATCTACTTCTGCAGTCTGTTCAGTAACACTGTGCAGAAAACTTTTCCTGGATTGAAACATTTATGCTGTGGTGAATATGAAATAAAACTTGCAAAGTGTGAAAATTTATAAAAAAAAAAAGATTGCCTCTGTGTTGAGAAAAAGTTAAAAAAATTTCACAAGTAAGTGAATTCTAACCAATGAAAAGAGTGATTTACAAAAAATAATAATTAAACTTTCAATGACATGTGTCATGTTTCTTCCTGCCCAAAAAGGAGTTTGTATTTGATCCAATCATCTAAATGAACAGGCTTATTTATTAACATGCCCAGTTGGTCAGTGACAGTTAAGTTCACAGAAAAACAGGAGAAAGAGAAAAGCAGAGATTGCGCATCTGAATAACACCAGTGTTAATTACACACTGATGCATTATCAGCCTTTAATGACAACTCAGAATTTCAAGGACTCTATTCAATGGTTAAAGCTAAGTACCTAAAAATACATCTTTTATATTGAATTCAAGTGTAATATTTTTGTGTGAAAAAAGAATTCTCACAACTTGTTTTAATCATTTTGGAAACCTTTGTTTATTGAATTTAACTGTAATACTTTTGTGTGAAAAACAAATTATGGAAATTTACTTAGTGTCTGATAATTTAATATGAACATTTTCTCTTGATTATTCATCAAATCTACAAATGATTAATGAGTGATTACTTGCCTTGAAACAAGCTACTGACAATTACAACTGTGTAAATTTATAAATAAATTCCTTATCTTGTGTTGTTAGAATATACACACGTATTTCCTCGTCACTATACGCTACCTCACCTCTCCTCAATGCTGTGCTAATTGTTGGAGAAGTCACTTTTCTTTGAATATAATACCATCTTGACACACTGTTTCTGCCAGCAAACATTAAACATATTTGTCAGCTCATTTACCAGACTTTCACTACCATGCATTTTTGTCCGGTGGACTCATTTTCTTTATTGCTGTTTTTTTTTTTATTGACTTCATGATACACCACTGAGATACAAGGCCTGTTTGATTAAACGTGGTGTGGTGATACTGACCGAGCAAAAGCGAGGGACCGGATGTTTGCTCTATACCGACTAAAAAGCAAATGAACAAAAATGGTCTCTGCACAGGTAGATTTGCGCAGATGTTCCAGTTGAAAAATAAAAATTAATCAAATATCAAATTTCCATTTCGCCAGCCTACACGAATTTTATTTACCAGCCAATGGGAAGCCCAGAATCAAATACAAGTGTGAAATTCAAAACAAGCTGTTTTGATCCAAAAAGCAGGTATAAAAAGCCGAGACAAAAGGCACCCAACAGACTAACACAGAGACCAAGGAGAAGAATGTAATTAATATCCCCTTGACTACATTCACCTCCCTTCACCTCGCATCACTTCTTCACTGTCTCAAAAGTACTTACTGACCTCAGGAGCAACTAGTTCAAAGACATTCCTCACATACCTCCGCTCCCCACAGTCCTAAGCCTTTTATCTCTTTCAGCTCATTATTTGCCTTGAACATTCTAACCTCCGTTGGACCTATATTCAAGTATTGCTTTAATTGTAAAAACATTAATTGATATGTGTATATATAAATGTTATTTTCAACTCAATTTGCTTTTCTTGATTTTATAATCATTTTATGACTTATAGTGGGCGATCTATCACAAGGCCAAATTCCATTAACCTGCAACAGTATACAATTACCCTTCACTAGAACGGAATCCTACTACAACTAGAAAAGAATAGATAAGATACCCACTATAGTGGCATCACCACAAGTAGTATAAACTGAAGCAAAGCTGCTAAAAACGAATGATTGTTGGCTTTTTTAAATTATAGAATACTTCTTGAATTACAATTAAAAAAGTAAAGAAAGAAAGAAATCATGTTTCAAATTTCAGCTTAGAACATTATTTTTATAAATTTATATTGAACAAAGAAAAAAACAAGCAAACAATAAAAAAAAGTTTTATTCTGTAAAGTTATGATACTGAAAATTGAAATTAATATAAAAAGTCAAAGAAAATCAAGCCAGGGTTCAAATTCTATCTTACAATTTTAAATAGATAAATAAGCAACAAACAGATTAAAAATCTGTTTTTATTTTAATGATTATTCTATAAAGTTACTAAATTGGCATAGAATATTTTTTTTATTTTACATTAGAAAAGAAAGAAACCAAGCTTTGATTTTTACCTTAAACTTTATTCAATAATATTTTCCAAAAGGAAAACTATTTAAAGTTTCACATTTGTTGCCATAAGTAGATAGTGCACGTTTCATTGTTGAATTTAAAAATTGTAAAATTCCTTTATTTTATTTTGATTGTGTAAAATTGTTTGTTAACTTAAAAATCATCAACATGGTTTGATTGCATGTTTTGTTTGTTTTAATTATTCTGTAGTGAAAAAGTTACCATATTAACATTTTTTCTGCATAGAAAATAAAAGATAAATTTTAAATAATTGTAGAAAAAGATTTTTTACATAAGTATATGGGAAATTTAGATGAAGGTTTGAAATTTTCTTTTTATTAACTTGTTTCTAGTAATATTATTTTCCACTAGCACAAAAGTTATTCTAAAGAACATTTGAAGAGCTACAGACACGCATTTTTTCTAATTTTCCAACCCTCACCACAAGAGTCCACATGAAAAAGATGATCATTATCTGCCAAAACATTCAAGGTTATGTGTATGGCTAATTTCCTTTGAGTTATTGAATGAAGATTTATTGATTATTTGTTTTACTAATATATCAAAATCCCTGTTGGTCATTTAATGCTGAAACAGGATTTTTTATTCATGAATGTTCCCAAACGTTTCAAGAGGTTGTGAAGATTTTAAAATGGTTTTCAAAATTTCACAAGTTGTATCATTCAGGAGTATTTCAAAACGGCAGTTGTATGGTTCAAAGTCCAAGCTCTATTTTCTATAGAAGTTGGAAGTATCTTATTTTCTCCAGATATCGTATTATTTGGGAATTAGGTACATTTTTGAAGAGCATATTAAGATTTTGTACTTGGTAATAGTTACTATGTATTTTTTGTTCCTCTTGCATTCTACTAAGATATGCTTGATGGTGAGAAATTGGTTGCAGTGGGTACACTGAGATGTAGTTTCTGTGTGTGTACATGTCCAATTCTTCTTCTATTGAACACTATACTGGTCTATAATCAGCTAATGACTATATTATTCCTTCTTATTGTCAGCTGATGTTCATGTACTTTATTATTTGGGAACATGTCTCTAATTGCTTGCCATTTTCTTTTTTGTAATCTGTATATGGAAGTTTGATGTTGGTCTGTTTCATTTTCTTTGCCTCTTTTGCCAGTGTGTCGGCTTCATGATTTCCCTTGATGACTATATGTCCAGAAATCCAAATCAATATTATTGTTTTTTGTTTTAAGTGATGACAAGTTTCTAGGATTTCTTGAATATAGGGATGATTTGTATTCTTTTCTTTAATTCTCGTTAAACTAGATAGGGAGTCTGAGAATATTATAATTTTTTTATCATTTTAATAGCTTGTAGTTCAGCTGAAAAGACAGATGCATTATTTGGTAGCCTAATTTGTTTATGAATTTGTTTATGGCTGCTGCACTGATTCTATCAAGGATTTTCGATCCATCTGAGTAGAATGAGTAGTCACAATATTTGTCTTTTAATTCTCCATACATACTTTTGTTGATTGACACAAAAAAAAAATTAAGAAAAAAATGTTAGGCCTATGTGAGGTTTGGAGATTGTTCATAGAGCTACCTTATTTATTGTGACTTGTGCTATATTATCAGGATCTTTGTTTATTTGATCTAGTCCTTTGTTAATTTGGAGCTGAAGTGAAGGGATGGCTGTTGGTTTATTTCTATAGAACTGGATATATTAAGGTTAATGCTAATTATTTGGGTTGGATTGTAGTTTAATGCATATTGGAGGGATAATTTTTCCCCATCTCAGAGATATAGGTGGTTTATTGGCTTTGATAGAGTGATTTTGTGTGGGTAAGGTCCATAAGGCTCCGAGACTTAATCTCAGTTCATGATTTTGTATGGGTTGTAGCTTTTGAAGACAGGATTGACATGTGGTAATGTAAATAATGCATCCACAATCTTATGTGTGCCCTATATATTCTGAGCATTACTTGGTCAGCACCCAAATTTAGTTTTGATATTACTTTTAAAAGCTTCAAAGCCTTTTTGTTTAAGTTAATCATTGTGCTCCTTGAAATTAAATTTGCTATCTTGCATGATTCCTAGATATTCTATTTGTTGAACTATGTGAATTAAGTATCCATTTAATTCTAATTTTGGATCAAGGTGGCATGCTTGTTTTTTGCAGAAATGAATGCAAACCGTTTCTATTTGCAAGAAATGGAATTCATTTTTATTTGTACATTTTTCTATCTTGTTCAAACATGCTTGTACATATCTTTCAAGGGAAAGCATGTTTGATAATGTGTATGATATTAAGAGATTATCTCCATATAAAGATTTTTCAATTTCTGTATTAATGGTTTTGATATTATTATTTATTTTGAGAATAAATGTTAGTGATAAAATGCTACCTTGAGGTACTCCTACTTCTGTCTCTCTCATTTCATATTTTAAATGTTCAGTTTGATAAGCAGTTTTGGATAACTATAGCCATTTTTCTTTTTATTCCCATCTTGTGGGTGTCTTTTAGTATACCATACTTCTATGTAGCGTCATAGCCTTTTTCAAGATCAAAGAATATTGATACCACATGATGACCTCGAACAAAGCCATCACAAATAAAGGATTCTAGCTGTACAAGTTGATCATTGAGTTCTTGGTTTTTCCAGAATTCACTTTGGTAGAGAGATAAGATTGTTTATCTCCAGATACCACATTAGTTGAGTATTTACCGTTCTTTCCATCATCTTGCAAATGCAACTTGTTAGTGCAATGAGTTGGTAGTTTGTTGGGTTGCAGTGATCTTCGCTGGGTTTAAGAATTAGAAAGACAGACTCAAGCAACAATTTTGTAAGTTTATCTGAATACCATATATCACTGAAGATCTGGAGAAGTGTTAAAAGAGACTTTTCTCACAGGTGTTTTGAAAATTGGTAATGAATTTTATCTGAACTGGTTGCAGAGGTTTTACTTTTGTTTATGGAATCTTTTAGTTCTGTAATAGTTAAAAGAATATTGTATTCTTCTTTATTGTTTGAAGTGAATGTAAGTTTTTCTTGTTCCATAATGTTTTTATATTTTTGAAATTTACGAGTGTAGGGATTTGTTGAGGAATTTCTCTGAAAATCTGTTGCTGTTAGGTTAACTATTTCTTTTTTTTTTTCCAGTGCATTTATCTTCATTTATTTTGCTTAAAAGAACTGTTGCAGTTTGTGATGGTTTTCCATTAAATTTTCTTATTTCCTGTTTTATTTATTGGGGTTTTGTTATTTAGTCTGGAGATGCAGTTTTGCCAAAATTCTCTTTTGGATTTTTAATTATACAACATGCTTTTGCTTGAATTTGTTTGTAGTTTTGTAGGTTGATTGTAGCTGAGTTGTGTATGAATACCAACTCCCTTGTACATTTATTGTGTCTAAATCTTTGGCAGTTGAAGCATTTTAATGGATTTGGAATATGCATTTCTGTTTTGGAAAGTATATGGTCAATTTTTATTTCTTCTGGTGATTCTGGATCATCAAAAGTAATGATATAAGTGTTGGTAACTATAATTGTATCAATTTTTTTATAGATATGCTTTTTATTTCTATAATGTTTTTTTTTTTTTATAGAATAATTGTTTTTAATTTCTTCCAGTGTATACAGAGAAAGTTCAGTGCTTCTTACCACGTTTTTGGTGGAGTTTAAAAATTGGTGTGGGTAGATCTTTAACTGTATGAAATGTGGTCATCTTTAGTAGAGTTTCATTATCATGTCTTCCTTTGAGTTCAATCAGTAATGTATTATTTTTAGTTTTTTTTTTCACTGTTTTTGGAGTTATCTGTGATGATGGTAATTTTTCCATCAAAAAAAGTGACAACTTTGTTATTAATTTGTCTTCTACTGGTTCTATTACCATGAATTTGCCAAATTTTTCTTTGGATTGACTTAGCTTTTTTGAGCTCATACTTTATTATTTTTCATCAACCATGCTCCCTCCCCACCTCGAAGTTCCCTATGGGGGCGATCCCATTTGCCTCATTCCTCCAGCACTACATGACTGATATACTCAAACATGGGGAGGGTTCCAAGCACCTGATATATCCAGGATCGTCCACCCAAGTATGGGCTTTCCTCAGAGGTTGAAACATCCATGTCAGATTCCTTTGTTCCCAATTTGATTGGCTCTACAGCCACAGATTACTAAGTCAGTTTGATATGGTAAATGTGAGCACATTTTGTTTTGTTAGGGCTTGATGTGACCAACCGGTTGATTGGATTGAGCCTCTCCAACAACCTGTCTAGCTCAAGTAGTTGCCAAAGTGATGTGTCAGAGGTTAGAAGTATATGTATAGCCCAACTTTTAAAAACATTAACCACCAAGGTCCCCATCCTCAAGCATCAGGAGTTGCCACCCACAGCAAACAGGTGGCCCCCTTGGGGGACTTTTACCTCCTGCAGAAGTGCAGTTAACATATACTTAAGCCCCACCAACAGAGCAAATTCAATGAAGAAAATTTTTTGTTAGTTTATTAATAACAATTATAGAAAATATTATTTGTAGTAGTATCATTAAGATATAGCAGAAAGCCTCTATTAATCCCCTGAAAATAGCTGTTTATTTAAGATATTTTGTCCTTATTATCACTTCCAAATAAATTCTTGAAAGTGTTGCATTTCACTTTCTTAAAAAAATATATAGCAGCAAAAACCTGCTATTTATAATATAACAACAACTACTCTGCATTCATTAACATCCTTACCTATCATATCTATAGAGACTATATAAATATCTAAATCTTGCCACTTTATCCCAGTTAGTTCATGAATTTTTCAAATCAATACTTTATTTGTTAAGTGGTAGGCTGGCTCAATTTTAAAACTGACATTCTGATTTTTTTTTCCAATCTCAAACACTTGAGATATTATTTTGATCTCCACCCAGTTTCAGATGCTGGCTAAATCTATCCTGAAGGTGATTTGTTTGAAATTTACTAGTCAATACATAATTTTCAATTATTTTGTGCAATATTTGGTCAGTTCTAGAATTGCATGAGTGTATGATGCAAAGCTATGAAGGTTTCATTTGTTAGCATTCCTGGAAAAAATGAGAAGCATTCCCAAAATTCTAACCACAATACTTAGAGAAATTTATAATTGTGTCATCATTTATTTTAAGTGGATTAGCATATTTATTGTTAAAAAGCGAACCTTCAAAAGGTGTTTTTACATTCAGTATTGTACGCTAAGTATAAAATATGCTAATGTATTCTGCAAAGTTAGGCAAACTTTTGTTTCTCTAAAGTCAGCAATCCCTGAATAGTGAATTTGTTAAAAATTTGCAAAATTAGTGAAATATTTTGCCTTTTAAGACTAGCAAGCGAAAGAGACTTTGAGGTCAATTTATAACAATATTTAAAAATTGACCAAAATTCAAGGGCATTGTAAAATACAAAATGGAGTACTTTGGATATCATCTAAGTTCTGATTTCCATCATGACAAAATTTTTGGAGTACTCCCATGCATTTACAATCGATACATAAAAATATCTAAATGACTCATCTTACATTAATAATAGAAAGGAGATTACCAAATGTAATCCAACAATCACACTTTGAAGTTTGGTTTGACATTCTTCTATGTCCATTTTGTTTTCAATAGTTATTATTGATTTCCAAAGTATTTGTATCACATGATCAAGAATTTCATATTCTCTTATATTATTAATTTCCACATCACCACAGAACACATGCATTGTAAAATCAGGTTCAATTAGATTGACTGATTTTTTGAATATTGATATTTGAGGAGTCAAGTTTCTTTCTAGTAGTCCAGTAATTTTTAATCAAGAAAATTTAATCTTCCATCGATCATTAATGTTGTGAAATCTCCTCTGCTGTTTATATTCAGTCATTAGCAATACTTTGATCTAAGGCTTTTTCAAGAGAAGAATTCTCTAGTTGAATTTTTATGGACTCTGGTAACTCTTGGTAAAATTCTAGATATTTTGCACCTACATAAAGAATTACTTTCTTAAGACTGACAGTAATTGTGGTATCAGTTTTGTGGTACCAAATGCTGATGTTTCTTGACTGATGTCAAGTTGAAAATGCAGCTCACATACTTAAAATAAATAAATTAAAAAGGCTATTAAACCCTATTTCTAAAAGACTTGTCAAAATCTAAGATAGTTTAAAAAAAAAAAAAAAAGAAAAAAAAAACAAACTACAATAACATAAATGCTGTCCATATTTTTAATTGTTATTTTATCATTAAATTGATAAAATAATGAGTTTTGTAGGTGTTTTAAAATTCAGTAACAAAATTCAAACAAAACCATTAATACAAAACACATAAGCAAGATCATATGTAAACTTGAGTAAATTTTCAGTTTACACATGAATATTTGTGGACTTCTTATGGAAATACATTTTACAAATAAAAAAATTCAAACATTTGTTTTTAAATATTTATTAGAAATTTTTATAAATTTCTGCTAAGAGTTTGTATGTAAAATTTTATTAAAAAAATGTTAATTTCATCAACAGAATTCAATAAATCTTAATGAAGGCCATCTTAGTTTCAATGTATATTGAGAATTATAAAAAGTCATTAAGTTTTAATGCTTTTTATAAATAATAGAAAATAAAAGAAATTACTCACTTTTACAATTTTTAGTATTTGTCTATATTTCTGAGATGAGGTAGTATTTACAGTATTTACATTATTCGGACTATTGTCCTCATCTTTGTTGCTATTTGTACGAGGTTTCAACCGTTGAATGCTCTGGCCTTCTTCAGGTGGTAGGAATTTCGAACTGAACCCTTTATTAGACCCTTTAGAGGGAGATAACTCATGACTTAGGCTTCCGGCAAGGAATGAAATTCATACACCCCAGTGATTGTAATAAAGGGTTCAGTTTAAAATTCCAAGCACCTGAAGGCAAGAGTGTACAATGGCCGAAACGTTGTACAAATGGCAACAAAGATGAGGACAATAGTCCAAATAATGTAAATACTGTTTTTACAATTTTTGTTTGGTTTTCCATTTTTATAACATGGATCCATGCATCTGATAAATCCTTTTGGAAATGAAAATACATTCAGGTTTTGGTCCATTTAATTTCCTTTGCATTTTGGAACAGCACAACTATATGGTATTTTTTTTTTTCTAAATTATTTCAGTGAAAATATTTACAAAACGAAACAAAATCAAGCCTAGTCAAGAAAACTAAAAAAAATTAAAGTATTTCTCCTAGTTTATCTGACATATATTGACGTCAGCACATTAGCTGAAGCAAGTTTGTAAACAAGGTCGGTTTTTAAAGTGGGGAACACAAGCATGGTTACCGCATCAGCATTCTCTTTAGGTTGTGGCATCTCAGAGATAATCCAAGGGAAATAACTCCACGCGGTACTAAGTTGAGCTAATTAAAAAAAAAATTATTAGTTCGACTTAAAAACACCCTGAGATGCTACACTGATAGTGCCACACATTGTTCACAACTTTCCACAGCAATTGACAGCATCAGAGTATCTTGGTGATACAATCTTGCCTATTTCCCTATATAACATACATTAAAAGAAATATCTATTTATTTCCCATGCCAAAATAATGACAAAGTAAGTGTATATTATTTTTTGATTTTAGGATTTTTTTTTGTATTTGTATTGCATGAGACAGTATAAAAAAAAACTTTGAAAGCATTAATGATGGTTTTATTTTCAGTTTAGGCTTTGTTCTACCTAACAAGTAGTCAACTAAAAAATTTAATTTTTTAATTTATGCAATCCAATTTTCTACCTATAGCTGAATCTGGCATCCCTGTGACCTTGCACAACACTAAAGTTAAATAACTACAACTGTTTTCTCTTTGAGAAATTCATCAATTTACACAGAAAGGAGCCGTAGAAATGATTAAAGAAAAAATACTGTTATCAAATGTCTGACAAACATTAAAAAAAAAAAAAAATCCACACTATAAACATTTCTGATATTGAACACTCTTATAAATATTGCAAACTATATATTTGTGCACATAAACACAAACCAGGTGAAGCCACTTTCCTTTATCAACCCAATTGAATTATCTTTTCCAGATAAATAAGTCTCCTTAAGCATTGGGTAATATTTGAAAGACAAAGATAAGTTGTAAACATAAGGCAAATAACTGAAAATCAGACATATATATATATATATATATATATATATATATATATATCTCAGAAAGGAAAGATGGAATTTCACTTACAAGGCTGACCATTCTATGGCAGGCATGAAGTGAATTTTCAGATTTTTGTCTTCTGACAAGGAAAAAACAAAAGTATCCACTTTTGTGGCAATCTGAACCCTGCACACACAAGTTTAACACTTTCTTCTAAAATATTCTTGGTTTTGCCATTTGGTTTCATTTTCCAAGCAAAATTTTTCTTCTGACCACAAGTATTAAAAGGAAAGTCAGTTAAAAATTTCAAAGGCTAACCAAGAATACAACAGGGGTATTTGGTACATTTGCATCTACACTTTTAGTACACTTGCATGTCTTATTCTACCAACTCATGTGTCTACTTACATCATACATATCTTGGTCATATCTTTCCAGCTGACCCTCATATTCTGCAATTTTGTTAAATGTGAATAGCTTTCAAGCTCATACAGAAAATTAGAGTTTTTAATCAACTTGTGTGTGATATGTGAATGCTGAAAGGCTTATAGCTCAGTTTATTTCCCCCTATTAGAAAAAAAAAATATTTTCAGCATCCTCTTCATTTTTAAACTATAGAAAAGGAAAAAAAGGTGAGAAAAGTCATTAAATGTTACCATACTATATACTTGTAGTTGGCACCTGTTCATATTTGAGCATCGGGATTGTCATCCTCTCTCTTTATTCCCATTTTCCCCTCTGGTAGCAGTGAAGGCTTAGCCTACTTCTGAAGACTCATGAGGAGGAGTCATAGACCTACAACGGTGGGGAATGCAGCTGGGCCATCTTGACAGCATGTTGCAGATTCTCTTCATATTTACAGTTGGACTTGAAAGTCTCAGTCCTCCTTTGGATGGTCCTATACCAGGACAGCCAATTTGCAGCAAAAGTTTCCCAGTTCTCAGGGTTAATGTGGGCTTGGGTCAGAGATGTTTCCAACTGATCCTTGAAGTGCCATTTTGGGCCTCCATGTAGAGGGACACATTCTATATACAGTTACAGAAAAATACAATAGGAAAGATAATTAACCTATAGCCCCAGTTGTCTGTTCTAAAATAATGCATTTTACCCAAATTGTTCAGACAGCACAACATAAAACAGTTAGGTCTCAACTTGTTAAAACTATTTAGAAAAACCTTCATGAGATTTGCATCACAGATATACAAAAAATACATCTTCACTGAAAATTGTTTACAATAAATATGGAGGGGAATGTATGACAAGTGAAAAAGTTTTGTGACGTGTTTCATTCTTTAGGACTTCAGATTAAATTTAAAGGACAAAATACATCACAAGTAAACTTTTTCCACTTTGTCATACAACCCCCCCCCCCAATATTATATATATATATATATATATATATATATAAAATGTTATCCCAAAATAATAACTACAAATTTGTTGATTTACAATATTTATTTCAATAACTGACCAAATCATTTTATCCAGGTGCCTTTAAAATATGGGGATTTTTCCCCTCCACTTGTCTCTTACAATCCTTCAGTTTTTAAAGCACTTTGAAGCATTTGATCAACTATCACCATCATTTTCATAGTTTCTGGTAGGAAAAAACTTATTTCCCAGTGTTTAAACTTGTATCATCATCATCACTAAAGAGGTAATTAATATTGCATCTAAACAGTCACTTGTTACAAAGTCAGTTCAGCCAGAGGTTTTATGGAATTGGGTACAGTACAAATACAATAATAGAAAGAAAAATCAAAAAAAGATTGGGGGTGGGATAAATGTACAATACCTCATATGCTGACATAAGTGGTAAAACTGGTCAGAAAAAGACAATATTTATTTGTTGATGCCAATTTTATAGGATATATCTGGGTAAGAAGAAAAAAAAAAAATTGGGGTTTAAGATATTTTCAATAAGAAGAGCACCCAACCTGTACAGTGTGGAGCTTTTATCACTAAAAAAGTAGAGAGAATTGTAGTTGCATACAGCCCTGGTAGAATGCAACAGATTTAGTTAAACAGCATTTCTTTTGACTACAACTGGTTGAATAGTTCTAATTTTAACCTAAACCCCGATTAGTAAATTTCATTTGTCACATTGATGTGTTTTCAACCGTGAGTACTGGATTTCATAGAAGTGTATTAAAAAAAAAAAAAAAAAAAAAAATCCCTCAAAAAAAATCTTTTGAACCTATCGTATCAGATGAAGATGAACCAATTCAAAATGTATGTGTGAGAACAGCTCTATGTTAGATATATTTTTTTAAAAATCAAGTTTTTTGGCCAGGGCTCTGTATCCAACAAATAGAGAAACAATCCACAAGGTCAGGGAACTGACAAATACTGATAAATTTTCTTAAAAAAAACAAAAAAAAAAAAATTTTTTTTTAAAAAATCAAACAAAATGTTAGAAATGTAGTCTTTTTGCTTGATCTAGAACTTTTAATATGAAATAAAATACTTTTTGAAAATTTATATTTTATTGGGATATCCAACTTGATTAGTCAAACAGACTCAATATTGTTTCTCGTCCAAGAGCAAATATCAGAGAACCCCCACAGACTTATTTACAAATTCTTTTTAGAAATCAGAGTAAGCTAAATATAAACTGTGTCTAATTGTAAGGTAAAAATAAATAACTTGCCATTTTTAAAACAATTATGAATTTAATAAAAAAATAGAAATAAAATTTGAAATGCTTCCCTGTAAGCAGCAGTACATTTTTAAAATATTTTCTTATAAACAATGATTTTCAAAGATCAATCATTCTGGGAAAATAACTGAAGTCAGCAGTTGATATAAAAGCATATTATTAATTCATTTCTTACTGCTGCTTTTTTGCCAAGGAAAGTCCCCTCCCTAGTCATTTACTGATATCAGCAAGAAATAGTAAAAAAAGTTTCCTACAGAGGGATTACAGAAAATGCTTGACAATCAAACCCAATGTGGTAGAGAAATTATCACAGTTTATTATTGGGATTAATAGTAGACAAAGAAAATACAGAGAAATTGTATTAATAGAAACTTTCTCTGAAAGTAATAAAATTAAATCCTGAAGGGGAGAAAGCCAATTAACATTAAATTTAGATTTCAATTTTATTTTCTAGATCATTACATATCTCACACAATGAGAGATGAAAATTGAAATTGATTGGCTTTTTGATATCAATATATTAAATATACATTCAATAGTAAAATATATTAAGCAAACTAGTTTTCATAATATTAAGTTATTTCATTTGGTTCTAAGAATTTCATGCAAAACTTTGCCAACATTGTTATCAATGAATTAAAAAAAATAATGTCATTTCCTTGATGTTTATAAATAAGCACACTGTAGTCATTAATTCCCTTGCTTTTGCACAGTAATCATGCTGTCAGGCCTATCTACTGTTTTGCACTATTTTAAATAAAGTTGTCTTTCATTCAATATATTTTCTCAATAACTAATGTTTCCAACATTATATGGTTTAAAGCATCATAAATATCGAATTGACATCAATTGTTTCAACAGAATATGAAACAGCTTTAAGGTATTTGAGAAATTCCTCAGCCAGTGTTTAGCAGTTATGTACTTTGTTTAGAAAAACCAACATTTGGATAGGTCATCTGTGGAGTCAGAGGAAAGTAGCTTCTGAAATAGCCATGTGAATTTAACAATCTTGAGCTTTTTGTCTGATTGTTTAAAATAAGCCCAACAAATTTAAATTTCTTTACTTCTTGGAAGCAAGAAAAACTACAATGCAAAGACAAGATTTTGGCTAAGAAAGTGGCTACTGGTTTGAAAGGAAGTGATTAGTATACATGTATTAGATAGACTACTTGAATACAATCAATTTTACAAGTATACTGAGATTGAATGAAGTGAAGAAAAGATTTTTTCGTATCTTATTCAATGTTTTAATGTAAGTCACCCATGTTGTAAACATCTGAACCAGTTGTTTGCCACAAGTGACATTTTTACGTTGTAGGCAAAGTGCATGTTTTATTATGAGCTTACAATCACAGTAAGATTAATGTATGAAAGATCTGCTTATACCTTGATGGAAATGGCAAGACTTGAACCCGAATTAATGTCACTATTGTGCCTCATTAGATGAACTGCTTTACCAAACAATTCAAAATATATGACTTTGAGGTTAAGGGCTAACTAGATAAAGCACTTATAAATTTACAAGTGTACCAATGAAGTGCAGAGTGCATGAAGACATTAAACTTGTCCACAGACCAGATGTAAACTTCAAGTAACATCCCTAACATAGTTATCACTTAAGTATTGTTTTATTATACAGCTTATGAATTAACTTACATCACTTAGGAAATACAAATTTTCTGATTTTACATTGTAGAAAGTAAAATTGTATAAATGGTCTGCCCAAAGTTGTAATGCTCATTCTCATTAGTATAGGGCCAAATAACCGCTACTTTTTTTTTTTTTTAAACTGTAGCACATCCATAGTAGAGCAATATGGTCAATATATTTTTTAATACTATTTCAATAAACATGAACTGTAGAGTTTACCTTGAGAAGTGTTTCTGAATATCTATAAGCTGGAGAATGTTCAAAAGGGGAGGGAAGTAAAAAGCAAAGGAAATGGAAAAAAGTTTAAAGCATGATTCTGCTGACTTTCAAGTGGGTTTGTCTTAAAGATTTCTTTAATTGGAATTTGCCATACTTCTTGACATGACATCAATGTCTATTTTGAAGAACTCTTCATTTTCAAAAAGGAGATCCAACAAGTTCTGGCATTGGCAGTTAAATAAACCAGAGAGGAAACCACACACACAAATCTGTACAGAAAGTCACAGGCCTGCCTTTCTATCGTTTTTGGCAACAAATTATCAAAGATGCAAGTTCCTTGCATTGTTTGGAAGCTTTTTTTTCCCCAAGACTGCACAATTTTTCATGTCAAACTTCAAACTAAATCCCATCTTCATTAAATGATGGTTTGGAACCAATGGCATGAAAGCACAAATAAGTGTTTCAGTTAATATCAAACTAAAATTGGTTACTATATATATATATATATATATATATATATAATTTCCCAGTTTCTCTGTAATTTTCTTTGAATCACAATTCTCCTGAAAATTCATTTTTACAGAAGACAAAACCCAATTCTATTTGTGCTTTTAGATAAGCTCCACACCATCAACAAATGCCCATCAAGTCTGCTTTTCTCTACTGGATCAAATCCAGAGGAGGTAGAGTCAAACCAATCATAATATACTCACACGACCCTTTTCAAACTCATTTCACATGATATCCAAGCAATCTTTTTTTCTTTTGATTCCTAAAGAGGAACAAAAATAAAGACACTGAATATCACACGTGAAAACGCTGTAAACTTTATCATGATGAATGTGCAGTCCAAGTAGTTTCCAAAACTGTATGGAAACCAGTCATCTCATAATTTCCACAAGTTCATGGCAACATTTTTTACCATTTTAATTTTGTTTTACTCTTTCTCTGCTAATTCATTAACAAAATCATCAAAGTCTTTAGAATTTGACTCAAAGGCCTGGAGTTGGTTGGTGACATCCTGTAGTGTTTCTGCAAGGGTAAATTCTTCTTTGCATATTGTGAGTGTGGGTACTCCCTGTGTCTCTTGGTAACAGCGCCACAACTCGCTGGATGTGTCTTCACCAGCAAAAGGAGGAATCTGAAATAAAATTAAAAGAAGCGTTATACAAAATAGCAGGGCATACATAAAATGAGCTTTTAGCATCAAATATTTTTTCAAAAATATGTCAACAGAAATTTTAAAATATAACTAAGTTTTCTCATTACTGAGCTTCAAAACAATCGTAAAAGATTTTATTGTAATTCAGAGTTACTCAGTTTGGGATCTACAAATAATAATTTCATATCAGAAGAATTTGTTTATCTATCTTTAGCTTGAACTGAAATCAAAGGTAAATAGCAATAGAAATTTTCTTTATCATAGAATATGCATATTTTTCCTGTTTATTTCTCCAGAAATAAGGATCTTAAAGTTGTTTTCATACATACAACCAACTATGTAACTGATGAACATTCTGGCTACTGAATATGACAAGAAATTAGTCAGATGGATCTCCATTTATTTAGATCATCGTTATAAATGCAAATTAGGTTCAACTAAAATATTTTATAAACATTAAAGAGCTATTCATCTGTTTCATAAATACAGAAAACTAGTGCAGCTTAGTAATATTTTCAATCTTATTATAGAGACACGTACAATAGTAACATTGGGATTACCTTTATTTCTCTTTAAAAGAAAGCTGAAATTGTCACAAGTCACAAAAACTACATTGGAAAGATTGAAAAAAATATGTTTAAAAAATAAAATAAAAACTTCTTACTGAATCAATAAGAACAAATCCCTCCTGGTTACAGTTTTCATCATCATCACTGGCAGCATCACTTGCATACTGATGAAGTAAGTGATCTGTCAATGGTGGTTCATTATCAGGGCTGGCAACTGGATCATCTGTCGCAGACGAATGTGACACACCTGAGGGGCTACAACTTTGCATGTTTGGTTTATTAGCATTCTGCAGGAGGCTGATGAAAGGGATGTCATCCATTCCACTTGAAGAAGCCTTGTTCAAATTGTAGGATAAGTCACTTGCGAAAGCACCAACAACTTGATCATCCAAGTAGTCGTCGTCATTTTCTTTATCAGAACTGAAGAAAAATATTGGAAAGTGGTTAAAAATGCATACGAGTTTGTGAATTACATAAGCTTTTCCAAAAATCATAAATCATTTTGAGATGTTAAGATACTTCTTGATAAGAATATTAACGTCTTTTTTTACTTTTGCTTTAACCTAGTTAAACAAATTCTATTAACTTTTTATTTCAGTTGCTGTCCTTGGACAAATTCAGCCTTATACCAAATCATCATGGTTAAGAACAGTGGTTCCCAAATGGTGCAGCACACCACATTGGTGCAACGGAATGATTGAAAGACAAAGTTTCAGAAACAGTTTCAGAAAATTAATATACCAAAATATTAGGATTTCAAATTTTTAAATATTATGAATTACTTGTAATTTTATGCAGAAGTCCCAGTATAATTTGTTATAAATAATTATTGACCGATTTTTATCATTTTGATATTTTTGCATTATATCAACTATTAAGAATATAGTAACTAGGGTTTGAAAATTGGAGGAGGGAGTTAACAATGATAATGCTTTGACTTTGAATCTGCAGTTATCTCCCTTTAATCCTGTTTTTCTTTTAAAATATAGTTTTTATCTCACAAAATTTGGTGAGGTACAAACGTATTTTTATTCCAAAAATGTGGCCCAGAAAAAAAAAAAATTAAGGAACCACTGTTTTAGAAACAATGAACTGTTGAGAGCTTTTCCTCTTGCAATAAAAATTACATCCGATTATAATATAAAACATGATGCAAGATGAATTTATACTAGCTTTATCAGTTGAAAATTAGCCTTTAAAAATCAAATGAACAGATTTAAGATTGACAGAGTAAAGTTATTTTTTATGAAGTAGTATAAAAAATATGGAGAGAAGAAAACCCAACACACTAAAACAATTAACAACCAAAATTGACTATGTATTAGAGAAAAAGCATTACAAAGAATCTCTTTCCTATTTTTAAATGCATTTTATAATTAAATGTTAAAAAACTTGTTATAAAAATATTACATTTATATTTAAATCATACATTTTTTTCAATTGTTCAAAAGTATTGGGGGGTAGAGAATACCCTTTATATATACCAGCAACTGGTTGGATGGTCTTAAAAGAAAAGAGCTAATCCTTTTAAGAAAGACATGTACGTTATATAGTCATTAAACTTAAATTTGTACTTATTTATGATCTGGGAGTTAATAAATTTAATTTGGAAAACAAGTTTTATCTCATCATCACTGTAAATGTTATAGTACTATTAATGGGACAATATTTTAACACTCTGGAGAAAGGGGGCCCCCACAGCTCGCTCGCTCACTCTGGAGAAAGGGGCCTTTGATAAAACTTAGGTTTTGAGCTTTTGAACCCTGCTTATTGAGAGAGTAAGAGAATTTAGTTGCAGGATGTTTTCTAACTCATAAATTGTTCTAGTTAAATATTTTAGAATAAAAATGAATACCAACTAAATACATTAGTATTTAAAACTGATTTAAGTACAGGAATAAATAAAATAAGTAAATATAAAACAATCTGCAAAGACATTTCTCTTGTCAAACGTTTATAACAGGTACCATTATAATCTCAGAGAAAAAAAAATTCAGTTTCTTTCTAATTACTTCACATTTTGATAGTGAACCAAAATTTCCTGAACAGGTTTTTCACCATGAAAACTGAAATGTTAATAGATGTAATTAAAAAAAAAAAAAAAAAAAAAAATTATATTTTTCAATATTTCATATTATTACCACTATTAATTTCAATAATGTATGTAAATAAAGATTATGTATCAGGTAGTGAGTTCTGGTGAAGGAAGATAAAGAATTGTTATGTGGATTTGAATGACTGTCAGCTTGAAAGGCTCCATAGCCTAATTGATAAGGCAGAATTTAACCCAAGAAAATGAATGCAAGTTTAAGTTTTGTTGAAGGTTTTTATTTATTATTTTTCTGATCCAGGTTACAGTTATAGAATAATGGTCTAAGAGTTGCAATAAAAAGCAATTGAAATTAAAATCAAAGAAATATTGGTGGAAAAATTTGTTAATTGATATAAATGCTATAAATGATGACAGAAAATCCAGGCTAGAATTATATCTATAGAAAAGTTTCTTTCTAACTTGAGCAATCCAATTCTTAATATCAATCCTAAATTATAAGCATCAATGCATTCATTGATTTAAAATGAAGATGACATTCCAGACCAGATATTCAAGTAACACCGACTGTAATCCTTTCATGTTTCCATTCCCCAAAATATTTTCAAACTATAAAATCCGATCAGTGTTCTTAAGTCATTATTTAATGTTGTTGCTATTTACACAAGTCAAAACAGCTTCAGTGTTTAATTGATCAAAACTTGACAATTAAGATATCTACATACATAAGCATCAATAATCTGTAGCACTAGATAAGAGAGAGAGAGAGAGAGTGTGTGTGTGTGTGTGTGTGTGTGTGTGTGTGTGTAATTACTTAAAAAAATGTTATTTTTAGTGGATACTCATCCTCGAAATCTCTGCCCAATTTCTTTTATTTTAAACAGTGTGTATTACATCCATTGACCTGCACACTCAAGAATAAAGAAAAAAAAAAAGAAAAAAAGTGCTCTGACAGAGTTTGAACCGGCATCTTTGTAGGAGAAAAACCACAGATCTAGCATGCTTTAGACTTCTTGGCCAGAGAGAGTGTAACAGCATAGCAAGGTTCTATTTGCCTCTTTCAGAAAAAAATAAACACTTCTTCGTTCAGTTATTGGCGTCTAAAACATGAGAAGCCACTAAAGATAATATTTGAAGTAATAAAAAATGTTGGAGGAATAATAAATCCATTAATTCTTTAGAAATTGCTTTGTATATTTCATATATGAAACAGAGATATGGGCTTTCTAACTGAAGAAAGAAGTATACTTTGCTCAAAAGGGAAAAAATATAACCTTAATGGACTGTGATTGTAGCTGAGCAGGCTAAAGCAAGCTGAACCAAACAGTAGTTTCTCATACAAAGAAGGATACAAGTTTGAAGCCTGTCAAATAGAACATTTCAAGTTTTATAAAGTGGACAAGCCAATTGGCATAATATGCTGAAATAAAAATTAAAAAAAAAAACAGGTGTGAATTTCAAACATGAGTATCCACTAAAAATAATGTTTGTAATTATATATATATATATATATATATAATTAAATTTGTTGTTTTTTTTATTTAAAATTTACATTGCAATGAGAAAATTTCTATGCTTTGTCATTTTATCTCATCATCAGGCAATGTTGACTCATCGTTGTGAAAATGATTTGCATTTCAATGTACAAAACAATACGCTTGTTACTTAAAGAGTTAATATGGATGGGAGAAGACAAAAATTTATGTGTGTGTCTAATTTAACTAATCAAAATTAAGTTCAACTTTTAAATTTGAAAATATAGGTTATATTTTGGGGGAATACAGGATTTCTTCTTTCAATCTTAACAGGAAAGTGTCATGCAATATAAATTAATTTTAAATAAATTTAATTATAATTATATTATGCTCTACGATATATATTGTATTGAGCACTTTTTAAAAAAGGAAATTCCAGAGAACTGGTAATTCTAAAACTGTTGGTTCTCTTCGCCTGGAGATATATATATATATATATATATGCATGCATGCATGCATACACACCTCTAGAGATTCACAAAAAATAAGAAAAGACCATGTATGATGAAAAAAAAAAAAAGAAGCCCTCTAATTGAATAAATAAAAACAATGTTTTATTGTTAAAACCTCTTATTTTATTATTTGTTTTTTTTTAAAAATCATTTCACTTTAAACCACAAGTACACTTCACTTTAAACCACAAGTACACAGAACATTACAGGAAATAAAAGTCGAAAAATCTGAGAATAGAGATGATCGAGAAAGAAAAGATCAACGAGATTCAAGAAGCCAGAAGATGGTGATTGATGTTGCATTTAAACTTTTGAAGATTGTAGTTATCAGGGGTGCAAGGAAATGGAAGGGAGTTCTACAGGTGAGAAGTGCAAGAAAAACTGTTGGGGTAGAAGCAACAGTTGCATTTAGCTATTCAACAGTAAAAGGGTGGGACTTAAATGCTAATCTAGTCGGACTGGTAAATTCATTGCTGTAAAAATGTAAAACAGTAAAAGAGAAGTTATGTCATGTTGAGAAAGTGACTGCTCAAATCAAGATGCCTGGTCAGAACTGATTACATCACAGATTCTTCTTTAGATTGTGTCAAGAATCTCAAGATGTACAGCAGGAGCACCAAATATGGCAACAGTATGCAACACACAGACAAAAGGTAGATTTATAAATGTGCAAAATGTATTCTGGCAAAAAAAATTTCTGGAATGAGACAGTGACCCAACTTTCCTTGCAGTAGATGCAGTTATTGATTCAATATAGTGGCTCCACTTCATGTCAGACCAAAGGATTTTTTTTATTAACAAATTATATTTTATGCTTTTTAGAATGTTTGAAATTTTAGCTGAAAAATTGTTTTTCTTGAGTCAGCAAAGGAGCATAAATATAAAAATGTTAGCACCTATTTTTGCAGTGAAAAACACATTTAGAAATTCTTGCAAAAATTAAGTAGTTTGGTTTAAATGAAACTTTCAAGACTTTAGTCATAAATGAATTAAATTATTTTAAAAATGTTTCTTTTTATTAGAAAATCTTGGTAATTTAAAAAAAAAAAAATCAGTTATCTTACACTTAATACTTTCATGATTTTTGTATCACTTAATGTTGATATTAGTTATATGAAGAATTCCTTAGAAATTTAAGTCATTTTTTTTGTAAAACATGACCCCCAGTTACTGAAAATCTGCTCTTAATTGTAAAATGAAAAATGCAATAAAATTAAGACATTATTTATGAATAAGATATATTATGGATACTATTGTTTTTCAATGAATAATGTATTTTTACATGAATTGTTTGCATTTTTTAAAAAATTTTAATTAGAATAATTTATAAAATTTTGTATTAATTTGTATGGGTTGGGTAATATCATCAAGTAAAAACTATATTTACTAATAAATGGCTTATAATTCAATTCACAAACCAATATTTTAAAAAGAATTTATTTTTTTGTGTAGAAATGTGCCAATTTTTGTAAATATGGACATTCATACACAACATTACCAGAAAATAAGGGTGGTAACTATAGTATATTATGGGATGTATGTCGTGGTATAATGAACATGGCCTTAAAACGAGAAATCACAAGGCCAAATTCAAATTCTAGCCAGATTCATTACAATCACTTACATGCAAATATGTTTGTGAAAGGTATGAATCCATCTCTTTTCCCCAGCTAGGAGTTAAATAGCAGGACAGACTGGGTCCTATTGCCTTGGTTGGCAATCAGTTTACTGCAGAAAGAAATTGCAACCTACTGCAAGAAAATCTGCCTAGTCAGTTATGAATCAAGAGAGACATGATCAACAGGCATGTATTACATATAGCACTTAAGTGCCTGAACTAGAGTAAATTTAAAGCCAAAATACATATATTTTTTCTTGGATTTTAAAGATTACTGGGAGTTAAAATTATATTAAAAAAATACTCAGGTTATATTTCTCTAGTAATCTTTACACATACGACCCTCATAAAAAAAAAAACAAAAAAAAATAATTAGATAAATTTCCAGCTATCAAGTTATCAAAAGAACTGTGAAAACCTAATCAAAACACCTGTATTAAAAAATGCATTTCTGCCATATTTTAAACTAAAAGTAATATTTGTCTAAAATCAGATTAGACTTTAAATCAGCTAATATTCATCAAATAAAGCTTCAGAAAAGTATATTTTATTTTTGAAAGAATCTTTAATAAAGAGAATTAAATGGTCAAAATCAGCAATTTTTAACAAAAAAAAAAAAATAAATAAATAAATAAAAAAATAAACAAAACTTCTAGACAATTTAAATTAGTTTTGAAATACAGCAAAGTATTTTGCTTATTGGAAATACGGAGTTTAATTTATTAGCCTGAAAATAAAAACTTAAGAAAAAAATTGTTAAAAATAATTTTAAAAACATAGGTATCCCATTCCTTTGGAGTTACCTATATACATATATATTCTAATTTATTCGTTTAGATATTAATTTAAATGGATAGTCACATTTTAGTAGATGCTATGTTTTGTTTTTTTTTTTTTTATAATTAAACAGTATATATTTATATACTGACCTGAATAATTGAGAAATCTTGTCAGGAAAATATGCATCCTTCAGCAGGATTTGAACCTGTGTCCCTAAGGAAAGCCGTTATTAGATCTGACGTGTCTTGACCACGCAGGACTTACGGTCATACAAATGAAAATAAATATACTGTTTTTATATATATATATATATATATATATATATATATATATATATATATAGGAACCTCCACTTTTCACGGGGAAATCAACATAGCGTAATGCAAAACGCCACAAACTTAATGAAAATAAATTTTTATCGTCAAAATGTTTATCTTATTATTAAGATGAAAGACCAAATTATTTTTTGAAATTTTTTTAATCCTTCTAACACCTTCGAAATGTTGGTTAAAATCTTGTTTTGTTTTACGTCATCAACTACTCCGAAAAATAACATTGTTTTTTTTCGCTCGTTTTTTCCGTAGAAAACACATTAATTTGGAAATTCTTGTAAAAATCAAATAATTGTCCGATTTTAATTAAATTTTCAGGACTTATTCAGAAATGAATGAAATTATTTTTAATTTTCTGTTTTGTTTTAAATATTGGTAGGAACATTTTTTTTTTCAAATGTATTACACCCCACTTACTTAATTTCATGAAATTTCGCACAAAACTTTTTTGTTCCAGTGATTTTTTTTTTTGGTTAGAAGTAGGAGTCATTGGAGATAGAAAAAACAAAGTCGGTGATTTCCAAATTGACGCGCAAAGAACTTCAAATCTGCTCTGAATTGAAAAATAATAAATCCAACAAATTTATGACATTATTACTTAATTAAAAAAGCTCCTAATTGCTTTTGTAAATAAATAATATTAAGGACAATATTGTCTGAAAAAAATTTTTAAAATTTGATAAATAATGAATTTTTACAAGAATTTTTTTTCAATTTTTTTCAATTTTAATTATAATAATTTAAAAAAATTTTAATAGTTTAAAATCGTGTAAATTTCTGTATTTGTTTGTTCCAATGAGATTATATAATAATTAAGTGAAAAAAAAAATTACGAATCCAAAATTGCAAAGATTATTATTTGTTAGGGGGGCTCAATGATTTTTTAAATAATTTTATTTGTATTTTTTGGGTTTCTTATTTTCATGTACGGTACACTATAAGTGCCATTATTATGTAGCAGGTCACGTGATCTAAGAGTTTTGTCCCTTTATTCTACTTATGTCAAATTTTCATTTTACTAAAATGATTTTAGTTTCTTATCTCGTCTGCATACCAACTGGTTATATTTTTGCTCAGCTTTTAAAGTTAATTTTTCTTTTTTTCATTTACTACTTCACTAAATATTTTTCTTTTATGTATTTACATAAGTGTGGGTCATACCGTAACCCTCGAACCCTCCTTAGGTCAGTAAGTAGTTTTTGAGACAGTAAAAGATAAGAGGAGAGAGGTAAGGTAGGCGAACATAGTAAGCTGCTTGACTTGGGGTTAAACGAACAATAATTGTTACAATAAATCTCAAATGAGCTGCGGTTCTCCAAAAAAGATATAAAAAAAGATACAGAACCATGGACAGGAGAAGAGAGTAATTAGTAGCTCCCTTGACCCCAAGTCAAGCAGCTTACTATGTTCGCCTACCTTACCTCTCTCCTCTTATCTTTTACTGTCTCAAAAACTACTTACTGACCTAAGGAGGGAATATATCAAAGACATTCCTTAATTCCTAAGCATTAGCGAGGGTCGTAGTTATACTGACTGAACTTGAATTCTTTTTGTCGTTCGCACTTTTTTTTTAATGACATTTATTTTGTTAAAGAAAGACGTTTAAAAATGTATTTTTTTTATTTTAATGACAGTTATAATTTTAATAAAGAAAGACATTTAAATTTATTTTGAAAATAATGTTTAATTAATTTCAGTTATTATTAAACTTTATTTCCTGCATATTTGAAATTAGGTTTTTCATTTTCTAATTGTTTGTTGAGTAGTTTGACTTTTCAACTGTGTTCACAATTTTTCTAGAAATAGAAAAACGTATTTTCTTAGTTTCACTTTCAGTTTCATGACACTGACAGTTATTTTAATTGTGATAAAAAAGAAACATTTAAATTAATTTTGAAAATTATGTTTAATTAATTTGAATTATTTTTAAACTTTATTTCTTGCTTATTTGAAATTAGCCTAGGTTTTTCATTTTCTATTAATTTTTTTGTTGAATAGTTCTACTTTTCTTTTCTACTGTGTTCATTTTTTTTTTCGAAATAAAAAACTAGTTTTTTTATTTTACTTAATGTTAATTAAAGTTTATTAATGATTACTGATTAAATAATAATTTATTTATTAAAAAATTCCAAATCAAGATGTTAATTTTTTGGCTTATTTATGTTATTTTTAATTTTTGTTAATTATAGATGTCTATGAAAATTTGTCATTTCTGGCCATCCGTAGCAGCTGTCAACACCTTGTCTATTAACACTTCGTCAAACATTCGATCTGATAAACACGATCAATCGTTAATAATTCGTTGCATATTACTTTTTTATGCAATAAATAAGTAATATTTGTTTCAATTCAGATAAATTAAACTTTCAATTTTCAAATTTGACTAAAATAAAGTGTCAGAAATCTTTTGAAATATTTTTAATAATTTATGATTTGTGTTTGTTTACAAATTCTTTAATTTTAAGAAAATGGCCGCTTTTAAGAAAATTTTAAGAAATTGAAATTAAATGTGACATTCAAATTTAATAATTTCTATATGAAATACACCAGAATTTTCTAATTAATGGAAATAATAAATTTAATCATTAAGCTTTCATTTAAATTTAAAATGAAATCTTGAAGAATGTTTTTTTATTTTAAAATTTTAATTTTAAAATTAGGTATCGTAAATTTTTGCCGAAAAAGTGGAGGCACCTACATATATATATATATATATATATATATATATATATATATAGGAAACTTATTCGCTAAAAGTGACTTCGTTTCATTCACTACAACTCAAGTTAGGAAGAGTTATTTCCCCTTGTACAATTGACGAAGAATAATCGACAGCGAGTAATTTCTGGGGTGCTATTATTCAAAGAAAAAGTGGAGGTAGCAGCAGTAGTTGGCATAAAGCAGAGATAAAGCGTAGGCTGATGTATTACGTTTAAAATCGCTTTAGCCTGCGAAGATGTGCAGAAAAAAATATACAGCGTCAATAATACATTTATTCTCTTACGGCTCATTTGGTAATGTAAAAAATGTAATTGCGAATGTCAATGTGAAAAAAAATGTATTAAACACAGATTTTATCAAGTTTGACAAAACTCTTTCACAAGCGTTTTACGTTGTTTATGTATAATTTTAAAATTTCCAATGCGTGAATGATTTTTTTGTGTCAGTGACAAACAGAGTGAAGACTTTTTTGTTTATACAATATTAAAGTAAATATTTTTATGCATAAAAGTCAAACTTTTAATGATATCTACCGAGGATAAAAAAAAAAGCTTCAGGTATTTTTCTTCATTTTATTTAAAGAGTAACACTGATGATTCCTAGTGGCTTATAAGAAAAAGATTTACCTTGTGGATAATAAGAAAAGATCGCACATCATAAACTTCTGTGTCCAAAACAATGTTCAATCATTTTTATAATACAGTTAAAAGATATATGAAACAGATTCCACACTTCATTTGTCACAAGTGAAGGCACTAATTATTAGCTCTGCTGCTATGCCAAACAGGCAAGAAACAGCTGGGGTTTCATTGTTGCTCACATTGACAGCCGGGGGTGACGTAGTCTTAACACTTGACAAAAGTTAATGCCGAGACAATATTTTTTTAGCGTCATTATTTAATCCAGCTGAAAGTACTGAGTTTCGTTATTTTAAAGAATGATGGAGACTGTTAAGTGACAACAAAATCTCGTATGCAGCAGTAGCAGACATTATGAATACATTATACCATTAAGGGAAGGTAACTGTAAAGTCCTTCCTAATTATTAATTCCCTTCATTTTTTATTTTCTAAAATACAAGAGTTAGATATTTTGAGAAATTACAGTTTCTTTTATAATTAGTTAAATGCTGCTTTAAACAAAAATTCATACCAAATGTTTAACCTGCCTAGAGATACCATAGATTTTCAAATTTTGTGATCTCTTTGGATTAGAATTTCTTTTCTATGACCTATTGCCATTCAGTGGCATAAAAGCAATAGTGATTGCACAGAATTAGTCATAATCTAATAATAACTAAACAATAAACATAGGACAAAAGGCGACATATGAAAGAGATTACCTTTAAGTTAGTGGGATTGATATGATGGCTTTATTTTAATAAATTTAAAAACAAAAGTTTAATAACGCAAAAGTTCTGAAGATTCTTAGAGCTTTCAATTAGAGATATTTTATTTGTTCCATTTCAATGACAAGTAGTTTTTAGATCCAATGTAATTGCGTAATTCTGGTGGAAAATATTAAAATGGTTTTTCAAATCGAACGATCAATTATGGTCTGTTTGATCAAATTAAAGTTTATTTTCAACAAATATATGATGAGACCTGAGTGGTAGAAACCCGAGTAGCAAGTGGTGTGAGTTCTTTAACATATCGTTAACTCTGCATATTTGGTTCATTTGTGTTGAGTGTGAATTGAGCACTTTTTCAAACTACTGTATGTTGGTCTGACCAGCAGCGGTTTGGCTAGTGTGTGTGTGTGTGTATATATATATATATATATATATATATATATATATATATTAGTTATTATTAGTGTTACAATAATAACATAAAAACTGCAACTGAAAAGCTTTCAGTTTTCAATGCCAAATGCACCACCATCAAGCAGTGAAATATTGTTCAGTTATGGGGTCACACATGCACGCACACACACACACACACATATATATATATATATATATATATAGTGATAGAAATTCAAGCTCAAAAACAGATGATACTATATTAGGTAAAAGTGGTGGAGTGGAAAGTTATTAGAATTTAAAGGATTTGTGTGTGTAAATCAATGGATAGAGACATATGTAGCAGTATGGGGTAATTGTAAGCATATAGACAGAACAGGAAGTGTCAGTGGTATCAGTTTAAATTATGATGGAACAAAAATGCTGCCAACATCTGAAATGCTACACAAGATTATAAATTAAAACAATAATGTTTGTCTTAAAAAGTGCTGTTAATATAAAAACTCATGTTCATGGAAGGAAATAGACAAAGCCATGAATTTGATTACTTAAGGAGGAATTAATTGAAAAGTTAACTAGTAGTTAAAGTAAGTGTAAACAACAATGTCACCATTAAGGTTAGGTTGGAGGTATATATAATTAACAATAGGGGTAGGATTGTATAGTATATAGTAAACAGTTTGAGAATTCGCTTTTAAATATATCTAAAATTATCTTGTGGTGGCAATAAGTAGTTATTCCATTATGTTGGTTTAAGTTAATTTTGGGAAATTTAATTACTTGAATTTTTTCTTGTAAGCAAAAAAAAAAAAAAAAAAAAAAAATTTCATGTAATTATTACATGTTGTAGCTTTTTTTTTTTTTTTTTTTTTAAATATTTTTCATTTTACTGTGGGTGTTTTGTTTGCATCTTTTAATTTCCAATAGTATTTGGAAAGTGAAATTGAGTTACAAGAGGTTTTATTATTAAAGGATAGCTTATGCATAGACTATCATGACTTGAAAGTGCTTTTAGTACTTCTAATGTACTGTTTGATAAGAGTTGGATTTTCTGTAGTGGAAATAGTAGTTTGGTAGACTATAGAGTCTGTGAGACATCTATTTTGCAGAGGATATTTGTTTGGGTCAAGGCAATTGCTAGTATTATAATTATTATAACAGGATGGTTTTGATTGCTAATCAATATATTATATTATTTTAGGATTTTATTGTTATGCCTTTGCAGCTATAACTAAGATTCAGTGTATTCTTATTAAAAATTTTCCTGAGGGGGTTATTAGTTGGGAAGCATTTCTGAACTAAGTTAAGGAATTTATTGCCTAAGTTAGTACTAATCATTTGGTTAAATGGTGGTGTGTACCAAATTTTTTTTTTGAGTTGCAGTCCCATATATTATTATTATTATTATAATAACACTAGTAATAACTACATCTCTATAAATGCTTTACATCTGTATTGAGCACTTATCAAACTGTGGAATATATATCCATTAGTTTATACCACTATTATATGTGTATGCATGCATGTTGTGGTGCAGTGGTTATCAGCTCAGAATGAGAAATCTTTTTCTTATGCATCTTATAAATTTCAACTGTCTTCTGGTTCCAAATATAAATGTTCTTTTTGTTTCCAACATCCATAAAACTTCCTCAATACTTACATATTCAGTATGATAGCGTCTGAATCCTCTTTAATTCTCTGTAACTACATTTATTGCCTCAAGTTTACTCATCTGTGAGAAGACTAACAAAATCTTCCTTTTTCTAAACACTTTGCTATTCCAATGTACCCTTTGTTTTCAGCATCACATTTTCTGTCTTCTGTTAAAACATTACTTTAGATTATTTAGAGTTTTTTTTTTTTTTATTGCAGTTGCCCAATGTCGATATCTCTAAATTGTAGCTTGCATACCAAGCTATTCCTCATGTTGACAACCATCCATTGTCTTCTTACAATGGATGTTTAGTCTTCACTTTTTTCTATTATCTTGTCCACAAATTTCTATAGGTTCCTTTCCATATTTGCTATCAACAGTCATCTGCCTGGCTTATGTTCAGATTGTGCTGATGAATAGTAAATCCTGGTAGGACTTCCAGTGTTCTCAAGATCACTTCACTATATGAGTTGAATAAATTGATACTATTTTCTATTTTTGTTTATGTCATCAATGTTGAATAATTAATTTATTATTTCTGTAATCTGGCTGAGGACATATCTATAACAAACCCAGTGGTCCTGCTGCTTTGTTCCTGTTCCTCTTTGCCAGTGCTGATCTTATTTCAATTTAATATTTTGGATCCTTCCATATTTTTGTTTCCAGCAGGTTTCCTTTTTGGTTGTTGAAAAGCTCTTCAATGTATTCATTCTATATTTGGTGTTTTTTCTTTCTCCATTATCAACATTCCTTAACTTTATACTGATGTGCCTATGATCAGAGGATAATGGCATAGCAGAGTAATGTCACTGCACCATTAAAAGAATTGCAGCCAGAATAGTGCTCTTTTCAAGAAGCTGTGTATTGGTTCTTGAGGTTCTTACTGGTCAACCCAAAGGATTCTAGTTTTTCCTTGACCCTCATCTGTAATAACTCCAGCTCCACAGCATGCTCAGAACACACTGCCAATTGTTATAGTGTCTATAGGTTGCCTGGGAACATTTGGTTTCAACAAGTGGTGAACATGGTACACCATTTTACAGGTAATGGTATGTTTACTGTCTTACAGGGGACAAGGTTGGTGATGATTCCTTGTTCCAGGATCCATATCCCAAACAATTCTGTGCCACATGACCCAGCTTATTACAGCAATAGCACCTCAGTTGCGTCTGTGCACCCTGACTTGTGCTTCTCACACTACTTCAACTCTGGCACTTCTTTGCAAAGTGGATTAGATCACCACATTTGTAACTTACAGGGTTATTCCGATTGCCAATGGTAGAGGAGTCATTTTGTGTATGTCTCCCTGGTTGGGATACTGATCTGCTGTCCATTCCTGCTGCTGCAATTGATTCCACTTCCTTACAGATGGCTTAAGATTGAGTCGGTCAGTAGTTCATCTATTTTGGATTTTGCTTGCAAAAACTAACTGACATCAGACAATCCTGCTACAAAAGGTGCAGCCCAGCACCAAATTATTCATGTCTCCAAACAACAAAGTTTCTGTAAATTGGCCAGATAGACATCAACCATTTTATTGGGGAGTAGTTGGTGCCCAATAAATTGAAAATATTCTACGAACAGGTCTGTTCCAAAGGCCGCACAAATACCCCATTTTATCTTCTAAAGTCAGTTTATTCTTCCTCTTTAAGCTTCTACACAACGTAAGACAATCTTTTTCCAAATATAAGCCTCTTAAAAGTTGCCATTTTCATTTTTGGGATACTTTTCACACAAGACACATCTGAATCAGTTTTCTTCCAAGAGGTAAACCATTTTCTCATATATTTCTCCCTTGTGGAACTCTTTCCAATCAACTTCGATCTTCAAAAATTTAAATGCAATGTCAAATCATCATCTTCTGTCTCCTTGATTCTTGTTCTTTTATTGTCCTCTCTCCTTAATGTTTTCTCTCAGACTTTCACTCTTAAGAACTCCTTATGCCTTAGTGGCTTTATTACCTTGCTTAGGGTGAAACAATAAGTCTGCAAAAGGCTCTTTTGCTAAGAAAAATTAAAACATCTGGAGGGATGGAATTATAATTCTTGTCTGAAAGATGATAGAAGATAGTAAATATGTTATTCAATAAAGTTTATGCCATAAATAAAAGAAACATTATTTTTACTTAAACTTTAAAAATAATTAAAAGATTTGCTCTGATTTGTGAAAATTATAATTTAAAATTAATTTTCATTGTGTAAAAAACTCAAGAAAGGTCCTTGTTAATAGTAAATTTTCCTTTAAACAGTTTGTTAAAATTCTATAAAGAAATCAGTGTGACAACTGGATTAATTTATTTACCTTTCATGAGATACATTAATTGATATTGACTTAGAATTAATAGTTGTTTATGTCTGATTAGAAGAAAAAAAAAAAATCACTTTATTTGAGGTTTTCTTTCTTGAATGACTTTTACAAATAAACTTGAAGTCTCCATCCTTTAAAATATCTAAAAAGACAGTTCAATGTACAATTCTTTTAAAGTTTAAAAATAAAATTTATATTGGTATAAGTTGCATTAGGTATATTAGGTAGTAGGAATCCATTTATCTCACAAGATAAAAGGTAGCACACTGTTTAGTCAAAATTCAGTTCTTTGGTGGTGAGACCATAGTAACCTCACCAGGGTGCAATTCTGGCTGATGGTATATATTAGAAAAGGCATGAATCTGTTTCTTCTCTCTCCAGCTATGTGTTAAATAGCAGGGCAGATTTGGTTCTCTAGCCTTGAGTAGCAACCATCCAAAGTGAAGGACAACTCTGAATTCAAAACCAACATGAAGGAGGATGGTCTCCATTATGCTGTCTTGTCCTAAAAACAGTCACTGTTGCTATGGCTGCAGTACATGTGGTTGACCTATGAGCTTGAAGGGTTACAGGATTTGTGATCATGATATTTGTTGTAAATACTGCAGTAAAAGGAAATAATATTCATCAGGTAATCATCTTGAGGAAGACGATACAGAATCTTTCAAAAGGTAAGCTTATTTTTTTCTCGTGTTACAGTATATAACTCCATAGTTTCTGCCATCATTTCTAAACTAAATCCCCACAAAGCATGCGGGCTTTATAGTATCCATGCAACAGTCATGAAGAAATGTGTGCTTGAACTGGCTTTTGTTATCTCTAAATTCCATAAAAAATGCTTTCCTGCTTATTGGAAAGCCACTTCTACATTTCCCATCTTTAAGAAATGGACAAACCATCAAATTCTTGTATTGGTCTGTTAGCCATCTTTTTGGCCAAATAGTAGAGGCTTTAATCAACTCCAAATTGGTTAAGAATCTAACAATACCAAGTCTTCTTTCAATTTTTTTTTGGTTTGTTTTAATTTGTTTTTAATTTTCTCATTCTTTCACACTTGGTAACCCCTTGCATCTTAGTGGCTTTATTTCCTTGCTTGGGATGAAAGGATAAAAAATAAGTTTCTTCTGTCAACTATTTTTCCTAGTATTCTTTGGGATGATTTCGTTTGCTATGTCACTAAAGCTTCTCAATGCGTTCCACTTTGAAGTGTCATTCTCATTAAATTTATTGTATTTGCTTTTAATACTTACTATGAATCTCTTTGCAATTTGGGTCATTCAGGAGTCCGTCATATTATAATCTGGATGCTGCTTTGGTTTTCTTCAATTCCTGTAGCCTTAATCTAAAGTTATAGATGACTGGAAGGTTGCTTCTTCAGGGTATCCCCATGTTCATAAGCATCTTGAAATCAAGTGAAATCATTAGAAATTTCATGTACTCCATTGGACCCATTTTTCTTTGCATTTAATCCAAATTTGTCAACTATTTCCCTGTTGTGCTCCTTAACTAATTTGGCATTCAGGTTTCTCATGATGGTTATTTCTTGCATTGTCTTGTGTGTCACAAAACCTATAAATTTATTCCTCCATGTTGTCACTGCAGATACAAAAAGAATGGATATATTAAACGGTTTCCTTTTCAGCTTAACTAGAAGAACTCTACCAGATATTTGGCAATATACCAGAACAGATTTCTTCAGGTCTCTGTCTAATATGAGTCCTATTCCTCTTTAATTTTTTCTCTCCACCTGTATATACGCCCATGTCTGTCACTGAAAAAATTTCCATTATTTGCCTACCACCATACTCCTAGAATATTCATATTTAACATTTAATTTCTTGTTATATTTTCTAAGTGGCTACATTGATTTAATGTTCTTACATTCCATGTCCCTATACAGTCATGTAAAATTCATAACGTTTTGAAAACACATTATTCAAAGCTTTTACAATAGAGTATTTTTGAAATAGATAGCTCCCTAAGACAATATCGATAAACTGGCAGATTTGATAGAGTAATTATTGGAAATTGTTTTTTAATGCTTTGCAATAAAATGCCCAAAGGTCCTAACTGTACAAATAAATGAAGATATATAGAATTTTATACTCAGAAGAATTTATTACCAGTTTTGGAATACTTTCTCAATGCATAAGCTAAGCTAGTTATCTTTAGTGTTTACATGAGACAGAAAAACAATTGCTGAAAACCATTTCTCTACTTTACAGTGTGATGAGTATATACAGGATAGCTAATATGTGCAGGTCGTCTAATAAGTGAAAAGACAAACTTTATTTTTCAAGATTAATGAATAATTTACTATTTTGTTACTGATTTTTTCAAGCAACTTCATAATTCCATCTTTCTTGAATTTATCTGTTTCGGTAAACTGCTCTCAGTGCCTTTTCAAGAAATCCTCCTCCCAACCAATTAAGAGAATTCCTTTTAAAGACAAAAGCTAGTGAGAAACCAAAGAAGGGGGCAATACCTACTGAATAGAAAGAAGACTTAAAATTTCACTACTGGAATAATTTGGACCAGCTTACTGATGAAATATACATTCTAGTATTATTCTGATAAAATAAGACATCCATCCGCCATTGAAGAGAATTCTTTCTTCAAATGGTGATTTAAATACTTGTTAAAATCAATTACTGTTTTCTAGAGGGATCTCCTAGTAAAGTTTTGTTTAACAGCATATCAACCTTTGTGGGTTATTTAATGCTAAAATGGTGAGATTTTAAGATTTTTTTTATGTTTGGTTATAGTGAGAATGTTGATTTAGTCATATTTTGATGAAAAATTTTTTTTATTTTACAAAACTGAAGATGTCTTCTAGTTTTGTACTCAAAAATATATTGCTGGTAATAATCAACTCTTCTGCTATCTCATGCAACTTCAATTTACAAGGAGTTTGTGGATATTTTGGGTGTTTTCTGGGACAACTGTCGATTTTGAGCAACCTGAGTGTTCAGTATCATTTGTGTCTGTACAACTCCATTTAAAGTCAGTGATACACTGACTTTAACTAAACCTCTTAACCATTGTTTCCAACGGAGCAGAATCCGAATAACTTATCAAGCTATGGCTTTGCTTGAACAGTATGTCCCCACCCCCATCAGAAAGCAATGAAATCCAGATTTTTCCATCATTTTGAAAATTTGCAACAATAGCTTCACTTAAATAACTGATCTGTAAATTAATAATCTAATCGGGCCCAAATTTTGTCACTTGCCATTTGAAGGTTAGTGCTTCATAAAAATCATATGGATTCTTTATTAGTGGCACCATCTATATGTCAGGCCTGGGACTTATTGAGTGATGTTATTTCAGACAGAAATACAGTTATTTTTACTTTAACTTACATGAAAGCCGCTCATCAAAGGGACTAACATAAACAAATTGGTGTAAATGGTTTCCCACAATTGATTTAATTATTTTGAATATGTTGACTGTCTTGCAGTATATAACATTCTTCTCAAGCCATGTCTTGGATTGACAAGAAGCCTCTAGCATTTTCAAACTTTCACAGTATCTTCATAAACTGTACACATTTTTTAATGCAAATTGCATTTTTACTTCAGAATGATAAGTATATGCCAAACAGGTTCTCAATTTCCTTCAATGATAGACTCAAACAAAAAATGTCATCTTTGACAAATGTAAAATAAAAATACACTGATAAGACTACATTCAGAATACAAACAAAAGGGACATTTTAAGTTAGTTAAAGCTAGCTGCTTCTAATGACATCTAATCACAAAACTTTGGTCAATCCTAATTCATTAGCCAGATGACATTGAAATTGTTAATATTACTGATTTGTTATTGGAACAGAGAATAAGACACAGCAGGAAAAAAAAAAATAAATTAAAAAAAAGTTGAAATCTAAAAAAAAGCAAGCAAGTTATGAATACTTCCATTAAATGCTTAACTT
This sequence comes from Ascarosepion bandense, assembly GCA_037127315.1. Taxonomy (NCBI): domain Eukaryota; kingdom Metazoa; phylum Mollusca; class Cephalopoda; order Sepiida; family Sepiidae; genus Ascarosepion; species Ascarosepion bandense. The sequence goes on along the minus strand of JBBBDQ010000768.1, from coordinate 2,044,528 downwards.
TTTCTGTTTCATACCAATCACTCACTGCTTTTTATACTAAAACAACAGACAAGCAACATTAAAAAATGTAATATTACATAAAATGTATTATGTATATAAACTGCTATTGTTTTTTTTAAGCAGTTCAATAAAGGACTCCTTAATGAATTTTTGTATATAATTAAACATTTAGCAAGATGTAATGTAAAACTTTAAAGTTGGTAAGGAGAATATTTCATCTCTTAAAAATCATGAAAGACAAAGTTACAAGCTTTTTAAGAATAGATTTTTAGTCAGTAAAAAATTACTTACGCACATGATCAAAAAATCATTGAAGACAAAAAGTACATAAGCAATACTATCTACAATAACACTGAGCAATGCTTGCATGCCTCTCAATCAAATCAGGGTTCAAAATCATGTTTGGTCAAAGGAAACAACTGTTAAATAAGATCAGTTTTCTCCTTTGGTTATGAGACCATTGATAATTTCTGTTAACACACAGGGTGAACAATTTATGTGCTATATGAAAAGCCTTAAAAAAAAAAAAAATAATAGCATAGAGCCTTGCACTTTAATGAAATGGAGAACTATAAAATTCCTGAATTTGTAATTTTGTAGTTATTTGCTAATTCAAAATATCTGGAAAAAAAAAAGAAAAAGTATTTTAAACTTTAAAAATTAAGAATTATAGGTTTTATCTAATGCAATTTTTTTGCTTTTCCTCAGCTGACACTTTACAAGATACAAATCACATGGAGAGAGAGAGAGAGAGAGGAAAAAAAAACAAAAAAAAAAAAACAAAGAAGTTGGTAAATGTTTTATCTAAGACAAAACAAAACCTTAAACTAAAAGATGAGAGAATTAAGAGATTTTCTTACTCTGAAAGATCACAATCATTTCGGTGACCATTTATCTGTTGGCAAATGTCAATTGGTTGTGATTTGGGGATGTTGCCATTGCTAAGGTGAGGAGAAGGTTGTCCATCTAAAGAACCTTCAGTGTATGGTCCATTCAGTCCCTCTGTTTCTGTGTCAGAAACATTTTTATTTCTGAAAGATAAATAAGTTAGATAACAACTTAACATTGATATCTAACTCAATCTTTTCATGACATTTTTTTAAAGCTTTTTTTATTGATAAGTTGGTTCATTATTTTTCTTTCCTACAGATTGGGTTTTCAGTTAAGGTGTTTTAACATAACTGATCATTTGGTTTGTTGTTTTTTTCACCCCCCTATTCCAAAATGAAGATGAATTGGTATAGTGGCCATTTCACCAAAATTTGATATTCAAATGAGAATTGAAAATATACAGGAAAATTGTTTCACAGAAAAATCACAAAATAGTAAATTTTATTCTTATAATTTAACTTGGTTTAATTTGCCGAGAATTTTTCTAAATTCTCCTTTTTATTCTCTCTCAAAAGATTGTTTTGTTTGAAAACAGGAGGCAACATTTGCAAACCAACTTATCAAAAGAAAATACAAACAGGGTTTGGATGCACAAAACAATGATCATGTAAGTGCAAACGTAAGTTAAATGAAGAAAGAAAAGAAAAAGAAAAGTTATCCTCACACATTTCAAGCTTTCACAACCCAATAAATTCACAAAATGAAAGCAGCAACAGTTTAATCAAGCAGTAAACTGCAATTCTTAGTAATTGCATGAAAATAGCAAACAACATAATTCCATGAAGCTAAAGACACCAATGTTTTTAAAGTGCAGAAACCAGAATTTTGATTAATCTTTAAAAATCTCATTTACTCAAATAAATGGTTTCTGAAGAGTTCAATGGTTAAATGTGCACGCATATTTGGATAAAAGCAAGATTTTATTTTTATGAATAGACTTTTGTAAACCTGTGCAGGCACAGTAGAAACCTTTGTAATTCTTTACAAAGTGCTGAAAATTTTTTGGTCTGACAAAGACCAAATAAAAAAAAAAAGAAAAAAAAAAGGGTTCAGTCAGATCAAGAACTTTTCAGCACTCCCTCATAGACCCTAAAATTCTTTTAGCTAGGGGGGAAAAAAAAAAAAAAACCCACAACATGGAAAATTTTCAGGCAAAGTTTGAAAATTAAAGTAAATCAAAAAGTAGTTTGTTATATTTCAAATTTAAATTCAAACCAACAATTCTGATAAATTGCACATTTTTTTTTTTACAATAAATACCTGAAATATGTGACAAATAAGTATGTGCATGCATGCGTGCTTTTCATTAAATCTTTGCATAAAGTTAGTAGAACACATAATTGCCACTCAATTTCTAATCATTCATGCAGTAGAAAACTAATTTAAATACTGCCATGTTCTTCATACATGACAGAAAAATAAGAGTACGGTTAAAAGAAAAAAATATGAAATTGTTAAATTCTATAGCACTTTCTTTTTTAACAAAGGTTTAACAAGTTTGCTATCAAGATATTTGCATGTATTTTCTATTAAGGCATGTTAACTACATTTGTAAAGTACACAATCTTTCCAAAGTTATGTGCATTAAAGTTAGTTTAATATGCAAATGTCTTTTTCAAGAATTTAAATAAAAACATTTGTATATTTATATTTTTAAATAGTACTCCATGAAAATTCATAGCAACCACTATACAAGAAAGCTGTTGCAAGTCATTTTGGCAGAGAGTTAAGGGGGAGGGGGGAAAGTTTCTTCAAAATAAGAAACTAAAACATTAAAATTCAAATGATAGAGAATTTCAATTAAAATTATTACAGTAGAAGCAGAACATTTTTCTAAGTTTAAATTTTATGTTCAATTATTTATGAGTTTACCATGATTATAAAACTTTTTTGTGTCCTACAGCAAAGAAAAATAATTAGACACCACAGAGTAGGTAACGTGAAGAAAACTAACTTTTTTAGTAACTCATAAATAAATATAATCTATTTGAGCAATTATGTTGAAGAATATTTCTTTTTTATCTTCCTGCAAAAAAAAATAATAAAACTGTTGTAAACAAATGAATTTAATTTTTTTTTCTAAAAACTAGTCACATTTTTTTCATTTATATTTATTTCTGCAATTTTATTTTTGGAAGATTTACAGATTGAAAGTTAGTTGTTCCCATATGTCATGATGTAATAATGAAAAAAAAAAAAAAAAGCAATTTAAATGTAAACTGTTTCTACGAGATGCAAAAGTTTAGTTTTTCCTAATTCTTTTTAATGCTATAAATTATAAATGTGTGTTGAATATGACCTACAAAATTAAGAATTATGATCAGAAGTGAATACATAGTCACTGCACACTCCACCCCCTCTCACAGATATTTGCAGCTCTAAGTCAATGCAATGCAATGATTGTTATAAATGAATTATAAATGGATACTAAAACTTTTCAGTCCATTTCCCAAAATTTGACCAAATATCAAATTTTGGAATTCTTTTGCCTTGGTAGATAATTTTTCAGCATCCTCCTAATATACATGTGTATACTTTGCATTTGGGTGTTTGTATATTAATAAATCTTTGATAATAAAAAGTTCTCTCTCAAACACACACAAAAAAAAAAAAAAAAAAAATTCAAATCCATTCATTAACATGGGTTACATGTTATATTCTTATAGTTTTTTGTTCATTGGGAATTATCAAATGAATTTTTTTTTGTTTTAATGTTACCAGTAAAGTAATATTATATACAAATGTTTTGTTCTGTCTCTTATGTCAAATAACATTAGCAAATATTTGTAATTTAATTTCTTCTCCAGTATTGGTTGACAGAAAGACTTTAATACTGAAAAAAACATTTTTTATACAAATTTCTAAAAGTTTTTTTATCCTAACATCAGTAAGTGTCTAAATATATTTCCTCAATATTCATAAGAAAATTTAGGATTTTGCTCATTTTCTACTTTAGAACACTTAAAAATATACAGTTAAAAATTGCAAGAAATTATTTTGGTTGGGAGCTGAGGGCTTCAAACCATTTTAGACTGAGCTATTATCAAATCTGAGAGTACCACCTCAAGGTAATTTTTAAAGATTTCTATATGTATCATTTACTACATCAAAGAAGGTTAAAATTGTGATCTCAATTCATAAAACAAGGCTTCTCATGACAATTGAAATACATAAATGAAACACAGGTCAATAGGCCTTAAAGATTAACATAAAAGTTTGTTTATTTTATATGTCATTGCAAAATTTGTTGTTAAGGTTTTGAAATTTTGCACAATTTTTTCTTAGAAAATTTACCTTTTTTATTTCTCATTAAATGGTAAAATTAGAGAATTGTGTGTGTACATACATATACACACATTAGTATATATCGTGCATCAGAAATACATCTCACAATATTACAACATTAGTGGCAATGGTGTCTTCACCTAGCTGTCTTATAATTATGTGAGAGGTATATTCTGCCTATATATATATATATATATATATATATATATATATATATATTTTGAGTGGGAAAGGGTCATTTCATCTCAAACCAACCAATAGCCACTCAGAAAAAATGTGAACCTCTCAGAAAAATCTCGAAACATCCAGGTGTTCTTTGATCAAATTTATTGCTAAATCCCAAATATTAGATCTGTATTGTCAATAGTTTTACAAAGTATAAAATTTGACAGCATTTTTTGTGTTTTGCTTTCAACAAAATTCTGACATTCATTCCTCCAGGTACAGATTTTAAATTTGATGACAATAGTTAATATTTACTACAGATTATTATTATTACACCTAAGCTCTATGTATTATTAAATACATAGAGCTTAGGTGTGTCTTATTTTTATAGTTATTTAACAGAATGCAAAAAAAAAAAAAAGAAAAGGGGGAACAAAATTTCAAGATGCTCCAGTTTTAAAACTATTGAAGATACAGATCTAATATTTGGGATTTATCAATAAATTTGATCAAAAGAAAACCTGCAAATTTACCAAATTTTTTTAAAATGGTTACCTGTGACCATTGATGAGATGGAATAACCAACACATTTGAAGAAATCTATGCCCCAAACTAGTTCAAAATAAAATACAAAGTTTTTAATATAGTATTAAAAGCAAACCTACCTTCTGTGGCCTGGATGGCAGGGACGAGGTGCAGTGCATTTCCGTGGACTTCCGCTCTCTGCCTTGTAGTGGTCATCCTTCATTTCTATAGCTATCTGCCGAGTTGTCTTATGCTGAGAAATCTGCATGTTTGTACGATAATCAACAAAGATCGACATGCTTCCCTTAGCTGTTGGAAAACGTCCAGCTTTTAATCTTTGATGGTCAGGCCCAAGTTCATGTAACTGTGGAGGGCCATAATAAATCTTATAGCATATTATGTAGTTGTCAGGCCCTTGTTTGCGTGATAGAGTGTATCCAGGAGTAATCCTTGATGTATAGACAAGAGAGCGCAAAGCCAAACACATTTTGGAATAAAGAACATGGGGGACCTTGATTTCACGATCAACATTTTCTTTGTTATCATTAAGTGCCTTGAGGCCCATGTGCCAAGTCTCTAAGACCATAGAGTCCCCCTCAGTTGTTTTGAGGGAAATTTCAACACATACAGTTTGCCCTGATAGAGGTTGGTAGCTGCTGGTAAAACAACGAGCACGTCGGCTGAGTTCGGGAACATCTTTTAAGGTTGGTGAAAACTGTAAGAAAAGAAAAAGGTATAATAGAAAAGAGAAGTGAAATAATAGCAATATTATCAATGAAAAAGGAGTTAACTATTCATAACATAAATCAAGTTATCTTAAGTATTAACTATTTGCATAAAATCCTAATTTACTCACACAATAAATATACCTGAAAATTATAGATTCTATATCTTATGTTCCAAATGTCAGATACACATTGGACAGTTATAAAAATCCAATATTTCAATGGCCATAAAGAAATATAAAGATTTTATAATTTTAAAAAGTTGTCATTCCCAGAATGCAAGATATGGTGGGTGGTGTTTGGGGGTGGGATTAACCACAACCAAATTCCTTAAATATTTTACTATCTCAGACAATTTTATTTGATAGTTTAAAGCAAGCTGTATAAGTAGGATTTTACCTTTAGATTTCTTAGAAAAAATTTCATTTTTATAATCATGTAGACAAATTTACTTTTTCAGTTCTATTCAGACATAAATGTTAAACTATTTTAACATTAACACAGTGAAACTGTAAAAATGTTATTTTATGAAACATTTATTCATGAAAGGTACTTTTGTTTACAGTAGCAGCTCATCTAGATAATAAAATTACGAGAGTTATAATTAGAAAATAAATTAAAACATTAACTATTATTTATTACAAGTAACAGCTTGGGTGTTATTGGTCTAATCTCATTTAAACCAAATGTTTCTTTTTAATGGTTCCATAGATGACAGCTGTAGAAAGAACCTATTCCATATGTAAGGTAAATTCATAAGTGTTAAGGAAAAAAAATAAACTTAGTTTGTAATCCAGATTGTCCATCCTCTAATCCTAAACTTAGATCATATTTTTTTTTTACATTAACAACTGAACTACATAAATCGAAGGTTTGCTTCAATTATATTTCTTGTTGAAATTTTTTTTTTTTAATATTCAAGTGTTTTTTTCCCTCTTAATATTCAAGCCAAACCTTTTGAAAACCATGAAAAAATAAATTCACTAAGCTTCTTGCTATGGTGAAGCCAGTCTTAAAATTAATTACAGCATTATCCTGTCATCGCTTACTCTAATAAACTACAGAATATCAGAATGTTATAAGAAATCAACAGAGACATATATTTTGTCTGGATCAAACAAAAGATAAATGAAACTAATATGTACTATTTGTTCAGTTAAAAATATAGAATGGATGCAAGAAAATGTTAACTACCTGAAAGACAAATGGAAAGTTACAATTTACAGTAATATTTTTGAGGAACCCTCTAGAAGCTTATATGAAATTTTCACTAAAAGGAAAATCTTTTCTTCAAACTTACGTAAAATTTATTACTTTTCAGTTATATGAAAAAAATCTACAGAGCAACTTTAAACTATAAATTACACACTTCAATAAAAGAAAAACTTATTCTTATAGAATAAGAAAGATGTTTAAATATCAAGACAAAATTTTATTGAACAGAAATTTGATCATCACATCCACTTTCTACTTATAGCAGCCCAAACTGTCCATTTTTCTTAATTTTCATAAGTATAAAAAAAAGTGTTATGTTTTATTAGAACAGTTGAGAGTTCAGAAGCAACTTATATGATGATGCAAGTGTCTAGTGGGCTAAATTTGGTAACCCAATACAAGATACATCACTGATATGGAAATTGCCATAACATTTCAATTATACTTTACAAAGAAATTGCCTCCATCCCTAGTCAATTCAAAAAGAATTGAAATTCCAAATGTATATAATAAAATAAAAGCTCATAAGATTAACATGGAAGCCATGGTTCAGTCCATTTAACTCTTACCAAGGTCTTCCAAGGCAAATAGCTTATAATTTTACTCAAACAAAATTATTTTAGAATAGGAATTTTATCTGGTTCTCAACATACAATAACAAGACAAGTTTTGACTTCACTTTTTCTTGCAATTATCAATCAAATTATAAGAAACAAAGCTATTTCACTGACATATTTACATTTAATGAGTATGACATATATAATTAAACAAAAACAAAACTGGTGGTATAAGACTTGTTCAGCCTGAAATGCCAACACAATTCAAGTTTATAGTAACATGAATTTGTTGATTTGCTTTATACGCAAGGGTTAATCAATAAGACTGTAGCCTGATAGTTACAGAGTTGGATTCTGAGCTGAAATTTTAGCCATGTTTGATCTATGCAAACATTTTTGGTTAAGTGAACTGACAAGGAAAGAGATTAAGTTGAAAAAATGTTTGTTGTATAAAATACATTTTTTTTCATTAGTTTATGGATTGAAAACATCAAGTAACCATCAGACAAAGATGTTTAGTCTGTAAATCTCCAAGGATTAAATGTCTTAATATATTAGCCCAAACACATCTATATAGCAACAACTTTGACTTCATACATTTAAGTTTCTCTGTTAATAGAAAAGAACTCATTTAAAAGATATCAAATTTTATACTCATTTAAATGTGGGGAATATTTGAAAGGGGAAAAAATATATCAGAAAAAAAAAAAAATATATATATATATATATATATATATATATATATTGCAAACACACATAAGATTATGAAGATACCAACCACTATTATGTGGCTTATTTTTTGACAAAGCAATTTTTGTAAACCTCTGTTTTACTAAAAAAAATAAATAAATAAAAATAAAAAAATATTTTTAAAAAAAGCATTTGACCTGATAATGTCTAACTCCTGAAAGGTGACCTATTCTACAATTGATTCAGCACCAAATAATGTTTAAATAAATAAGAAATAGATTGAAACGCAGTTCTATAGTAATTAAGAGAAATTATCTAGGTTTTGTAAATTATATTAAAGCATCTAGAACACCACCCATGTCAGTAAGTCAAAATAGTTTCTAAGCATTTAACCCTCGAGGGCCATTCGTATCATATTTGATACAGTATGAAAACAAGTCTTGAAAGAAATATTTTCCTGAAAAATTTTTTAAGAGAAATATTTTATAAATTTCAAATGAAAGCAGTACTGACTGCTCAGTCAATGAATACCAAATGTTTCCTTATAGGGAAATACTGTATCAAATATGATACGAATGGCCCTAGAGGGTTAATTAAAAAAAAGCACATTAGATTTCATTATTCTCTCACATAAAAAAGGTTATGGGTACAGAGCTACATTTTTTTTTTATATATAAAAATACCTTAACTGACCAACATAGCAAATAAATCAAGCTTGATACTTCAAATTTACTGAGAGAACAAGAAGAGTTATTTTCTAGCATATAAATATCCAAGTCCTGGTGCAAAATACAAGCTTTTCCAGCATAAGCAATTGTGCTGACAGTTAAAACTTTTGGCTTTCAATTTTTACATAATAGAGAAATACATTGAAGGTGATGAAGAGTTATTCTGCTCTTATGCTTAAGCACTGATTTCAACAAATAATACAAAACACACACAAAACAAAATGCAATATTCTCACAAAGAAAAGTTTGAAATTATATAAATTTTAGATAGTTATAGATACTTTTAATATTTCAGAAGATAAAATTTACTTTCAGTTTATATGAATACCAATTTGATATTCTTTTAGAAGGACAAAATACTGTATCATAGTTACAGATAATGCTACAGAAGAAAAATATAGTCAAATAATGGGGATATTAATTTGTGTAATACAAATTAAAATATTACAGAAAATGTATCAATATGATTGGGCTTGCAACAAAGTTGAGGGAAGAATATTAAGCATAGACAACAGATCAACATACAAAAAACTTTAATGTTATCCTGTTTGCTTTCATCAGTTGACAATAATCACATTTGGTTCTTGATTATTTGTGGTCTTTTGTTTTTGTTTTTTAAATGTGTACTAAATGCAGCTGATATTTGATAGTTCTAACCTTCATAACAAAACCCAATTTGGGAGATGTTAGAAAACCTAGCACAACCTTCAATTAAGACTTTAGCCAAAACAATTGTTTTAGAACAAAAATTACTAAGCTTACCTCTACCATGTTTGAGGAATATCCTCTCCATTCAATCCAGCTGAAAATCAGTGCCAATAAAGGATGAAGCACAAGCTACAGACTTACAAGTAATCAATAAATGAGTCTATCAATTTCTGAAGTCTTGTTTGTTTCAACCTTTTCCTGAATTTCATGCTCCATTATAGAGCCCTCACACTGAGTCGATTCAGTATGCTTGTAGCAAATAAAGTTAAATAGACAGGCTGCCCAAAGGTTTCTGGAAACAGACCTGACATCCCTTAGAGATGCCTTTGTAGTCTAACATTGCTCATCCATCTATATGACAATGTGGATATGCCCACCTATAATATTCTTAAGGTCTTTAGCACAACTGTGGCCAGATTTATCACTTTGACAAACATTTTAACTTAATCTTAACTACCAGAGCTTGATCCTTCTCAATAAACAAGGCAGACCAGTCAGTCAACCAAACTACTTTATCTACACTTCACCTAAAGTTCCATTTAACAGCTCTATCTACTCTAGATTTGTTATTGCTAACTTATCAGTAAATGACCTGGTCCTGAAAATCCTTCACATCATATGGAGATGTAATGGATTTCCAGTATCCAACCTTCCTTGGTTTAAACTTAGATAAGTTCATCCAAACCCTAATTGGCTAATGGTTCAAATAAAGTTTATTTTCATGTGCATTTTATTGAACCAAAACAGACCTTTACAAGGTGGGTGTGAATGGCCCCGTAGGAACTAATCCACAGACTGTTGCTTGGATATTTGTCTATGAGCTGCAAAGTAAGACTAATTTGTTTCTTTTTGTCCTAATAAAGACAAATTGAAAACAAAATACTAGTGGCTCTAACCAGTGGATCATTTTAATAGTGTGGTGATAGAGGCATTGAAAAGAACTCCAAATTTTACTCACTTTGTTGGGTGGCTTATTGAGCGAATTACCCAAGCTAAAGATCAATGTCTAAGAGATTGATAGGAAATTTGAAATTGTCAAGTCATCTAAAGACCATATTAAAAACATTAATTAGTATGGCATTAAGCTGAAAAATCAAAGGAACAAGCTTTCCTATGTGAGACCTTTTACTGCCGATAAAGGTGATTGCTAAAAAGATACATGCAACAGTTTTTATATATACAAGATATCTTATGTGTTAGAACATTTTGCTGTCCATTTCATGCAGTTCAGTAAAATAACAGTTTCTTCTAACCATTTGCTAAAAAAAAAAAAAAAAAACACAAAGGGTTGCCACTAGAGTTAATAGAAAAGTGTGTTCATTCCCAACTTTTTACACATAGATAACCAGTATTTTTCTATAATTGTTACTGGTAGAAAAAATCTTGATAGTACTGTTTAAGGAAAATGGTCACCTCTCTGCAGCTTGCCATGGGATAAGGGCTTGACACACTGGGTATGTTTTCACAAACTTTGTTCTTAAAAAACAGAATCTCTACTTGTGAAGGTAAGGGGGGGAGGTGTTCCACAACTCTTTAATCATGAGGATGAAGAATTGCAGATAATAGATAAAAAGTTTAAACAACTCAGTCACTACTACACACACACACATATATATATATATATAGAAACAACCAAGAAACTAGTTATAATAAAAGTTCAGGCAAGGAGCAGGGATTATACATATATTAAAGAGAGAATGACCTAACATCATCCACAAAACATACTTTTCAACACTGAAAGACATTTCTATTGCCATTGCCACCACCGGTAAAACTATCTCCACCCTATGAACTCCAGTTAAAACTCTGAAACAATATTAGAACCCTTTAAAAACCAACAAGGAAAACTAAATGCAAAAAAAACGAGGATATTTTCCATTTTGACTGACATCCTTATAAATACATACATACAAAGAAATGTTTAAACTTAATTTTATTATACTTTAAGTTTGTAAAAACCTAAAAAAAATTGTAAAGGACAGTGTGGAACTATGACTATCACACCTGTAATCAATACTTGTGTCCAGTCTCAACAGGTCAGATTGTCTAATTTGTTGTGTGTTCATGGATATGCGCTATGGCATAAAAAGTTTTTGTTAGCTGAAATAGAATCTCTTAAATTCCTGTATACAATCAATAATGACTCCCACCCAATACCAGTTTAGCATTCAATTTTTTATTAGAAAAATAATGGTTGTTGCTGAGACAAGACAAATATGCCAAGACCTGTAGCATACTTATTACACAAAAACAAAACTGTGGTGTACTAATTATGTGTTCATTAATTTTATAGACCATATGATCTAGAAATGTTTATGATGTGTTCCTTAGATAATTTACCTTTGTGCCGACATTGATATACAACTAATTTCTTGCAATTAAGCTCAAGCTCCCAAGATTCTGTGTCTGAAAACAAAATGCTTCTCATGCTGACAAGTGGCCCAAGATTGAAACAACATCATTTAGATTGACAGGCTACATTTTATCTAAGAAACCATTCATCATGTGAACCCTGCATTAGGTAACCAGAGGAGGATTGGGTAAGTTTTAGTTATACTGGATTTACTAAATCCTACTAAATTAAACCAAAGTTCAATCCTTGTTGATTCTGTTTCTATTATTTATGGGTTCTATTTTTTTTTTCATTGATCTCTAACCATTCTTTATCAGTTTTTTTCATCTGCTTTAATCCATTTTAATGCTACAAGTCTCCTAAATGGTGCGCTTGCACACAAACTAGGACATCCCCTGGTTGCACACAAGAAATCTCCCCAAAGTGTGCACACATACACTACATGTAAAGAATGGTCTAAGTAAACAGAAACTTAAGACTATATGCTTGAGGTGGCAAATAAAACATTTATCACTTCTAGTGACTGATTTAAAGACAGAATTAAAAAGAGATCCAATCTTTATTTACTCTTTACTTTACAGAGCAATAAAATTAACTGTCCAGAGAGAAATATTGATGGCTTGTCCAAAGTGTTTCATTTAAACTAAAATAGGACAAAAATCTGTAGAATGGGGATAACCTTGGTTTAGTCACCAAATATGTCATGAGAGCAGCTGTCTCCCTGTATCATAATTCAATGAACGATATATGAATTGGGTTTGGCCTGTCCCATTGCTCATCTCTTTCACTATTCTGTCAGCTAATAGAAACCTTCCTTTATGCCATATACCTGCCAAGAAGTAGTATTCACCTTAGCAAGCCATAGCTTTGTTTTGCAATGGTAGGTCCTGTGATATTTTGATCCTAGCTACTTAATTCAGGCAATTTTCATGAAAAACAAGAATTTTCTAGCAGAAAGGACTAACTATTGATAAAGCTATCAACAATTTATTAATGATAAAAAAATATAAAAGCTGCAAACATCACACTCATGCAGTTCAAGTTCTATTTTATCATCGAGGCATATCTAATGGGTGATATGTGGGGGTGTTCCGAACTTTGCTGCTAGAAAATTCAAGAATAGATTGCAGCATTATCCCTAAACTGCCAAGCACGACTGTCTCTCTTTGCCCACCTTTTGCTCATCTGTCTAAAAATGGTGTGTATATATGCTTATAAGGGTAACAATTCCAGAGATTTGGGTTAATTAGGCATTTGCACAAAGGCCCTCTTTTTTAAAGTATTTCTCATTAGCACTGCCTGTGACCTATACTTCTAAAGTACCCAAGACCAAGCATTTTAGTAAACTTTCTGTGTATGATTGCCATATAGGATTCTAAATAAACATCATCCTCCAATTCTGTTTAGGTTTTGCAGAATTTTGGCAAAACATTAATCACATCATAAAGATTTTCTTGGATTTGTGGCTCTAAACATATCCAAGTTATACTGGATTTTACTGAATCTTACTTGATTCATTTTGGGTTCAAATCTTCCCAATGCTTTCCTAATAAGTATTCTATAGGTTCAAATTAATATTTTTAAAGCAGACTTTTTCACATCAGGTTCCAACTTGAATAACCCTCTTGAATATTCTTCTCTAATATTTACTCCTTTGAATTACTTTCAGAATTACCAATGTTCCAATTTACCAAACAATATTTAATGAACTAATATGACAGATTCACTGCCCAGTTAAAATGGGCAATATGTGTTCTCACCCATGTTCATTTCAGTAACACAAGGGAACTGATTATAGCTGTCTGGTTAGCTAGTTTGAATATTAAAGAACTAAATTCATTTACAACTTTCAGTATATCTGTGCAAATATATCTGCTACAGACCCAAGTTATCAAAGTGACCGAAATTACTCTTTGGGGGAGTTTTTACCACTTTCTGTGACTGTGATAGAAATGAACAGGGAAAGAGCAGATTTGCTTTTTCTATCAAGATTTACTTACCAATTTTGTCAATGCTTTACATTACCTTGAGCCACAACCTGTTAATTGGTTATCAACCAATGGGGTCAATGGAAATAAACAGAAAAAAAATCCATGTGCTAATACCAAGTTCAATTGAAAATCTGTTGTGAACAGTCCAGCAGGAAAACGTAATGAAAATGGGGTCAGAAATCCAACCATCTCCTCACAACAGCAGAAATGCACTTTCATTCATGAAGCTCCACACACCCCACCCCAGGTAAGCCAAAAAAGCAAGGGCCTTTATTCACCGAGCAATTTTTCTGATTGGCCGTGCCAGACAGGGAGGAAAGAATCATTAACATAGCATCTGATAACTAGAGTAGGTTTTTTGCGCTATTAATTTTACTTAGCTTTTCTTCACATTTTTTGTTGTAGAATACATGACATGCTTTCACTTGGTTTGACAAGGTAATTCAATGTTTTCTTTACAAGCACCTACACACTTGTCAGGAACAATATTGAGATTCAGATGATTGGCAAAGACATCAGATCATAAAAGATACAGTTTGGTCTAGATCTGCAGCTGGAGAAGAATTGGACTGAGGTACTGGAGAAATCTGAAGTTAATCTGTTTCAAAGGAAATTGTCACTTTCATGTACTAAATTACTGAGAATTCTTTATACTTCTTTGGAGTCACAGAGCTCCAATGACAGAATAGTGAAAAACTTTTTTTTTTAGCTTTGTGCTATAATTTTCATATTTTCTACAAAAATATTTTTTAGGAGGTATAAGTTACCTTTTTTTTCTCCACAGATTACATTTGTTAAAGGCTGTATAAGGGATAAATAATGAGCATAGTGAGAGATTTTACTATTCTGAGAACAAATTTTCAAGTTACAAATTAATTTTATACTGAAACATTTGCTTCCTCCCACCTTTCAGTACCAAAATCTTTATTGCTTGGTATCATTGGAGGTTTAAGCTTTCAGTTTGACCACAATTGTAAAGTAAAAGTCAAAATAATATAGTAGTTTACAAGGTATGGATATACAATAATGCACAAATTTACAAGTTTTATCATTCAGCATTTTATTGCATGAAATTAGCTGAAAAATCAGAAATGATGCAAATAGGCATGTTATAGCATGGAAGTTTATGAAGCATCTTCTTACAAGACCAAAACCTCACACCTCTAGATCCAGTCTGAGTGAAAATGTCTTATAAAAATTCAAGTTGCATGTTGAATGAACAGCATTGTTCACCAATTTCTATCAGCATTTACAATGAAAATATTCCCATTTGCCAGATTTGCAGTATATCTGTTTCTTATAACCTGAACATTATTCCTACCTAAAGATAATTTATTTTATTTTTATTAGAAAATACTTTAAAGGGGAAGCAGTTCTACATATACATCAGGTACCCTCACTGATTTTCAATATCTAAATTTTAAATTGAATTTTAAGAATAAAAGTTCAATTGAAACTTAGCTTAATTGAAAGCTAGATGATTAAATTTACTATTTTCCGTAAGCAAAATATTCTGGTTTATTTCAAACAAAAATATTTATTGGAATCTAAAACTTTTAGATTTTTTTTTTAATATTTAAGTTTTTCGGCCATTTTTAAGTGATCAACACATTTTATAAACAATTTAATTCTCAGTTTTAAAAATCTTGCAAAAATAAAATATACATCTGTGACATTTTTAGAAAATTAGCAAATTTAGTATTAAGTTAATTTGATTTACACAAGTATTATTTTAAATGAAATTTAGAATAAAACTATTAAACAGAGTTCAACTTTCTGACCTATCCACCGTATGTGTTGAAAGATGTGAGGTAAGATAAGTGTACTGTATGGCAATCACAAGTGACATAACTGTGTACAAATGTTTTTCCCTGTAAGGGGAAGAAAGCCTGAAACACATGACCTTTTAATTTACACATACAAATTACCATACAGTAAAAAAAAAAAAAAAAAAAAAAAAAAAAAAAAAAAAAAGAAAGAAAATTTTAACAGAAAGAAAGGCATGACAATTTGTATTAAACTTTTTAATTGTCAATTACTAAAGATAATCTTAAGTTTTTTTAAAACTAAATTAAAACAATTTTTAAAATTTCATTATTAATTGAGAAAAAAAAATTTCAGACTATATAATGTCCTTAATTTATATTATTTATTCAATCAATTAAAAGCTTATCAAAATATCATAGTTATAGTGAATTTTGTTTTATTTGATTGGGAGCAAATTTTCGGAATTTTTCAAAGAAATAATAAATGATTTACATTCCCCAGAACTAATATAAAACCAATTATCGCAACAAAATGTAATTTAATAAAATTTCATGAATTTACGTGTGTGTGTGGGGGGTTAACAGTTGTAAAAAAAAAAAGAAAAAAAAAAATTTTGACCAAGATTTTTAAAAAGAATAATTTCAAAATTAATTTAATTCATTTGTAAACAAGTCCTGAAAGTTTCATTAAAATCTGGCAATTATTTGATTTTTGCAAGAATTTACAAAATGTGTTTGTCACCGGAAAACAAAACTGAATATTTCCCATTTAAAGTAAAACTCTCGTAACGATTTGGTTACCCGCTAACTAAAATCAAAACAATATTTTTTACCAAAATTTCGAACGTGTTAGAAGAGATTAAAAAATTTTTGGGGAAAAAAAAAAAAATACTTTGATCTTTCCTCTTAAACATTTTGATGGAAAAATTCGTTTTTAAGTTTTTGGGGCCTTTTTTCATACAATGGTGTTTTTTTTTCTGCGATTTAGTGGAGGTACCTATTTGTTTTGTTGGTCAGACTCACTAAATCTTAAAAAATTCACTTGAATTTTTAAGTGTAAATTGCAAAACGAAGTGAATTACTTGAAAACTGTAAAAAACAAAGTTTTTAAACATTTTTTTTTCAATGAATGCAGTTGCAAAAGGTCAATGCTTTTTTACTTTTTAAATTAAACCCTGACAATGCCGGGTAACCATTCTAGCATTTTTATGAGAATGTTAGGTCACACAAAGATTGGCACATCATAAGTTGATGGATTTAGAAACCAGGTAAATTATTAACATCAAAAGAGGGAGAAATGGATTGATTCAAAGAATGTCACTTCTCAATTACTGGCATTTTTTTTAATGCTTTCAAATTTAAATACAATCTGGACAGGTGGTAATCTTTTCCACCGAACACAACTGTGTCAACTTATAATAAAGTTAAAAAAACAAAAACAAAAAAAAATGGTTGTATACCTGACCGATAATTAGAAAAACAAATTAAAATACATTTATTGATTTATTTTTCTAAAAAAATTTTAAAACGTTACTAAAATTTTTAACCGGAATTAAATGTTCTAAGATTCTATACTGTTTTTGTATTTAATATAAAAAAAATAATAAAAATAAAATAATTTTTTTTTATTAATCTGAAATGAATTGTACTTTTCGTTTTACACGCAGTAAGGAGTGACACGTGTAACCGTGCTATTTGAATAGAAAAGAAACTACTTAATGTGAAGATCAAGTGAGAACTTTTACCAAGTCAGTGTTTATGTTTATTGTTTACCGACAAACAAAGCTTACTCCAATAATCCATGACTAAATGGGTAGTGGGGAAAGCGACATAGACATAAAAAAAAATCAGCTTTCTACGTGCCCAACTACACGGCAAGTTTTGCAAAGTTCCCTCAATTCAATCTGGGTCACTTGCACTCGTAGGAAAACGTCAAAAAATAGAAGTGGGTGGTTGCAATGAGAGATTACTACACATTTTTATTTTTACAATAATAATGCAAGCGAGTATAATTGATTACATACAATGATCGAAGTCCATGGAGCGTGTAACTTTAAACGTTAAAATTATGATTTAAAATATTTTAGTAATAAATATAGAGAGAGTAGTATTACCCACCAAAAAAATAAAAACAAATTTGCAGCAAATAATTTGCTTCAAAGTTCGTATTTAAAACAGGTCATTAATAAAAAATATTTTTAATTTTTCCTTCAAGGAAAAGGGACATTTTTTAAAAAATATTTTGGACGCTATTTTCCGTTTTATTCATGATCCAGAAAAAAAAAAGTGAGACTTGTTAAAGAAAGGTATAAGCAGAATGTCTAAAGTAAAAAGAAGTATTTTGCAAAATTTGTTTATCTAAGTAAAATAAATCATCAATACCCAGAACAATGGACTTTAAACTAACTTTCTGAAGAGGAAGCCCCACCAAAAGATAGAGATCCAAATGATCACCGGTTCTAGTAGATTTTTCAAGTAAACATTTAAAACACAAGAAATAGCAATAAAAAAACAAATAGATAAAAAAAGTAATAAAAAAAAACACTTTTAGAAGTTACATTAAAAGAATAAATGATTTTTTTTATTCTTTAAAGGGTTGAATCTTACGTTATCTTAGAAAAGTTTTAAATTGAAAAATAAATGAAATATGCCAATTCCTTTTAAAAGTTTTACACAGTCTAAGTGTGTGTTGAAGTAGAGTACCTCGCCGCTATCATATGTGTGTACTAAACGATTTCAAAGAAACCATGTTAGTACTCCTGTTATTGGGGTGTTTGACGTGTCAGTGTGTCGTCACGTGGAGGGAAAGTGTCAAGAGGTTTCATTTAAAAATAAGTTCATAATGAAACAATAATGCCCTATTTCTTAACCAAGAGTGAAGAGGACGGGGAAAATAATCTGAAAGAATTCGCGTTTTACTCTAAATTGTTTCTGAAAACAAATATTTGGTTAAAATTTTGAAAAGGATTTTTTTTTCAGAATCCCATTGATCATTTTAAAAACCATGACGTAAGGCTTTTTCCTTAAGTTAAGCATGTTTTGTTTCCTCTGATCTTTTATAAACTGGAATTAAGTTTTTCTCTTGCTCATGTCGATAAAAAAAAAAAAAACGTGAAAAACAAGTACATTGTACACTACACGATTGTCAGTAAAAAATTATTTATAAAGAGCTCGAGTATAATTTAGGTTTTTTTACAAATTAAAGAAAAAGTGTCTTGCAAAAACAAAAACCGTTTGCTGACCTCTCTAGTCTCGATGTCAAATAACTGAACGAACATTTATTTTTACTACTTTTGCTTATTTTCCCATTCTTTTGTCGATTGATTTTAATCTCTCTCAACCTTTCTTTCTCGTCCTAATATAGTTCAAGAATTTGCTTTGGAAACTCAGTCATAATCGGTGCATATTGCGGATTGTCTGACAATTACAAACTCCATAACAGGACAGACTGGGTTCTATAGCCTTGGTCGGCAACCAGTCTACCGCAGAAAGCAATGGCAACCTCCTGCCGGATAATCTTCTGCCCAGTCAGTCATGTCTCTTTCAAAACATGATCGCCCAAGCGTGTATCGCGTATGGCACTTTAACTGACTGACTGATTGTGGAGCCAAACACTCCAAAATTCTGACTAACAAAGGACGCTCGGAGTTTTTTTTACCGATCAATAACTTTTAGTTGGCACTTAATTTGGGAGCAGAGTTCATGGTTCGAATTTCCCACAGAATGAAAGTTCAAAATCTAAAACTATTTTATCCTTTATTTTTTCTATTATTATAATAATCGAATTATCATTTTATGACGCATGTACTTTACGATGAATCACGGTTTTTTTATTATTATTCATCGACGTTTTGTAGCACATTGTCACATTTAAACTCAACCGAATTGAAAATCCTTTTACATTTAAAAGCATCTCAATAATAAATTTCATTAAAGCAATCAGTTATGATTTCCTTTTTTACTGAATCAGCAAGGTTAACGCGAGAAATTTAAAACAAAAGTAAAGAGAAAAATTATAAACTTCCTTACTGAATGCTTGCAAATACTAGCTACGAAAATGATCCTTTCAGATTAAAAATGAAAGAACAAGCAAGCACTTTTATTAACCAAACAGTAATACAGATGTCGACTTCAAATCATTTTTTAATGAGATTAGTCATCTGCTTCTTTCTCGACATTTACGTTCATTAGTCAATTCAATTTCCTTAGTCTCAAAAAAACCAAAAACAGTATGAAAAATTAAAATTCACTATAAATTATTCAGTGTACAAATACCAATGAAATGGTCGTAAAAGTTATTGTTAAAAAAAAAAAGTTACAATTACAAAATTCTTTTAAAAATGTGATAGCCTAAAAAAATAGATCAGCTCTTTCCAGATTTTGTTATTTACAAGACTTTGGTAAGAAAACGAAAAACAAACAAACAGACACGGGCGTATTTTTACTGAAAATTATTCTCGCCAATTTATGATACTGCAAAAAAAAAAAAAGATTTATTTCGTAACCTTTTCTACAAATGTTTAAAAAAATCGTGTACACTTAGTTTACACATTATCTAACAACTTCATAAATTCTTTGTTTAGATATTTTTATTTAGCT
This sequence comes from Ascarosepion bandense, assembly GCA_037127315.1. Classification (NCBI taxonomy): domain Eukaryota; kingdom Metazoa; phylum Mollusca; class Cephalopoda; order Sepiida; family Sepiidae; genus Ascarosepion; species Ascarosepion bandense. The sequence continues at coordinate 2,024,330 of JBBBDQ010000768.1, read as the reverse complement.
GCAATGTTAGCTACTTTGTTAAGTAATTACTAAATTTTGGAAGGTCTCTAAATAAACAGTTTACCACTGGAGCATCAATTTTTGCATTTTGCGTAAACAAAAAGAAATTACAAACGACTATGCCGTGGATCGGAATTTTAGGAATAATTGTTTATTATTTTTATTTCTTTACTCGAAAAAGAAAAAAAATATACAGGGTAAAAACTAAAAACATGTGTAATTTTAAAATAATCTATGTTCATAAGAAATAATTACTTACCCAGTATTGAGAAGGTCCAGCATTTTTAGTCTGAATTCTTTCTCCCAGTCGAGACTGGACAATAGTCTGTACGGAGATTACAGCAAAACTCCGTAAGAATTTTTCTAAATCCTTGTCGTTGAAACTCATGTTCCGACTTTTTTTCGAAGATCCGTACATAAACTATTTTTTGTTTTTGTTCTTAAATAATATAATAATTTCAACGATTTCTTCACGAACAGTTTAATTTTTAATTCCTTATGGAGTCATGGACCCCCAAAAAATGACAAGAACAGTAAACTAAAAAAAAAAACAAACAAAACAGATGCTATTTTCTTTTGATGTTTTAAAAAAACTAAAAGTTCCAAGTGAATAAATGGTACTTCCTAGGTGTAATCAATCGTTTTCAGAGTTAAAATGAAATACACCACCAATTTGAAATTTAAAACAAAAGATTCAAAAGAATTCCTAAAGGCTGGAGATAATTCGGTCTTGTCGGCAACTGGTTGATATTTTTTCTAAATTATAAACTTTTAGATAATTTACAACAACAATGTTTGACTTGCTGTTTTATGTTTACTTTTAGCAAAATAATGAATACAACACTCACTGTTTAACTAGAAAAAAAAGAACAGTAAAGTAAATGAGCTTGATAAATTAAAAAAAAAAATGTAAATTCCGTACGTATTCAATTTCTTCCTTCCTTGTTAAACGCTTGACGGTAACCAAATGTTAAACAACTGAATCCTTTGTACGACCTTTGGTGTGTCGTTTACTCGTGAATTCGTCTCCACATCGTATAAGGGTAAAACCTAACAAAATTGGCGTCAAATTAAACATAGACTCTCCGTCAACCTCCGCCATTGCGACTTAATCACGACACTACTCTTCCCAGGATTCCCCGTTTTCAACGCCAACTTCCTAGTCAAGATATTTCGTATTCTGATTGGCTGATTCAGAAAGCCGCTTAATTCAGCAGAGCATTTCAGGAATTTTAATAATCTTTTCTGGTCTATTAACTGACAAAAATAAATACATTTTATTTTTAGTCCTTTAAATATTAATGAGTTATAATGGAAGATAAAACAACAATAAATATTTCCTAAAAATGAGATAAAGATGTTTTTTTTTTCTATTTAATTATAAGAACTATACAAATTCAATTTGTGAAAAATTCACATTGGATTGGAATGGTTACAATTTATATACTAGGAACAAAATTTGGTTTTTACTTTTTAGCTTGAAATTTTTAAAAAATATTTTCGTGATTGTCGTTTTTTTCATTAATTTAATTTTATTTTACTTAATTTCTGTTATAGAAAGCAGTGAATTATTTTTTAAAAAATGGGACTTTCACCATATTATTCACATTATTACAAACAAGCATCCAGCTATATACAAATTTTACAAGGTATCATTCTTTTGAAATTTCTGTGAAGATCATATAAATGTAAATTATACAAAAAATTTTATGATTATTATTAATGTGGAGTGAAGACAGAAATAAACACCAAGACAATCAAGCACCAATTAACAAAAACTGGCTTCTGACTCAAAGGATTGTGCTTTCTTCCAATTAATAAATTAATACTTTGAAAATAAATATTTAGCATTTTCCAACCAAAAAAAAAAAAAAACACGCTTCATGATCCCTTTAAAGAGTATTTAAGCTAAGTTTCTAGTTGGACAAAGGAAGAAGGTGCAACAACAGCAACAGTTTCATTACTTGTCTATAATTCTGAGATGAGGTAGAATTTATACTATTTACATTATTTGGACTATTGTTCTTATCTTTGTTGCCAATTGTACAATGTTTCAGCCATTGTACACTCCAATTTCTGCTAGGCCTTGTAATGTTCTTGTAGCCTTACCTCCCTTTAAGGCAAGGCTACAAGAACATTGCAAGGCCATAACATGAGGGGAGATAGAAAAATCAGGTGTAGCTAACCACATATAGATGGAGAAAGGGAATCAACACCCCCTATGGGATGAAGTTGAAATAATAGATACAGAAGGCTACTGGAAACTATATAAACTTAAGGAAAAAGCACATATGCTAGGCTACAAAAATCTATTAAGCTGAATAATATGAATGCAATATGGGAACCAGTAATATGGAGTGCCAGAGAAAATCATTAGTGTCAAAAAATTGCAAAATGAGCTCTGGTAAAAAAAAATACTAAAAAAAACCATTAACATAAAAAAATTGCAATATGAACTTTGGTAAAAAATATTAGAGAAAACGATTAACATCAAAAATTGCAGTATGAACTGAACATTAAGTTTATAAGTTCCAGAAATTCAGTTGTTGTTGTCCACATGGCCCAGTGAATATAGGTGTTGGTTAGTTTCAGTGACTTGACCCAAAAAGTTGTGAGTTCAATACCAGCAGTGAACAGGTAACTAAGAGGGTTAGGTTAGAGGGAGATAACTCATGACTACCAAAGAGGCTTTGCACAAAGGAATGATCATAATAAAGGGTTTGGTTCGAAATACCTAGCACCTGAAAAAGACTGGATCGTACAATGGGCAAAACGTCGAACAAATAGCAACAAAGGTGAGGACAATAGTCCGAATAATATAAATAGTGCAACAGTTTCATGACATTCAGCTTAGAAAAATTTTCTTAATTCATTAGCCCGCCTTCTGACCAAGCTACATGACACATACACTTTCCTCCTTCCTTCTTCTTACATGCAAAGAAATCACATTTCTTTTAATCTTAACAAATAACTTCAAATAAGGACTTTAAGAACTTTAGCACTTATACAGACTAAGAAAAAAAAATTTGTATTTAAACGAAAATAATTAATATGCCTAATTTGCATAAGTGCAAGAGAGAGCCTATATAACACGTCACTGAGAATAAGTAGGACAAGCTTAGCAACTGACGAGTGCTAAACCTCACTTCACATCAATGTTGTTGCCGATAGGATCCCATTTGTTTCTAGAAGATCCAGATTTTGTAGATGCATGGATTTGCTGTTTTTCTGCCAGTGCAAGAAGTAAAAAGCTGAAAGACAACAAGGAGAAGGGAGGCAAAAATGAAATTATGGATTTATTTTTGGCTTCAGCAGGATGTGAGGCGATAATGAAAGTCACCACTAAGGTTAATTGAAGGTATGTGCAATGCATCACACCGATATATTATAAAATAATGGAACAACTACAAATAGGAAATATGTCTTTAAGTACATACATTGACTTTATACAGCAACAAAAATTAATACAGAAATACAACCATCATAAAAGCCAACCCAGCGAACAAATATTCGCTGAGGCGTACATGGTAGAAAAGATAAGAAAATGTTCGTATTGTGGACGTGATCATGAAATAAAAAAAGAAAAATGCCCAGCATTTGGAAAAACCTGTAAAAATTGCTTAAAAAAGAACCACTTTCAAGCAGTATGCAAAGTAAAAAAGAAAAATGTTGAAAGAGTTGAAGAAAATGAAACAAATACGGAGGCCTTTACATTAGAAAAATAAGAATATAGAAAAAATTGAACAAAAGAAAAAAGACATTATATTAAAGGTTAAAATTAACAACTACAATATAGATATACAAATGGATACTGGGAGTGAAGTAACGCTGATACCAAAAAATTTTGGGGAATGCATTGAAAAGCCACCCTTACGAAAGAGCAGTTTACAACTCCGCCAATTTGATGGGTCGGTCATAAAAACTTTAGGATATTTTGAAGGTTCCTTGGAGTTAGAAGGTAAATTAGAAGTAATACCTATAATCGTCACAAGTTGTAAAAAGAACCAAGGACTTCTTGGAAATGACATGCTTAACATAAATTCTACTAAAGTAATTAATGAGATAAAAATGGAAAACACCGGAAAGTTAAAAAACTATAAAGTGAGGTCAAAATTAAAAGAAAATGCCTCCCCTTCTTATTATGAGGCACAAAAAGTACTAGTACATTTGTTGCCATTAGTAGTAACAAAACTACAAAAATTAATAAAACAAGACCTGCTTGAACATGTTCCCCCTGGGGGTAGCAAGTGGGCATATCACCTATTGTAGTGTTGAGGAAGACAGATGGTGATTTACGTATTTGTAGAGATTACAAAATATGTGCAAATCATAAAATCTGTTTGTATTCGTATCCCATACTGAATGTTGAAGTTGCATTGCATGCACTGGCAGGAATGAGCATTTTTGCAAAAATAGATTTAAAAATGGCATACCACCAAATACCGATAGACGATAACTTCAAAGAAGTAACCACGATAAATACACAAATAAGGTTACTAAGATAGAAAAGGATGCCATATGGAATAAAACTGCAAGTGCCATATTTCAAAGGGTCATCAAACAGGTTTTAGGAAATATGAAAAATATGATTTGTTACCAAGATGATATATGCATAGGAGCCACTAATGAAATGGAATTAAAAATGAAAACCGGTATAATCTTGAATAGATTAAAAAATGCTGGAATGACATTAAATGAAAAAAAAAATGTGTAAGCAATTGCAGTAACATATCTTTTTTAGGTTATTCCATTTCAAAAGAAGGTATATCACCTGACTAAGCCTTGATAGAAAAAATACTAAAAGTAGCTAAACCTACAAATAAGAAAGAACTGGGGTCTTTTTGGGGATTGGTAAATTTTTACAGGTGATATTTACCAAAATACATGAACTTGACTGAACAGTTTGCAAATTTAAGAAAAAAGAATGTTGAATTTATTTGTTCAGAGGAACAAAAGGCTTTTGACAGATTAAAAATAATTATGGCAAAGAAACCAGTAGTGAAAATGTTTGATCTAAAAAAGGACATGACATTAATCACAGATGCAAGTAAACATTCAATATTGGGAATATTATCACAAGAAGGACATCTGATAATGTATTTATCAAGAAGACTAATGAACACTGAATTTAATTATTCAAATATAGAGAAAGAAGCATTAGCTATTGTGTGGGTAACTACTAGAGCCTGACAATTTTTTAAGTGGAAAAAATTTCTGTGAAGAAGTGATCATAGACCATTAGAGTTTATATTCAACCCAAGGAAAGAATTACCTAAAGTCACAACATTGAGGATACTAAAATGAGCAATAAGATTAATGGCATTTGATTTTGATATAGAATATATCAAAAGAAATTCTATTCCACACATAGATGCACTATCAAGATTGTGATTTTACAAGGAAACAAAAGATAAAACAGAAGAAGAATTTGAAGATGCATTCTTACATTGGGTAGAGACTGATGTTTTGTCTTTAAATAGAATGGCTGTGGAAACTAGGCATGATCCAGTAATAAGTAGGATATTATCAAGAATAAGAAAAAACTCATGGAGAAATTGTTCTAGGGTGGAAAGACCCTACAAAAAATAAGACAGAAATTAATGATAGACCATGGAGTGGTTTGTAATGGGGATCTGATAGTTCCCCCAGAAACACAAAGAAAATTGGTAATAAAAAGTGTACATGACGATATACATTGTGAAGTAGCGGCCACACAAAAAAGGATAAAATTAGAAGCATGGTGGCCTGAATATTCAAGAGATGTCAAAGAATATTTATATATGTGTAAAAAATGTAAAGAATTTTATAAAGGTGTAAAAAATGTAAAGAATTAAGAAATATTACACAGACTACTTTACATTTGTGGCCCAGAGAAGTGGAGCCATGGAGTAGGGTGCATAGGGATCATGTGTATATTAATGAAGTGGGACTCTTATTAATTCTAGTAGACTCTTTTTCAGGCTGGCCTGAAATAATCCGGGTGCCAGACAGGAAAAGTTCTACAATAAAACAGATTTAAGGGTCATATTTTCCAGAAATGGCATACCAAAAACCCTGGTATCTGACAATGCACCAGAATTTTGTGATGACAATTTAAATTCATGGTTAGAAAAAATAGGATGTAAACCATATAAGACACCCCCATATCACCCTCAGTTGAACGGGTTAGTGAAAAGAATGGTGCAGACTGTAAAAAAGGGACTAAAAGCATGCTCTCTGCAAAAAAAAAAGTAGAAGTTTTTCTACTGAGACTGCTTTTAAGCTATCGCACAATATCACACGCTGGAAGACTAGAAAGCCCATCAGCTTGAACAGAAAGACAAATTAGAGCTCTGCTAATGATACTGTGTTCCACGAATGAAAACATGTGGTACAAAAAGAACAAAGAAGCTAAGCCAGAAAGAGAAGAATTTATCATGCAAAAAGTCCACAATACAGCTATAATAAATAGAGAAAACGACAACAGTATATTAGCTCATGCAGATCAAATAAGGAGTCAGGGTGAATATGAAGAGCAAAATGAAGAAGAAATGGATACGATTCCATCCGTTAATGATTCATTAGAACAACCGTTACAGAATGAAACATCAGAAGACAAAGTAATGCAGGATCAAGTGGGCCAGAATGAGTTGGAAAGTTTGGATGAAGATCAAATAATGCAAGACAATGTTGATGATTACAGCTGGGCACGGGACAGATCTAGGTCTCACAGGGAAAGAAATGCGGGAGAGAGAAAAGTAGACCAAAGTGATGAAACTATCACGAGAAGAAGTACAAGAACTACTAGAGGTATAAAACCTATACATTTCAGGGAGATGTAGTGACACTGGCAAATTAATATGCCTAATTTGCATAAGTGCAAGAGAGAGCCTATATGACTCGTCACTGAGAATAAGTAAGACAAGCTTAGTGACTGATGAGTCAAAACCAATCACAGAATGAAGGGAGCTTTGGCAGTTTCAGACCACTGTAGTGAATGTGTTGATCTAATTTACTGAATCATGCTAATCTATAGCTAATATTATGGATGCATGGTCAATTAACAACATTTAAATTTTTTGCAAAACTAAACAAAAGCATTCAATTGAAGATCAATAAGGGGCTCTTTTTGAAACAACAATGGTAATTTTTTCATCAAATACAAAAATTGGTGGTTTTTGATGTAATCCGTGTGAAAAATGTATATGCAAATATTTTTATTAGACTTGCTTCTTTACAGATTAAACAGTTCAATTATTGGTAATTCAAAATGTTAACGGTTGCCAAAGTTATCTCCCTTTGTTCGTTTTCCTAACAGGGTATGCTTAGTCCTTATTGTTTAGAAAGTTCAATTGTTGAATGTAGTTTTGAATACTGGAATGATTATTATTCTTGTTTGAGAAAATTTTTAAATGAAGATTTCTAGTATTGGATAAGTGGTTAAAGCTAAAGTTGAAATTATAGTCAGAATTGAAGTTTGCTTTATGTTAAGAAAAGTCTTAACTTTAAAACTCAAAATGTCAAGTGACATGGATTTAGGTAACAATCTGTTGTTGTCCCTAGACTCACTGAATTTTCGGTGGTCAAGTCTTGTTTTTATAAGCTTTTTAGTCATTTGGGTGAATCAGTGAACACTTCAAAAAATTTGGAGGTGTTCTCACAATTTTTAGGCAAATGAATAAGTACAAATCCTCAATGAAATAGAGAATGGTATGTCAATGGCATGCAAAGTTAACCTTACACCATTGATATCATGGGACTTAGAATTTATCTTTTATAGAACAGTTCTATTAACAATTTTCTGTTCTTTTTTGCATTTGCTTCTCCGGTGGCAGCCAAAATTTGCTTTCTCTTCTGGGTCTGTATTCTTCAGGATTAAATATTTGTATCACTTCGTCATCTGCCTTGGTCAAAATCTTTGGTTCATTATTGAAGATTTGATCTCTTTTGAAATTTGATTGCTTTATTCCTTGAAAATCTGATTACTACCTTCAATGATTTTGAATATCTTCTCAAGCTTATCTGCTTGCCCTTCCCTGTATATAAGAAATATTGGACCATAACTTCAAATTTGTGAGCATAAGCCTATGCTTTTGATTGAATAATAAATAGGAATAGTATATATCTTTTTATTTAAAAATAAATATGAAACCCTCCACCTTGACTAAAACAATTTTGATAGTCCTTTAACAGCCAATTCTAAAAATATAAAATTTTACACATGAATGTAACAGTTTTTTCATAAACCTGGCTTCCTTTAAAATATTCTTCCCTAAAAAGTATGTGTATTAGGCATGTGGTGAATATGAAATACAAATTACTCTCTTTTCTTTATTGTTTTCAAATTTGTTAGCTGGTGCAAAAATCTATTTTTGACCAATAGGAAAAAGGATTGGCACTGTGCCGAAGAAAAGACCAAGGTAAATTTCATAAGCCTGTGTTAAATATATTCTAACCAATGAAAAGAAAGCAACTTCCAAACTGAGAAAAAGTAACAAGTCAATGTCAAATTGCTTTTTGATATAAATAGAGAAAGAAAGTTGAATTAACCAGAGACAATGAAACAGCAGAGAAGAGAGAGACACCTGTCACAATGTAGCAAGAGTATTCTCAGTCAATATTCTGACACAAATGTCACAGTGACTTGCATTTACACTCCCTTACTTTCTCTCTCATGCTGCTTTCTTTATCTCTCCTTGTTCCTCTTCACCTAATCACCATCCACAACAGAAAGAGAGGAACAAAACTTTGTTACTACTTTGTTAATACAAGGCAATGAAACATAGACTTATCTTTTTCTGCACAAATCACATTTCACTAAAAAAAACAAAAACTCTGGATTTTCTTTACTACTCTTTCTCTTAGAATATGTTTACAGATTGATAATCTCATACATACAAATTGGATATTATTCTGCTCACTAAACAAATTTTCACTTATTTATACAAACAAGGCAGTTTTATTTTTTAACTTTCTGATAATCCTAGATTGTAGGGACTTTAGTTGTGTTTCACACAAGGCTAATTTGATAAACATAATTGAGGTCCCTACATATTTGGTGACCCCACAAAGAACACAAAGAGGAATTCTGATATCTACAGAGAAACTGAAACAATTATAATATTTATTTTTATTTACACTTTTTTTTATTAAATATTATTTTTAATTATTTTATATCATTAACTAATAATTTTTTATACATATGTATATAAGGCAAGATTTATTTCCATACTGCTACAATTACATTTTTAAAAATTTCTTTCATGATTTGAAATTTCCCTTTCAACAATGACTTTAGCTTTAGGAGTCCACAAGGAGTTAAATCTGGAGTATAGTAGAGCTAACATATTTAGGTGATGTGATATGGTACCCCCAAAACAAAGACAAGACATAAAGAATGGGGTGGTACATTTTCATGACGAATACCACAGTCAAACAGTATACACTCAGTGACTGAGTAACTCCATAAAACATATGTTTATATATGTGCAATTAGTGGTCAAGTGATTGCTCAGTTACAACCAGACCTCACATCTCTTTGAGATATTCAAAATGGCATTATTATATCTGTGATATAATAAAATTGTACTTTACAGATGGAATGGAATTACTGAAAGGAAAAGGAATGATAAATATGCTTTGCTCTCAGAGAGACTTTTATACCATTTAGACAAATCAATGTCACATGTGGCAAAAAATATATATATATCTACAGCAAAATCAGGGTGTAAGGAGAAACAAAAATGAAATGGTCTTGCATATCATATAGAAATATTTCTGTGTCTGAAGAAGCCATGTTTGGGACTCCAGTTTCTTTATGTATCTGGGGAAAATATATTCCCAAAGGGAAACAGCACCATGAACTTGTAAGCTTCTGAGGAAGGCAGATTGAGCTTCTGGTCAGGCTATTTGGCCCAGGTTAAATAAAAAAAAGCAACCACTTAGTTAGGCTGCTGTAAACAAACTGACTGACTGACATTTTCACCATTGTATGAAGTCATGTCACTAAGCGACCATCATGTGATGTATGTTACTTATCTCCACCAAAGAAAGATAATGGCCTTCTGCGTATATATATATATATATATATATATATATATATATATATATAATATTAATAATAATATTAAACATATATTTATTTTATTGGCATTTAAAAAAACTGGTGTTAAAGCATTAAAAACATGCTGTACAGCAGAAGCTAATCAACATGATAAACATTTGAAGAATGCACAATAATACTCAGTAAACCACACAGATTAGATGGCACCATATGAAATTACTAGGAACTTCTCATTATAACATGCATTTGCAACATTTCTTTTTATGGAATTACTTTGAGGTTAATGGTCTTCAGAAATAGGATATCATTTCCTATGTACATGAGTGAAAGGCAGTTCAAACAATGATGTCCCATTACAAAGCAGATTTTCTATAAATTTCGGTCTTAAAAAAGAATGTTGTCCTGGACAGTTGGTCATCATCATGCAAAGAACTCTCTAACTGCAATTTCAACATTTGGAAATACATATTTCAAATTGTTCAAAATTATTTTTCTGCACAGTGCAGGGAGTGTCTCGCAGTTTTCATCAAAAGATATATAGTGCATGAGATACTCACATTCATTTAAAAAGTCATCATAATTCTGATCTTTGTGATACATATTAACCAGATGTTCACACTTTTTCTTTAGTGCATCAAAAGCTTTCCATTTACAAAAGAAAGAAAACAGATTTCCAATCTGTGAATAAGCCTTTGCACATTTTGTCAGTTCAAAGATTAGAGTATCCAGAATAGAAAGTAATCTGTATCTGAACACATAATCCTGGCTTTTAATTCATATTCACCAAATTTGCCTCTAGTTTCCTGAAGATAGGTTTTCATAAACTCAAGAAAATTCATGGTAACAAGGATGTTCACATTTTTTCATTGCAGGACCTTGCTTGTTTTGTTTATTCTTTTGTCATTCCAAAGAATTCTGAGAAAAATTATTTCCAGGTTTTCCATATTTTTGCTCAATCCTTGTATTCACTTGCTGTTCATTGTCAGCTGATAGAGAATCCACTGCATATTTTATTTTCTTGAAACCCCCATACAGATCATAAACAGCATCAAAATGTGCTGACCATCATGTGTTAGACAGATGCTTCATTTTAAAATCTTTTCCTAGAGACGATGTCAATACATTCCAGCAATGAGTAGAACCAGCAGAAAATGAATACAGATGCTAAAAAAAAGTGGAAAAATTTTACACTCTTAAGACAACACTCTGCTGCTTTTACTTCCACTAAGTTCACACTGTGTTCAGCACAGGTGATATAGATGGCAAACTCACTGAGTTGATGAATCCGTGCATGCAATCCAGTATATTGTCTAGGTATATTTGAGGTATTATTGTATAACTTGCTACAGCAGTTTGCTAGTGAAATTTTGTTCTCATAAGAAAATCTAGAACTGTGTCTTAGATCTTTAGCTCCATGAGAAAAGATGGGGATGAACATCAAGAGATGTTCCACAGGCTCATAGCCTTTAATGTATCGGACAGTAAATGTCAGTTGATTCGTGTGTGAGATGTCTAGAGTAGAATCTATATTTATTGAATAATACTTTGAATCTTTTAATTCTTCAAGAATAGCACAAAGAGCCTTTTGTCTTATTAATTTAATAGATTTCTCACAAATATTTACAAATAATATGGCATATTACCTTTTCCAGTATCCAAACATTTTGAGATGCTGTTGCAAGAAAGGGTCAAATTCACACAGCAGCTCAAGTATACCTAAATAGTTGTCATTTTTTACTGACCCAATAATCTGATTTTTTCCACAAAATGGCAAACCTCTGGAGGGCAAAAGTGAATTACAGAAACCACACTTGTCAACAATTTACGCCAATATTCCTGTTTTGAGCAATGTTGCTCAAGTAATAAAAATCTACACTTCCAGTTTCTTTATGCCTTATCAAATATTCTGTCATGCACTTCAGATGTTCTCCTCCATTTTCATGTTCTACAATAACATTTCTGTGATTCCAGTCATTGAGCCTTGATGTAGCAAAGGAAGATTATTTTTTGGACAATAGATGACATACAAAGTAGTACAAATGACCTTAGGATGGTGAATAGAGTAGCCATTACTCATGTTTTACAAACTCGTCATTCCACAGTTCATGTTTGAACACATTGTTTGATAAATATCTTGCCTTCATATTCTCTACTCCAGCTGTTTTATACACTGTGCGTGAGTTTGAAAGGTTGCTATCATGATTTTGACATTATGAGTGATTACTATGAATCCAGTAATCTATTGTGTTAGTATCATTGATATTCCATAGCCCCGGATCTGTCGCTTGGATTGCAAACTTCTTTACTGTTACAGATTGGCTATTTCCTTTTGTAAAATATCACTATCAGTAGTAACAGGCAATGATGGTACATCTGCTGAAACTGGAGGATTGGTAGCAGGAATGGATGCAGCTGCATATACTATGTCTGAAGGAAAAGTACTTGTGGCTAACATTGCAGGAGGGGGGGGCTGATACTGATCCTCCTAAGACTACATTTAATTGCAGCCATGCAGGTGATGACTTTCCAGCTTCTGCTGTTTCTGTCAGATACCGATGACGTTTCTGCCAATTGATGACAATGTTCATGCCCATGATGTTTTGAGCCAAATGCTGGTGATGTTTCTGCTGACCGATGATGACACCCCAGCCTGTGCTGTTCATGCCAGAGGCTGATGACTTTCTAGCCTGCACCTTTCCAGCTGGCTACTAACAATGTTCCAACCTGTGTCATTCATGCTAGATGTTTCTGTTGACTGATGATGATGTTCCAACCTGTGCTGTTCCTACTAGATGCTGACAACATTACTGTCAACCTATGATGACGTCACAGCCTGTACCATTCCTGCCAGATGTTGTCAACTTTTCAGCCTTGGTCATTTATACTAGATGCTGATGACATTCTAGCCAGAGCCGTTCATGCCGGACACTGATGACATTCCTACTGACTGATGATGACATTCCAGCCTGTGTCGCTTCTACTAAGCACTAACAACTTTCCAGCCTGTTGCTTTCATACTAGATGCTGACAACATTCCTGCCAACCGATGTCAAGGTTCCAGCCTGAGCTGATCCTACCAATTGCAGCTGACATTCCAGCTTATAGCTTTTTCCAGTTTCCAACTGTTTGCTCATTATTTTAATCACAATAAAAATTGACGTTGATAAATTCTACATCATCACCTCAGTCTCACCATTGTCTTTGCTGTTTTCACATATACAAAAAGTTTGCAGGGTCTGTATCCTTACTGCAGATCTGCAACATATCCATCAGTGTCCTGCCATTATTCTTATGTCACTTGGTACTTTTCCTCCATTAATTTGATGTCCTGATGAAATCACTCACCCTGTTCATCACAAATACACCCACAGTTTTTGGGGAATCTTTCCAGGTAGCTATGAAGGAAATGTATTTTGATGCTCATGTTAGCATCAATGTTGTGAAAGCATTCCAGCATATTTGCAACAAGATCCTTGTAATACCCAAAAAGCTTTTCAGAACTGTTACAAATGAATTTTATGTATTTGATTCATTCAAAGTCATACTATAGAGAACTGAATCATGTTTATTAAATTGGCCTTGTGCCAAACATAATCAAACTTTTCACAAGTTATGATTAGCAGAACGCTGGAAAGAACAGAAGTGTTTCATTTGTATAAATAAGTGGAAATTTATTTATAGAACAGAATAACATCAATTTTTAGGAAGTGAAATTATTAACTGTGCAAATGTTCTAAGAGAAATAGTAGTAAAGAGTTAAATGAATCCAGAGTTCATTGTAGTAATAAGGTTTTTGTACCTTTCTTTCTTTTAGCAGCTGGTGAGTAAGTAAATAGGAATAAAAGGCAATAAAGGAAAATTGTACTTATCGACATTAATTTTTAGGAGTCAGTTGAAGTGTCTTATTATTGTTGTCTTTTTTTGTTGACGGTGAGTAGATAAAGATGAAGAAGAAGTGATAAAGGAAAATAACATGTGAGAAGAAAAGGGAGTGCGTATGTGTTGCTAGGATCTTATGTTTGGTTCAGCGGCTTGAAATTTCTCTTTTTACATTGCAGCAGTGTCTTATCCGATCTCTGCTCTCATCTGACTGATTCAACTTTCTTTCTCTCCCTGATGTAATCAGATCCCAAGTAGGCATCTATGCTGACAATACCACCATTTACTCTTGCTTCAATAAGAAATCTGCCGAGGATTACAAAGTAAACCTCACTGCTGATCTTGAAAAGGATTTCCAATCTGTGGTGGACTGGGGTAAGAAATGGCTCATAAATTTGCAAATGCCTTTGGGAAAGGTATGAATCTGTCACTTCTCCCTCCCGCTATGGGCTAAATAGCAAGACAGATTGGGTTCTACAGCTTTGGTTGGCAACCAGTCTACTGCAGAAAGTAATGGCAACCTACTGCAGGAGAATCATCTGCCCAGTCAGTCATATCTCTTTTGGGGCATGACTGTCCAAGCATATATTCTGTATGGGACTGATTTTAATATGAGATGTGTTTTAAATTATTGAATAGCTTTTCCCACAATGATTATGTAACAATACTTTCTCCAGGTTTGGAAATATGAACCAGTTTTACACTTCTTAAATTCTATTTTGCAGCCAACTGAATTAAGCAGAGATTCGAAGTTTCTTCTCCAGAGGCTTGTGAGTTCATTAGAGCAACTAACAACTGGGATCTGATATTAGGCCTAAAAAAGAAACTCCCATTCCTTATTATTGCAATCAGTGTGAGCAAAATATGCATTGTAGTCATAATAGAATTTATCCTAATTTGATAGCACTAAAAGAGATTCTCAACACAATGAACCACTAATAAACTAAACAGGCATTTTTTTTCTTGGCATCAAATAGAGTTGGGGAATCAGTTATCATCCTGGGATTGGCTCGGTTGATCCTGTGAGAGCTAGAAGAGAGTCACCTGCAAATGTATATCCAGCACTCAAGTTGGCTAATTCGTGTTTGACAGAGGAACTGAAGGTATGATTGGAGGTGGTTATCAACAGAAGAAGTTAATATGGGAGAACAGTGAAATACAGACCAATATTAAAAAGAAAAATGAATGATTTGTATTTTAAAGGAAATAAGTCAAGCAATTAATTGGTATATGTTTCATTGGTCATAACAATGATTATGAGAATAATTTTAATGATTATGAAGATGATAATGCAATTAAAATAAAAAGAAATGAATAATGCAGATTAATGAAAAAAAAGAAGGAAGTTCTTTTGTGTGTAACAAGTTTCATGTGTATGCACTTATGATTAGTATAGTTTTACTGTCTTCTATGAGTGTGTGGTGAACCAAAAGTTATCAATTTGGTGATTTTAAAACAAACTGACAGAAATGCCTTCTGTGCATGAGGATCGATACAGTTCTTCCAGTTAAGAAAGTGATTAAAAAAAATATACATATATTGATGAATTAGAGAACAAAAAAATGTATATTTGATAACTGATCCTCTTTTGACTTCCAAAAAAGTATAAATATAAGTGGTTTTGAGCATCTAGACAGAGGAATCCAATTTTCATGGATACCAAGACCATGTCAGACAGATACTATTGGCTTACTTCATCATCCTCTCTCTCATGCTGCTTTTTCTCTGCTTCTTCTTCATCAAGAACATTTTATAAAGCCAGACCCAAAGAAAAAGACACAGGAAACGAAAAATCTAAATAAGCAGTTACATCAAAGATATCAACGTCTACAACCCCTCTCCACTCAATACGCAATTATCTCATTCAAAATTCAATCTATTATTGCTTTTACACATTCAACAAACAGAACTTTTTTTAATCAACCTTATACCACACAAAGAATATTACTAAACTTTTCTTATCAATCTTGTACCAGACATATGAACATTACTTTTTTTTGTAAAGTACAGAATTGTTTAATGTTTATATAAAAAGGTATTTTAGTGCAACATCTTGATTGTGTATTCTTATGATTATTTCTTATGATTTAAAAAGTTTTTAAGGTAGACTAAACAAGGCCAAACCAAATCAAATCAAATCCAAATCACAAATAAACATACCTTGATCCAGCATAATGTAAGTATAGGCCTATATCAGCAACATTATTTTGAGTCCTTCATGAATACAGTGACAGTTGATGAGGTCAACAGGTTTCAATGTTCTTTGCTTGTCTAACTGCAAATGCTGATTTTGTGAAAGTGGGGTGGAAAGAGCAAAATACGTGAGAAAGGAAGAAAAGCATTAAAATAAGAGTGTAAAATTTTTACTTGTGTTTCAAAAAGTTAGGTTGAAAGAAAAAAGAAAAGGGGCTTTGTTTTAGGAATTTTTGCTCGATCATCTATAATTTTTATTTTTTCATATGATAAAAAAAGAAAACTCCAATATGTTTTAAGCAACAAATGATGTATAAATTTGGAAAGACAGATTTTAGGCAGATTAAAAAATATTTTATTACCAGTAAATTAATTTGTAACTTTTGTAATAATATATGAAAACATGAATCACACTGGAACACTAGTGCCCATATAATTACTAAAGTTAAGCAATGTTGAGCCTGGTCAGCACCTAGATGCATGACTGCTTGGAAATAACAGGTACTGTGAGCTTGAATGTGTGGGTGGTGTAATGTACAATGGCTCGGAATTCTTAATTGGAGAACTGAGTTTCAATTCCCATTAGTTTGTTGCATTCTCTTATGAGAAAGAAAGGAATGAATCTTGGGAAATTTATGAATCTATTGCTTCTCCCTCCCAGTTAGGGATTAATTAGTAAAACTCGTGTCACTTGACACTTATTATACCCCTAAAAAAAAATTTTTACAATTGAAAATATTTTCTGTATTGAAATAACCTGCAAAGAGTTGATAAGCCTTAGAAAATAAATGTATCATGGAAACACAAATTAAAATGTCAGAAAGCTAAATGGAAAATTTTAATTACTTCTGAGTGAAAGAGAGAATTTGTCCAAAGTCATGAAAGAGAGAGAAAAACGTACTAAAAATATATGTAGTATTGAAAATGTTAACAGGGAGAAATCATTTTTGTGCAGAGGATTTAAAAGAGAAATTGTGATGTATAAAAGGTTTAAGGTAAAATAAGTGGAGATTTTAATGTTAAACAAATTTTAAGAAAAAAATGATAAGAGCGATGCTTTCATTTTATGAATTTATGTTGTAAGTTTTATTAAATATTTTATTGAAAGAAAAATTTGGATTTAAGAAATTATACAAAAAATTGTCCCAAACATGTCTCCACAGGGCAGGAAAATAACAAAAACAACTTGTACAAGATCATAATATATACAACTGAATTATGATTGAAAAACATAAAAAAAAGAAAAGAGCTTTTGCTTATTATGGTTACAAATTTTGTGTGCATTTCTGAAAAGAAAAAGAGTAAAGAAAGTGATGAAAATTGAATGCGTACTTCTACAAAAGATAAAGATGTAGAGAATAATCATTTTTTTAAAATACTTTGTTGATATTTTATTTTCTTATATAATCATTTCATCCCAAGCAAGGTGGAACTGCCACTAGTGTACAGAGGGTTACAATGAGAAAAAAGACTGGATACAGGGGGTATTGAAAAAAGGATGAAAGATGAATGGGATTCAAGAAGACAGAAGATGGCAATTGATGCTGCATTTAAATTTTGGGAGATTGTAGTTATCAAGGAAGCAAGTAAATGGAAGGGAGTTCCACAGGGCAATAAGTGCAAGAAAAGAAACTGGTAGAATCAAAGTGGCAGTTGCATTTAACTATTTCAATGGTAAAAGGTGGGACCTAGATGCCAATCTAGTAACATGCTTAAATTCACATGGTTGGGGCACTAGGGAAAAAAAGCTCATCATAGCAATTGCCATGAAAATATTTGTAGAAAAGACAAAGGTAAGCCACTTCACATCGGTGAGAAAATGACTGAACATGAAACTGCTGATTCAAGTGTTCATATATGTACTTTTTTTCTGATATTTTTTATACATGTATCTTATGGCTTGTGGTATGTGGTATCATTAGTATGAGAAAATGTATAGCTGATTAATTAATTAAAAATAAATTCATAACTTTGGAGAAATGCATTTGAAATAATATAGAGGATGTGTGTAGTATATGTCTAACCACCCCTCCCTCCCTCCCCAGATCATATCATAATAGACTTTATACTCAGTGTAAATCCAAATTTTTCTTTCAATAAAATATTTAATAAAACTTACAACATAAATTCATAAAATGAAAGCATCGCTCTTATCATTTTTTTCTTAAAATTTGTTTAACATTAAAATCCCCACTTATTTTACCTTAAACCTTTTATACATCACAATTTCTCTTTTAAATCTTCTGCACAAAAATGATTTCTCCCTGTTAACATTTTCAATACTACATATATTTTTAGTACGTTTTTCTCTCTCTTTCATGACTTTGGACAAATTCTCTCTTTCACTCAGAAGTAATTAAAATTTTCCATTTAGCTTTCTGACAAGCAAGTGCATTGACAGGTTAACCTGATAGATAACCTTCTGGCCACCAAGTGCAGAGCTGAACCACAAAGAATATCAGAGGCTGTCTTCACATGTGAAAACATGCTGGGCATGTGTGGGAAAGAACCATACAGCAGATTGATAGATAAACACCAACTCAAGTGGAGAAAGAAAGGTAATCTTTCAGACATTGCATGCTAGAATGTAACATGTGATCTCTATAGTCACGTTCATTCACTTAAAGGGTCTCCTGTCAATATCCTGTTATTTTAACTGAAAGTGAAGCTGAAGCCATTGACACAGTTCTGTTAGAATCATAGACATTCAATGAACAGTATTCAAACATTCCAGAGTGAATGTAGCTTCTAGTATTACCATTATTGATTAAACCAGGGATTTCCAATCTTTTTGTTCTTCTGTACCCCTTGGCATTTTTATAGATTTCCATTTACTCCTAAAAATTGAGGATAAAAAAGAAAAACAATGAAATTTTGATATTTTATCATGAAGTCTTTTTGAATTGAGTTAATTACTAATAACATCA
The DNA here is from genome assembly GCA_037127315.1 of Ascarosepion bandense. Lineage (NCBI taxonomy): Eukaryota > Metazoa > Mollusca > Cephalopoda > Sepiida > Sepiidae > Ascarosepion > Ascarosepion bandense. The sequence continues at coordinate 2,005,289 of JBBBDQ010000768.1, read as the reverse complement.
GTGAATAATCAAAGGTAATTTATAAAATAGTCTGATTCTTCATACATATTTTTTTAATTATCTATAATGATCATAACTTAGTAAAAATACACAAAACTATTCAAAACTATGTACCAAACTGTATACATGCCCAATACCTGATCTTTCAGGGTTGATATGGGTACAGATTATGGCAGTGAGAAATTTCATAATAGTGAAAATTCACTCCATTCTTGATATAACTTAATTAAAAGCTTTGTTTAGTAAAATGAGAAAATTGAAAAGAAATATGTTGTGCAATCTGGATGGAGATTACATCATGTACTGTATAGTAGTGGATATTCTTTCAGAGTCAATATAACCTCTGAAGAGCAAAAAATGTACTACTAGGGTATACGTGCTCCACTTTGGGAACCCCATTGGATTAAACCATTCATCCCTCTTCTATTCAAAGAAACTTTTGCAACTGTTTTCATTCATTCAGAAGCCAAAATGTGAGTATAACGATGAAGACCAGTATGTGGGTCCAAGTATAAAACATATGAATCTTACATCAGCAAATAAATTAGTGTAAATATTTCTAATAAAAACAGGGATTATAAACTGAAATATACCTGAAAATTTTATCAACATCATTTTGTACCTGGGAAATTGTAATTCAAGTAATTTCTGAACATCCTCTCTATTATAATAAAGACTTGTATATTTATTTGTTTATATATATATATATATATATATATGTATATTAAAAACAGAAATAGGGGTTGTTTTAATGTGATAAATTGGTGTAGAAGAAAAATGTGAGAAGCCGTAAAACTTTTTGTTTAAAGTGTAGATTAATTGTTGTTATTATTATTAATATTACTTGTTTTTTGTATGATACATTAAATGTCCATAATGGAATTTGTGTCACTGTACATGTTTTGAGTCTAATGTTGACTCTCTTCAGGCAAATAAACTTTATATATTTATATAGATATATATATATTTTAGGCATGTCAGATAAAATAAATTGCAAACATTGAGTCTGCTTATTTTTAATAAAATCCATTCATACTCACAGATAATCTTTTGTGTATTATAATTGAAAGATGTAAGAAATGAGCTGTAACTTTAACAGTTGATTTTATTATTCATTTCTCTATGTTCCCAAGTACTTTCAATCTCCTTCCAAGATCATCTTCAGAGATCAACCGCAAAACTGTGTTGTTACAAATTACTGTAAATTTTTTTCTTGCTTCAAATGTAATGATTGACAAATTGCTTAGCGTTCATTAAAACATGAAAATTATCCAAAATGAAACTATTTTTATGCTGTAATGTCATGGTGATGGTGATGCACGTGTTAAAGCATAAAAAAACTGTAACTGCTCTTTATATATATATATATATATATATATATATATATATATGTGTGTGTGTGTGTGTGTGTGTGTGTATATATATATATCCTGTCATGCTCATGAAGAAAGAAACAATAAGAGGCAGTGTCAGCTCAGTTCATTCACTTTACTGTCACATATGTTTGCCCCTTAACAGTGTCTTATTATTTTATTTTTTGCAATAACCATGTTGTTCAGTAGTAAAGAATATATATATCCTCTCTTTTATAATAAAGACCATTGTGTATTTATTTGTGTGTGTGTGTGTGTGTGTGTGTGTGTGTGTGTGTGTGTGTGTGTAATATATTTCCCTCCTGTCATGCTCAGGGGTTTGGATTATTATTTTTTTTCTAATGTCTTAAATACTACTCATCAATAAATATGTTGTTGTCATTTTAGACAGTATATTGATATAAATATTTTGCTGTCTTTTTTTATAGCATGGGCCCACTCATTATAGCATATTAATTAATTTCAGATATAGGTACTACTGAAAAAAAAAAGGTCTACTGGTAAAAAATAGGAAAACCCTTTAGGTGAAATAATTTTTGTAGATTAACTTTCTCTAGATCTTCCTCAGGCTGTGACACTTGTCAGGAAAAAATTGATTTATTTTATCAATTTAAAAAGGATGTGGCATTTATAATATCAATACAGTGTCAAACTAATCCCTAGCTTTAGGCTAAGTCATGTAGCATATTTACAAATGTCAGATTTTCAATTGTGCTAGCATCATTGATATTTACATATTTCAAATTTTCTGAATTAATTTTACCATTTTTAAAAATATGTGATTTTTTTAAAAGTATATACAGAAACATTTGAGTTTAATAATTATTTCTCTTAAATGAAGAATAAACAGACATATAATTTTCTTAATTTATGTAAATTTTTGTTCTTTAATTAAAAATTTATCTATTTGTACTTTATTTAAAAGAAATCTTTTTGCAACATTCCCACAAAAAAGTTTGTTTTCATATACAAAACAGCTAAGCCAATAACTCTGTAAAAGTCATGGATCACTGTATTGATATTATAAATAGGACACTTTTCTTAATCAATACTAAATCAATACTTTTATTCTGACAACTGTTGCAACATAAGAAAGGTTTAAAGAATGTGGGTCTATAAAAATTATTTTAAAAACATAGTTTTCGCTATTTTTTATGAGTCAATACTAGTTAAATAGTGCCAAGATGCTTTATGTAACTTATTATTTTCAACACCAAAAGTCATGGTCATATTATTTTATCTTTAGATCACATCTGCATATTGATAATTCAGATAAATAAATAAGTTACAAGATTAAATGAAAGAATCAAAGGATTATATAAACCTGTCAACATGGATTAAGAAAACAAAATCAAATATATTTAATGTAAAATTAGATAAGTCAAAGATCATGGATTACACTAACATCAAAGCTGACAGGATTATTCACATACGGATTGGAACTTCTGATGAGAATTAGAGTATATGGATGCTCTGCCTAGAATCAAAGTTTTAATTCTCAGTGTAGTATTTGTTCTGTCAAAAGTGTCACACACTAAGATCACTCCCCCAACCCACACACAGAAACAAAAATTTGATGCCACAGAACATACACAGATATAGAAATGCAGAAAAGCATTACTCTTTCTTAAAGGATCTCTTTCAACCAACACATTGTCAAAAGAATCTGTTGCTAAATATTAACTGACCAGGAAAACACAACAATTCACACTGTGAGAAAATATAAAGAGGAGAAAAAAGGAACCATGACTAAAATGCAAATATATTAATAAAACTTATTGATAAAAACGAGGGGGAAAGAAAAAAGGGGGAAATATAAGGGCAAAAGGGTTAATATAAATGGTTCCAAGTGAGTATAAAATAGAAACAAATTTACTCACATACCTCCTAAAAGACAGAGAGAGTGAAAAAATGCACTTTCTGTCTGAACAGACGGTTGATAAACTGCTTCTAATAGATGCAAATGCTGAGCTGATCAAGCTCTGCACATAAACAGTGTAATTGATGTTAGTAACTTGAGTTTTTGAGAGTTTTTAATAAAGAAAGTATATATATATATTGATATTTTTCATTTGGAAATAAGTTATTTCAAGCTTTCAGTATCTTCAAGTGATTTATAATAACTGATTTTCCAATGTTTTTTAAATGTACAAACAGGGATTTTGACAAATGCGCAAAAATCTACATTTAAATTGGAAAACCTTAAGAATTGTACCAGACCAGTTAGCCACACGTGGAAATTAAAAATCAAAAATCGAAAAGACCCTGATATAACTTGGAGTATAGTAAAACAAGCTAAGCCATAAAACGGTGGTAATGTCTGCAGGTTGTTGCAAGAGGAAAAATTAGCCATTCTGTTGTTTCCAGAACAAAAAAATTATTGAATAAAAGATCAGAAATAATATCCAAATGTAATCACACTTATAAATACACACTAGGTTTATATAAACCTGGATGAAAGTATTTTAAGATTCTTAAGTAACTCCTCCCTGATTTTAAAATTTTCGGTTGTTTAAAAATTCCAATCACGCGTTTGTATTTCAGTGAATTTTAAGTATTTAAGTGTTTTAAGATAACTATTTTTTTAGCAAGGGCATAAATCACATCTATTCCCTTTCTTGTTATAAGTCTTGCTTTTTGTTATGATGTCCCAGGTGATAAAAGAAGTCTTATTAATGTTCTTTAATTGTCAGAAATATTTAAGAGTAATATTGTTTTTGTATTTTATATTGCCTAAAGTCATTTGATGATGGTAGAAATGAAATTTCCAAGAATATTCAGTGCAACCAAAATTAGTATTTATTAATATATAATAGCTCTGTTGTATTACATTAAACACTGTTTTATTGATGCGAGTAATATATATATATATATATATATATATATATATATATATATATATATATTCAAGTAAAAGGCTTGGCACTTAGCTGATTGATGTTACTTTCAGCATCCCAAACCCAGAGTTTCATAGAGAGACCCTCTGGGAATAACTTCATTCACTCATCATGGGCTATCAGCAAATGACTGTTTATACCTCTCTATTTATCTTTTTTACACACACTTTTCATTGGTGCAGGTTTTTTTTTCAATAGCAAGAGTGTATATGTGGATGAATGTGTGAATTCATGCAATTGATGTCTACCAGCATGAACTTTCGAGTTTTTAATAAAGGAAATGTACCTATTATTTGGTTTGAACCTGTGTCTCTCTATGCATAACTGAAATGCTTTTAGATTGCCAAAGTAAGGAAAACACACCAGTATATATTAGGAAAATTAATGACAAAGTGTAAAGCATTTTTATGTGGCATTTTATCCTTTAGAACTTCATCAGATTCAAGTTATATTTACATTGATATAAGTATATATGTACACAAAGAAGAAAGGGCTTTAAAATTTTAAACGCTTCAATTGTTTTCCTTAATATATGTTTGGATATATAGTCTCTAGTCAATTTCATTTTAGTTTGTTATTCTTATTGTTTATATTTTTTCATCACTTTTGTACCCTGCTGATAAACCTAAGGAATCAAAATATATCATTTTACCTACCAACTTATCACAACTACAATTGAAAGTAATCTATCTAATCTTAACATAAAATTTGTTACAACTGTTCCTAAAACAATAAAAATTACTTAAAACAAAATGACCAAAAACTAAAACTTGAAGGAGGAATTTACTCTATCTCCTGTAATAATTACCATAAATAATATATAGGAGAAACCTTGAGGAATTTAAATAAATGATTATATGAGAACAAAAGGGATCTTTCACAAAATATACTAAATGCATTGGTTGCTCACTATTCATAATTTTGCCTGAAATAATGCTACTTTAATTGAAAGAAAAAGCAATAAGATGAACGTGTATAGAAAGTGCTTTAATTGCAAGTTCATGCACAGTAAAATTGCATCCAGCTTCTTACAATATTTCACCTTTCTTAGAAAATCTTCTTTTCTCCCAGTGTGGGATACTTAAAATTAAAGTGATCAAAAATATACACAATAAAAAAAATCAAATTGGCTAGAATATATATCCAAATACAAAAACAATTTAAAAGTTTAAAATTTCAGTGTCTCCTCTTCTTTGTGTGCATGTGTACTTACATCAATGCAAACATCACTTTAGTCCAATGAAGTCTAAAAAGGACAAAATTTTTCCCCTTTGTCATTAATTTTCCTAATATTGTTCTCATATATACAAATTTATATATGATTTTCTACCATATATATATATATATATATATATATATATATTCAAATTAGGAAGATTAGTCGATTACACTATCAAGTTTTCAACTTTTGGTATCGAAAATAATATATTTTGATATAGAAGGAGACAAGTGAGTGTATTTCTTGGTTCCATAAAATTAGAAATAACAAAGTGCTTTAATTAAAAAAACGGATGATACTGAAATGTTGAAACCATGGTAGTGCAATCAGATGATCTTCCTAATTTGAATATCTAAAAACTTTACATGCTAAATTTTTCTTTAAATATGTATTGATTTTAATATAACTGTTTACTTGTCTAATTTGACTCTGACCAATAACTGTTTAATAATTGTGTGTGTGTATATATATATATATATATATATATATAGAGAGAGAGAGAGAGCAACATTTTTATTATAAGTGTTTATAATAAAAACATAGTTTGCTGAAATACAAAAGCTCTTATGTTTCACTGCCTGTTTATTAGCATCTCATCAGGCAGTAAAATATTTTTTCTGATCATTATATCTAGAAATTCAAAAACAACACAAAAGAAATGTCTAACTGGCTTCGTAGTCTACCTATGCTTTATTTCTACCATAAAATATCCTACAGTAAAAAAGATTTTATATCAATTGTACCAAGAATCCATTTAAAACCTGATATTGTCAGCACATCTTATCTTTTAATAATAAGTCTTACTGCAATAGCATATCACTTTCCACATACTATTAGCAATTAAAAGAAGTCACTAAAACCCCTACTGTAAAATTGGAAACATTTTTTTTAAAAATTTGTAAATCTTTATATGAACCATGTTTTCTATGTTTACAGGAAAAATTGCAAATTATTAAATTCTCAAAATTAAACCTGTTAAACAAACATAACAAAGCAACTTCCATTTGTCATCATCGTCTAATATATACCCTAAAGTAGGTATTTACTCTTCTCCCCCACTTGAGAGAGATGTGACACAAGGTCTTTTTTAACATGGGGAACCTGAGCGCGTACGCCCAGGTACTGGTCAAAATATTACCTATCCACCGCAGTGGATAGGTTCAAAACCGGTCTAAACTGGTCTTAATTTGATCATTCCCGACCCCAGCCCGAAGGCCGGGGCCAGGTAAGTATATACCCTAAAGTATAGTCAATTTATTTTCCACTATAATATAACTAGATCCCATAATCTATAATCTACCTCCTAGCAAAAATATATTGATTCTCCCATCTTCTGATAATTAATTTGTTTTGGTTAACCGATATATCACCCACTAGGTTCACTACATATGTTTGATGTACATTATATTTTTAACCCTTTCCTGTTCTTATAATTATTCCACCACTTTAAGTGATAGCAACTTTTAAAAAATCCTGTAACTGTTTCATGAATACATCTGACATCATTGCAGACATGCTAAGATAGAAATGTATACATCTAAATTTTTCATAATTGATACTAAAGGGTCTGGGTTTTCATGACATCTTAATTCTTTACTCCACTACCCTAATAATCTCATTCCACCTATCCATCATGACCTTGCTCTCTGTTGGTTAATTGAGACAATGACTCTGAATTCCATCCCCCTTAATTGACTGGATATGGTAACAACTGTGTTATTTTAAAATTTATATATATAATGATTTCTAGCAGAAAAAATATTTCACTGCCTGATGAGATGTTAATAAACAGACACTGAAACACACCAGCTCTTGTATTGCAGTAAACTATGTTTTTATTATAAACACTTATGACAACAACAATAATATATATAAAGCTCTACCAAGTATTGAGCACTCTTCAAAAAGTAAATTACTACAAACAGTGGACTGTTAACCCATTTGTTTGTATGACTATATATATATATATATATATATATATATATATATATATATATATATATGTATGTATGAATAGAATAAGTGAAGAACAGATAGGAAAAAAGTGTCTTTAATCTAACATGTTTCACTTTAACAAGCTCCTTTAGAGATTTTTTAAAGATAAATGATTTAAGGAATTTTAAAAAATTCTTTTAAAAATCCACAGAGACAGTATGTTGATTGAGGTTTGATTTCATTGGTCAGATATGTATCACATGTAATAAAGCAATGAACGAATATTCTAAATGCAAAGGAAAGTTTATGTCTGTATATATGTATATATATGTATGTAAATTAACCTAGTGATCCAACAAACCTACCAAGGTTTCACCTAAATGGATCTTCAGGGAACGTTTTTCTGTTCTGCTTAAGTATTGAGCGCTGTTTTGTTATTGATTACTATCTCGAGTTTTTTCTTTGGGCTACATATTGACTCAGTCCAAATCGTTTTAGCTGATGTTCATGTGCTTAGCTCTTTCTTTTTTTACAACCATTTTTTCCTTCCGCATTTATATGCAAAGGGTTTTTCGAAACAAGTATAGTGATAAGTTTGCATTTATATATGCATGTATGTATGTATTTTCATGTTATAATAATAAAATGTGCCTGCAACTCTATGCAAAAGATCTTTTACAAGCTTGTTGGAAGGTTTTTCTTGCTATCTGAGTGTCAAGATTCCAAACATTTAACAACACATCTTTTCAATGAAACATATAAAAGGTTATTTTTCTGAAAGAAAACTAGAAACAGAAAGTCATTTGATAACATTTATATATTCTTTTCAGAAATATATAATAAAAATAAAATGCTCAATTTTCCTTGCAGTGAAGTTTGTTTTATCAAGTAATTAAGTGTTCTTGGTACAGTGTGAGTTTTGTGGACAGACTTAATTTTATGATGGTCAATCTAATTTGTCTGTGAATACATAAACCAGGCTTCAGTTCTTGGCTGCTGGCCTATCTCTTCCATTTTGTGAATGTGCGTGGGTGTGTGTAGATCAGTCTTCTGAAATGTTTTGGACCTCAAGAACCTTTTTCCCTGGTTCCCTGATCACATCTATTTATACATGCTACAAGATTTGTGTCTAGGTCTCACCCTTTTACCATTAAAATAGTTAAATGTAACTACCTCTTCTACTCAGACAGTTTCTTTTCTCGTACTTCTAATTTGTGAAACTCCCTTCCATATACTTGCTTCCCTGATAGTTACAATCTCCAAAAGTTTTAATGCAATGTCAGCTGCCATCTTCTATCTACTTGAATCTCATCCATCTCTTATCTTTCTTTGGCATCTTCTGCACATTGTTTTTTCTCTCACTGCAACCCCTTGTGCACTAGTGGCAGTTCTACTTTGCTTGGGGTGAAATGATTATAAAAAATGTACTGGGGAGATATATTTATATGTATCCTTAAGGAAGATCCAAAATCTAATTTCAACTTAAGGTGTGAATGTTTTGAATACAAGTTTTTCATTAGTATTCATTAGTTAGAAAATACTTTCATATTGGCTCACAAAAATCTTTTTTCTCAAATTTTCAGGAGTGGTGAAGGGAGTTATTATTGTTATTTTCTAAATGGTCCAAAAATAACATGTGGTAATTCTATAACTATGAATGCCAAGTATTTTGGCAGTATTTGCCCTAGTAATTATTGTTTATCCAACAAACTTTCTGATGATATTTTATTGGTTGAAAAAATATAAGGATTTACTACCTATACTCTTTTCACACTACTTGTTGTGTAAACATATGTTTTAGTTTCTCTGTTGGAGATAAATGTAAATAGGTGTATATAATTTTGTGCATGACTTAGTGACATAGAACACTTTCTGTGAACAAAGCATGTTTGTCATTCTTTTTTTTTTCAACTATTCCATTCTGTCCATGAAATTAGGTATTATTATATCATGGATATAATAATATCCATAAAAGAAGGAACTATAAACTAGTGATATTCCTGACATAACCTGATGATAGATGTACACTATTAAATATTGGCCACAACATGATATATTTACCTCTATTAAGTGAAAGACTAATGAAGACTATAGACTGTAACATATGAAATAATAATTTAGCCAAATATAAAGAATATTATGCTTATCAAATATATTTTTCTCTTTTATAATTTTTAGATTTATTTAAGTAAATATGCTGCCCTTTGATCATATATAAACAAAATAACAATAGCTAAACTGAAACTCACTTGATACATTATCTTTTAAATACAAATATTTCAAAGAGAACCCAAAGTTTATATTTATTTGCAAGATCATTTAGATTAACTGTGAGTTTTCTAAAAGAATTTATGCAGGTTTTGTTAAAAATGACAGACAAGGTATTATGTTTAATTTTTTTATGTAATATTTCGTGTGATCTTATGATTTTTTTCTTTTCAGGACATAAATTATATAAAGATTGTTCAAATGTTCTGTTGAATTTTTATATAACTTTTTTTTAAAAAAATCATTATCACCCCAAGCAAGGCGGTAACACCACTGAAGCGCTGGGGGCTACATAGGAGTTTTGTATAATTTATATCTTGAAAAGAAAAAACTAATAAGATCATATAAAAAATTACATTAAAAAAAATCTAACCATAATATCTTGCATGTCATTTTAATGAAACCTGCATAAAAGAGAGATTGCTACTCAAATGCATAATTTTTCATAGAATTTAGTAGACATTTTAACCATTTCAAATTAAATCAATTCAACACATACATGTATTAACAATTTAATAACAATGATAATTTTATATAAATGATTCAAACAAAGTAATTGAGATACAAAAGCAGCAAAGTAAGTTAGTGTAATTTAATGTTGCTTGATAAAAAAAAAAGTTTCAATGAAATGAATGTTCTTTTCTTATGTTTGACTTTGTAGCATTTATGAATAAAAATTTTACAAATCTATGTAAACTAAAATTTGATAAAACAAATTAGATTCAACTCATGGTGGGCACATCATTATAACATATGCTATTAATTGGTTTCAAACAAAATAAAAACATCACCTCACTGAAAATTATTAATAAGATACAATATACATACTGAATAGATATCAAATTAAAATAAAATTTAATCAACTCATAATTTATGGAGAAAGATAAAAATTAGATAGTATGTAACACATACATCAAATTATTAATATGCAAAATTTCAGATTTTAAGCACATATATTTATTAAATTATTAGAAATTATATACTATCCAAGTAACACATTCAAATATAGCTGAGCATTTTTCTGTTAAATATTTGCACACATTTTGTGTCTTCTACTATGTCTATGTATCAGGTATAAATAAAAGTATAATGTATCAAGTAAGCAGTTCATGTGGAGTTCTACTATAGTGGGTTATCCGTTCTAGTGAAACGTAGTTGTATGTTGAAACAGATTAACTGAATTTGGCCTTGTTAGAAGATAGCCCACTATAAATTATAAAACAAGAAAATCAAATTGAGTATAGAAACAACATTTATATATACACAGATATCAGTTAAGGTTCTTTTACAAATAAAATAATGTCTTTTGGATGGGTCCAACGGATGTTAAAATGTTTATAGCAGTAAATGCTGAAAAGAGAGTTTGTGTATATGTATGTGGGAGTGTTTGTCGGTTAGGAATGTCTTTGATGTTTTCCGCTCCATAGATAGGGTAAGTAGCTCAGGGAACAGCGAAGAAGAAGGTGAGAGGGAAAGGCGAGCATAGTGGATTGCTCGATAAGGTCAAGTGACGTGCTAATTATGTTAGCGCTTTCTCAACTGGCGATGCTTTCTGTGTCGGCTTTTTATTTCATCTTTGTGGGTCCCAGCAGGTCATTTGGGAATTCACACCCATATTTAATTCTGAGCTTCCCATTGGATGATAAATAATTGATACTTATTAATTTTTGGTTTTCTGCCGAAACATATGCGTGGAGTCAGGTGTGCACAGACCAGTTTTGGTCATTTGCTTTCTGGTCTTGAGAGTGCAAACATCTGGTCCCTCACTTTGCTCGGTATCACTACACTACTACTATGATCAAAGACTTTAATAACCAATGAGGTGTTTGGATGGGACTTTTCTTGATAAGCCTTCATTTTGAGCGATGCTAGGTTTAGCTCTGGGTAATTAACTTTAAATGTTCTATTTAAAAACATTGAGAAGGAAAAGTTATTCTTTGGATTATTTTGGCTAATAAAAAAAAAACGAAATTTCAAACCTATGATAATTTATAAAGATAAGTGAGTGATCTTGGTGATCTGACTAGATATAAATTTTTTGGCTGATGAAAATCACTATTAACACATCGTCAAGATGAATAGTCATACAGATACAGGAACAACCTTAATAATTAACACTTGTAGCTAAAAGCAAAAAGATTTTGTAATGCTAGGTAGCCAACCAAAATCTCCAGATTACATGTCTGAAGCAAAAACTTAACAATTTAGTATCGAAACAAACTTTAAAGAGATGCAAACCAAGCCTTTGTCATATTGCTGCTATCCAAATTCCTTATTCAGTCTCCCTCACTGACAACATTCTTTGCTCATTGTGGTACAGTGGATATCGGCTCGGAACGAGAAGCCAGGGAGCCGAGTTCGAATTCCAGTTGAATCCATTGTATTCACTTACGTGCAAATACCCTTGGGAAAGGTATTAATCCGTCTCTTCCTTCCAGTTATGGGTTAAATAACAGGACAGATTGGGTTCTATAGCCTTGGTCGGCAACCAGTCTACTTTTTTTCTTTTTTTTTTTTTAATCATATCACCCCAAGCAAGGCGGTAATGCCACTGATGCGCAGGGGGCTACGTAAGGGTAAAAAGAATGGAAAAGAGAAAGCCGGAAACCACATCCTAAACAGGAAACAAGGGATGAGCCTCTTCACCTGTTCAATAAATATGGGTGGTGTGTGAACCAGGCGATAGTTTAGTCTATCTACTCCAATTGAAAAAAATAAAATAAAATAAAATAAAAAATAAAAAATAAAAAAGGAAAAGAGTGAAAAGATTGGAAAAGAGAAAACCGGAAACTGCATCCTAAACAGGAAACAAGGGATGAGCCTCTTCACCTGTTCAATAGATGTGGGTGGGAGGTGAACCGGGCGATAGTTTAGTCTATCTACTCCAATTGAAAAAAAAATTTAAAAAAATAAAAATAAAAATAAAAAAATAAAAAAAGGAAAAGAGTGAAAAGATTGGAAAAGAGAACAACGGAAACCGCATCCTAAACAGGAAACAAGGGATGAGCCTCTTCACCTGTTCAATAGATGTGGGTGGAGTGTGAACCGGGCGATAGTTTAGTCTATCTACTCCAATTGAAAAAAAATAAAAAATAAAAAATAAAAATAAAAATAAAAAATAAAAAAGGAAAAGAGTGAAAAGATTGGAAAAGAGAAAACCGGAAACCGCATCCTAAACAGGAAAAAAGGATGAGAAAAAAAAGAAAAAACGTTGAATTGCTAAGTGCGGGATAATCTTCTGCCCAGTCAGTCATGTCTCTTTCGAGACATGATCGCCCAAGCGTGTATCATGTATGGCACTTAACTGACTGACTGACAGATCAGTACACTACAAATATGAGATAATTTTTACTGTATCCATTTAACAAAAACATTTTTAACTTTATCAGTTGTAAGACCCACTTTTAAATGAACACTTATGCAGATAAATTTTTATTAGACACTCAAAAGAATATTTTGAGCAAGCCTTTCAATGCTGGAATTACCTATAAGCTAAATAAGCTATAACTCAGGCGCAAACACCTTTGGGAGCCTCATTTTGTTTAAATATATTTTATTTTATTATTATTTCATTCTTTAACACTATCAAAAATCATATATAATCAATAATAAATAATAATAAAGTGTAATTATTTAAAATTTTGCACACAATTGTTTTTTATAGAAAGGCTTCAAATTTCATATCGCTTTAAACCTCAGCAGGTGAAAGTCCATCCTTCAAGCTTTTACACCCTTCTTTTCTTTCCAATTTAATTTAATTTAATGAAAATATACAAATTTTGTTCAATTTCTGCTTAATTTTATACTGAGTAATAGTGCTTCTTTTCTTGTGTGCTGAATGACACACTGATCTTTTATTTTTATTTTATTTTTTTATATGGGTAAATTCACAGAACTGCATTTTACATGTATTTTTTGTGTAATTTATCCATACATAAATGTGTCATTTTTTTTTATACTACACGAATAAATAATGAACAAACATTATTTTTAACTAAAATAAAACAACTGTTTCTACAGACATTTTGCCAATTTCCACTGAACATCTTAATCTGTGTTTTAAATCATTAAATAGAAAAATATTCAAAGATATCAGAAAAGAAAAGTAATGAAGTGATGCATTAATAATCAAGTATCGTTGTTATGGTAAAATGCATTACCACAGAAATGGAATATCTCATTTTTAAGCAAAGATATCAGATTGCAATAAAATCAACAAATCAGAAGGTTTGGATATAAAATTGATATTTGCTCTTTTATTGATGAAACGCAGAGATTGTATTTATTACTAAATTCTATTTAATATGGCTTTTTTATGTAGTCGTTTGTCTGCGGTAAATTTAACAAAAAAAAAATCACACTTCCATTAAGTCCGAAACTAAACATATTGAAGCAAATTCCTGAAAATTTAACAAAATTAAATTAGGAAATTCAGGTGTTTTCTCGTGCTTTGGATTTTATTTATATTCCCTTAGCAGCTATATTAAGGAATGATTGCATTTTTTCTCTTACACCGACAGATATAATCCTTCGTAAATGCCATGAAACAAACCAATAAAACCCATCTTCATGAATCAATTTATCTTATAATTTATTACATGGTAAACATGTAAAAAAAAAGAAGACCAACGAGTTATCCCCCCCTTTGAATTATTTTGCAATGGCGGAAGATATAACTGATGTCAATGCTTTTTTTTCTATTTTTCTTTCGTAAACGCGACTTTTAGAAGTTTTATGTAATTGCTTTATTGATATTTAAAGACAATCAGATGTCAACTCCAACAGAATAGTGAGTACGTCATCAAACTCTGGTTAAATTACAGTACATTCAAATAAAAACGGTATGTGAAAAAAATGTTCCACATGTCTTTTTTCTTCTGAGTACAACATTCTATCTTTCTAGATTAGAATGTTTACTAGAAAGAAGAACCATTATTGTCGACATACTGAAGAAACATAGCCCAATGAAACTTAATGAAACCTATCATTTTTGTACGCTGGTACAGATTTTACAAATTAACGTATTTCAAATAATTAAAAATAAAATTCAATTGTATGGCTTTGGCTTATCTGGATAGAAGCAGCTCTGTTGCAATGTGCATCTCCTTCTCGGACAATTTCCCAAAGAACATTTAAATTAAGTAAGTTATGATTTTTAAAGGTAGATATGAGATACCCCTCCGCCTTTACGTTAAAAAAAAGGTTAAAGTACGTTTAAATTGGTTGTTGTTTAAGAATATAACATCAAATGAAATGTCTTTTTTACTGTTGGCTTGAATGGAGTTAGTTATTTAATTCGTTTATATTTTTTTTAACCATATGAAAATTTATTTTGAAACAGTTTTTGATTAAAACAAAAAGTTAGTGTGTTTTTTGTTCACCACTACAGTCATAACTGATTTTAAATAATTTTTCACTTGGTTCTTAAAAGTAAACTGAAGTCCTAAAATAAAAAGAGTTTTCAGTTCACTGTTTTGACGAAAATTGCAAGGGAGTTAACTATGTCATTATATATATATATATATATATATATATATAATAATAATAATAATATTTATTAATAAATTATAACATTGATATGTTATAATATCACTACAAAAGTAGCTATTTTGTTTCGACACTTTTTGTGTCTTTTCAAGTGATGTTATTTCGAAAAAAAATTTATATATATAAATAAAAAAAAAAAATATATATATATATATATATATAATGACATAGTAAACTCCCTTGCAATTTTCGTCAAATTATTGTGTATGTGTATTTAGGCAGCATATCTTCATTTAAGCATGTTTCATTAAATAACTCATAAAACCATTCCATTAGTTTGAACTTCCTGTTGTTATGGAAATTAAAAGCGTTAACTGTAAACTATCAGTCAAAAAAACAAGTTGCCTGATGAAATTGAAAAGGTCACACAAATATTTGATTGTTGTTGTTATTATTTAAACTACTAGCAGTACTCATAAATTTTTTTTTAATTTTCATATTTGAATATCTAACATATTAATTTTAATGAATATTAGTTGCTAGTTTCGCA
This sequence comes from Ascarosepion bandense, assembly GCA_037127315.1. Taxonomy (NCBI): domain Eukaryota; kingdom Metazoa; phylum Mollusca; class Cephalopoda; order Sepiida; family Sepiidae; genus Ascarosepion; species Ascarosepion bandense. The sequence goes on along the minus strand of JBBBDQ010000768.1, from coordinate 1,989,560 downwards.
AGTACAAAATATCTGTGGAAACTTTCCTATTACTTCATTAAATATTTGAGTTTAAAAACCAAATTTTGTAATGGCGATCATAAGTATATAAGTCATTATTTAAAGAAATAGGGTACAAATGAAATGATTTAAAATTTAAATTTTTTCATTTGACTGAAAAAACGAGTTTTATCACCTCTTCTAATTTCTCTCTCTCTCTCTTTTTGGACTGAAATGGAATGTCTTTTCTGTCTTCTTTGTAATTAAAAAGGAATAATCTGTTATGAAGTATTGGCCAGGAATGCACATGCTTACTAAAAAACAAGCAGAATTATAACATTATTCATTTGAATATCTTCATTTTAATGTTAATTATGATCACATTTCAGCTATTGTACCATTCAATCTTCTTCAGGTATTTGTTGATTTAAATAATCTTCACTATGGAATTTCAAACAGAACCCACAATTCTATCTATTGGAAATCATGTCTATTCATTCAGTTATTGCTAGTCCTGAGTATATTCATACTCCTCAGTCCAATATTATGGCATCAATTTCATTAACTAACACTTTATCCTCTAGGTCATTGTTACATGGGACAGTCCTGAAGCTACACCTTGGAGCCTTTTAAGTAATATTCCTTCTCTGCTACAACAGGATTGGCACCCTCTACTGCTGCTTCTCTTTCTTTTGTATTACTTTTCTTTTACCCTGCATTTTTCTTTTTCACTATGACTTTGTACTATTAGTTGTTGGTGTTTCTGGTGCATAATATTCTTTCAGATTGACAAATACCTAAAAAAGGCACAATGGCTGATAATTATCACTGCAAAGCTGAAAACATTAGTCTGACTATAAATAATGGTAACTCCTCATTCCAGAAGTTCAGACAGATATTTTGTTGTTACATAAAATATTTACTGAGTTGCTAGTTAAGTTTTTACTTTTCTTTTGAAATTATTAAACCAAATTCTTTATAGCTAATCAAGTAAATTTTCTCTAATTTGAGCATGGTCAAGTAAGAAGATGTCTGACATTCCATGAGAATTTGTTGAGTCTAAATGAAACAGTAAAGCAATAAAATAAAATTAGCCACTGTCAAGAGATAAGATGAAGCAGTTAGAATATGAATATCTTGTGGTTTCTATTTTGAGACACTTATCAAGTAAAACAATGATTAAAGATATGAGCAGACAAGTGAGCAAAGCAAATAAGGTCAACAATGCTTTTTTTTTAAATAATGATAAAAAGATTTTTAAAATTAAGTAGTTAACAAGCTTCCACGCTATTTCCTTATCATAAATTGCCCTTTCTAGGATAAGGGAAATGTATTTGCTTTGCAAGTTCCCTTATCAAGACTCCCACCCACCCCCCGACACACACACGCACATACACATAAAAAATAATTTATTAGGAGTTATCTATCTTGGCTTGTTATTTTAGAATTATATCACTTCAGTTGGGTTGACCAAAGTTTTTTTCTGTTTGCTCAATAACATTATGTTTAGTTTTAACTAACTTAATTCAAAACGATCACTTTTTGTTGTAAGAACTGTTATATCAGCATGCTTTATTTTTAAATTAAAATTTTGTCAAAATTGGTTTGTTTTTGTTAAGTCTAGTATTGAAAATAGAAGAAAAATAAGTATTTGTGCAGTTTATGAATAAGGTACAGTGAACATTTGAATGTGTCAAAAGTAGTTTATTTGTGGTGATACCGACCAAGCAAAAGCGAGGCATCAGAAGTTTGCACCCTCACAACCAAAAAGCAAATGACCAAAACTCAACGGTACGCAGCTGGCCTTGTGCAGATGTTCCGGCCAAAAAAAAAAATTAATTAAATATTAAATTTCCAGTTCGCGAGCCTATGCGAATTTTATTTATCAGCCAATAGGAAGCCCAGAATCAAATACGGATATGAATTCTCAAATGATCTGCTATGATCCAAAAAGAAGATATAAAAAGCCGATACAGACAGACCTAGACAGGCAGACTGACTTGAGAGAGACAAGAGTAATTAGTAGCTCCCTTACCCAAATCAAGCGGTCTCCTATGTTCGCCTCCCTTACCTCTCTTACCTTATCTTTCGCTGTCTCAAAACTACTTACTGACCTAAGGAGCGAATACATCAAATACATTCCTTACTTACAGCGCTCCCACATAAGTAAAAATTCTCTTTCAGCATTTTATTGCCATGAACATTTTAACATCTGTTGGACCAATATTCAAAGGATTACTTTAATTGTAAAATCCTTAATTGATATGTATATATATAAAATGTTATTTTTCAACTCAATTTGCTTTTCTTGATTTATAATCATTTTATGACTTATAGTGTGCTATCGACAATGAGGCCAAATTACGTTAATCTGCAACACCATACAACTACCCTTCATTAGAATGGACTCTCCACCATAAACTGGTAAAGAATGGATAACCCGCTATATATTAAGCTTCATGCTGAAGATTTCTTGTGAAACTAGGTCTCATGGTTAGGTACACCAGGTGAAGTTGATAGAAATCAAATGAAGACATGAATTAGTGTTATATGACATGGTAACCAACATACTCAAAATAACCAAAATAAAATGTTGAAAATTATTTGCACCCATTTGATTATAATAGTAAACTTGTGTAGGTTCCATATAAGTTAAAGACTATATTTCCATGAGCAATTCATGACTTAAATGTAATGAAAAATGTTTTATATTCTGAAAGAAGTTCTAACAAATGATGAAAAGTGAATATTTTCCAGTGGCATGGAAGGTGGGGCAAGTAAAATGAAGCGCTACTAGTTGTATGAAAGGCCACATAAAAGTGATGAGGCTGTGTATATATTAAAATTAGAACAACTACTATGAGCTTCTTTTGATGCAAACAAGTATTTCTTCCAGTGAACAGTAATAATGACACAGATGAAAAAATAACAGATGCATGTAAAACAATTCTACCTTTTTTATTGCTATTAAAAAAATAAATAAAAGCTTATATATGATATATTTAAAAAATAGACTTCATTCAAAAACAACTTTTTTGGCTATAGTGTATATTTCAATAAATTATTACCTGAATTTATTTATCCTGGTTAGCTCAGTTGATAACTTTAATTGACAAAAAGTGCCTGGTATTAGTTAAAAGAAAAATGTAATATTCCATCAGCATAATCCTAGATTGCATGTTCTTTTGGTGACCAGACCAAAATTGTTATAGTTTAGTTGGGAATTATCATTCATGTATCATTTTCAGAAGATATTGCACCTCCAGATTACCATTTATTTGGGTCTTCACAGACAAATGAAGGCACCTAAAGCAATTCATGGTAATACTTTACTAGTAATTGTTCTGATGACCTTTCTATTATGGTACTTAGACTTTATGAATTTAAACAGAGTACTAGATTGGTAGACAGGTCTCATTATTTTATGGTTGAAATTGCTAGATGTAACCATAACTTTTATGCTAACAATTTCTTCTTTCTCACTTCTCAGTTGTGCAACTCTCTTCTGGTTTCTTGCTTCCCAGTTAACTTTGATTTTCAAAAATTTAAATGCAATGTCAATCATTATTTTTTTGTCTTCTTAATTCCTGTTCTTTTGTTGTTCTCTCTTCTTAACAGTGTTTTTTTCCTCGTATTTTTTAACACTCAGCAACATTTTGTGTCTTAGTAGCTTTATTGTCTTGCTTGGGGGGAAATGGTTAAAAAACATTGTTTACTGAGAAAAATAAAAGTTTTAGAGGATGGAATTATAAAGTTGCCCTGAAGATAGCTGTAATAGAATAAAACAGTAAATATGTTGTTCAATAATATTAATATAAAAAGTAAATAATATCTCTTTTCTTTAATAAACCTTTTTGGTCTATCCAGTGAAATTATTTTGTCCAAACAAAATGGAACATTAAGATGCTAGCTATTGTAATATGTATTAGTCTCATGGGCCATATGGTGAACAGTAATAATGGCACAAATAAAAAATAGAAAAAAAAAAGTGAAAAACAAACTCTTTAAACAGCTTAAAATTAAACACCAGTAGCTGTTTTTAAGCTAGTTAAAGTTAAGTCTCCTTGTGCCATTTTTTCTATTTTTTCTCACTTGTGCCATTAGCAGCTAAATTCAGACCATAAATGATGTGTTTATTTCTGGGAAAGAATTTGGCCTTGTATTCATTTCAACAAGTATTAACAAGAATGAAAAGTAAAAGGAAAAATAAAAATATCTCAGAACTGTAGATAAGCATCAGTTTACTGATTTTGGAAAAATAATTAATACTTTCACTGATGCATTGTTTCCTGGCTATGCTGACCTGTTTTAGGAAAAACTGAAAATTACATTTTTTTTTTACAATGATGTTAACCCTGTATAAGACTCGAGAGTTACTCAAGGTAGAGGGTTACAGAGTAAGCAGTACAGTTTATGCGGATATGTAGGGAAGAAAATTTAACAAATTTTGTACCATACATGTGTAACTGAATTTTACAAGAATTTTTGTCTAAGTTTAAAACTCTTTATTCTTTGTAAAGTTTATATTTTAGATCATTATTTTTTTTTTATATTTCAGTACAAAATTGACATTAGAATACTATTTCTTCAGTAAAACAATGATCAGTGGAAGATTTATGACAGTTGCTACCAAACCGTGCTTTTTCTTTGGCTTTTGGTTCAAAACATTTTCACAATATCAGAAGCCCTCTACTCTCTATTCAGGATGTTCTTTGATTCCTGCAAGTCTTCAGTTTAGCACAACAGCTTTTTTACAGTTTCAACCAGAATCAGCGACTGCTAAGGATCTTAAAGGTTTTTATGGAAATCCATTGATGGAAATGCAACCATATCTTGAAATCCCTATCATTCCAGATGAAGACTTGTGTTTCAATCCTCTTATTCAAGAAATGAAAATGGCAGAAAAGCTGTTTACTTCATACAAGAAAAACCAAATAAATTTCTTAAAATCTGCAGCTAAATCTGAAGATCTTCCTGAAACAAATTTACATGAGGTAAGTTTTCACTTCTGAATCTGTTTTATGAAATCTCATCCCATTGCAAACTGTCTTCCAAATGAAGTCATCTAGTTACTTTCATGGTGGATGAATTCTTGTGTAACTGATTAGGCCAACATGGAAACAGCACACTTTTTTACAAGTTGGATACTCCAAAAGATCTTGGGTGACAATAGATAAAGAATTCCATTTGTGATGTCTTTGAAGGTATTTCTCTAGTGATCAACCTTGCTTTTGTGGTTTGATCAAATGTCTATGCAGACATATCTTCAGCTGGCCTAATCACCAGCCACATTTTTAATTGGCTAAAGAAGATATTACAGGTCCTTAGGATGTAGTTCCTCTATTGCTTGTATTGACCACTGATAACTCTTTTGCCTGACTCCAATTCAATGAAAAAAACCCATTGCAAGTGTAGACAATGAGGTCAATCCAATGTAACTGTTATGGCTTTGATGGTTAATGATTGTGAATGGTTTCATATTTCCACATGTAGTGCTTACAAATATCATAATTCTGCAAGATGAAACAAATTAGAAAACAACCTCTTAATGCAGTCCTGATTTATTAAAATCCATTTGCATATTTGTACACTTTTCTTTAAGATTTTTTACTGTATTCATATATTAGTCTTAAATCTGTTGAAATGGTGGCTTATCAGCACATCATGTTGAAACACTAGTTGCTGTACAATCACTGAAGTTAAGCAACATCAAGTCTGGTTAGTACCTAAATGGGTGATCGCTTGGGAATACCAGGTGCTGTAAACTTGGATGTGTGTGTGATGTAATGGATAATGGCTCAGAATTGTTGATCAAAAAGCTGAATTTCAATTCCAGTTGGTTTTGTTATATTCACTTATGCGCAAATACCCTTTGGAAAAAGTACGAATCCACTTCTTCCCTTTCCCTTAATTAGTAAGACTTGTATCACTAAACCATTATTATCTCAAAAAATAAATTCTTAAATCTAAAAAAATATTTTCTGACTTTAAACAACTTGTGAAGGGTTGATAAGCCATAGTAAATGAATGACTCTATGTTGAAATGGTATAAATAACTAACATAAGAATATATAGATGTAACATTGTTAAATCCTTCTCTTTAAGTACTATGTGAGAATGTAGGTGATAATGCCTCTCCATACCTTCCTTTTATTAAATATTATTAATATATTAATTAATATCTGTAAATTGTATATTACCATGACTTGTGGAGTAGTTTCCCATTGTCTTCTCTTTGGTTTGAATCTAGAGTTGTTCCACATTGGTTGAGAATCAAGATAAAAGAACCCAATTTTCCCTGCTATTTTACTCTTACTTGGGAGAAAGAAATATATTTAGGCTTTTCCCAAGAACATTGATGCAAGATGAATGCAAATGTTCTATCCAGAGTTTGAATTTGGTATTCTGATTCATGTTGTTAACCATTAGTTCAATTTTACTTCCTTTCTCACAAATACTGACATGTGATTGCTGTAAATCTATTATTGTTTCTTGAGGATATAAATTTGATAATTAGTTTTAAAATTGGACAGTAGTAATTTATTTCTCACTTTATATTAACAAAAAATATTAATTTGAATAAATTTATGAATACTGAAAGTATCAAATATTTTTTTTATTTAAGGGTCTTACATTATACTTACTTAGGTGATCATGTCTCTTGATTCATGATTGCTGAAGCAGAAGATTTTCCCACAGTAAGTTGCCATGTCTTTCTTTCATGAACCGGTTGCCAACCAAGGCTATAGGATCCAGTCTGTGCTACTATTTGACCCATAGCTGGGGGGAAGAAGAGATGGTTTCAGGGGCATTTATGTATAAGTGAATGCAATAAACTCGACTGGAATTTGAATTCAGCTCTTCGATTTCTCATTCCAAGCTGATATCTATTACACCACAACACATGTTATTATCCCCACAAAATATCACAAATATTAAAACTGATTGTGCATAAAAAGTATGTTATTTTTATTTTTTAGAATATTCAAAATAATGGAAGTAGAAACTATCTTTATAGATGCATTTCACTATAGAGTAATGGTTATTAAGCTAGTCTTAAAGACCATTACCATTGCTATGAGCATGATTTTCATCGAGGGACACTTACTTAGTGCTATACTTAGCTAAACTTAGTGTATAACCAAAAATTACCTCCCTTGGAGTTTATTGTGGAATTCTTTTTGTGGAAATAAGGCAAGATCTGGAGTGTGTTCAGAAAGTAGTGGTTGGCATTAACCCTAATGTGGTGGGTGAGAACCGCAGAATTATTTGATGATCGTTTTTTATAGAATAGTTGATAAGTATATTACTTTATTTCCTTAAAAAATTATACTCCCTATATTGTAAAATATTTCAATGCCATTCACTAATTTTTTTAATCAATTTAGTTTATCTTGTGATTTGTAATTTATTTGTAATATTTTATTTAAAACTTATAGATTAATTTTAATTTTTGACAATTTTTGAGTTATTATTTGTTTAGTTATTGATAGTTTCTGACTAAATACTATCTTAGTACCTATTGCTTTTATAATTTTTTATGATTGTGAAAAATATTGTCTGATGAAAAAGGATTATGGGTGAAAATAAAGTTTAAGACACTTTGGACTAAAAGACTCAAATTTTTTTGTTTTTCTCAAATAAAATGTATTAACTGTAAATATAAAATTTCAAGAGGACTGATTTTTGCTTAAATAGTATGGGTAAATTGTCGCCACTACATAATTTCACTTTTTGCTCATGGGTTTCATTTCACTTGATATAAAAAAGGTGGGAAAAAATATAACTTTTGACATGAACTAAGAATTATATAAAAAAAGATACAGAATGAATATCAATGGCTTTTTTTAAAAGTCCCTTATTTTCATTTTTTATTTGAATTTATTTTTTTATTTTACCAGCTTAGGGAAAAAGTACTATAATTCATTATTTAAACACACACACACACACTCACATATTTCTTCCTTTTTTGTGAATTTGATGCAGCCTAGAAAGGCAAAATGCATAATCAAATCTATTTTCGATGAAACCTTTTTCCATTTGTCAAATTTCTTTAAAACTTTGTCAGGATCCTGTATTCTATTTTAAACACACATGCACACATATATATCTCTACATATATTTATATGATTAATGAAAATGTAATAGTTTCAACAAAATATTTTCTTATTGTTTATTAACTGCTTTCATTTCAGATTGCCTTTATGGGTCGAAGTAATGTGGGGAAATCTTCTCTTATCAATGCACTCTTCCACCAATGTCCAGATGTTAAAGTGAGAATTTCATCTAAACCAGTAAGTTTATAATGAATCAATATTAACATTGACATTTTACATGTATATTTGCACAATTTTTTTTTATGAGCTAATTGATTATAAACAATTTAGACCTAATAAATGCCAGTTTGATTAGAAGAGAGCAGAATTCACTTAGAAGAGAATGCATTGAAAGTGTACTTCAGGCTAGTCTCATATATATATATATATATATATATATAGGAAAGAATATTAATAAAAAGTTTTGAATTTAAAAATGTACTTTTTTTGGACAGTATTTGTTTATTTTTATTATTGTATTTATAGTTCAGACCGCCCTCGGTCCTTCATCAGAAACAAGTGATTTTTAAATTTGAATTAGAAACGTATTTCACGATAGCGTCCGAATATTTTTTTTGTTTACATCACATGGTGTGTTTGTTCACAACATGCGGCACGTCCGTAGAGAAAGTCTGTTTGTTTTAGATAAAAATTTCTTGGAATATCTGAAAAAAAATTTTTTAGCTATTGAAATATTTGTAAAGATTCAACACATCGAAGTCCCTATTTAACCCTAGCTTGTGTGTATTTAATTTTAAAATCCAGTATTTTTCTTTCTTTCTGAGTGTGTGTGTGTGTGTGTAGAACTAAAATTGGAGTCTATTAGTAAACATTTGCAATTTTCTAAAGTATGATCAGGTTGATTAAAATGGGCTGCAATTGGGGAGTATACATTTTTTTGTCGTATATTTAGTTTGTGATTATTGAAGCGAAATCTAAAGCTATTGCTGGATTCGCCGATATATCCACTGTTGGGGCAAATTGAGCAGAAGAGAAAGTATATGATGTTTTCGCTGTCACAAGTGAGGTTTGGTGGGTGTAATTTTATTTTGGTGTTGGGTACAGAGAATGTTTTGTCTGTTATTAAATGTTTACAAATTAAACAGCGAGGCTTCCCACATTTTAAATTCCCTGATAGGTTTGTATTATTTAAATATTTGTTCGCAGTGAGGATAGTTGATAGGTTGGGTGTTTGTTTCTTTGCATTTATGGGTGGTTTATCGAAAATGTCTTTGATGTTTTTGTTTGATTGGAGGTTCCTGTAATCATTTTTTAAATTTTTGATAAGTGTGTAGGAATATTGATTATGGTTAAAAACCATGGGAATTCGGTTGTTATCTTTTCGTTTTTTGTATGTGAGAAGTGTGCTACAATCTATGTGGATGGTTTTATGTAGTGCTTCCTTTATTATTTTTATTGGCTATTTACATTTTAGAAACTGTTTTGTTAGGTTGTTAATGTTGTTTAGAAAATCTGGATGGTCTGAGCATATGCGTTTTATTCTAATAAATGAGCTGTATACAATAGATTTTTTTAATTTGAGGTTATGACAGCTGTTAAAGTGTAGGAATTTATGTTGGTTTGTGGGTTTGTTGTATAGACTGGTGGAAAGTGTATGTTTATTTAATTTTACCGTGATGTCTAAGAAAGGGACGGATGTGTATGAGTGTTCCATGGTAAATTTGATTGTATTGTGGAAGTTGTTGCAGAAAGTAAAGAAGTTTTTTAATTTTTCTAATCCATGAGTCCATATTAAGAAAATATCATCAATGTATCTAAAATAATGTGATAGTTTGTATTGTGAACTGTCTAGTATCTTTTAGTATATATATATATATATATATATATATATATATATATATATATATATATAACTGATCATTGCAAAAACATTAGTTACACAATGTGGCATATGAACTAATTGAGAAAAAAAATAACCAGATCTACTTGAAGTGGGCTAATTTCAAATCCAGCAGACATTAATTAGTAGCTTGAATATAAGAAAAAAAAAAGCTTTCTGTCCACAGCATCTGATAAAAATCTTTATTACCTCTTTCTCGTATTTCAGCAAACTTTTTTCACGCACACACTTTCTTATTTTCAGGCCTGGCCTAGAGATGCCTACTATAAAGAGGGAGAAAAATGTAGCTGAATAACTTTTCCACTTTTGTTCAATTATTATTCTACATCCTACTGACACCCACATGTGTGTGTGTGTGTGTGTGTGTGTGTGTATATATATATATATATATATATATATCTGTAAATTCAGATAAAACTTAGCAGGGGAAATAGCCATTTTCAACATGTCATTTAAGACATGCATTCTTCAACCCCTTATAAACAGAGAATAAGGAAAAGTTCTAAGCCCAGAGGTTAGCTTAGGTAAAGGAAGGGGTTGGGAGGTATTGGTTTTATTAGGGTAGGACTAGGAGAAAATTTAGTAGTAATTCCTCTTTGGTAGTGGAAGGTATGTGGCTTGACCTTTGATATATATATATATATATTCATTTGTAAATGAGTTATTATGCAAACTAGGTTTCTACAAACCTAAGTCGGTAATAACTTGTTTACAAATGAAGAATATTTAAAAGTTCTACAATATAATTGTATTGAACACTTTTTAATACAAATGTGTACTGGTCTAATTTTATTATGACCAAAAACTAAGTAATTAAACAATCAATATATATATATATATATATATATATATATATTAGTGTAAAATTTTTCAAATAGAATAAATCTGTAAAAGTAAAATAAAAACAGAAGAAAAATTTAGCATTTGAGGGACTTTATCAAGGTAAATGCAAAGAATTTATTTTGTATCAAGTTTTTATAGACAAAAGCAAAACTGTTAGTTTTTCATTTTTTTTTTTTTGATTCAAGAAATGCTCATGAATATTTATTAGTTTAGATGAAAAGTCTAGGTAAGTTATGGAGGGCACCAAGGGACATAGTTTAATGTCTAATAAATGAAAGTGAGTGAAAGATGTTCAATGTAAATGTTTAATGTAAATTAATATCTAAATTATTTTTGTTAGGGATTAATTGAATTTTTAAAAATAAAAAGTTTTCTTGAAACTTTTAATTTAATTTTAATTAAATTTATTATTTTCAGTGAACAAAAATTTAAAAATTTTCCAAATTTTTGAGTGACCAACACATTTTTTGGAATATTAGCAAATTTAAAGTTTAATTAATCTGATTTGTACAAGTATTACTTATTTATAGCATGAAATTTAGACTAAAACTATTTCTTAATGATGTTGTATTGATCTTTCTGACCTTTCACCTGTATGATTTGACATGTAACAATAGCCAGATGAGATAAGCTAAGCATCTATTGTGATCACAATTGACATAATTGTCTAATTTCTTTTCCTGTAAGGGAAAGAAATCATCTAACATGACTTTTTAAGGTACACACAGAAATTACCATACAAAAAATGTCAAATATACAAAAAAAAAATTAAAATTATTTAAAAAATATGATGGTTTGATGATTTGTATTAAACTTTTCAATTTTCAATTAGTAAATATTGTCTTCACTTAATAACTTAATAACTACAAGTCTTTGAACTATTTTTAAGATATTTTTGAAACTTTATAAATTATTATAATAAAAAAAAAATGGAAACAATTCTTTTAAAATTTCATTATTAATCAAAAAAAATTTTTTTTCTTCAGATTATGTCCTTAATTTATATATTTTATTAAAGCAATTAAAAGCTTATCTAATTTAATAATGTCATAGTTTTATTGCATTTTTTATTTTACTATTTGGAGTAGATTTTCAAAAATAGGGCCAAATGGTCGAAAAAAATAATAGATGATTTACATTTCCCAATGAGTTCTGTGTTTAACTAATAAAATCAATTTTGCCTCCAAAATTTAATTTCTTGAAATTATATGAATTTACATTTAGTGGAAGTAAAAAAAAAATATTTTTACCAAGAGTTTTTAAAAACAATAATTTCAGAAATAATTTCATTCATTTGTGAATAGGTCCTGAAAGTTTCATTAAAATCGGACAATTATTTGATTTTTGCTAGAATTTCCAAATTAATGTTTTTCACCAGAAAAAAATTAAGTTATATAATATTACATTTTCCATTGTAAACTCTTGTAATGATTTGGTTACTTGCAAACAAAAATCAAAACAAGATTTTTTTTACTTAAATTTTGAATGTATTAGAAAGGATTAAAAAATCTAAAAACATAATTAAAAAATATTTTGATCTTTTCTCTTAATGATAGCATAAACACTTTGATGGAAAAAGATTCCTTTTATTAAGTTTGAGGCCTCTTTTCTTCATACTATGTTGTTTTTCATTGATTTAGTGGGGATACCTACATTATAACTGTTAGTAGCAAGTTATAACATCTCACTAAAAAGTCCCATCAACAACAAAATCTTCATTAAATTTTACTTTAATATGAAGCCAGAAAAAAGCTTACTTTATTAATTATGCTTTCTTCTTTTGCATGTTTTTTGTCTTGCATTATGGGTGTTCTCTGTCAAGTCATGCAACCTTAAACAGATTAAACAGATTACACCTTTTGCAGGATATTTGCAGTACCATCATTATTATTATCTTTTTGCATTGTTTGATAAATGTTATTTTTGTTTTGCACTTATTGGACATCAGCCATAGCCATAAGAATCCAATATTTTCCTGATTGCTTGGACAGTGCCAAAGAAACAAGCCTTCTGAAACACCCAGAATTTCACTTGTAAATCTAATATTTTTGATGAATGGTCCAAATTTTCTGATACTGTTCATAATGCATTGATTACAATAGGCACAATCTCTACCCTTTGGAAATTCCATATTATCTTGATTTCATTCTTAAGTCTGTATAGTTCTCAATCATCTGTTCTTCTTTCTAGACAACTTTATTATTAAACGAGCAGCAATATCAATAAGGTAACAAACTCAGTCTTTTTTGCCAAGAATAACTATATGTGGGCTCAAATATCCATTTCAATCTTTATGTTCTATAAAATCTTTACTTTTTTTATTATTGATCACCTTTCCAATTTATGATGATGCTATTTACCTGTATGCGTAAATTGAAAATTCCCAATGTAAAACTGCAGCCATTTAAGTCTTTTGTGATTATTATTTTTTCCTTCTAGTAAATCTTTTGTTACAACTGTAAACATTTTTATAGTTTATCTGTCTACACACATTTTCATTTGAGAAATTGAGTCAAATTTTATCACTTGAAGACAAACAAGTATCTTACAAAACCTAGTAATACCAAATGAGCAATTTACCATTAAATTATTTTTTTGTTTCAGGGCCACACAAAGACTCTTAATTTTTTTCAAGTGAAGAACCATTTTTTTCTGATTGATATGCCTGGTTATGGATATAATATGCCACAACATTTTGTTGACAGTGTTGAAACATATCTCAGAAGCCGAAGAATGTAAGTCACATTAAAGTACCTTATCTTTGTATTATATCTGTATTAAACTAGTCTGATTTCTGTTTGTGAAGTTGTTATCATAACACTACAAAACCAACACATCATAGCAAGATTTTTGTTAACACAATACTCTTAAGATCAATCATTTTCATCAACTTTTTTCTGATTATTTAAAGCTAGAAAATATTTTAAGAGTGTAAGAATTTTTGGGAGATAATAATTTTTACTGATACATGTTCTACTAATTAACCCATAGCTGTGAGGGAGAAGAGATGGATCCATACTTTTTCTAAGGGTATTGTAATATATATATATATATATATATATATATATATAAAATCTGAACTAAGAACAACAGTAAAAGTACTAAGCTTTATTCAACTAAAATAAAACTCAGCTACAAATGAAAATAGAAAGATTTATAGTTAAATAATGAGTTTGGCAGAGTCTGTTCTTGTATAGTGTGTGCATAGGACATTACTACATCTTTCACTCCTAGGAAAATGCAGAATTACCACCTGTAATGATCTGTTTTTTTTTTCTTCCATTCAGATCTCCTTAACTGTTGAACTTCAGTGACATCTTCATTGGGCATTGTGCCCATCTCTGGTACGGGGATAACTGGGGTACTCCTATTTGGCTCCATTGTGGAAGACTCTTCTGGTTTTAACTTTGTTTCAGGGCAGAGAGCTAAATCATAAACAGATCCAGTAGACTCTCTTCAATTTGGATACTTTATGTTGGCATAAGTCAGATTACTATTTAGAAGTTCAATTTGGTTCACATAAGTGTCAGTTTTGTTATTTTTTATGAACCTTCTTCATAATACGGGACCTGGTGATATCAGCCAAGATGGGAAAGAACTACCCAGCGATGAATGGCGCAGGAATTAAAAAAAACGTTCCTGCGGGATAGTATTTGTAGAAGTACATAGCAATGGTCTTACAGATTGTAGCACTTGTGGAAACACCAGTTCCCAGTACTTTTCAGTTAAGTTTCATGATCTAAGGGCTAACTGAATCATCTTCCATACAGTGCCATTAAATTGTTCAACCTGTGCATTGCTAGTTAGGTGATATAGTGTTGTTTTACTTGTCCCAACACCTTTTTAGACAAGGTAGTCTCTCAATTCTTTATACATGAAAGAAACACCTCTGTCAGAGTATGTAGCAGGGTATCCTAATTAAACTGAATAAATAATCTAAAAACTTTATTACTGTAGTAGTGTGCATATTTAGACATGGAAAAACAAATAGAAACCGTGAATATTTGTTGATTATTACTAGTAAATATGTATTGTGTGTAACAGAAGGTACAGGTCACTTGATGTCAATACTTAGTCATTCCATGAGTCTGGTCACCTTAAGAGTGTTTTCTGGCAGGTCAAAGAAACGAGGTTTAATCTCAGCACAGATTCTGCATGAACACACATTTTTCACCTCCTCCATAAGAAAAGAGTGTGTCAGAGTCTAGTAATTCCTGGGTGGCATCGTCCATTGTGAATGTCGACAAGGGTGGAAGAGTTAATGAGTGAGCAAGTTTAAGCGTGGCTAAGTGTGTCGGAAACTACATTTTTCTTGCCAGGGCAGTATTTTATTGTGTAGTCAAAGATTGAAAGTTCTAACTGCCACTCTTCACATTCTTCATTTTTATGTGTTTTTTGTTAGAAAACATGAAGCCCATTAACCTCTGATCAGTTATCAGAGTAAAATGTTGACATGATAAATAGTGACTCCACTTCTGAACAGCTTAAATAATTGCCATGATATTTTTCTCTATTATGTGATGCTTTGAGTGCTTCTTCTTCAAGCAAAAATTTAGTATTTTCTAATAGAGGTTAAATTTTTTTAGAAAAGTTATGTATCCATTTTGTATAAAACATAAACATGCCCAGTGCTCTTTTGACTGACTTTGAGTTTTTCAGAGGAGGTAGATTTTTTAAGGGATGTAATCTTTCTGGGTCGGGCTTAATAATTTCATCGCTGATATAGTATCCTAAAATATTGACAGACTGAACTCAAGTTACAGACTTTGATTTGATGAAGTAATCTTTGGCCTTTAGAGTGTAAGAATTTTTTGGAGATAATAATTTTTACTGATACATGTTCTACTAATTAACCCATAGCTGTGAGGGAGAAGAGATGGATCCATACTTTTTCTAAGGGTATTGTAATAAATATATATATATATATATAGTAAATCTGAATTCAGAACAACAGTAAAAGTACTAAGCTTTATTCAACTAAAATAAAACTCAGCTACAAATGAAAATAAAAAAGGTGCTAGTTAAATAAGTTTGACGGAGTCTATTCTCGTATAGTGGGTGTGTAGAACACTACTACAGGTGTTTGCATGCTAGTGAATATAATGAACTTGGATGGAATTGGAACTCAGCTCTCTGATTTCCAATTTGGAAACTTACATTATACCACATGCACATCCAAACTTACAGCATCCCATTTTCCTAAGCGGCCACCCATCACCAGGTTCAGTATTGTTTAACCTCAGTGATCATATGAGAATCAGTGTTTCAACATGAATGGCTGTATGCTAGAAACTTAAAAATCCAGGCCCAAATTGAAAAGCAGTTCTGGTTTATATAACTGGAGATTCATTGTTTGAGAAGATTATTATGTCTATTCCTGGACTGAAGTCTATATAAAAGGAATATGCATGTGCAGAAATCAGAAAGTTATCTAGAAATCTTCAGAGCACGTGCCTCACAGAAAACTGGCTGCCCTGCCCTTCATCATGCATTAGAAAAAGTCTGCTGTAGAAGTTAGATGCTGTTTAAGGTTTTGGCACTCTGATATTTCTTAATGAACAGATGCCTCTTGGTGCCTCAAGGGTAGAAAAGAAGTGATTGGAGTGAAACAACCCCCATAACTTATATGATTTTTACATTTCACTTTTAAATAAATTGTTGCTCCTTTATCAACACTGTTGTTTCTTCTGTTAGCACATTTACACTTTTTGCAGTAAGGTTGCCAGACATTGAAGTAACAATATAATCAAAATCTTGCCCAAATCAGCAAAACCACAGCCTGTAATTTCCCACTAGTGCACAATGAACAGATCCACTAGATGACATAAATTCTGGTGAAATTGATTACACTGAATGCAAACCATCTTCACCAAATTGTATCCCCCACCAAGATATTCAAAACCTAGACCAGTGTGTTATATTTGGTGACCAGCACAAGTACATATTATGTCTAGTGATTATTGCCAGAGGTTGAGTTATAGAGAAAAAGTTCTCTTTATAGATAAATAACACCTCTGCTGATTTAGGCTTAAGTTCCTTGGGACACCAGCAAATAACATTTACAACAGTAACTTCTCTATTTGCAGCTATCTTAAATACATATCCAATTTATGACTTCTTTTGTTGAAGGATATTATAGATGAAATTGTTATTCTAAAATTAATTTATTTTTTGAGAGAAAATGCCTTAGGAACAAGGAGATTATAATCCTCAAAAATTTTGAAAATGTTATTTAAAACTATTCACATCCTTTTAATTATTCCACATTTGGTGTTTTGATAGGTTATGCCGGACATTTCTTCTGTTGGATTGTAAAGTTGGAGTCACAAGTGCAGACAAGATTGCCCTTGAAATGTTTGAAGAATTCCAAATTCCATATGTTGTAAGTTTTAATTTACATTTTATAAACTAGCACAGTACCTGTCAAAAAACGATAGGTTTTATATATTTATATATATAGGATGGGATAGATGGATTGTCATCTAAATTATACAAAAATGAAAATAACACTGATATTCTCTTTTAACAGATATACTTACCAAAATTACACAAAAATATCTTGAAATACTAAAGAGTAAATTTATTCAATAAAATTACCATTGGTTTCAAATACGGTCCCCCCAGATGGCTTCAGAATCTCCTGCATCACTTTCACTTTTGGGCTGTCTCCTTGTTTAAGTTAGTGAATGCTACCATAATCCTTGTCTCCAGTTCATCTTTGGGATTACAAGGAGTGTTTGGTCTCTCATTCAACTACATCCCATGCATAATAATCAAAGGAGTTGCAGTCTGGGGAGTTAGGTGGCCACATGTAAGGAATTATATGGTTGCAGAAATCGTCTAATAACCATGAACAGGTTCTACTGCTTGTGTGACATGGTGCAGAGTTCTGGTACCAGACATAGGGTTTTTCAGCAGCCACCATATTGACTCAGGGCTGCATTACCTGTTCAAGGCACTCGATTTAGACCTCTGTGTTGAGCCCTAGGCCCTGTGGGAAGATGAATGGAGGCATAACATTGCCATCCAAACCTCTTTATAATTATCATTAGACTCCTCCAAGTCTTTCGAATTCTCTTCAGTGACATCATATTGACACCCAAACACTCTGAAATGTTTGTAATGGAGTTTCTGGTGCAAATTTTAAGCAGTACAGCATACCTTTTCTAAATTTCTGGCAGAGAGAATTGCATCATGATGCTTTTTTTCTCACAAATGGTTTCCAATTATAATGTGCAGTTGACAACATCAAAAATAAATGTGCCTTTATGAAATTAAAAATATGACGACAATTTACCCATTGCACTGTGTGTGTATATATAACAACACTTCTACCTAGGATCAGAATATCAGTGTATTCTGCCTAAGTTATGTCACACCTTTGTTCCCTGTCTCAAATTAGTGTAGTTTCTGTGTATCTTACCTAGGTTTAATTTGTCACTCTCTAGAAATTCTGCCTGAAATAGGATTGTACAGGCTGTGTCAGTCTTTTGAAGATATTTGTAATAATTCAGGAAAAGACACATAGCTTATGAAAGGAAAGCTTTATTTGAAAACAAATTGGCACAAATAATCTCAAGAATCTCTTTATCACACCTATTTAATGAATCTACCATTAACATTGATGACTGCTTTGATAATGTGGTTAGAAGTATTGACATGTCCAAATCAGATGAATCTTTATCAATTTTACACATAGTCCTGGATATGGTAGATTTGAGAGATATTATGGTGTTATGAGGGTGTTGAACGACTTCTCTCTCAACAATACAGCATGCACCTTAGACCCATGGATTCGGGTTTGGTGAGCTAGGAGGCCATGATCCTGCAGATTGTCATGTCTTTATGCTCGGGTTGTATTTGTCATGTGAGATAGTACAGAATATTGTTAGGAGATATGGTTTTCTGTTGCATATGCTCCTTATCTAGTGATTCAAAATTCTCTCCTTACATTGTCATGCCTCTTACATTTTCTACACAAATTGGATGTTGACAATTTTGACGACCCAAAGCAGATTATGTAAATATGTTTTCTGCCCATCAACTCCATGTACACATCCACTTTAACCAAAACAAAATAATAGATTATGACCAGTCAGAGCCACTCCTGCTCAAAAACCAAAACCTTAATTTCAAGCCAACTAAAAATTATATATACACAAATTCAAATAGATTTGTTACAGACCAGCATTTCATGTTAACACCAAGATGCCAAGAGAGAGATGCGACACAGACCAGCGTTTGATGTCAATACTGATACACTGAGAGAGACATGACACAGATCAGCATTTGATATCAACTATGATGTCCTGAGAGAGAGATACTACCAATGGCCATTTCACTTCTAATTTCACCACTCTCTCTCCCTGTTGTCTTAGTAACAGCAACAGATAGAAGTTAACAGTTTTTGTGTATGCGTAAATAAACTATACATTTATTTATCCCTACTCAATGTCTTCTTTTGACACTTTGATTTACATTTGCACAGGTGGAAAAAGAATTACCCTACACAACAGTAACATCAACAACAACAAGATTCTCTCTTCCAGTTTACTCATTTCCACCCCTGCAAAAACCTTCTGATAGACAGCATCACTGACTTTTAAGCCCTGAGGAAAAAGGTGAGGATGAATGGCATCTTCCTCATTGCAGATGACTACCAGAATCATTACAGTTGCTGGGAACTTGTTATGCATGAGCCTTGGAGCCTCAGTCAAATCTCTGTATAACTATCTGTCATTCCTTTGGTTTACCTTTTGGTCCTGATCAAAGTTTTTTGCATTAGAGAGAAACTAAAGCATTTGAGCCTCTTGATGTTTTAGTTTGTTTAGCAAGTACTTTGCACAGATTAAATTCTCTCTTGTCTCTCCCAACATGAACTGACCTCTCTGCATCACATAAGACTTATACCAGATGTTCACATTCCCAACTCTCTTGATTGTGCACTCTGATACCTTGGGGTTCTTTGCACTGGCTCTGACTGACTTTCCAGAGCTCTCATCAATTATCTTTTTGACCTCTTGTACGAAGGTGTTCTTACAATATTACGACCCTTAGTATGCGTTTTGCGTTTAGCTGCTTTTAAATCAACAATTACAGCATGCCTTTTTATTTGTCAAGTTAACTTGATGCTTGGCATTATTTATCTGAAAATAGATGGTAATAAAAATAAGTTAAAAGACAGAGATCTTGAAAGGCATGCTCTCAAAAAACTGATGCACGTTGTAGTATTTGTATTTATAAAAAATGTTACATACCTACAAATATATATATATATATATATATATATATATATAATATCTTCTCCCTCCAGCTATGGGCTGAATAGCAGGACAGATTGAGTTCTATAGCCTTGATTGGCAGCCAGTCTACCACAGAAAGAATTTGCAACTTACTGCAGAAAAATCTTCTGCCTAATCAGTCATGGATCGAAAGATTGCCCAAGTGTGTATCACATATGGCACTTAATTGACTGATTTTGTGCTGTACATTTTACATTGAGCACTTTTCTTTTATAGTGTGTGCACCTTTTCAAGCGAATATCATACATACACTCTTTCACATATTATATTTTGTAGGTGTGGATTGTTGTTTAATTTATAAATTGGTGTACAGAAACATTATTTCACTTGCTTGGTCAGAGTAGTGATCAACTCATGATACATGTGCCTACTGTATGTAATTTGATGTAGTGCATTACATCCCAATTATTTTTGCTAATCAGTTTACACAACAGATTTGTGCTTTATTTATTCTCTGTGAATATTTGCAGTTTTTTCACTTTTTTCTGATTTTTTTTTCTTAAAATTCAGTTGTCTATTACCTCTCTACCCCCAGAAAAAGAATGAGCAAGAGAAGAGCCAAAAAATGATTGTAAACATGATTTCAATAATCAATGGGAAAATGAGAAAAAGATTGCATATTGGGATTTATAAATTCATTTTCTGTTAATGAACAAAAATCATGAAGATACTTAGTAACGCACAGATGAAATAGTTAACTTGAAAACAAATTCATTATTTAACATGAAATTTGATAATTGTTTATACTTCTGATATGAGGTAGTATTTACATTATATAGACTGTTGTCCTTATCTTTATTGCTATATTCACAATGTCTTGGCTGCTTTTTGCTCTGGCCTTTTTTAGGTGATTGGACACTTCAGTGATTGAAATAAAGGGTCCAGTTTTAGTTGTAAACTAAATCCAAATATTAAAATAATTTTTGTAAGGGAGATTAACTTGTGTATTTAGGCATGTATTGTTTTTCTTTAGTGGGTTTTAACCTATATCTTCACATCCTGCAAAAATACTAAACCAAATAAACTATAAAAAACAATTACAAATACTAAAAATTTTAACCATAAAAAAGGCAACATATCAGTATTTTTTATTTAAGTTCAACATTTTGAAGTTCAATAAAAAATATTTAAGATATTAGAAAAATATATAAAACATAGGAAAGAATTATTTAAGTTAGTATATTTGTTTTTGTTGTTTTGAACATAGCATTTCAACCAATGCATTCTATAAGTTACTTTCATTTACATCTGGCAGTCTTTAAATCTCATTTGCAATATTTCCTTTGCTAACTTTTGAGTCTGTCAAAGATTTGTGTTATTAAATGTTTATGATTGAATCAATTTTCATAAGGTAGTATTCATATAAGATACAAATTTTATTGTAACCTAATTATGTACAATAATGACTCATGCAATATAGTTGAACAATTCAATTAGAAAAGTTGAAATTAAATACAATGTATCTAAATACAAATTACAGACACATCATAATAGATCATTCTGTCTTAAATTATCAGCAATATTTTATAGCAGTTTTTAACATCAACTTGAAAATTTAAGACATTCAACATTATTATAGCATGAGCAAAACAAATTCACAAATTTGGAAAAAAGACCCCAGAATTATATCAGTATCCACAAAAAATTTTTCATCCTTTCATAGTCAGTTGTGCTTGGTTTAATTTGTAACACATAAATGTAGGTAGAAAAAAAACAAATGTTGATAAGATAAGGTCACAAAGAACTGCCCAGGTTCCTTAATCAGGCTTAGGCTCTCCTGATCAGAGGGTTCATGAATAACATGGACTTGCCCTAATAGGAATAATGAATAAATATAAATGCAAAACTTACAAGATGTGATTTATGAAGATAGCCAGACTATTCTTTAACCAAAGGTTTGTGTTCAGAACAAAAATGTTTTTAGAATAGTTTGAATAATTCTTAGAATACTGACTGTATTTTTATTTCAGAAGCTCAAAAACTGGAGCTTTAAAAAGTTAAACAATATTCTTAATAAACTGCTTTTTCAATAATTATGTAATATATAAATATTACGTTTGTTTTTATTTTACATTTTTTTAATGGTAAACTAAACTAAAATTCTACATTTTTTTAAAAATATTTTTTAAAAAGAAAAATAATACTCATAAAAAGTTTAATTTTATCATCAATATATTTGTTATCTGACCTGTTAAATATTTGGTATAAATGATGGTGTTCTATACTACAGGCCTACTCATAGTACAACTAAAGGCCACAACTGGAGACCTATTTCAAAAGTTCCTCATTCAAGTTGGAGAGACATATTTTGGTTTATTGTGCAGAAAACTATTAAATTAACTTTATATGACAAATAATATCATTTTTAAATAAAATTTTCAGTTTAAAAAAAGAATCAAGGAAAAAGTCTTAGAAAAATAAAATCTCTTAAAAATTAAACATAAAACATAAAAATTAACTTTCTTGAGAAAGTCTTTGTAACATTTGTAAGAAGAAAGACTAGGAAAATCACATTAATAAATTATTTCTGTACGTTAAATAAAATTATACATTTTTCAGTTTGAGCATGCTACCTTGTCTAGATTGTCAAATTTTCTTTAATTATTCAGTGTAAAAAACTGCATTATTAAACATGCTTTTTTACCTGTTAGAAACAGAAATAGAGATTACACAAAAAAATTTTGAAGTTTATCATATTTGAAAAATTTTTACAGAAGAATATTAACTTTAAGTGAAAAACTAACTTTAAATGAAAAATGTAGAAAATAAACTTCAGGTCACTTGAACAAGATTCTTAGATTACATATTTTTAGTAAATTTTGCACAAAAGGTTTGTTTTTACAATAAGCATAGCATAATATAGCAAGTCTGAATGAAATAAGTGTTATACTTGCTTCAATTAAGTAAGCAGAAGTTCCAACTGTAAAAGCAAAAAGTCTTTGAATTTCTTAAGCTGTCTACAGCAACAAACTACTACATGCCCAAATTGAAACTAAAATGTGTCATTCTCACTTAAATAAGGAGATTTTGAAATAGGCCTCCAGTTGTGGGCTTTAGTTGCACCATGAGTAAGCTTGTAGTATAGAAAACCATGATTTATATCAAATATTGTTTGAACAATGCCTTCTTTCTATATACACTGTTATTAACATATATCAGATGATTCGTTTTTCAACCCTCATCATGTGTAATCCATGAAGGAAATAAAATCATTTTCTTCAAGAAAGAACAAAAAACTGATGATGACTGAAGAATGGTTAGTCTGAAATTTTGTGCTAACAAAAGCAACCTACATGGAAAGAACACTTGCCTAAACAATATTTGGCATTATTTACATTTTAATATCCTTATCTTTGTTGTTATTATCACATTGGTATAAAACAGCAGATGACATTAGAAAGTTACTTGGATTGATAGACACTTTTTTCAAGGGTCTGTCAATCGGGATACATGGGATAACAACCAAGTGGATTAAAGAATTGGTTCATGAATTTGACAGTATGGTAATGATGAGTTCAATCCATCAACCAAGTAGTACACACTTAGACTCAGTGAATGCTGAGTGAGCCATAACTTAGCAGTACTAAAAATGAACAAGATATTCCTAGACATGGACAGCAGAACAAGAACACTCTACCCATTTAGATTAAATAAAGGATTTAGTTCAAAAATTTTTTAAGGTTGCCCAGATCAACAGATAGCTGTAGAAAGCTGGGGGGCACAATGGTGAAAAAATGATATTAACAGCAAAGATGAGGACATTAATCTGAATGTGAATAATGATAATTCCTCATCCTTAAAATTCAGATAGAAACTATTTGCCATATTAATGATTTTTTTCAGTTACAAATAATACAATATCTACTCAGCAAGTATTTACAGTAACTCAGCAATTCTAATTTTCAAAAAAGTGCATGTGCTTTTTTAATTCTAAGTAAATGCACCTTGCGAATTCTAAATGCATGTACTTTTGTAATTCAAAATTTCAAATTCAAATGATTTAATAATATAACAGCTATTGTATTATTAAATCATATTTGCATTTTCAATTTTGAATTACAAAAGTACATGCATTTAGAATTCACAAGGAGCATTCACTAAGAATTAAGAGTCATTGTCATCAAATATCAATAGTGTTGTATACCTACTCATATACAGGAATGGGATGTTCCTATCCTCTTAAATATGTGGACTCTATTATAGAGTATACAGAGTGATTGTACTTGACTAGCAGTTCACTTGCAGTGTATCTACTTCATGCAACATACAAGTCTTGTACTTGTTGATATACCATTATTCCTTACCTCTGTTTTGGTGATTACCTTTTGGAGTTATAACAAATAGGTTGCCACAAGTTAAAAAAGAAAAATTTTATTATGTGCATAATTGTATAATATACCAGGAAAACAGGTCAGAGAGAAAATAATTTCAAATCAGCTTATCAAAAGAGCTATTTCTATTTGCTTTTAGTTATGTGCTTATAAATTACAAAAGATTTACAATTTTAAGCTTAATTTCTTTTTCTATTAATGCACACAAATTTAGAAAATCTGGTATTTTGGTTGGTGTCTAACATTTTTGTCAGCATTGATATCTTATTTGAGTTTTAGAGCTCAATCTATTTCTAGAAGCAAGCATAAAATGATTTGTTATTTAAAACAAAGGATTTGTTTAGGCCTCTTAATCCAAATAGATTTACAAACACAATTGTAATAAATACTCCACCCTTTTGGCATTGATTAGTAAAATGTAGTTCAGCAAGTGTGGATTGCTATCTAAGAGGTTTAGTATTAATTGCTGAGAAGAGTATTCTTTGATATTAGATACGAGTCAATGTACCATAAAAAGATATTCATTCATTTGATCCTGCCAGGTAACAAGATAAAAAAATACTGAACCTACAGAATTTCCACAGATGTTATCAACAAAAATTATCCACTATCTCAGGTCACTGCTCTTCTCTCATCCTTTGCTTGTATCTTCACATTCTCTTCCTTTGCTTGTATCATCATATTTTATTCCTTATCCCTTCCAATCTTTACTATTAATCCATATTCTTATTTAAATGATATACAAGTCAAAAAATCAGCCAGAAACACCATAAATCTTCAACTTGTGAAGAAAATAAGCATGTCAAACTCTGTCAAACACCATTAAGATATCTAAAGCCTGAGCTTTGCCATCCTTATCTAAAGGTTGACCAATTCTTCCAGCAATAACTATATCAACACTGTCAAGTGAGTGGCCATAGTTAAATGTAAAATAAATGATAGAACTATCCAGCAAGCAAAATTGACAAAGTTTGCAATAACAAGAAAAAGAAAAGAACAGGGTAAAAAATAATATCAAGCAAGCAAAGAATATATTTAAGGCAAATTAACAGTAATATGATGAAAAGTTAACAAACTAAGAATTGGGGGTGACACACGAGAGCAAATTCAAACAAGCGAATGTAGCATTCTGACTTTAAGACAAGACAGATCAGGACTGAGTTAGATGAAATGGACAAGTGGCCTATCTTATTAGATAGGAAGCAATCCCAACATGCATTTGTGTGCTTCTGTCTATAAATTGGGGAAAAAGTTTGCAGTCATTCCTAGTCAGAACTAACAAACACATTGTCAGTTGACTTAGAGAAGCAAAAGCCATATTGCTTGTCTGAAAGATGATCCTTAACGTGAAAGTGAAATGCTTAACCAATTTAGAGTTGATCTGAACCTCTAGTATTTTGCAAAAAAGAGTTAGAAGACTAATAGATTGATAGTTTGAAGGATATAATGGTTTGCCTGAGTTCTCAAAAACAGGAACTATAGCAGAGGATTTCTGACAAGCTGGAAAGCAAGAAACATCAAGACATCTATTGTGAAGCTTGGAGTGAACAGGGGCATATTTCTTAAGAACAATTGTAGGGACATCATTGAGTTCATATACTTTGTGGCGATCAAATTTGGAGGTGATAATAGAAACCATTGATCTAGTTAAATGCATATCACTCATTTGAAACTCAATTCTAAGTGAAAAGTCAGGAAAAGGGACTCCTGATGAGTCAAGAATAGAACAAGGAGATAATATATGAAAACAAATTTATCAGTAGAAAATTATAGGCCTTCATTGATTGAAGAGAAGAGGCATTGAAAACTTATTCTTATTTAACATGATCTTACAGAGCTGCCAGTAGTCACAGGAACAAAACTTATGAGAGGCTTTATGGTGCCTCACTCTATTAGCAAAAATGACTTAGCCTCAGTGAGAAGATATTTGCAATTACTCGAAGAAGTATCTTTTGGGATCAAAGCTATCACGTGGGTATAACCAGACAAAGTAATTCTTTAGGCTATAGAAGCTAAACAAGCAGGTATGAACCAAGGAGATGTTTGTGGTTTTATCTGGTATTTATGAGATGGCACAAAAACCTTGATACTGGCTTTCACCCAAAAAGAAACCTCAGAGGCTCAATTTTCAGTAGAAAGATTAATAATATTACTACAAGGGACATTGTGAAAAAAATTGTAAAATTAATTCCAGCTTTTATGCTAGTAACAGAACAAAGTCTTGTATGCATAACTGATGAGTCAAAGGAAATATCAACAAATACTACAGCATGATCTAAATTGCCAAGAGGACAGATTACCAGTACATGACAAGAGTCAGGAGAGGAACTAAGATACAAATTGAGTAAAGAAGCATGTTGGTTAGAGTTATTAGGGAAACTAGTCAGGAAATCTAGCATTTGATACAGAATGAGCAACTGTAAACTTGAAGGTCTGAATACCAGCAACATCAGTAGTATTCGAATGATTAAGCCACTTAACATGCAATCATTAAAATTACCGAACACAAAGATGTTGGGAGATGGAGAAAGAGATTGATTCATTTCTATATTGTCAGATATTTTGTCCTGAGAAGATGGGGAGCAATAAAGAAAAAAAGAAATTTTGAACCCTTTATTTTAATCACTTAGGTAGATTGTTCAAAATTCATATCACCTGAAGAAGGCCAGAGCATACAATGGCCAAAATGCCATAAACATGGAAACAATGAGAACAACAGTTTGAACAATGTAAATAATAAAATTTTTCTATTTCTATGATAAAAGTTTACCTCATCTCAGAAGCATAGACAAATAAAAAAGCCTATAGAATCTAACACTCACTGAACATATTGAAGGCAAGAGAAGTGGGTTTGATTTGTTTTGTTTTATGGCATATCAACCTCAGTGGATTATTTAATGTCGACAAGATTTTTACAATGAATTTGTATGAATAAAATATGTATTCTTCCTAAGAAATCAGTTTGTAGATTAAGTTTCATTGATGTATTTTTGAAAAGAGGGTTTTGTTAAGAGTCATAGGTATTGTTGGTATACAGTTTCTTTTTGGTTTCCAAAAATTTATTACTGGTAGTATTTTTTTCTTTCAAAAATATATTGCTGGTAATATACTTTTTTTTTTAAATGTATTGCTGGCAATAAAATTTTTCTATTTCTATTATAAAAGTTTATTTTTAAACTTTCATAGTGTTTTAACTCCAGTTTGTGGGTTAACTATTTGTCTATAGCTGGAACTCTAACAGGTGCTACCCTGCTGGGCCAAAATGGATGTGAGAAGAACAGCAATTAAGAGGTAGTTTCATGCTCTTCACAACCTCCCAATCAGATGCAGTTTATCATCATAGTCAGGACCAATCAAAGAGAAGTGGGCAAATGACAAGTATCTGACTTAATGAGTATGAGAATAAATTGCAGAACAAGGGAAAAGAAGGTTCATAAAGAACCGAAAGTTAATTAAAACAAAAAGAGACAGGAAGTTGTGTAGGTGTACAACATCTGAAGGAATAAGGTACATGAGAAAAAAAGACTATAAGACCAAATAGCATGACTGACAAATATTCAGTGTTTTATATATATATATATATGTTAGAATAATCATGGTGAATTTCCTGTTTAAAATATATATATATATATATATATATACTAGTGTGTCCATGCTATCAAAAATGACGGCAATTGTCATAAAAGTTTAAATAGAGATGCAATGAAACAAAGTCTTGAAACAATGTATTTAATGAAGCAGAGATAAAGAATTAATAATTAAAACCAAGAAGAATAAACTATTTAATTAATCTGTTCCCTTTATATTTTTTAGATGTCCAGTAGCATATATTAATCATTGATTACTCCTGGTATTATATAAATTGTTTTTTGCTCAATAGCTTTTCCTGTTAAAAATTTTATGCATTTAATATAATGATAAAATAGTAATATCTCTCAGGGAGGAAAAAAGATTAGCAACAGAACAATAAAGATGGTGATAACAAAGCCTGTTTCAAGGCACAAGACGATCACTTAATAGACAAAGGTAAAAATAAAACTGCAATGTAAGAAATGTAGGAGTGAAGGAACTGATTAAAAGTTCATTTTGCTCAAGTACTAATTTTGTCTAAATGCAGGCAAATACTTTATTTGTATAGATTATTTAAGACAACTAAGGCACGTCACTCACAAATCTACTAACAAGTTGATTTACCTTCTTTCCCGCTACAGATGAGATGGGAAATAAATAAATGCACACTGATAATTATTATATGATTTGATTAATATTTCTCCTCTACAAAATTGTTAATTGTTAATATTCTCTAGTAAGATAATAATATTGATAGAAATATGAGATGAGGTTATACTGAAAAGTTCTTAGCCCAACAAGAGATTCCTCAACAGTAAAATGTGATGATTGGTCATTTTGTCAGATTTTGAGAACTTGGTCAGACTGAGAATACTTCACCATTTTTATACATAATCCTTTTATTTCTTGTCTCTAAAAAGATCCAATTTATTTTATTTTTCAGTTGGTGTTTACCAAAATTGACAAAGTGAATAATCACATCCAACTACGGAACTTTTTATCTGTCCTTAAAATCAAAGATCAGCTCAGTCATTGCTGCTTTACACAGCCTTTTTTGGTCAGGTGAGAAAAGGTTTATTTTATTACTTTCACCATATATCTTTATATATAAGTAAGTCTGTAGCCTAATGATGAAAAAAGCATTTATTTACACAACAAATATTTTTTTTTACTTTGTCTTCTTTTTCTATGCCCTGTCTGAAGTTATGCAAATCAAATAAAATTCAGTAACTCAAAAGTTTCTGAACCACCAATATTTGTTAAATTTAAACTCGTTCATTTCCACCCCTAGTAAAATATTTAACTAAATTTTCTGCTGTTTTTAATGGTTACTTTTTAAAATATTTGGAATTTATGAAAATGAACTGACTGAAGTTAGTATGCAGATTAAACTAATATTAGCTTAAGACCTCTAAAAATAATTATTTTTTTCCTTTTGTTCATAATATATGTTGGAACATGGGTAAAAGGAAGGATCTAACAACTGCTGAGAAGCAGAAAATAAATTTGAGTGAGAGTATGTCCACATTGGAGATAGCAAAGAAGCTTTGCAGAGATCATGAAATAATAAAGTTGAGAACTCAAAGCAAAGTAAAAGGCTTTAAGAACTTGCTTCCTTGAGATGAACATAAACTGAATCGAGTTACAATGAAACAACCACTTTTGACCAGTGGTCAGATCTTTGAAAAGGCTGGAATTGAGGGAGTCTAGAAAAACAAAAGGCATAAAATACTTTGTGAATTAGGATCTATAAAAAAAAAAATCTCCTAGGCAACCTCCCCTCACTAAAGCAAATTATTTTATAAGAGTCAATTTTTGTGTATTTCTTGGCTCAGTTTTGATACCTTTTAAGGTGTTAAAATTTATAAAGTAATATGATGGCCCTGATGAATGGATCAAAGGATGGATTTTATCCAAATCGGATGTGCTAGTGGCTAAATAAAAGGCAACAAGTAGGGGTAGTGTTATGATATGGGCTAGAATTGTCGGCTAAACAATTATTGGATAATGAAGGAGTTAAACTGAACATTGCTAACTATTGTGATTTTTATGAACAAGATTTTCTTTGCATGGTACAAATCCCAGTCTCTAAATTTTAAAGTGAAGAGTGTTTATTTATACACGATAATGCTTCTTATTTATCTAAGCTTACCTGTAAATTCTTTGAGCGTAAAATATTTACAGTTAAGAAGATAATGGAATTAACGCTATCAAGTTCTGATCTGAATCTGATCGAAAATCTATGGTCAATTATATGAAGGTGGCAAATAATATAACAGCAAAGCAGATCTGTGAGAAACAATTAAAACTACCATGTCAGAAATTGAACCTATTGAAGTAAAAAAGAAAAATGAACAAAATCAATGGATAATACATTACTGGCTGTTATTAAGAGGAAGGGTCACTATATTAAAATTTAACGGATTCAAAGACTTATCATGTATGTTTTTTATTTGTTCTATTATAAGTGTTGATGAACTTTTGATGATTTCATTGCCTTTTTATTGAAGTAAAATGTAATTATTAATCAAATAACTTCAATAAAATATATTGATACTACCTAAAATTTTAACTCAGACTTTGTTTTGATATCTAAATTGATTGTTTAAAATTTGACAATTTTTTTCAAACCAAATTTGAGTTATTGAAGTATATATGTTTTGCTAAATAACTTCAGACAGGGTGTATGCGTAATGTGGCTTAAGGACATGAACAACCATGGCTCTCCATAACTTCCTATGCTTCATAGCTATTAGTAATGTTTGTTTTTTATCCACTCCTTGTTGTGCCATTCATTTACACAAGTTCATCAGTTAGTTGACCTGTTGCCTTCTCATCTTCTTCGTGCATTCAATATGTCCTGTGAGTGTCAAATTCTCAAACCCACTTTCCTCATTATATGTTCCAAAAATTTCAGTTGTCCCTTTCTGATTCTTAGTGTTGTTTTTGTTTTTATTTTCCTTAAAACTGCTTCATTGCTTACACACTCCATAGTATTCTCAGCATCCTTCTGTAGCACTACATTTCTGTGAGGAAATTGTTTCGTACGGACTGCAATATAGGAGGATTGATACTACATAGCAATTCAGCACCTTTTTCTTTGTTTCTAACAAAATTCCTGTTTCTTAGTATTTATTTTTTGGAAAGCATCTTTTACTATTCCACTGTACCTTCAGATTTTGGCAATACATTTTCCATTTTCTGTTAAAATGCTTCCCAGATATTTAAACTTCTATACTTGCTTCATTGTTCGCATCTTGGACATTTTCTTTTGCTGACAACCATACATCATTCTGTCATCTAACAATTGATAGTCTTTTCTCTTCACTTTTCTTTACTGCCTGGTCTAGATGGTCTTGTAGTTTTTCATTTGTGTCTGCAAACATCAGTGTCATTTGTGTATTTTATCTTAAGAAATTCTGCTAGAGTTCCCAGCTTCTTTAGGATAGCCTATTTAGAAGTTGAATAAATCCAATGAGAAGACGTATATTTATTTGTCTTATGACACTTTCATTTTTATTTGTACCTACTCAATTCATTTTCTCTGTGTGTGCAGGTGGTTTGCTCCCAGTACTAGTTCTGGCTTATTCAACCATTCTTCCATTCATTCAATAGATTGAGTTTTCCTAACAGTTCAAATAGATCTTTGTGTCATACCTTATCAAATGCTTTTGTCTAATCTATGAAATATAAGTGTGCATCCTTCTTTGTTTGTATTACTCTTTCTAATATCAATCTAATCATAAATATAGCATTTCATGTTCTAGTCTTTTTGACAAAACTACACTCTTCTTGTCTTATTTTGAGTTTAATTCTGTTTTGTGCTCTATTCATCAGAATTTGAATTATTAACTTGGTTATGTATCTCGTGTGATGTGTGTTGTGGTGCAGTAGATATCAGCTTCAAACAAGAAATTGGAGAGCTGAGTTTGATTTCCAGTTGAATTGGTTGCATTCACCTACACGCAAATACCCTTTGGAAAGGTATTAATCCAACACTTCCCTCCAGCTATAGGTTAAATAACAGGATGGATTAAGTTCTATAGCCTTGGTTGGCAACCAGTCTACTGCAGAAAGTAATGGCAACCTGTTGCGGGAAAATCTTCTGCTTGTTTTTTTTGAGACATGATTGTCCAAGCATGTATCACGTATGGTACTTAACTGACTGACTATGTGGCTCATTAAGCTGAGTGTACAATAGAGTTTGCATTCATTTGCACCTGTCTTCTCAGGTAGTTCTATGAAAATAAATCTATGGTCTTCTGGTATGTTGCCAATGTCATATATTTAATTTATTATTTCTATGATTTTGCTGATGGCAAAATTGTCTAAGGCTGAGAGCATTTCTATTACAACCTGACCTGGTCCTGCTGCTTTGTTCCTATCCATTTTGTCCAGTGCCAATCTTTAATATTTCCAGACCTTCTATATTATTTCTCTCTCTCATTGCAAAATAGTTCTCCAACATGTTTACCCCATCTTTGGTTTATTTTTGCTTTACTTGTCAATCCACTTAATTCAGTGGTGTATGTTAATTACAAAAGTTGAACATTATACAGTGAAAATTTCATATCAAAATTCAGTTAGTAATAAATATCTGGTTTCATGTATTGACACTAATACTGTATGACCTACTAATTTTTTTTTTTATAAGAACTTAATTTTCTTCAAAGCCAAACAAACCAGTATTTTATTATTTTTAATTACACAATGAAAACAGATATTGTTAGGTTTTATTGGTAATAACCAAACTCAGCATTTAAACCAAAAACATGGATATGTATCACTCTGTAAATTTATTAAAAATTTTACAAAATATTTGGTAGGAGTATACTTTACTAAAGATTCATTTAATACAAGGCCCAAGAGCCACTTAAGGTAGTGGGTTACTGAGTGTGGTTGTTGAAGATGTAAGAGGAGGA
This sequence comes from Ascarosepion bandense, assembly GCA_037127315.1. Classification (NCBI taxonomy): domain Eukaryota; kingdom Metazoa; phylum Mollusca; class Cephalopoda; order Sepiida; family Sepiidae; genus Ascarosepion; species Ascarosepion bandense. The sequence goes on along the minus strand of JBBBDQ010000768.1, from coordinate 1,956,656 downwards.
AGTAAATGCATATTATGAGGATATAAAGATAATGGTTGACCCATAAGGTTAGGATTGTAGTGATCAGGGAAGCATCCTCTTGGGAGTCTGTTTCACAAAGTAGCTGTTCTCACTAAGAATCTGAGTGAAACTTCCTTTTTACCAATTGGATATGCAGGGAATGCAGATTATTCCACCCTGTGTACATGGCATGATATGCACTAATAGAATTAAGGAATATAACTTGTCAGAACATTTGCCATGGAAACAGTGATAGAATAGCAATAGGCATTAGGCATGCAATGTTTTGTCTGTGGGGAAAAGGATTGTATGCTTGAAAATAATTCATTGTCCACAAGGCTGTGTAAATTCTTTTGGACTCTGTCAAGACTGATAAATGACTCATGAGTGATACTGTATATATTAGAATGTGCAAAAGTTTCCATCAAAGAAATGGTTTTCAACTGTGTATTTTATCACAGAAAGTAATGGCAACCTACTGTGGGAAAATCTTCTACCTAGTCAGTCATGGATCGAAAGAGATATGATCGCCCAAGCGTATATCATGTATGCTACTTAACTGAAAGTTTTTTTTGTTTTTTTTTATTGCTGGAAACTTTTATATACACCTTGTATATAAAAAGTGGAAAGTGTTTAATTTTGCGTAATAGTTAACAAACTCTTCTTACAGATCAATTGGTTGGTATCATGAGTTTAACTTTCACTGGGTTCTGTGTATTTGTGGCCTTGTGTCAGAATTAAATAAACTTATATAAAATGGAAGATCAGGTTTTTGTATTGATTCTCTGCAGAAAATATATATTACAAAAGGAAAGCTGATTCTCTGTCCATCACGCTTTGTCTGCGTGTGACTTTGCATGCACATATATAATGTATATGCATATATCTATTTACACTGTTTGAACTGTTGTCCTCATTTTTATGTCAATAGTGAAAATAGTTACAATACCTCATCTCAGAAATATATAGACAGTGCATATATCTGTGTTCTGTGTGAGTGATTTTTACTTGCTTGTGACATTTAAGGTATACACACACATACAGACACAACTGTGTTTAGAATAAGACATAATAAGAATGTATTCCTCTGCTGGGTAAACAATAAAATCATAAAGTTGGAGACAAGAAAAAAAATTAAAGAAGAGAAAAACTTATCAACTGCTTAATTGTCTATCCAATTGGCTTACATGTGTAGTACAGCTGTGAAATAAAAAAATAATCAGCTTCATTTTCTCCTAACTACAATGAATGCTTTAGCATAATATTGATAATTATTTTACCCTGCTACCTATTGATATCAGTCTATTCCTGTCCATCTGTATTAGTCTATTCATATCTATTATATATCAATGAGTTTATTCATATCTATGAAATTAATCTATTCATACCTATTACATGTCAATATCAGTCTATTCATATCTATTTATTAGTACTTAGAACCTGACAGTATAGAGATGACCATAAAATAAATGCCCAGTTATGACAATAAAGTGAATTTAGTTGAAATTTTAAAAAAAAGAAGATTAATGGCCACTAAAAATAAACTCAGTTAAAATGACACAAATGAAATGAGAGGAGAGAAATGGCCTACAAGGTCAGTGAAAAAAATATCAGTGTCAAAGTTGTTAAAATATCATGATGTTAATTGTGGACGCCTTTAAAGTAATTTTGTTAATATCTGCTAAATGCACAGTAGTTATGAATGAGAACAAGAATCTGTCGACTTTAGTTTTAAGTACCTCTAAAAACTTTATAAAAAAGAGTATAGCATGATGAAAAAAAGCCCCAGACTTTGATAAAAACAAAGTTTTGTCATCGAAATGTTTGTTATCAAGAGGAAAGACCAAAGCATTTTTATTATTTTATTAATTTTTTTAATCCATTCTAGCACATTAAAAATTTCATTTAAAAATCTTGTTTTTTTGTATCAACAGATGAGCCAAAGGTTAGTATGGGAAATTTAACGCTATTTGTACAGTAAAAAAACACACTGTTTTAAAATTCTTGCAAAAGTCAAATAATTGTCAGATTTTAATGAAATTTTCAGGACATTCACAAATTAAATTATTTTTTAAAAATATTTTTTAGAAAATCTTGATAAAAATATATTTCTTTTTTTACATCTGTTAATTCCAGTTAATTTGATGAAATTTTGAGACATTAAAATTCCAGGATATATGTATTTATATTATTTAAATGCAGAAATCCTTGTATTTAAATCATCAATTTGTTTTTGCCAAATTGAAACACCATTTACTGAAAATCTGCTCTGAACCGTAATATAAAAATGCCACAAAATGATGACATTATTTAATCAAAAAAGCTTTTAACCGCTTTTATGAATAAGATATACTGGGTGCAATAGATGAATTGTTGTCAAAATTACACATAAATGAAAATAACACTGGCATCTTATTTTAACAAATATTTACCAAAATTATACAAAAATATCTTGAAATATTAAAGAGTAAATTTATTTAATAAAATCGCCATCCTCCTGACCACTTAGAAATCCCCTGCAACTCTTCTGAACAGTGTTTCTGCTTAAATTGATGAATGCTGCAATAATCCTTGCTTTCAGCTCATCTTTGATATTACAAAGTGTTATTTTGGTCTCCTGCTCTACTGCACCCCTACACATAATAATCAAGAGGGTTGCAGTCTAGGGAGTTAGGTAGCCAGATGTAAGGGTTGAGGTGGTTGCAGAAATTGTCTGACAACCATGACTGGATTCTACTGCTTGTGTGACATGTTGCAGAGTTCTGTTGCCAGATATAGGGTCTTCCAGCAGCTACCCTCTTTGTCTCAGAGCAGCACTACCTCCTCAAGGCACTTGATGTAGACCTCTTTGTTGAGTCTGAGGCCCTATTGGAAAATAAGTGGAGGCATAACACTAGTGATACCTCCAAACATTTTATTAATCACCATTAGACTCATCCAACTCGTTTCCAATCCTCTGATCTCTCCTCAGATCAGTTCCCAAACACTCTGAAATGTTCATATTGGAGCATCTGGCATGAATTCCAAGCAGTACAACATGCCATTTTCAAATTTCAATATATAAGTGTCTGGGATTTTCTTACCTCAAATTTTTGTTGAGTACTAAGAAATAATTGTTACTATTATGGCCTGAAAAAGGAAAAGGAGCCAAAACTTTCATTGACACATATGTTGATGACCTGTCTGTGTTGACTGCTTGTTCAATAGTGAGAATATCATGTGTTTGTGTGTGTAGAGGAAAAAAGTGGGATCAGTTCTCATTGGTTTGGAAAGAGGGAATTAATGATAATTATAATTGTTATAATTATTTTATTATAATTATTTTTGAAACCATAATTAATTTTTATTTAATTTTATGGACATGACACTGACAGTATAATTATTTTTTTATTTATGTATTTCTTTATGGAGACAACATAATATTTTCAGCAAACAGCTCCAGGAATTGTTTAGAATCAGTGTAGCAGAGACTATTAATTCATAATTTGCTTTCCCAAAGGTATTACTGCAAAGTGAAAACAAACTCTCTTGGGTAGAATTTGAATACAGTTTGTTGATTCCATTTTCCATGACATTAATTGCATTTTCTTATGGATGGATATAATTATTATAATAAACCATCTTGCTATAATGAATCTCTTTACATTGTAGGACCTTTAGTTTCATACACATCACTATATTTTTAAATTCAATAAAAATGTAACACTTTCAGTTTCTATTACAATGTTTCTCAATCTTTTTAAGCAACAGCACACCTAGGAGCAAATGAAAATATCACGGCACACTTTGAAAAATATGTAAGAGGATATACATTTAACTGTTATAAAATAAAACCATGAATTTTTTAAAATACACACGCAAACATGAATTTACTTTATTTCAATGTTTCTATTCAACTACTTGTGCAGCTTATTTAGTTTGAAACTTCTACCTAGTGTTTTCTCACAATTTCTTCAATGTTTGGTCGAATGTGCAATAAGCAGACACTCATTTCTTCTTCAGTTGAATGTAGTCTTTCTTACTTTTTATTTTTGATGTTATTTAGGGTTAAGAAGCCTAATTCACATGAATAAGAAGTAGAAAATTACAATAAAACTGACAAAGGCTTTTTAATGAGGTATTCTTTTTGTATTGAAATTCAAAATGTATCGATGGGTACCATCAAATGTTTTATTTTGAACCCTCAATCATGAAAAATGGTGGCCAAATTATTCTTCACATAACTGAAGTGCAATATTTGAAGCAACATTTATGAAGAGATATCATTTTCATTTTATACACATTTTAGAGTAATATACTTTTTAAAAATTGGCAAATTATTAAATCAAGTGCTTAATGCTGCGTATCAGAAACTTTAACATTATTAATTAATAATTTAAGATAACTTTGTAAAAAAATTTTGAATTAAACAAAGAATGGTGAATACAATTATATGAAAAAATGGTTAATATTTTTTTATTCAAATAAAGAAAAATTTTAAAATTTAAATTAAAAAATAAAAATATTTTTTAAAGAATTAATACAAAGTATTTAAAATAACATAATCAAAGAAAAGAATTATTTGAAAACAGTTAAAAATACTTATTCATTTATTCAAATGCTAATGCTGTACTTTTACTACTTCCACACACACATACACATTTGCATGCTGTGACAAAATTTCATGGTACACATAGAGGACTGTGTAGTAGATTAGTGTGCTGTAGCAAGGTGGTTGAGAATCACTGCTCTATTATGTAATGCTATTTTCATTTTAAAGACAAATACAAATTGAAAAATACCTGAATGGGAAATATTCTTAAGCTCCGATTAACTGGTGAAAGAAAAAACATCAGGTTATTTGCTGCATGCAAGACACTTGTTTCCTTCCCAATTAGAATTGTAAGAATAAGCATAACAATAAAATTGCTAATATTCTTGGCACATTAAATCAAAGATTTTCTCTTTTTTACTTTTGAAAGTGTTTATATACAAAATACCCATTATAGCAAATGTGTAGATAGCGTAACAGTTATCAGTACAGACAAGTTCTATTCCAGTTGATTGCATTTACTTTGCACTTAATGCTTTTGTGTAGGTCTAAAATCCATCTAAGAGTCAAATAGAAGAAGGACAACTCTTAAATTCCAAATTATAGAAAAAGCAGTAAGAAACCACAGCACTATCCGAATGTCATGACTATTCACTCAATAAGTTCTGATCCTGACATATAGATAGTGCCACTAATAAAAGATCCATATGATTTTTATGAAGTACTAACCTTCAAATGGCCCGTGACAAAATTTGGGCCCAATCGGATTATTAGTCTATAAATTACAGTTAAGTGAAGCTGCTGTTGCAAATTTTCAAAACAATGGAAATATCAGAATTTCATGTGTTGATAAAGCATTGGTTCCTGATGGGGAAAAAATACTGTTCAAGCAAAGCAATGGCTTGATAAGTGTTATTCAGACTCTGCTCCATTGGTCATATGGTCACAAATGATGCTGAACACTCAGGTCACCCAAAATCAGTAGTTGTCCCAGAAAACACCAAAAAAATTCAAAAAACTGTTTTGGCCGATCATAAATTGAAGTTGCATGACAAAGCAGAGGAGTTGAACATATCAGAAAGCAGTGTATTCACCATGTTGCATGAACATTTGTCAATGAGAAATCTATGTTCAAAGTGGGTCCTGCATTTGCTCATAGTTGATCAAAAACACCAGTGTGTTGACGATTCAGAGCATTGTTTGCAACAGTTTCAACACAAGAAGTAATTGTTTTGGGATGAAACATGGACCTACCACTTCACTCCAGAGTCAAATCAGCAGTCAGCTAAGTGGACAGCAGCAGATGAAAGCCATCCAAAGCGACCAATGAAGCAAACATCATCAGGCAAAGTTTTGGCCTCCGTATTTTGGGATGCGCAAGGTATTTAGTTCATCGATTATCTTGAGAAAGGAAGAACCATCAATAGTGAATGTCATATAGCATTATTGGTGTGTTTGACGAAAGAAATTGCCAAAAAGCGGCTACAAATGAAGAAGAAAAAGTGATCTTTCACCAAAACAACACACCATGTCACAAGTCGATCACAATGATGGCAAAACTATAGGAATTGCACTTCGAATTACTTCTGCATCCACCCTATTCTTCAGATCTGGCCCCCAGTGACTACTGGCAGACCTCAAAAGAATGCTCCAGGAAAAGAGATTTGGCTCCAATGAAAAGTGATATCAGAAACAGGCATATTTTGAGGCCAAAGACAAATCATTCTACAAAAAAACATTAAATTTTTAGAGAGGCGTTGGAATCAGTGAGTCACCCTAGAAGGAGACTATGTTGATGAATAAAGTTGAATTTTACCTAAAAGTTGTTATTTTATTAGTTAGGCCCGGGATTTATTGTGTGCTGTGTTAAAGAAATGGAATTTATAGAAAGCCATGATTGCTTATGTCATGAAGCCATATTAAAAAAATATTATAGTTGTAAGATGCACACCCTGTTTGCCACAAAACAGCAGTAAGAATCAATTTATACAACTAAAGATAATCCCATTTGATAATCCTTGTCTTTAACTGTGTACATTGCTAATAACCTGCAGTTAACAGATTGTTAATCTATACAAACCATAATCCCTAACATAAATACCAATTGATAACAGGTGGTGACATGGAGGTTGGCAGGTCATAAAGACTGTCAGGTTTAGGGAATTGTATCATCAGTGAAAATCAACATTCTTGTTAAGCAGCAAAGGTCATTTATATCTTAATTAATTTCTGTTTGACATGTCCTTGAGAAAGTCACTTTGTATCATTTTGGTTCTTTCTTTTGGAGAGAGGGTTTGACTTTACTATTAGACATGTTGCATGTTACTAAAACTAGTAATGTAAAAAGATTGTGTTGTATATTATCCAACTCTCAAAACATTTTAAAAAAATGTAATGTAAAGATGGATAATGGCTACACAATTATAAAAATCAACCTCTATCCTTTCAATCACTCAGGAAACTCTGAGATTGGGACCACCCTAATTTTACAAATGTATATGGTTCTTCATCTAACTATACTCGTCACAAGAAAAAGATTCATTCTTCCTATTAATTTCATTCATTCGGGTTTATTTTCTTTGAAAAAACACTGTAAAAACAGAACAAACAAAATAATTATTTAAGTGCAAATTCAAAACAACAAAAAAATAACTAAAATTTTTCAAAGTACAAACACTGTGTATTACAACAACAAATATTATAGCCTCAATAGATAAGTATATATAGTTAGAAGGGTCGGAGGATTCTCCAAAGTTTTTAAAAACAGGAACTACAGAGGAGGGCTTTTAACAAGTAGAGAAGCAAGGAAGCAGCAAGGCAATAGTTATAGAGTTTGGAGAGGACAAGAGAGATTTCAGGGGCACATTTCTTAAGGATGATGGCTGAAATACCATCATGTCCTGCTTGTTTCCTTCAGAGCTACAATCTCAAAACATTTAAATGCAACGTAAATTACCATCTTCTATCTTTGTGACTTCCACCTTTCTCTTATCCTTTCTACAACATAACCTATGCTGTTTTCATTTCTGTCATCCATCTCCTCTCATTGCAACCCCCTGTGCACCAGTGGCAGTATTGCCTTGCTTTGGGTGAAATGATTATAAAAAAAAATATACATAAATGTAGGAATAAATTTGTGATGAAATATGTTGGTGTAGGATAAATTTAAAGCTACCACCTGCCTGCCTTGATTTCTTGACACATATACCTGGGCTTCTTAGATAACATGCTTTATATGGTAATGACATGCCCATGTTGAATATGACCTCTTCTCCATCCACCTCTGCCTGTTCTCCTTGTTTTAGGAAATGGTCTTTTCTTCATCCAGCTCTGCCCACTTCCCTTGTTTTGGAGAAGTGGTCTTCTCTTCATCTCATCTGTGCCCACCCCCTTGTTTTGGGAAAGGGTCTCTCCTCCATCCACCTCTACCTGCTCTGCTTGTTTTGAGGAAACGGTCTCTTCTCCATCTGATCTCTGCCCACTTTGTGTCACAATATATAGTATGGACTACATAATGGTCATGTAATTACAGAACTGAGTCTCCTTTTACAGGCTAAAAAAGATGGCTCAACAACAAATGCACTGAAGTAAAGAGACTGACTACAACAAATAATGGAGACATGCATAAAAAAATAAAGGAACTAGCAAGGCAAAGGACATGCTCAGCAACAGGATGTATAAAAGCAAAGGATGGCACACTAATATTAGAAAAAGAAAAAAATACTTCAGAGATGGGATGAGTATATTGGAGATCTCTTCCACGACAAAAGAGTGCAACCAACAATGCACAAAATTACGAATGAACCAGAAATATTAAAAACCGAAGTGGAATTGGCAATGGCCAAATTGAACAGAAACAAAGCAGTGGGACCAGATGGGATTGTAATAGAGATGGTGATGTTCCTAGAATACTTTGGCATATACAGACTAACAGAAAAATTAAATGAAATCTACAACAACAGCAATATACCGGAGGACTTAAGCAGATCAATCTTCATAACACTACCTAAGAAACCAGATTCAAAGGAATGTGAGCTCCATCGAACAATCAGTTTAATGAGCCACATTAATGGATGATGAGTTTTGTTAAAAAATCTGGATGATGAACAGAGCACACAGCAGAATCATCCCAGAGATAGGACAAGAACAATGTGGACTCGTTAAAGATACCAGAACAAGGAAAGCGATATTCATGCTCAGAATTATATCTGAATGAGCAATACAAATGTAGAAGGACCTTTATCTGTGCTTTATAGACTATGCAAAGGTGTTTGACAAAGTACAACACAAGAACTTGAGAGAGATACTTGGCAACCTTGACATTTTTGGAAAAGACGTTAGCATAATCAAGAATCTATATTGGCAGCAAACTGCTTGTATATGGATACGATGTGAACTCAGTAGGTATGCAAAAATAGAAAGGGGCATAAGACAAGGATGTGTTTTCTCACCAAAACTTTTCAACCTATACAGTGAAGCAATTATGAGAGAAATAAACGCCCTGCTAGGATTCTTCATTAGCAGCCACAATCTCAACAATATCAGATACACAGCTGACATGATGCTGATAGCAGACACAGAAAGGAAAATGCAGGCCATTCTACAAAAGGTATCAAAAGAAAGTGAGAAGAAAGGACTGAACATAAACTTCAAGAAAACTGAATGTATGATCATCTGCAAAAAGAGGAGCCTAATATGACGACTACAAGTTGGAGAAAATAAAATAAAACAAGTAAAAAAATTCAAATATCTGGGAAGTATTTTTGATGGAAAGTACAACAAAGAGATCCAAAGATGGATTGGCATGGCCAAAGATGCATTTCAGAAGCTATGCAGAGTACGGAAAGACAGGAAAATCTCATTAGAAATAAAGAAAAGAGTTGGATTGCTATGTGATATCTGTCCTTCTGTATGGAAATAAATGCTGGACTATATCATCAAGGATGAAGGAGAGGCTTGAGGCAGCAGAAATGTGGTTTTAAAGCAGGATGCTGAGAATACCATAGATGGAGCATGTGTGCAGCAATGAGGTGTTGGGAAGCATGTAAATGAGAAGAAAACTTATACTAAATATCAAGAAGAGACAAATGAAGTTCCTGGGACACATAATGAGAAAGGAGGGCCTGGAGAACTTATACTCACAGGTAGGATAAAGGGAAGGAGAGACAGGGAAAAGCAACGCAAGACGTATTTGTTAGGTCTGAGCAAATGGATGGCGGAGTGGGGCTTAGAAGAGATACCAAGAGAAAAATTATTTAGAGCGACAAGAGACAGAGCCAGGTCCATGATCACCTACGTTCTGAATGGACACAGCACATGAAGAAAAAGAAAAAGATATTTGTATGAATGCTGACAAATAAGCAGTGTGTGTACATGAAACTTTGTCACAAGAAAGCAGCAAAATTTAAGTATCACATTTTTTATATATATATATATATATATATATATAAAATTACTAGAATTTAATGTGTTTAAAGGCAAGCACATTTTTGCAAAGGAAGTGTTTATAAAAAAGACTAGAGCAGCAATAGTTAACAGATGAAAAAAATTCCAAAGGCCTTGTGAGTGAATTTAAAATTTGAATATAAACCACTTGTCAGTCAGATAGTTGATTTATCTGACCTCAACAAGCAGTTTATACAAAAAACTTAGCTGCAAAGATAAGTTCACTGACTTTTCTGTATCTGTTAAATATACACATATACACATATACATGTACGATGGGTAAATTATCGCTATATTATATTTTTAATTTTACACATGCACATTGTTTCTAATTTTGTTGACTGCACAGTATAGTTGGGTCAATTAGAAACACCATCTGTGAGAAAAAGAAGATCATGATGCAATTCATTATGCTATAAATTTAGAAAGAGCATGCAATACTGCTTGGAATTTGTGCCAGAAGCTCCAATACAAACATTTCAGAGCATTTGGGTGTTAATCTGAGGACAGTGCTGAGACATCTGAAAGAATTTTGGTAAATATATCTGTTAAAATGAGATGTCAGTGTTATTTCATTTTTGCATAATGTAGGCGACAGTTTATCCATCGCACTCTGTGTTTGTGTGTGCGTGCGAATATATATATATATATATATATTTATTATAAATTATATTTTAGAACAAGAATTTTTTTTTATATATCCACTACAAATTGTACATTTGTTTCGACATTGAAACTACAATGTCTCATCAGGCGGTATGGACAGGAATGGAAAGCCTCGTTTCTTATATTTGGTCAGTTGTGTGTGGGGTTAGTGATAAGGAAATAAGTCTTGTGGATTGACCATTAGAATTTTGAAGAAAGTGGTGTGGGTAGTGAATATGGTTGATTAATGAGTGTCTTTGAGTTTTGTAGACAGATTTAACATTATCAGTTAGAATGTAAGTTTTTATTATCTTGCGACTAGACGATATCCTTTGAATTTCTTAGAGGAGCAGGTAAGGGGTGGGATGCTTATTTTGTACAGAATATTTTTGTATTTAAGCAGAGTTTTTATAATTAATCTAATTTTGTATATTTAATCTTAATTTGGGATTTAGGAAATCGATTTTTCTATTAAATTTTAAATTTTAATTAGATTACCGTTTGCGTTAAGATTTAATGTAAGAGGTAAAATTTAATGTTAAGTAGAATTTTATGTAGGAGGAAAGATTAAATGTTTGTATTTAAGGTAATAGGTGAATAGGTAATAGGTGTGTTTGTATTTAAGGTAATAGGTGAAGTTTAATGTGTGTATTAAGGACAGTTTTTACAATTAATCTATTAATGTATATTAAACCTTACTTTAGAATTTAGTAAATCAATTTTTTCTATAGAATTTTTAATTTAAAAAAATAATTTTTTTTGAAATTAGATTGCAATTTGTGGTGTATGTAGGAGTGTTGTTAGTACAGTGAAGGTGTATCATTTCTAGGGGGTCCTAGCTCTGGCTTTTGTAGTATTTTTTAGCATGATTGTAAGGTTAAAAAAATAAAAAAAAAAACACTACAAAAGCCAGGGCTAGGACCTCCTAGAAATGATACACCTTCACTGTATTAACAACACTCCCACATACACCACAAACTGCGATCTAATTTTTAAAAAATTTTTTTATCTTTCCTCCTACATAATATTCTACTTATTATACACCTATTACCTACTTACCTATTACCTTAAATTTTTAACATTAAATTTTACCTCTTACATTAAATCTTAACGCAAACGGTAATCTAATTAAAATTTAAAATTTAATAGAAAAAATCGGTTTCCAAACTGTGATCTAATTAATATTTAAAATTTAATAGAAAAAATTGATTTCCTAAATTCAAAATTAAGATTAAATATACTAAATTAGATTAATTATAAAAACTCTGCTTAAATACAAAAATATTCTGTACAAAATAAGCATCCCACCCCTTACCTGCTCCTCTAAGAAATCCAAAGGATATAGTCTAGTCGCAAGATAATAAACACTTACATTCTAACTGCTAATGTTAAATCTGTCTACAAAACTCAAAGACACTCATTAATCAACCATATTCACTACCCACACCACTTTCTTCAAAATTCTAATGGTCAATTCACAAGACTTATTCCCTTATCACTAACCCCCAACATCCCACACACAACTGACCAAATATAAGAAACGAGGCTTTCCATTCCTGTCTACACTGCATGATGAGACATTGTAGTTTCAGTGTTGAAACAAATGTACAATTTGTAGTGGATATATAAAAAAAAATTCTTGTAGACGTTCTAAAATATAATTTATAATAAATGTTCACAGCTCTATAGTTGATATATCGAGCACTGTTTTAAGTTAATGTTTTGGACGTTGTAAAAACTTTTTTCTTTGTTCTCTATTTCACTCGAATATATATATATATATATATATATATATAGAATTAATGTGAGTAAAAATTTGTCACTTAGTTGATTGATGTTACCTAAAACTGCTGTTTATTATAATTGCATTTGCCTGATGGGCCAGCAGTAGAAATAATAAAAAAAAACAAGTGAAATATTTCACTCTGGCATTGACACAAATTTAAATTATGAAATTAGATTAGAAGACTCAATAATAACATATAAAGTACTTGGTGTCACAGTGCAAGAAATATCAACTGCAAAATAAATAAAATTACTTTTAATTTGTCTGCTGGTGTTATAGCAATATGTTTACCAGACCAAATAGCATCTCTTACATTTCCCATTCTTCACTAATCATCAGAACATGTTTTGGGTGAGAGATAATGTTAACCTCCTCAACATTGAATTGTGTTGCGTTAAGGAATATGGTATATCTCCTGTAGCCTCTTTCTTTTTTGGCAGCAGAGAACAAAATCTGCCTAAACAACTCAATATTCAACTATAAATCCTCCTCTAAATCAAGTAGAAAGCATAATATTTAGAAATGTTGACCAAACCATATTTTAATCATCTTGTAACTGCATTCAAGTTTAACCTAGAGTCAAGTTAGAGTCTCTATTATTCATATCAAAGAATACACATTAATAATAACATTCTTTTAATCCTTTCACCCTAACCAAGATGATAAAGGCACTAAGATGCAAGGGGTTAATGATAGGGAAAGAAACTGAAAAAAATGTTATTGAGGAAAAAGGTCAATAACAGAACTGGATTCAAAGAAACAAAAAAATAATTGGCATTATATTTAAATTTTTGAATATCAGAGTTGACAGGAAAGCAAGAAGCCAGAAGTGAGTTCTATAAGTGACAAGTACAAGAGAAGAAACCATTAGTATAGAACTTATGCTTACACTTAGCAATTTCAACAGTAAAATGAAGGCACTTAGCTATCAATCTGGTACTCTGTATAAATTCATGAAGATGAAGTTTAAAAGAGGAAAGATTATCAGAATAAATACCATGAGAATATTTATAGAAAAGGCACATAAAAGCTATGTTATGACAGTGGGAAAGTAATTGAAGCTGAGATGCCATGTCAAGACTGACAACATTGCAGATTCTTAGGATTTTGTAAAGAATATCTAAGTACATAGAAGAAGCACCAGACCAAATGTGGAAGCAATATTCACTTTACCAACAAATGATAGACTTATAAAGGTGCAAGATAGATTCTGGTGAGAAAAATTGTTTATTTGTCTATACTTTTGAGATGAAGTAGTATTTACATTATTCAAACTATTGTCCTCATCTTTGTTGTCATTTTTACAATGTTTTGGCCCTTGTACATTTTGGCCTTCTTCAGGTGCTAGGAATTTATGATCACTGGGGTATATTATTCTCATTCCTTGTGTGAGTTATCTCCCTTTAGCCCAACTCTCTAAGTTATTCATCTCTGCTGTAGCCTATTATTGAACTCACAACTCAAGTCACTGGAACTAACTAACTAATCCACTGGGCCATGTGTCCTTGAGGATAACAGCAAGTGAATTTCTGTGACTTATAAACCTAATATTTCATTAACCATTTTTACCAGAGTTCATATTGCAATTTTTGATGTTAATGATTTTCTCTAGTATTTTTTACTAGAGCTAATATTGTAATTTTAATGCTAATGATTTTTCTCTAGCACACTGTATGTAGCTGTGGAAAGAAATTTTTTTTTTTTAATCATATCACCCCAAGCAAGGCGGTAATGCCACTGATGTGCAGGGGGCTACGTAAGAGTGAATAGATTGGAAAAGAGAAAGCCGGAAACCACAACCTAAACAGGGAACAAGGGATGAGCCTCTACACCTGTTCAATAGACGTGGGTGGAGTATGAACCGGGTGATAGTTTAGTCTATCTACTCCAATTGGAAAAAAAAAAAAAAAAGAGTGAAAAGATTGGAAAAGAGAAAACCAGAAACCGCATCCTAAACAGGGAACAAGGGATGAGCCTCTACACCTGTTCAACAGACGTGGGTGGAGTGTGATAGCTTAGTCTATCTACTCCAATTAAAGTCTATCTAAATATGTACAAATTTTAATAAAAGATAATAATTGAGATGTAAGTTCTTTAAATCCTCTTGTGTCTTAGGGGATTTATTACCTTACTTTACAAACAAAATAACATGTTCTTCAGCACTTCCCCTTTGAATATTAGGGTCTGGCTTTTGGGGAAAGTGATGAAAAAAAAGAAAAACATCAGAAACATGCTGGCGTCACAAAAAATCCTGAAGAAGTGAATATGATTCTGAAACATCATAAAATATTTTGGAAGCAATGAGTTCATTTTATTTTTCATTTAGTTATTGTTAGTCATTAATAAATACTTCTTAATTTCTAATACTAATCTCATTATTTAAAGTAACAGGGATATCAACTCAAACACATGTAGTAACATAGTAATAAAATATAGTTCGATTTTTTAAAAAATCCATTCAAAAATATATATACACCAAAACACTTTTATAACACCCTGTGAATTACATTTAACAGCAGAAAAAATGTATAAAGGAGAAACAGGCTACAGGCTTTAAGGTAAGGCTATAAGAACATTGCAAGGCTATAACATGAGGGGAGATAGAAAAATCAGGTGTAGCTACCATATATGGAGGGAGAAAGGGGATCACTGGCCGTTATGGGATGAAGTTGAAATAATAGATAAAGAACACTACTGGAAACTATGTAAATTTAAGTAAGCAGCTAGGCTACAAAAATTTTCTAAGCTGACCAAGCATAGAAATGAATACAATATGGGAAACAGTAACATGGAGTGCTAGAGAAAATCATTAGTGTCAAAATTGCAATATGGTCAAAAATTACTAGAGAAAATCATTAACATCAAGAATTGCAGTATGAACTCTGTTAAAAACTGTTACTGAAACATTAGGTTTATAAATCCCAGAAATTCACTTTCTGTTGTCCTCAAGGACACATGACCCAGAGGATATAGACATTGTTTAGTTCCAGTGACTTGACCCAAAGAGTTGTGAGTTCAATATTTTCAACAAATAAATAGAATTAGGTTAAAGGGAGATAACTCAACTCATGACTACCAGAAGTGGCTTCACACAAGGAATGAGAATTATATACCCTAGTGATCGTAATAAAGGGCTCGGTTCAAAATTTCTAGCATACAATGGCCAAAACATTGTAAAGATGAGGACAATAGTCCAAATAATGTAAATAGTGTAAAAATTGTCTAGTACAACATAGTGAATCAACTTTCATAGCAGCAAATCTGCTATAAAGAATACATACTTCCTTCAACTGTCTATTACTAAACTGTTACAATGAAACCATTTTTCAAGTTTGAACTTTGTATTATGTCAAGCCTAATTTTTATTTCCTTTCATCATTGTTCATATTATATAAAGAAATTCTTTTATTTATGCCATTTATTTACAGCCTATTGTCCTCATCTTCGTTGTTATCACATTTTGGCCATTGTGTGCTTTGACCTTCATCAGGTGATTGTGATCTGGGTAATCTTCAGAAAATTTTAAATTGATCTCTTTATTTAATCTACTAGAGTAAATTGTTCTTGTTTTGCTGACTAGGGATATCTTATCTAGTTTTTTTATTTTGTACTGCTCAGTCATTGCTGGCATCATTTCCTCTGAGTCCAAATATGCACTGCCCAAACCAGGGATTGAACCCAAAACTACTATGTCACCAAATTCACAAATCAATGCTCTAAACACTTTTAGTGGATTATAATGAAGACAATAGTTTGCATGTCAATAATGATAATTTCTTGTCTGAGAAATTCTAACAAATTTCTTTTGTTACAGTCAACATGCAAATTACAAATTGAATACAAAAATCAAGCAAGTACAGCAATTTAAATAAAGCATTTGAACAAAGGATAGAAAGTATGACACTGAAATCCAAAGGCACATTGGGATAGTGTAAAATGTCATTCAAAAGCTAAACAAAGTACTTAGAAACAGAAGATTTCATTAGAAACAAAGAAAAATGTGCTGAACTGTTATGTAATATTATGACAGTGAATGCTGAACAATCTCTTCATAGATGAAGATGAGACTTGAAGCAGCAGATATTGTTTTACAGAAGGATGATGAAAATACCATGAACAGAACATGTGAACAGCGGCAGCTTTACAGAAAATGGAGATGAAAAGGTCACTTATACTTAACATCAGGAATAGACATTTGAAATTTCTAAGTCATATAATGAGAAAAGAAGGTTTGGAAATTTTGATACTCACAAGATAGATTGAAGGCAAGGAGAAACCAATATAACCTGCCTAGTGAGCTTGAGTAAACGGATGGCAGAGCAAGGTTTAGGAGAGATAAAAAAAAAGACAACAATTTATTAAGAGCTACAAAGGGCAAGAAATTGTGGAGACCCATAATTACCTACATAGTTTAAGGAAATGAAAATTCTTAAATACCTGATTTGTCGATACATATTTTCTTAGATTTCATCTCCTGCTGATTAACAAGTATAAAACAGTGATAATCCCAATAGACCAGTTATGACAACTGCAGACAAGATCTCTTGGTAAAGATGCTGTTTGAATAACACAATTCATACAAATCCTGTCTATTTATGTTTTTACTTTCATGTGTTGCTATTTATATTCTATATGCTTATCTACCAAACTGACCACTAATAGACATAACGTTTTCATAACTGATAACTTTTAGTATAAATGATTATCTCGTTAGAATATTTTTAATGATATATAATTAACCATTTAGGCTGAGATTTTATATGATAGCAAAATATTTTATCAGCAATGCCAGATCAATTGTTACTTTCCCTGCCTTCATCACCATCTATTGGTTAGCTTGAATAATTATGCAATTCACTAATAAAGAAAATGTCAACTTTTAGATTTCCCAGTGAAGTATAGAGCCAAAGCCTCACTACACTAGTAGTTTCTGTAGCAAGTTGGGTTTTACAGGATGAAGTTGCTAGCCCCATGCCCAACTCATTGTCCTTGTATTAGACTGGTTGTCAATCAAAGCTAAAGAATCTAGTCTTCCCTGTTATTAACTTCTATCTGGATGGGGTATAGGAGTAGAGATGAGTAGTTTAAAACTAAATAACACTGCCAACACAATAAAAATACATCACAAAACAGGTTGTACACTACTACGTGTCTACACTAGTTTATAACACAAAAAATAGAGATCAGAGCATCTTGAAAATGTATATACATGTCAACAACAGGCAATATATATTCCATAAAGGTAAGTATGTATTGAAAATGTATATTTATGTTGATAGCAGGTAATGTAAGTTTTATAAAGGCAAGTATGTCTTACATTATATATATATATATATAGAGAGAGAGAGAGAGAGAGAAAAGAGTATCTTTGTGTAGGCAGAAGGATAGCTTTCTTCATTCTCTGCCTCATGAATACATTTTTTTCTATTTTATACTCACTAGGAGCTTATTTATATCGATCTACTGTTTTAGTAATAAATTTATTATAGTCATGGCTCCTTATTTATACCCATGCACTTTTTCAGCTTCACCATTTAATATTTTTTGTACATTTGGGTTTTTGTTCCAACAATTCTTTCTGAAGAAGTATTGGATGAAAAAGGTTCCTTTTGAAGAATGTGCTTCATCATTTTTAAAATGATATATAAATCCTGTTTTATAAAACTTCTGTTTTTCATATATATATATATATATATATATATATATATATATACTGGGCACATGGCTGAATGATTATAACATTTACTTTCTGAATATAAATCCCAGGTTCAAATCTCACCATGGTTGATTTGTTAGGAAGGTGACTTCTTGATGTTATCAGTCTGAAGGGAACAATCCCTTTGTGCAACACCTTTTGAAAGTGCCTGAAAACCATATTCACAGGTTGACCCAAGCCTTGTGAGTGAATTTTGGTAGATAGCTCCCTTTGAGGAGTCATCAATGGTTGTGCTAGCTCAAAGTCACAAGTCATTGTGACCAAGGGTTTGAGTGTCCTGGTCTTGTTCAGACTGTTGTTCAGATCAGATAATGCTCTCTCTCTCCCAGAAACTATTTAAGGGCCACTCAGCATAGTTGCTGTATAAATCACAGGTGGGCTCTGTGGATGTTGAACAAACACAAGTGTGCCTGAGCAAGCATCTGCAATGGGGATTAGCTAGCCGTCCCAGTAGATGGGTATCCTTGAATACAAGTGACATATATGTCGACAGCAGGTAATGTAATTTTTGTAATGATATATTAATGCATCCACAGCAGTACAAGTATTAATACCTATTACATTTTTATGTATTATGGAACAAATTTGTTTTCTATTGAAAATTAGCTTGTAGAGTTTTAGATAAATGTGTAATTATTTGTGAAATTTATTATCTGTGACCTCTTTGATAAAATTGTTAAAAAGTACACAAATTGATATGCCAAGTATATGAATTTATCTACAGTAATACATTGATATTTTAATAATTATATAATTCTCTTGCAGTTCCAAGACTAGCAAGGGGATTCCTCTTTTGCAGACTTTTATTGGCTATGTCACAGGAAATTTGAAGATTAAAGGACATTAAAGACTCATTCATTCTCAACCGACAGTATATTAAAATTGATCTATAGATAAAAAAAATTAGGACACTTAATGAAAAATGTTGAATTTTGAAAGGAATATTCAAAATTTTCTCAAGCTTATTATTTTAACAAAGATTCAATTAATATTCTCTCTAGTTACTATTAAATACCATCATACAATTGTTGTTCAAAAATAAAATTCCAAATAACAATGAGAAATTTGTGAACAACTGTGAACTATTTGTAAGCAAATGCAGTAAACACATTTCAATTATTTGAATTGCATAATAATTTAAAAAAGCTGTTTGGAATTAAATGAGACAAATATTTATAACTAGCATATAAGCTAGCTACTGCAGTGGCCCAAAACTGAAGGGACCTTTGGTTCAGCTTAAAAAACAGCAATGATAATTTTGAAGAAATAACTTTGAATTCCTCAATTCAGCCCATGAAACTTCAAGCCAATTCTGGCCAAAATATCAATTTGTGCCAAAATTGCAATTCAGGCTGAAAATTATGTTCTTCAAATCACAAACTCTGTAGAACTTCAAAAACTCACATCACAAAAACTTGCATTTCAGCTCTGATTCCTTGGCATCTTGAAGAAATAAAATTGATTTCTTCAATTCACAATTTTTGGGAGATTTTTTAAAACTGAATTTGAAACAAAAATTTTTACATTCATAAAATTTTTATGTTATTTTAAACTCAATATAAATTAAAAACTTTTAAAATCACATTTCTTTTACCTTTATTTTAAAATTTGAATTTTTAACAGTTCCCTCATCTAGACAAAAATTACAAAGCTGACTGTTCAAGCACCAGATGAAGGGTGGATTTTCAATCCCAGGATCATCCTGATTTCAAAAATGTATAATATGTCTATGTGTCATTTATTTATTTAGAAGGTTAAAGCACCTTTGCCAATTCCATGGCATAATGATTAGTGTCTTAATCTCACTGTGGAATGGATTTTTATTACCTTCTCCATGGTTTGGAATTTAAAGTTTTCCTTGCCAAATCTAGAAAGCTCAGTTTCCCCTGCTATTTAATTCTTAGCTGACACTATAACCTCTCAAAGGACTTAGAAGTAGTTGGCCAGGTGTTTTCATGTGCATTTCACCCCTAATATGTGGTAGATTATTTTTTTTTTATTTGAATCTCCTCTCTAGGGTGTCATCAAAAAGAAGACTAACCACAATAAAGACTGCCATTTTAAACATAATAGTCAACATGAATGAGAACCACTTGATCTAGGCAGGCAGTCACTTTGAAGACATCCTCAAAGCTGAATGCAGTTTTAATGAATAACTTCTTTTCCTGTTTTTTTAAGTTGAACAAATGTACAAATATTTTTGAAAATATACTGAATTTTTTCTATTGAGTACCTTTGTTTTTATCTATATTATAATCTATTTGCAATTGCTAGGCATATCCAGGTATATGAAAGAATGTAGTTTTGCAATTTGAGTTAAAAGTTGGCCAATATATACATAATTGAAATTATAAATGTAGATACCACTCTTATATTTTTAAAAGCATAAAAATAGGAATATTTCCTAATATCACAGTTTCAATATATCTATTTCTGAATATTTTAT
Organism: Ascarosepion bandense; assembly: GCA_037127315.1. Classification (NCBI taxonomy): domain Eukaryota; kingdom Metazoa; phylum Mollusca; class Cephalopoda; order Sepiida; family Sepiidae; genus Ascarosepion; species Ascarosepion bandense. The sequence continues at coordinate 1,936,087 of JBBBDQ010000768.1, read as the reverse complement.
AGAATATAGGTAATATACATGGCTTAAATTAGTTAAATACAACAAGTAGAATAAGAACAGTGTTCTAATGGTAATCTTGTGTACCAAATACAAGTGCCAACCTGCATGAATAAATTATTTCCCAGCATAGTGCTTATTGTATATATCATGATTATTATTTTTCAAATAAGCTATCTTTGGGAAGTCTTCAAAAGGGAATGGTTGCACAGCACCATGGACTCATTGTCACAGTGGATCAAATGGCCAACATAAAAAAAATCATCTGATCCAGAGAGGCAGTAACTTCTGAGCCTGCACCAAGGCAATCATTTAGGAGGATGATGGTTTTATTGAATAATTATTTTTTATTTTTTACATTAGAAATGTATACAAATGTTTTTAAAAATATACTGATTTTTCTATTGAATATTTCTCTCTTTTTTTTTTTATTAGAATGTGTTCTCAATTATCTGGCACACCTTGTATGTAAATAAAAATACTATTTTGATATAAAGGCATAAAAGTCTGTGAAATTTTTGCCTCTAAAAGAAAAAAATTCTAAACTTGTATAAAAGTTAAGCTTGTCAACAAAATCTTTGTATCATGAGTAAGAAGAAAGATTTGAGAAAATTCCAGTATAAAAGTTCTTTGTATAAATTTTACAGCCCAGAGATTTTTTTTTAAAGAATTCACTGTTGGATAAGTTGTTTACTTGTTTACAAGGGGTCATAAAAATTTGCATAAGAGAAATTTTAGGAAAAGAAAACCCTTACTTTAAAAAATACTGTTTTAAAAAAGACAACTCTAATTTAAACTCTACTTTTTGGATTTTAATAAAATTTTAATTTTTTTTAATAAATGAAAATTTTTTAAAAATTAATTTTTTTAAAAAATTAAACATTTTTTATGAATAATTAAATTTTAATTTGATGAATTAATTTATTAATTCAATCATACCTTCATTGAACTTTTACACACTTTAAAAATAAATTCCCATAAAAGTAAATTTTGCTTCCTTTTTAAAAAATGAATACTATATGTATTTGAAAGGACAAAAATTATCATAATCTTAGAATTTAAGTAATCAGGTAGAATATAAAGAAAGCTATAATATGACCCTATTCTTGTATGACTCTATTATAACTTGTTTATTTAGTATGTGTCTATATTTCTGAGACAGAGTATTGTAGTTATTTATAGTGTTCAGACTGTTTTCCTCATGTTTGTTGCTATGTATCTGGTTATGCCAGTGGTGAACAAAACTTAGAGAGTTGATTTAAAAAAGAGATAACTGAGACATCTGGAAGTGGCATGACTTATGGAATAAAAACAATCTACTCCAGTAAAGGGTTCAGTTCAAAATTCCAATCACCTGAAGAAGGTTGGTGCATACAATGGTCAAAACATCATGACTATATTTACACAGATGAAGATAACAGTTCGAACTATTGTTTATTTAGATTAATAAAATATTATTTAGAAAAAAAGGAGTCATGCTAACTCAAGATTATTAATCAAAATAATATTTAAAAATACTAACAAAAAAAGGAAAGAAAAAAATGGGTATAAACTCTGAGCTATCCCATAATATCCAAAATCAAAAGGAGAGAGTCCAATATCCTCACTCTTTCTGTTTTACTTAACTGACTACATGTCTACATTTGTGATGTATTATTGGTGGACAGATTACAAATAGTAATTATATACTGGCTTTAATGGTCAGGCCAGGTTTCTCAAATTTCAGTGAAGAATAATTACTGAAAGTACAAACAAATCAATAAACAGCTTACTTGTCATAAATATAGAGATCAAAGCTTAATTTTTGACTGTTCAATTATCCTACCAGTTGTGTTTGTGAGGTTTCTAAAAAGTTTTCAGCTCGACTAGGAAGCTTCTCTGTTTCAAAAACTGATGTTTGTTCATTTGGTGAAATTTTGGGAAGTGTAGAATGGAAAACAGCTTACCTCCTGGAACAAAAAAAAGTAGATTGGACTAAGAACTTTTCAGCACCTCCTCATACTGTGAAAGAGACTCCCACTTGAAAGATGTTGGCAAATTGTCAGTGACTCAAGGAAATTGCTAGCTGATATAAGTTTTTATTTTGTTATTCTTAGTTCATATATCCTTTGCATCATCAATTTTGCACTGGTCATGAATATTTAGCACAAGGAGATATATGTTGATCATGTGGGTATAACAGGATGTTGCTATAGAAGAAAGATTTATTCTCCCATTATGGGCATTATTATATCTATGATATAATAACACTATACTTTACAGACTGAATGGCTGAAAAAAAGGATGAATATGTTTTGTTCTCAGATAAACTTTTATACCACTAAGACATACACAAAACTATATATGCATATATGCACATCTCATGCAGAAAACAATAAATCATATATCTACACAACAAATCAGAGTAAGGAAGAGTTTTACATATAATATGGAGATAATCCTTTGTTTGGAGAAGCCATATTTAGTACTTCAGATTCATCCATGTTCCAAGCAAGGACATATTCCATGAACAGGAAACAGTGAGTTTTGGGTTTCTCAAATTGAGGACTGTGAGCTGGAATTTATATCTAGGAAAGACACATTACCAAAGGGAAATGGCACTTGTAAATTGCTGGGGAGGCAGATTTAGCCTCTGCCTGAGCCATGAGGGCCTGGCATAAAGAAAGCAACATTTCAGTTTTGCTGTTGTAAACAAAGTGAATTTGACTACCGCTTTCATCACTGTGTGAAGTGACATCACTAAGCAACTATCAACTGACCCGTTTGACTTATCTCTACCAAAGGGAGATAAGTGTCTTTTGTATCCCTACAAGGGTTTGTAGGTTGATTCTTCTTCTGTTATGTGCTAAGCCCTGAAATGACATGGACATTCATGGCTTTCCATAACTCCTTAACCTTTGTAGCTCTAAGCAAATTTTATCCCCTTATTACCCCTTCCAGTCCTTGTTCTACCATCCATTTACATAAGCTCATTAGATATCTGATCAATGTTTGTTTCTGCCCTTCTTGCCTTCAATATATCCTCTGAGTGTCAAGTTCTCCAAACCCTTTTTCTTTATTGTGTCTCAGAAATTTAAACTGTCTCCTTCTAAGCCTGAATACTTATTCTAATTGTTAAAATTGTCTCATTTTTGGGTTGTATTTGGACCTTATATATATATATATATATATTGTTTTTAATTGTTTTTAGCAACATGGTGAACTCTCTCCTTTACATAAAGTCAATATCACAGCTAGTAACATCATTTTAGACTCACTTTTTCCCGTCATTAATATATACATATTTTATGAACATATAACATATGCTGCAATGGATCCTCATTTTTGAAACCCTGAAACTTGAACTGTTATAGGGGCTTCTTCTCAACCTGCAATAGTTGGACAACATCCAACAAGGTCCAAAGGAATTTGATGTCCTTGCAATGTTGTGTTCTGTGTTGCCTCTGGGTCTCCATGCCAATACATAAAATAGTAGGAAAGAAAAGGACGATTTCTTTTTCTTATTTGTTTTTATTAGAAGAGAGGGCAAACATGGCAGCTTTGGATTCTAAAAGACAGCAGGAGGAATGATGTCATGAGAACACATGTTGTATCTTGGCTCAGCATCCCTCCACAGATGGTCTTAGTTGGTCTCTTCACCTAGGTATGGGAAGCATATTTTGCTTCCAATTTCTTGCTGTCCTCTATTGAATTTTGGACTTATATCTAAAACCCAAATAAAGGTAATCCATCACTGTTGGAATATCATGCCCATGAGGTATGGTATTCTGACAGTGATGGTTACTTTTGCTGGCTATTCAGTCACTGGTTTCCACATTTCAACAACAATGGCAGAGAATGGGATGGTGGCAATAGAGTGCATGAAAATGGACTATACAGTGAAACCTTCTTCTCAGCAATTGTTTTATGGTAGATCACCACAAGTAGTAGATGCTTATCAAAAGAGAGCTCATTAGGATAAAGAGGTGAACTTTTGATTTTTGGTGTTAAAATGTACAAGCAAAATAAGTGGAGCCTGGATTGAGACTTCAGATGTCTTTTTACAGTTTTGATTAGCTTAAGGACTGAAGCATAAAACTGTTAAGCTACATACCAACAAGGGATTCAAGAAACCAGCTGCCAAAATGTAACCCATACGTAAACTTTAGTAAGCTCACTGTGTCTATAAAGATGGAGGTTTGGATACTCCAAATCCTTGGGAAAATTTTGAAATTTGAACAATCAGCAGGACATTTTGCAGTCATATGGATATTATAACAATGGTCAATATTAAATACTTCATCTCATTTGCTGATGGATCTATCATTAAAATAGTTTTATTTTAATATGAAACACTTAAGAAACTATTGATTTTGTTGAAAAATTCACTCATTAAAAATTTGCTTTACAACTCTGAGATTAGGGATTCTGAAGTTTTAGTTTCATAGTAAATTTACCACTAAATATTATGGAACCATCATTCCAATAACTAATTTTCTACACTCTGTTCTTGGTTTTATTCTTTGTTATTAAATAGAAAATTGGCTTAAGATTCATTAGCATCTACATAAGTCAGTGATATTGTATTAATGAAATGAGGGGAAGAATGTAAACACAGAGGAACAATAATTTTCAGTGTTCTTAATGTTTTGCATGAACAAAACGTACCATATACTATGATAATATTAACTTGCACCAAATGTTTGACTAAGTAAAAATAAAAGACTATTCTATTTTCAACATTGATTTTATTTTAATCCTATATCTTTCTGCCATTTTTAGGCACCTTCATAATTTCATCATCATAAAATGTTTCATATTTCAGAATAAAGAATCTCTTTCAGATTTTTTGTCTTCCAAAGAATTCAGTTCTTTTTTCCTTTCAGAGAATTCTGTAAATACCAGAATAACTGTAATCCAATGTACAACATTTGGAAAATACACAAAATCACCTTTAGATGAAGACTGACATTTGGCTCATAATTTTCCCCATGATTTCTTGTGTTTTATATTATTTTATTGCTGCTTATAATTTATTTTATAAATGAAACATTTAAAATATGTTTTACTAATTTCAAAAATATTTTTTGCTTAAATAGAAGCCTTGCATCAAATCTTATGTAAATGAGTTTCATAGCTTGATTTGGAACATTTCAGCAATAAAATAAAAATATGTTAGATTAATAAATAAAAAATCAATTACTACAAAATTATCTTTGCTTATGTTATGATAAAAAACTGAGCCAAGATGTATATTTTAGATATAACTTAATAAATAAACAGAGCCTCTATTCAGATATGGGTATTTACTAAAAATAACATTTAAGCAATAAAATAAAAATATTTAGAGTATAATTGGTAATTGAATAAAAAACATAGTAAGCAAAACAAAACAAAAATTTACATATTGATTTCATCCCTAGAAGGAATTTATTCAGACTAATAATTTTTATTTATGAAATATATATATGCTTGTGTGTGTGTGAAATATATATATATATATATATATATATATATATATGAACATCATAACATATATATTTCATCATTTTCACAACAATAAGCTAATATTGCCTGATGGTGAGGAAGAGATCTCAAAACATAGAAATTTCCATGTCACAATGTAAAAAATAGATTTAATTATATATATATGCACCCTTGTGCAAATAAATTGAAACAAAAGAAATAATGTCTTCCTAGGATCTTTCACACTTTCCTTGATTACATAGACATCATCTTTTGGCATTGTTTTTCTCTTCTGACTGTGTTTTCCTTTATGTTTTGGACTGATGAATCCAGTTTGTTTCTTCACCTTGATGACACAACTGACAGTTGAAAAGCTAACACCAACAATATCTGCAATCTCTCTATAAGGCTTGCCAGTGTGCTCATGCAGCATTACAATTTTTGTACGCTTCCTTGGAATAATGTCCATCACAGACAATGGCCATTAGACAATTAATTGACAGTCGAGACAATAGTGTCTGGGCATGATAAAAATCTGATGCAATCACAGATGACACAATATTTTTCAAGGCCAAACAAATTTCATCATACACCCCAAAAATAGATTCATATTGCTGCACGTCACTGCAAATGAACAAATCTGAGGAAAAATAGAAATTGATTCAACCTGTCATTCCAGTGAGTCTAAAACTGACTGTATAGTGAAAGAAAGAAAACTGAAGTAGCTGTTTCAATCAATTTGCACAAGGGTTTATATATATATATATATATATATATATATATATATATATTATTTAAAATAGTTTGAACTACAAGCATGTGGGAAAAAACAACATTAATATTTTTTACAAAAGTCAAATGCACAATAACAACTACAGACAGGACAAATCTTCACTTCGAAATATCATCTGAAATTATACAACACCGACCAATTCAAACAAGTTGGTTTCCTGCATGAAATATTTAGTGAAAAAAAAGCTTCTTTTTTTTTTTAGATTTTATTTTCTGAAGTATGAAATATTAAATCTGAAAATAAAAAAAAAGACTTAAATAATTAAATTAACCATTGGCGCTTTTTTTTACATATTTTGTTTTTGTTTGAAAAAACACTTTTCTTTTTTAATATTTCTTTTGTTTCAAAATTATGGGGAAAAATATTCACATTTTTTTGTCGACTAATGAATTTTTAAAACGTCAGAATAAAAATTAAATATAAAAGCTCTTTTTTTTTGTTTTTTAGTTGCGTTTGACTTGTGTGATTTGATTTCTGCGATGTAATCTAGCAACCATCTTAGATGTTTTACAGAGTAAATGTAAACAATCTGCTCTATTGGCCAAAAAGTGTGAAAGGTAAAAGTTGCTGAACTTAAACTCAAAAAGTATGTGTTGACCTGGCTTCCTTGTAGATATGTGTCCCTAGAAAGTTTGAATGGCGTAGCTTAAAACATGTAGGCGTGCATAGCTTACAGTCACACACAGACTCACAGATTGTCATTTATATATATAGATAAAGATATTTTGAAAAAGAACATTAGTTTAAAAAAAATAAAATTTTCTTTACAGCTCAGAGCAACATGTGCACAGAGTTTTGAAGATTGCCATAATTTCTATCCTCCAGTCGAGTTACGGCCATTTCACAGCTTAGTTATTTTTCTTTCATCAGTGGTTGTAAAAACCTAATACCACACTTTCAGAAAGATTTCTTACAGCCACACGATTTTGCTAAAGTGAGACTCCAACTTCAGTAACAAGGAGAGGATGAATATTCTTCCTCAATATAGAAGTAAACCTGGAAGAACTGATTGAAGCTATGCTATTGTTGCAGTTACCCTCATTCAACCCACTTGATATACAAACATAGTTTGCTCAACTGCAAGCCATTTTCATAGCAGGAAGAGTAACTTTGCAAAAGACGAAATTTACCTACATTGATGAAAAGCTTCTAACGGAGATTGCCTGAAAAACTCTAGATTTGTTCAATACAGTGCCTGAGGAGAGTCCATACAACTTGCTGAGATAAACAATATTGCACTGTACTAGTGAATCTGAAGAAAAAAATTGTCAAATCTTTTTGTAATGTCTCCATTGAAAATCAGACACCTTCTAAACTCCTTTTCTCAAAACTCACATCATGCTCAAGAATATTTTGCAGCGACTATGACTGAGCAAACTTATAACCCCCATGACCTAAATATTAACTCCCTGGTTAGAAGATGCGAACTTGGGTATACTGGCAGAAACCAATGACAAGACTTGTGAAAATGCAGGTATACACAATGTTAACGCCACCCAGAATCTGATTAATGTGTAAACAGACCAAATCCAGCAACTCCAATCGACCATAACTAATCTTACTAAGCGAGTGAAAGCCATGTCAATGAGAGCTGGACATATCCTGCATTATCACAGGCAACATTCCAGTTGAAATAGACATAGCAGCCAACATGGCTCAAAATCCTGTTGACACAACGCCGGAATATGTTGGCATCATCACAAAGTTGGTACTAATGCTAAAAAGTGCACAAAACTCTATACATTTGTACCACTGAGCCAGGGAAACTCATATTTCAACCAGTAATGATGACAACTACATACATATATTCAAAGAAAAGACGTCCATTTTACATGTGTGACTCATGTCATGAATATGAATTTTTAGTTGACACAGGCACATGCTGAAATATGCATTATCCCCCAACAATGGAAAATAATTTAACACCAGCGCTGTATAAACTCCAAACAGCGAATGGTACACATGGTGGAAAATCATGTTAGATTTTGGTATCAGACAAAGCTTTTCGTGCATTATAAAAGCAGATGTGAAGACATGTAAGCAGAAGTGAGCAGATTTCCTCACATTTCAACCTATCATGGAACATGGCTACTAAGACACTGATAGACAATGAAACTCAGCTAAAAATCCATGGAATGCCTTCCCAATTTTTTTCAATTGGTTTCAGCTCAGCACTAATGGGCAATAAGAATTTTCATGAAATTCTTTGTAAGTTCACAGGAATTACAGCCCTATTCAAAAATACTAACACAGTGCTACACATTGCTAAAAACCACATTCAAACAACAGGACAACCGACCCTGTGGAGGCTCAGCCTGGGAAAATACAAGACAGCAAAGGAAGAATTTCAGCACATGCTGCAGTTAGGAAAAATTCAACCTTTTAAGAACAAGTGGTCATCCCTGTAGGACATAGTACCAAAAGTAGATTCTTCTGCTTGGTGTCTATGTGGCAACTTCCAATGACTCAACACAACAATCCAAGATTGTTATGCTATCCTACATATGCATGATTTCACAGTGGGATTATAGGGTTTGCAAATTTTTACCAAACTTGACTTAATCAAGGCATACTACCAAATCTCTGCCAAAGAAAGCAATATATCAAATGCTTCTATCACCACCCCTTTCAGTTTATTCAAATTCACCAGAATACTTGGTTAGTTTAAGAAACGCAGTCAATTCTTTTCAAAGGTTGATAGGCAAAGTAATAAGAGGTTTATCTTTCACTTTTACTTACATCGATGACATATTAATAGCAATCAGAAATATGGACAAACACATGGAACAATACAGTATCATTTAGTTAAATTTGTATTACAGAGTATCCAAATGAAACCAAAATCAAATAGTATGAAACCGCTGTCAGCAATTTCAGTAAATGTCAATTTACTATTTTTCACAAAATGGGTCAGCCCAACAATTCTGTAACATGTTTGGAATTCAGAGTTTTCCTTCTCTTAGACAGGATGCTATTCCAAACTAGAGTTTAATCTACCTAGCTATTTAACCTGCAGTGTCATTAAAAGCAAAAACAGGAAGTTACCTTCTTCATAGCTTAAAACATAATGACTTATTTCGGATTTTGTGCAATAGGCTCCACGCATAACTTCTGGTTGAATTTGATTAAATACAATCCTAAAGAAAAATATGTTGACCAATAAGAAATGAGCATGTCTGAAATAATCAACAACTTAATTGGAGCCTTCTTCAACTTTGCTAACAATATAAATAGACCCCTGTCTAAAAGAAAAAAAAAAATAAGAAAATCCAAGAGGAGACACACAGATATGAACACTTACAACTATGAGCAGATGCATCAAAGGCATCTTGGCTTCAACCTCTCTTCACACCTTTCTTGTCATTTTCACCCCCATTACTTCTCTCATATGTTCTACCACATTTTTCTTATTCATGGGACTTATTACTCAAATGAAACTAGCATCTCTCAAATACACTTAGGTACTTTTACAAATACTAATGAACAATAAGAATTTTCACAAAATTCTTTGTAAGTTCACAGGAATTACAGCCCTATTCAAAAATGCTAACACAGTGCTACACACTGCTAAAAACCACATTCAAACGACAGGACAACCAACCCATTCTACCTTGTGGAGACTTAGCCAGGGAAAATATAAGACGGCAAAGGAAGAATTTCAGCACATGCTGCAGTTAGTTCATTGAAATGTAACAAAAACAAAACAAAAAACGACATTTAATCTTACTTAAATACCAACCTCTTGCCATCTATGAACATTACTACTATTTTTGTACAATACAAAACTATTTAATAATGTTTATATAAATTATTGTTGTTATACTCCAGGCTTGATTTTTTTAAAATGTAGTTTATTGTATTTTATTTACTCATTCATACATCCCTTATAGTGGACTAATCCTAGTCAGTCAGTTAAGTGCCATATGTGATACACGCTGTGGACGATCATGTCTCAAAAGAGACATGACTGACCGGACAGAAGATTATTCTGCAGTAGGTTGCCATTGCTTTCTGTGGTAGACTGGTTGCCAGCCAAGGCTATAGAACCCAATCTGTCCTATTATTTAACCCATAACTGGAGGGAAGAGGCAGATTAATACCTTTCCCAAGGGTATTTGTGTGTAAGTGAATGCAAGGAATTTAACTGGAATTTGAACTCGGCTCCCTGATTTGTCGTTCCGAGTCGATATTGAACCCCACAAATAATCTACTATAAGCTCATAGTTTGGAGTAAGAGGCAGATTCACCATGCCTTTCTCAAAAGCATTTGTGCAAAAATTGAATGTAACAGTTTAATCTAAAATTTGAATCCAGCTCCCAAATTTCACATTTTTTTGTCAATATTCATTAACTTAGGACTGGAGAGAAGAAGAAAGGATAGATGTGTACTTTTCCCAAGGGCATTTATGCGAGAATGAAGGGGACTTGGATGGAATTTGAACTCAGCTTAACTACTTTCATATTCCATGCAGATTAGAATTATTAACAAAATATATTAGTCTAGAAATTAATCAATAAATGTTTAAGTAAACAACTCCAGCATTTCGCCTAACAACATTAATCAAAGTCAGACAGTGAAAATTTTATTTATTGAATCCTCTGACCCTAATAAGTGGTGTTACAGGAAACTCTGGAGTTGACTAAGAGATGAGAAGTCATTTGAATATTTATGAATTAATTTCTACATTATTGTTGCTTTACTTATCTATTACAAGTAATCCCCCCATTGACCCATAGGCCAAAAAAACATATACCCTCTGTTCTAAAAATATTCTACCAATTAGTTCAACTTCTAAGATTTTACTTTTCAATTTTATGTTTAAGTTTTATTTTAAATTAAATTAAATTATTACTGAAGGAAAAACTGTATATCTTATTAGTAAAGGAAATGCTGCACATTTTATGACTGGTTGAATCAGGTGACAGACGGGCACGTCTCTTATTGTATAAGATATGAAATTGTGATGGATGGACGGTCTGACGAATGGATGCGGCTCTTAGATCAGGGGTTCTCAGACATTTTAGAACCTTGACCCACTATTCATGACCACAGCTTATGGTGACCCACTCAAATTTACTGGGCAAAAATGTATAAAGAGCATAAAAAATATTAATTATGAATAGGTGAAAAAAATTGATTCCCTTTTTTTTTCTATGATGACGAATGATTAAAATAAAAGCATGACCAACCCTGATTCGTTAAGCTCGCCAAATCAACATACTGTTTGATAGAAGAACAGCCTAGGAATGAAAGCTCGAGTCTTGAACTATCCCAACAGATAGCGTTTTTTGAAGCTAATGCGTAATTTTATAACTTTTTACGACCCACTAACATTCCACTTGGGACCCACCAACATTCCACCAGCCACCTATCTTTGGGTTGCTTCCCATAGTTTAGGAACCGCTATAGAAAAAATTATTATAAGATATGAAATTGAGACGGACGGATGAATGCGGCTCTTATTATAGTATAAGATATGAATGAAACTGTTACGGATGGACGCGGCTCTTATAAGGACATTTTTGACAAACATTCATTGGCCTTAGAATACGATAAATTTTAGTAATTTCTACGTATTTGGACAGATTATAGATGTCTTTCAGTTTTCAGCTAAGATATTATTGTCAAAATAAATTTGAAATTCTAAAGATAATTTTTTTTATATTTTTGTCATAAAACTTTTGTTCTTTTGTACGTAAATAAATACGAAATAGTTTTTAAAAAATCACTTAGGTGATTCAGTGCCCGTACTTTGTTTTTACGGTACTTCTCTAGCTCTGTCTTTTACTCCATTTGGTTGGTGTTTTAAGTAGTTTGTTTATAAATAGCAACACACGTGTAGTAGAGGCATGAATGCATTCTGACAAGAGATAATTTTTATTTTTACTTCTGTTCTGATGAGAGAAGAATCTGGCAGATAAGTTATTTGTCGGTACCATCACCACCAGCTTACCTTGTTGACTTACGAACAAACAAGTCTTTCTACTTAAACTTTGTTGTTTTTATTTATTATTATTATTACTACTACTACTACTACTCTCCAACTGCACATACCTACATATTTAGAGAGAGTAATCGTAATTTCTTCTCTTACTTTGTGGCTGGTGGTAGCTGCTAACTCTATCAGGTGGGGGAGGTACCCGGTCGAAAAAACCCGCATATTGGTATTCTACGTTCAACACTTCACGCAGATACAAGGGACTTGTTACCATATTTCAACAAAACGAAACGGGAAGAAAAGAAAGAAAAACAAAACACATAAAAAATGTTTATTCTTTTGTGATCCACAATTCAAGTAATGTACGTGATTTTTGTTCCTGTGTGAAATCCACGAATTCAGTGTAAGTTTTTTTAAAATATCCCTCTCTCTTTAGCTTCTTTAAAAAAAAAAAAAAAAAAAAAAACCCAGCACCGATGCATGCATTCAGTGATTGCTGCATACAAGGTGGTGCTGCAAGTGGCCCGATCTACAAAATCAGTATTTATTTCAACAATGAACAATTTTAAAGGGTTTATGAATACTAAGGAAACTTGAGAAACAATGTGTCAAGAAGTGTATTGACCTGAGGTATCTCTGGCTGGACGGAGTAAAAAAAATGTTATATTTTTGTTGTAGCTTCTCATGTCATTTCTTCTTGATCGGGACGAGAACTTTACAGCACCCTCTCGTAAAACTACAAAATACCTGTAAGTGTACTGTGTACTCCTATTTGGCATTTTAACTTCTTTTAAAAAGAAGTGGAGATTTTTTTTTCTTCCAACAAGAAAACGGAGACGTAAAAAAAACTATTCCCTCCAATTTTTCTTATCTTTTCAAAAGTTTTTATTTAATTTAAAAATTTATATTCATTTTATTTCTTAGAAAAAAATCGCTCTTTCTCTAAACTAAAAGTTAATCAAAGTCCCAGCTTAAAAAACTAGCTCTTGCAATTTTGCTTGTTAAATCAATAATTGTTGCTTTAATTTTTTTTATTCATTTTCATATGATTACAAAACAAAAAAAAAAAAAAGAAATTGCTTAATTGCAATATGAGATTAAAAAAAATTGATCCTGGAAGCATAATGATTTTTTGTGTGCATTTAAAAATCTCATAGTTTCTGAATCTGAGTTTAACATCAAGTTTTAGAATGTCTTTTCCAGCCTAAAATTGTTTTACTTTTTTGTTGATTTTTTGTTTCTTGTTTTTTTATGTCATTTAAAATTAAAAAGTAAAAAACCAATGGAATGACAAAAAAAAAAAAAACTTAAGAGATTTTTTTTCTTAGTACATTAAATCATTATTACAATATTTGAGAATAAAAGAAACATTATGAAATAAAAATACACTTTTTTTGCTTTAAGAAGAATACTGAGTGAACAATGAACATTTTTTCATTGTGCGTATTGAACCATTTTTTTATTTCTTTCTTTTTATATCCCAGGGAAATAAACCTTTTTAATAAATATAGAAAGCATATTCAGTTGCATCATAAAATAACATGATAGAAAAAAAAATTATTTGTTATTAAAGTAAACTTCTTAACAAGTCTTTGGTTGGTTAAAAAATGTTTTTTTTACAGATTTGAAGAAATAATAAAAAAAATATTGAAATTGATGTTATATATTATTGTTGAATTCTTGACGAGAGACTCTTCTTAAAAAATCTTAAATGAGAAAATTAAAAAAATCTTTTTGTCTGTTTTGATTTGAACATCAATTTTAGTCAGTTGTTAATTTAATGAATTAATGTGAAAATGTGTTTTATAAACAATTCAGAAATGACAATCAATTATTGACTCATTATTATAATTAAAACTTCTGATTTCAAATATCTTAATCAGAATAACTGAAAAAATAATTAAACAATGGTGAATTTCCTGACATAGTCTCAACAACAAAATGCAGTTGAAGTTATTACTTAGTTTTTTAATTTTAGCAAAAAAAAAACGTCTTCTCAATGAGTGATTATTAGTTTTTAACTGTTGTAATTCATTGAAAAATAATTGGCTACACAAACAACCCATTTCTTCTATGTTTTTACTTTTTTGCAACCAATTTCATCCTTTATACTTTCTGGAAGGTTGCATCAAATCAAAACATTAAAAATTAAAAAATAATCACAAGTAAAAGTTGTTGAATAGAATTCACTCTATCTGTTTGCCAAATATTGCTTCCAAAAGTTTTAACTTACACAGTATTTTTTTAACATTGTTGGTGAACCTGAGAATATTAGATGATTGGTTGAAGAAGAATCTGGTAATCGTGTAGTTTAACGCCCCATATCACTAATTCTTCATTTAGACTTTGAAACTAGAGAGCGAGAAATAAATAAAAAAGTACTCTCTCCAAAATAGCTAGTTTGTTTTTTTTTATTTTACTTTTGGAATTTTCAGTTTTATAGAAGAATAATAAATTTTTATATATATCAAAAATCAAATCAGAACAATGTTAGCATCAAGTCTATTCGACCCTTATCTTCCTATCTATATATAAACTACCCCTTAACAATGAACATACTCCTCTACCTTCAGTGGCCACCGAGCCTTGTACAGAGTTAAAACCATACTTTAAAAAAAGAAGAGGAAATTGAATGGAAAAATTCTGTGTAAATGCATTTCAGTCCTAGAGGACGAAAAGTGTTAAAACTAAAAGTAAAAAACATTTTCCCAGTTTGCTTTTTAATAACTAAAAACACTTTTTAACACTTTTTTGTGTGTATTATTATTTAATTTAATTTGAGGTTGACTATAGTTTGGCATACACTTTTCGTTTTGAAATTTAAGTGTGTGTGTGTGTACATTTCTTTTCTGAATGAATTTCAATTTACAAAACAGTAAAAATATTGATACTGTTGAGAGGTAGGAAAGAAGTTTACTATTTAGCTGTATTATTTTTTATGTAACTGATACACTTAAATTGTAAATAATTCAGGACACTAAGTCTCTAATATCCATCAGATTTTGTGATGAATGAAATTAAATTTTTATTGAATTCTCCAGTCGGATTTTTTTTTATCATTTAAACAAAAATTTAAAAAATGAAGTTTGACAGCCTATTCTACCCAAAACTTATTCAACAATGTATTTTAAATTTATCATTTAAATTAATATATTTATCCTCCATTTGAATTTACTTTAAACTTTAAGTTAGTATTTTTTTTAGAACTTTAGAATATCTGACTAAAAAACAAATGTGTGCATTTTTCTTGTCTATATTTGACTCAAAGATTATCATTCTTAAAATTTTTCAGTCAAATTGACTACTTTTTCCCTTTTACTACATGAAGTTATTTCAAATTGTTATTGTGAAACATGACGCTTAAATAAAGAAATCACTAGTGCGTATATTACTTACATACACTTAACAAATGACACTGACAGTCATTGAATTTGAGTTCCATTTTCTTTATTCTCTTTTTCTTATTTATTTGTTGCTCTTACGCAGCCTTGACAACAATTTAATACAGCTTTTATTAAAGATTTCATCTATCTTGTTCTTAATCTTGACTTTTTTGTCTCATGAACCTTGTATCCATAAATTTCACTTTAGGTTTTTCTTGGATTTTTTTGCTCTAAGACTACTAAATGGTACTTTTTTCATAACATTTTTTCAGTAATCTTGTTTTTACCTTTGCAGTATAAATTGCATCCCATTTTATCTTTTGCATTTTCTCTTTATTTTCCTTTTCTTTTCATATTAAAAAAAAAAACTTTTATGAAATGAATCCTATATTTGCTGCCATCTCTGGTCATTTATGGCCAGTGAAAAGTTAAAAATCTAGTTTCTGGAGATCAGTCTCCCAGACAGTATCTTCCAATTGCACTAAAAAGAATAAGATGTAGGCTGTTTCCAGTCATCTGCAGCAATTTATTTAGAGAGTTGGGCAGCTTTTGCTCCCACCCATGCAGACATAACCTGTGTGAGGGTTCTATAATAGAATTTAAAAAAAGGGCCGTGTGCCATCTTTTGTAGGATGACACATTCTTAGTCAAGGATAATTTTTTTTTTAAGTGTGGTTCCTAAGGTGCCATTTCTCAGGCGATACCTGCACATTGCACTTAAAATGGATGAAGTCTCACATATATTGTATATCTATCTAAGAAAACTAAATGATAATACACCACTTATTCATAAATTTTTCTTTCTGTCTATTTTACACTAACAGTTTTTTTATACCCTACAACAAAAATGATTTTGCTGAAAATTTGTATAACTGAGAAAATGTATCTTAAACCTATCTTAAATCATCTTAAATCTTAAGGATGTTTTATTTGATGTCAAATTAAGTAATTAATAAAGTAATGGCTTGCATTGAAACACTAGTTTTTGACAGATCATTAAAGTTAAGCAATGTCAATTCTGGTCAGTACCTAGATGGGTGACTTTCACAATACTTGGTGGTGTAATTGATAATGGCTTGGAATGAGAAATCTGAGAACTGTGTTCAAATTTAAATTAGGTTGATTATATTCACTTATGTGCAAATACTCTTGAGAAAGGTATAGTCCACTTCTCCTTTACCTATGAGTTAAATAGTAAGAGTTGCATTAGAAAATCATTATTATTACCAAAGATAGCATACAAAAGGGTGATAAGCCATAAAAAACAAATCAGCCAGTAATATTAATTTGCCATTAAAACAAATCAGCCAAGTAATATTAATTTGCCATCTCCCTAACTTCAGAATATGAGAAGTGAATATAGTCACTCTTTAGCTGTATATTAGGTGATAGACAGCACATACCAAAGTGGAATTTTATGTTGGGTTTCCGTATTAAAAAAAATAATCATTCCACCCTGAGCAAGGCAATAAAGCCACTAAGATGCAAGGGATTACTTAGTGTTAGGGAATACAAGGAAAATATGCTATTAAGGATAGAGAACAATAAAGAACAAGAATTAAGAAGATAGAAATAACAATTGACATTGCATTTAAACTTTTGAAGATCAAAGTAACCTGGGAAGCAAGATCCCAGATGAGAGTTCTACAAGCAAGAAGTTCAAGAAACTGTTAGCATAGAACTTACAGTTATTTAGCCACTTCAACTATAAAATGTTGAGACCTAGCTGCCAATCAGTATTGTACTTAAATTCATAAAGTCTAGGTACCACAGTGCAAAGTTTATTAGAACAATTGCCATGAAAGTATTTATAGAAAAGGCAGAGGGAAATTACATTACAACAATGGGAAACTGATTGAAGCCAAGATGCCAGATCAAGACCAATAATATTGCAAAATATTCTTTGGATTTTATCAAGAATCTCTAAATATATAGCAAGAGCACCAGATCAGATGTGATATTAATATTCAAAGCATGAATGAATGGTAGACTTATAAATATCTAAGATAGATTCTGGTGAAAAATTGTCTAGCTTGATACAGTGAATCAACTTTTCCAACAGCAGACCTAGAAATTGATTCACTTATATGTAATATATAAAATTCATTATAATTATTATGGCAAATTCTACTTCTGTTAGCATAATGGATAATTGCAATCAGTAGGTTTGCTTTTTTATTTTCAGTCCTGAATGGTCTGTGGATTTAGTCTTCACTGAGTGTCCTTTAAGCTTAACTTAGGATATAATATATATAAAAGAAAAAAAAAACATAGCCTAGTGGATAAGTGTTGGTTGGATCCAGTGACTGGACCCAAAGAGTTGTGAGTTCAATAATTAGTGATAGTAGTGATGAACAAAAAGTTGAGTTAAATGGAGATGACTAAAAAACATCTTGAAGTAGCATGACTTATGGAACAAGAAAAATCTATCCCACTGATCAAAATAAAGGATTCAATTCAAAATTCTAATCATCTGAAGTAGGTTGGCGTGTACAGCAGCCAAAACATTGTGAATATGGCAATAAAGATGAGGTCAACCATGTAAATACCTCATCTCAAAAATATAAACAAATAAAAAAAAAGATTTTAAAATCAAATATACAATTTATCTTTACGAGTTAGTTACTTGTCACTTCTTTGTCAGCATGATAATCAAATTTCAAATCTAAATTGTTAGTAGATTTAAAATAATATATTTATTGGAAAATATATTCAGTTTAAATACAGGAGTCATAAAATAGTCTTTGAAGGGCTGGATATTATTCTTTTTCTGTTACCCAGGGATTGCTTTCATTTCATTCAAATTGTGTGTATATGTATTTTTCATTTGCACATGAATATTTTCATTCAATGACAAATCTAAAATATTTTGAAAAAATTAACAAAAAAAAAAAACTTTAGAAAATAATTCTATCACCAATAATTTCCAAAATGTTTAGTAAAGTCTTATAATTATATGATATCATAGAGTTTAAAAATTAATGTTTGTCTCCAACATTGATTTTATTGGCAAGCTGAAGGTAGAAGTTGTTTAGACTGAACAGAAGAGGAAAGTATTATTCCAATGTCTTATTTTAAACTCAGTCAAACTGTGTGTGTATATGTTTGTATTAAATGGTAACGCACATACAAATCACTCATGCACAACACATACACATGTACACATATACATGCATATCTATATCTATCTATTTATGTATCTATCTATCTCTCTATATATATATCATAATATTTTTATGATAAGTGATTATAATAAGAACATTGTACATTGCTACACAAAAGCTTTCATGTTTCAATACTATGGATTGTACTTTGTCAGGCAATGGTTGGTGATAAAAACGATTTTTATGGAAATTTAAAAACAATTCGTTACATTTTTTTCCAACTGTTAAAGGGTGGGGGGAATAATACTGACCTTATGTACCCCCACCTTTAACTGTTGGAAAAAAGGTAATGGATTGTTTTTAAATTTCCATAAAAATATTTTTATTACCAGTTACCAACCAACCATCGCCTGACAACTGAAACATGAAAGCTTTTGTGTAGATGTTAAATGTTTTTATTATAATCACTTATAATAAAAATATTATAATGATATATTGCTCCACTGAATTGGGCACTTTTTTAAAAAGTAAATGATACAGACTGTGGATTTTTGCACCATTTGTTTTTACTTTTATACTAACAGTATAGCCCGGCGTTGCTCGGGTGTAATGAAAGCTTTAAAACTAATTCATGGTCCTGGAGCTCAGACTCAGCCTAAAGAATATTTGTGTGAAGTTTGGTGAGAATTGGATAAAAATTGTGGATTTGTATAAAGGACATACAGACAGATAAACAGACACACACACACACAAACATCTTGCCTTTTATATTATCGATTTTCTGCACTATTGTAAGAACTGCAACCTTGAAACTTCTGAATATCGTTTCTTATGTCTTTGTCTATGAGTGTATTAAATTTGATTAAAATCGGACCACTCCTTCTATAACCCGATTTTTTTGATTATCGATTTTCGATATTTATCGGGAGGGATACCTCAACACAAAACTTAGCTAAGAACACTCGCAGACACTTATAGTACAACTGTGTAAATTTTCAAGAAAATCGGTTCAGCCATTTCGGAGTCTATAGGTAATGGACACACATACAAAGTTCCATTTATAAATAAGTTATATATATATATATATATATATATATATATATAGTGTGTGTTCATGCAAGATCATACACAAACAATATGTGATAGAAAATCAGTTCTCTTTTAATTATATATAAAGACTGGTCTTGGCTGGGCAGTGTTTGAAAAGAACAAATACCTTCTAACATCCTCTCTTGCATTCCATACAAAAATCAAAGCTAAGATTTCTACAGTACATATATTCTTCCTGTACTGCTTTACAACCTGGATTGTATAAACTAGACTTCTTAAAAATGTGGAAACAATTCATGACCAGCAATTATTATGGGACAAATATTTTTTCACTACCTCTGTCCCTTAAGAGTTGTTATATTTGAATACACATTTCATACATAAAATGTAGCAACTATTATGGGACAGATCTAATACTACTGCATGTCTTTTATGAACTGTGTACTTCCAGAATGTGAGCAATCAGGGCTCTTCACAACTTCCTATTCTTTGTCATTTCTTAATTTAATCATTCATAAATAGGAATTGAGTTTGGATCAGGTTTTGTATTGTTATTTGTTTTACTTTTGTAAAAAATTTCTTTTATATTCTTACCTCATTTTTACTTTTTTCTTTCTTAATTTTTGCTCATCATCTTTTCCTCACTATTTTTTCTCCCTTCTTTCCAAATGCACATTCCTTTTCTTGCTCTCACATGAAACGCCCAAAATCTCCCTCCCTCTCCAACAAAGTATTCATATACTAAACAACCAGGTAACTGACTTATCAAATACAGTGCAGACAACATCCCTTATAACCTTGATCAGGCTGTTAGAGAGGACAATGTAATCGTCTGCGTTGTCGCTTCATAGAAACATGTTATTTACTCACATTTTTATCTAGATAATAAGTAACATACTCCTACATGTCTACAGAAATTCTAAGCAACAGCCAAACCATAAACATTTCACTAGTTCAGCAATGTCTGCAGCAAACATAACTTCTCAATTACACACATTTACAAATATCAGCAGTCTTTTTTTACTTAAAAAAAACAAACTTGCTTTCCTCTAGAATTATTAAATATTTTTACTTTTCAATATTTTATATTAGGACTGGTGCAGTGGATATCAGCTTGGAACAAGAAATCAGAGAGCTGAGTTCAAATTCCAGTTGAATTCATTGCATTCACTTATGCACAAAACACTATTAATCCATCTTTTTACTCTCCAGCTATGGGTTAAATAGAAAAACAGATTGGGTTCTATAGCCTTGGTTGACAACCGGTCTACTGCAAAATGTCATGGCAATCTACTGCTGAAAAATCATCTGCCTACTGAGTCATTTCTTGAAAGAGACATGATCACCCACGTGTGTATTACGTATAGCAGTTAACTGTCTGAAGGGAAAAAAATCACTTTTTAAGTTTATTTACCTTCCTTCCCACTACAGATGGGACTGGAAATATATAAATAAATACACATTGATAATTATTATATGGTTTGATGAATTAAACACAAATTATGGAAGATTCAGTGGATAAGGTCCTGAACTTAAAGTTCTAATGAGCAGTTTGGGAAGGGAATGAAAGTTTATTATGAGGTTGTTTAGTCTCCTTGATTTATATTTATCTTTCAATTTATGAAATGTACAGCTATTACTTATTGCTATCGAAAATGTTTGGTGATGACTGGAAAAATAGTGCCCAATGGAGTTATTGTTCTCTCTGTATTTGTTATGGTTTTAATAGAAATAAATAGGAGGCATAAATTTTGGAGCAAAATGCATCACTAATAATGGAGACCAGGTGAAAGAAAATAGCGTTTTGCAGAAGAAACTTTGCTCTATCCAATGGCATTATTGTGCATTTGGTATTGGTTCAGATTTCAGTGGAAATAAATAGCTGGCATAACTTTTGAGAGCATCCTTCATAGATAATTATTTCCTATAAATTTATTTTAGCTTTTCTTTTCAATCATCTTGGTAGGTGTGTAAACAGCCTTGCAGTTATTGGCATGAAAAGAAGAATTGGCAACCTGTGTCTAAATTCCCACCTAGTCTGATGCATTCACTTTTGGCATGATTCTCTTAGTTATGGGTTAAATAAAAGAGTAGTTTGGACTTTCTAGCCTTGGACAGCAGTCAGTCAAGAAGAACATCAAATCTGAATTCAAAACCATAGAGAAAGTAAAGGGAACTTTCCAAAAAAGGTTGTAGCAATTCACAGATAAAGAAACAATCTATCGAACCATGATCGCCTGTATCATGAAGGCATTTTTGAAACAAAAAATATTTCAACCTTGAAATTAATAAGCACTTCATTGGATTTAATTAGTGGAGTTTCAAAAATGTTTTTCTCTTTTTTCAATTCTTTTTACTATCATTATAATTACTATCATGGTATTAAAAAAATTATTGTTTATGCATTGATCAGCACTTATGCCTAGAATCAGTGTGTAGTATCTGTGCACTGGGTAAACTATTATACATACTAATATACATAATAGATGGTATAAAACATTTTTTGGAATGGACACAAAAAATAAAAATTCCACTAAAGATAGGTTGTTTGTCCATATGGATGAGTTTATTTATTTTTTACATTTTCTGACATATCATTGATGATTGGTTGCCTTGAATGCACATCTTGAACTGATGCTCAACCAGCCTTGATATACCATTTCAAAAATTTATATTTGATCTAAAACATGTTTGCCAAGAAGCTGACTAAGCATTTTGAGGAATTGGTAACAGATTGGCTAAACTTCATGCAAAATGTGATTTGCAGGATCACTTTGAATTTGTCATCCATCTTGCAACACAATGTTTGAAAATCTTGTGTAATGATTGAACATTGATAGATAGCTTAGTGGCAGATTGACTCGGTAAAATGGACCCCAATGAGCTCAAAAGCTAATGAAAGATCTTTTAAGACTTAGATTCTTTTACAGTTTGGATAATTTTTCTGTTTTTCAAGAAAAATTTGAACAGAACAATGTTTTCTGTTTAATTTTTGTTCTTTCATATGGTATTTTGATAATTTTTTTGTGGGTTGATTCTTTGGTTTACAAATGTCATGTCTTTGTGTCTGCATACACATACATTACTTTTTATATATTTAGATTATTCCTATTTTTGTTTTATTTTTCAATTAGTCATATACCCTTCTATAAAGGAACAAGTCATTTTTAAACTATGGATAAATATTGGAATATCTATAAAATAAACTTTTTATTGCCCCTTTGCAACAAAGATATTTTTCCTTGAGACAAAAATATTTTGTGATCAGCAAAATATCTTAGCTTCTCCTAGGCCATCACTTTCATCACTTGCAAAAATTGTTCATGAACCATTTAACTGATTCATTGCCAGAGAAAGAAATCTTTTACTGCCTTCATAATCATTTACAAGTTGTTTTGAATCCTCATCCAATTCACAGTTGGAATATGAATATGTCGAACAAAGAAATATCAAGCGAGATATCAGTAACTCCCAAGTGATTAAGCAGATATGTAGTTATCTTTTAATGACTGATCTGATTTCTTTAACATCTAGAACCTCATAAACAGTGTATAATTACCCAGTTTCATTAATAATCTTAACCTTGTTCCACAAAGTACACCAAATGAAAATTGGTGTTCTCAACATGAATGTAGACTTTTTTTTTTTAATTAAATTTTACTCTACAGAGCTCGAAAGCCACTCAACGTAAAAAGTTACAATAAAAATAAAATGCTAATGTTGAATGAGACTTCATCTGGATACAAGAGAAAGTGGTAAAAAATGAAGTTTAGAAGTAAGGCTTGCAATTGATCCTTGAGTTGAAGAGGTCAAAATTGAAATGTTCATGGAAGCAACCATGTAGGATTCTGAATGGATCTTTCTTCTTACTTTGGAACATGGAGAAAATGTCGATGATCTGACTCTGTGAAAATGGTAAAGAAAGTCCTAAGTTCAAAGGTCCAAACTGGTGGGAGTGGAGACTGGAGTTCATTTGCACATTTACCATGGAAGTAGTATTAAAGTAGGGACAGCTTTTATGTATCAAATCTTATATTATCACTTGTTTAACTGATGGCAATATTCTAGTTTTTGGCATTTTAACATATCACCCAATAAGTCCTGGGCCTGGCATATAGATGGCTCTACTAATAAAAAGTCCATATGAGTTTTATGAAGTACTAACCTTCAAATGGCATGTGACAAAATTTGGGCCTAATGAGATTATTAGTTTACAAATTAGTTATTTAAGTGAAGCTACTGTCGCAAATTTTCAAAACAATGGAAAAATCTGAATTTCATATGTTGATAAAACATTGCTTTCTGATGGGGAAAAAATACTAGCAAAGCAATGACTTGATAAGTGTTATTAGGACTCTGCACCATCAGAAACAACAGTTAACAGGTGGTACACTGATTTAAATGTGGTCATACAGACAAACATGATGCTGAATACTCAGGTTGCCCAAAATCGACAGTTATCCCAGAAAACACAAAAAAAATCCACGAACTTGTTTTGGCCAATCATAAATTGAAATTGCATGAGATGGCAAAGAAGTTAAGCATATCAGAAGACAATGTATTCACTATTTTGCATGAACATTTGTCAATGAGAAAGCTGTGTACAACGTGGGTGCTATGTTTGCTCACATTTAATTGAAAACAACAAAACATCGATGATTCAGAGTGTTGTTTGCAACTGTTTCAATGCAAAAAGGAGTTTTTGCATAAATATGTGACAATGGATGAAACATGGATTCACCACGTTCACTCTGGAGTCAAAGCAGTCAGCTGAGTGAACAACAGCAGGTGAAATCCGTCCAAAGCAACAAAAGGCACAAACATCAACAGGCAAAGTTTTGGCCTCCATATTTTGGGATGTGCAAGGTATTTCATTCTTAGATTACCTTGAGAAAGGAAGAATCATCAATGGCAAATATTATATAGCATTATTGGTGCATTTGAAGGAAGAAATCACCAAAAAAACAGCCATAAATGAAGAAAAAAAATGATCTTTCACCAAGACAACACATGGTGTCACAAGTCGATCACAATGATAGCAAAACTACATGAACTGCACTTCGAATTGCTCCCACATCCCCCCTATTCTCCAGATTTGGCTTCCAGCAACTACTGGCTGTTTGCAGATCTCAAAAGAATGCTCCAGAGAAAGAGATTTGGCTCCAATGAAGAAGTGATGTTAGTAACTGAGGCATATTCTGAAGCCAAAGACAAATCGTTCTACAAAAAAGGCATTGAATTGTTAGAGAAGTGTTAGAATCAGTGTATCACTTTAGAAAGACTATGTTGATGAATAAACTTGAATTTTGCCTAAAAGTTGTTTTATTAGTTAAGCCTGGGATCTATTGAGTGATCTGTTATAAGAAGAATGCAAATGGGAAGTTATTCATTTATTTGTGAATCAAAGATTTGACATAAATAAAACAAAGCATTTCATGTTCAAAATAGCATAAAATTAAATTTCTTTCACATCTCTAGAAAACTTCACTATATATATATATATATATATATATATATATATATATATATATATATAGAGAGAGAGAGAGTTGAGCAACTTGACTATCTTTATAATGTACTCTTCTACGTAATCATTCAACCACAGCAGTGGTTGAATATATTAAGTCCGACATTGAGTGAATCTAGGCAGCTTTCAAGCTTCATCACTGATTCAGTTCTCAACCAAATTTCAAAGAGTTTACAGAGTTAGATAGGACACTTTGTTAGTTACATTTTGAAAAAAAAGTTTAAATTTTTGTTCAGTAGAAAAAAAGTTACATCAAAATATGTGAAGTCCAAAAAGGGAGACTAACTATATCAGTAACTCACACGTCTAATAATAAATCTTATTTTTTATAACTTTTTTCTGTTTAATATTTTTGCATGTGGTTTTCAACATTTAAATTCTGATGATATCTTTTATCATTTTTGTCAATCAAACTTTGTTTATCACTTATCATTTTATCAGACTTGATTATTAGAATTAATTATAAATAATTTTTTTTTTAATTAATTGCATATAAATTTTTTCTTTGTAATATTTTTGAATGTGGTTTTCAGCATTAAATTTATATTAAGTTAATAGCAATACCTGGAAAAATCATGGATTACAGGGAAAAATGCACACATGAAAAGAAATATTCTTTATTTTAAATCTGGAAAAGAACAGGACAAGATATTCTAGTGAAGTAAAAAAATAAGAAATTTCTTACTTAAAATATTGCAGCTAAAAAGAATTCAAATTTTATTTTTTAGTTGCAATATTTTAAGTAAGAAATTTCATGTACATCTGAAGAAGGATAAATTTGCAAAGTAGTTTATACCTCCTGATAGACTTGATCTGTTTGCATATCTAGTGACCATTTTATCCCTATTAGAATGAACAGATGGTTGTGTTCCCTGTTGAAATATAAAAAGGAACAATTAGGTTGAATGTCTGAAATGCAAATATGTTAAGTCATTGCTGAAATATAGAAAGATACGGTCAGGTTGAGTGGCTGAAATGCAGGCATGTTAATTCATTGTTAAAATATGTAATAGCGAATCAACTTGTATTTTTTAATAGATCACATTAATATTTTATTATCTATTGCTATATGATTTACAATCAAATGTTTCTATATATAAATGCAATCTCAGTATTTGTTTATATTTCTGAGATGAGTTAGTATTTACACTATTCAGATTATTGCCCGGTGGATATAGACATTGGTTAGTTTTTGTGACTTGACTCAAAGAGTTGTGAGTTCAATACCAGGCTACATGAGTGGTGAACAAGTAACTTAATGGGTTAGAGGGAGATAACTCATGACTACCAAAAGAGGCTCTACATAAGGAATGAAGATCATATATCCCAGTGATTGTAATAAAGGGTTCGGTTTCGCAATTCCTAGAAACTGAAGAAGGCCAAAGTATACAATGGCCAAAATGATGTACAAATAACAACAAAGATGAGGACAATAATCCAAATAATGTAAATAGTGTTGTTAGAATTGATTAATTTTTATTGTAATAAATGAATACTGGTGTATTTTATTTTTATATTTTAAAGAGTGCACAGAAAGTAAAGATGTACTAATGGTATATAGGTTATCATCAAGGAAAATGAAATTGGCAAGTTGAGTTTGAATTCTAGCTGAGGCTGTTTCATTCATGTCATAATGATACCCTTAAGAAAGGCATGAACTGATCTCTTCTCCTCTCTAAACTATAGGTAAAATAGATAGATTGTGCTCTCTAGCCTGAGTAGAACAATTAGTTAATTTTTAATTCAAAACTGTTGAGAAGGTCGTTGGAAACCACTATCTTTACAAGAAAAGTCATGACAGTTTATCTATTTTAACTAAATGAAGCCATGATCACTGACATCATGAGGAAACATAATAATTTTTTTTAATCATTTCACCCAAGCAAAGTGGGAATGCCACTAGTATGCAGGGAATTACAGAGAATGAAAGTGAAAGAGAAAAGACTGAGTATAAGGATGATTAAGTAAAGGACAAAAGATAAATGGAATTTAAAAAATGGTGATTGATATTGCATTTAAATTTTTGGAGAATGTAGCTATCAGTGAAGCAAGTAAATGAAAGAGTTCCACAGGTGGGAAGTGTGAGAGAAGAAACTGTCAGAGTAGAAGTGGTGGTTGCATTTAGCTATTTCAATGGTAAAAGGGTGGGACCTACATGCCAATCTAGTAGCACACTTGAAATTCATGTATTTGGAGGCACCTGAGAAAAAAGCTTGCCATTAAAATATTTGTAAAATAAGTGGGGAAATGTTTATATAGATAAGAATCGGTAACCATGTAAATGAGAGGAGGGGTTATATTAAAGTTGCTAAGCCAACTGATATGATAACAAATGACATTTGGTATAAATAAATAAATACCTTTAGTGAATAGTCTATTTTGTGTCATATGCTTTTGAAAATGGCAGATGATAGCCATTAAACTGTTTCCTAGTAATGGCTTGTATGAAATATTTCTTTTTAATTTTTTAATGTAAAATTATATAATGCACATAGTTTTTACTAAAAGTAAACTTTTAACTTAACAACTGATGTTTTGAATGTTTTGTCACTTTTGTTGATATTATAAGACTAAAATAAAAGCTACAAGGAATAAAAACAAAAATAACATTAATTTAGAATTAATTCCATTACTTTGTTTATGTTTTGGATGTTAAAATCAAATTTAGCAGATATAAGCTTTGAAATATCTGAACAATAGAGATGCATTTCTTAAATAGGATAATTGAACTTTGCTTGAATGTAAAAGTCTTCTGTGGGGGAGCACTCTAAAAGCATGCAAGACATAACCAAAATTTTCTCCTACAAAAGGGATGCAGGTTTAAGCCCTGCCAAAAAGCACCTTTCCTTTATTAAGACTTTTGAATGCCTAGGTTAGTAGGCATCAATTACATTAAAAAAGACAGGTATGTTAATATGTGTGTTTATTAAATATTACATTTTTCATAATAAGACACATTCAGCTTTATAACTATTCTGGATCTTCAAAGAATATATAGTAATGTACACAAACACGAAGTAATGATGATTACAACTGTTTTGGTTACCATAGGTTTATATGGAAATCTGTATAAAAATATTACTCTATAAAAGTGGTTTCCAAATGGTGTGGCATGCCTCATAAGTGTGGTGGAAGAGGATAGCAGGTGAGGCAGAATGGTTGAAAGACAAAGATTTAGAAACAATTTTTAAAAAATCATATACCAAAAATAAATATTTAAAATTTGAAATGTTATTATGGATTACTTGTAATTGCATTAATAAATAATTATTGACCAATTTTATCATTGGGATATCTTTGAATTATATATTAAAGATATAGTAACTAGGGTCTGCAAATTGGAGGAGAGAGTTATCTATGATAATGCTCTGACTTTGAATTCGCAGTTATCTCCCTTTAACCTTCTCTTTTTTTTATTTTTAAATGTACTTTTTGTCATATAAATTTTGGTTAAGTGTGAGCAAATTTTCATTCCAAACCGGAGGAAAAAAATTTTGTTAACCACTGCTCTATAATATGCCAAGTGTGTGTGTGTGTGTGTGTTAATCAAGTCACATTAAACAAGGTAATGCTACTATGATGCAAAGGGCTACTGGGGATGAAGGAGAAAATAGAGAACAGGGACAAATCTCTTCTGTTAAAAAGAAAACAAAAAAAAAAAATACAGGCAGGAGTATGAACTGGATGATAGGCAAACCTATCTACTACTATTGACAAAAAAAAAAGTTTAAACTGAGATATTAGAATTGAAGTAAAACTTTAGAAGGAACTCGAAGCCTAATCTTAAAAAAAAGAAGTGAGGGATAAACCTCTACTTCTGTTCAAAAGACCAGGGAGGTATGTAAACTAGATGATAGGGAAATGTATCTACTCCAACTGAGGAGAGTGAAAAAGAAAAAAGTACAAAATAAATTAAATTTCAAAGAAAGGAAAATTCCAGTCATTTATGAATGATCAAAATGTTTCCCTTTCTCTCTGCTAAACTACCAGCTTACAAATAGACACTAAATCTTTACCACTGGAAATTCAAAGTATTTAATCATCAATCAATTTCTCTATACCAATGATTCTCAACCTTTTTGGCCTAATGCACTCGCCATATGTCAGAATGTCATCCCCACTTTCCAAGATTGTCCTATTCAAAAAGTACATTCCAAATAATATGTACATATTATCGAAAATATTCATTCATTTCCATATTAGTACATATTTATGTGGATTATTATTATAGAAGAATTTTACAAATTTAATAGCAATAGAAAAAGTTGATGAATTTTTAAACTTGAATACATGTACAGTAATTTGTTTTAATTCATAACTTAATTATTAAATAGACTTAAGCATACTTCAATAAACCAAAAAGTTCAATAACATGCCAGGTGAATAAACAAAAGTGCCATTAAAGTTCAGAGTATTTAAATTGATTTTATTCTGATAATGATTACAGTCAATGAGAAACTTGTGAAAAAGTAAGGTTTTTTTCTTTCCCCCTGAAACCTTGAAATCTCTTCCGCCTCAGGTGGGACAATTCTCTCCTGCTTGAGAACCCCTGCTAAGAGTGCCATAGGTATTGACTAAGCTTACCTTACTCTGTACTGAACATTAATTGCATCATGCCTCATCCTCATGGTGAGATGATTCATTCTTTCCAGTTGAGGCAATCAAATTTGCATTTGTTTACAATTAAATCAATGAATGCATATTGGCTGTAGGGAGATACAAACAACATGATATCTTTGATGTAGGGATGGTATGCTTCAAATTTAGTGATTTATTTTGTGGATTTTTATCAATGGTGATTGAATTTTGATATTATTACAACCAGGCACATACCTATGAATATTCAAAAGGCTTTGTAGATTATTCTTGACTTTTGATGATTGTAAAGTTTGGGAATTGTGTTTAATTCAGATAATGACTCTGGAAACACTCGTGGGAAGCTAAGTGTATGTACTGTTGTTGGTAATTAAAACTGACACTCTTATTGAATTTAGTTTACTTGGAAACAACAAAAACCAAATATCCATGAGTAAAAAAGCCTCTACTTTATAGCCCGAGCATAATTCTACAAGAATACCCCTGAATTTATTTTAAAATTATTAAAATTATTAAATAAATAAATTTGATGCCTGTTGCTTTGCAGGCATCAAGATGATCAAATTCTAATTCTAAACTGTATGTTCATTTAAAAACACTATATTTATTAGAAAATATATTTTGTTTAAATGGAGAAAGTCATTAAAATTACTCCAGAGAGAAGGCATATATATACTCTTTTTCTGTTATTCAAGAGTTCTTGCCAGAGGGAAAACAAAATTAGCACATGCAATACAAACCTATTTATTCGGTCTAAAATAGATTTATTTAAGCAAAATTAAAGTATTATTTAGCAAATTGCACCATGTTTTAAAAATAGATCTATTTAACAAAATTGAACAATTGTCATTTAGCAAATTGCACCTTGTTATGCTAAAAATAGACCAAGTGTCATTTAGCAAATTGCACCATGTTATGCTAAAAATAAACCTACTTAAAAAAATGGACAAGTGTTATTTAGCAAATTGCAACTTATCCTAAAAATACAGCTATTTAAAAAACTTGAACAAGTGATATTTAGAAAATTGCATCTTGTTATGCTAAAAATAGATCTAAAAAAACTGGTAAATTTTGAGATTTAACTGAAAGGTTCTGAATTATCTCTGTTGCCTAAAATACAACTGATTACTAATTAAATCTCATTCTGAACATACAAATGTCAGCAATCTCTTCTTAGCACTTTCTAATGGTAAAAAAGACTGTTGCTGAACAACAACATAGCTTAACTTGATTTACTTAAGTAAGCGTGAAACCTTCTCTTTGGACTGTTATAAGTCATCTCTTGTTGCTGCTAAGTACTAAATAAACAACTGGACATTGATTTATTGATCAACTGTACTTTTTATATTAAAAAATACTATCTTTGTGACTCTGAGAGGAATGTTTATGTGGTAATAGCAAAATCAATAGCAAAAACAATCAGCTAAATTTATCTCTCTGCTTATTGAGCACACCACACACCCACATGGGACTGTATCAACAAGTCTGTAGCCTGAGATGTAGTAATTCATTGAATTTTAATCTGAACTTTCAGTGTATGCTTCACCTATGTGAATTATCTCTGCTACTGAATTAAATGCATTGACAAGGAGATGATGCTTAAAGACAGTTATTTGTTATATAAAATAAATCTACTTTTTCATTATTGTACTGCAGACTTCTTGATATATCTATGCGCAAGTGTATTTAGCTATAAATAAATGGATTTTTTAAACATTTGTGCCAAAAAATATTACTTATATATTTGTTGATTAATTAAGCTATATTCATCCTAGATATTAATTTCCTAGAGCCAGGTTAGTGGCATGTTTAAGATGGGAGAGGGTAACAATTATTCCAGCACATCTTTTTTTATTTTTTACCTAAAATAAGTAAAAGACAGCTGATTGCATTGACTGTTTTTTCCTTTTTTTTTCTTTCTCTTTTCATTTTTCTTTTTCTTTCTCCTCTTGTTTCTTTCTCCTTTTCTTTTTTTCTCTTGTTTCTTTCTCCCTTTTCATTTTTCTTATTTCTTTATTTCTTTTCATTTCCTATTTCTTTTTTTCTTCTTTCTTCCTCTTTCTTTCTTTCTTCTTTTTCTTCTTTCTTTCTTTCTTTCTTTCTTTCTTTCTTACCATTGAGTGAAAAAGAATTTTTACAATTTTGGAACTTTTACACTCATTAAAGTTAGGTAATGTTTTATGGTAAATGAGACAATTTCTAAGAAAACATGCAGTGAGAATTCTGGATGAGTTTGGTAAGATGAGGACCAAAGCTGAAAATGGTTCCTTTTATTTCTGTCAATATTGTGAAAATGTAAATATCTTGATAGACCAACTTTTTATGTTTGATCATCATGTTTATTTCAGAAAAGTCCAAACACTTATGCATGTAGACTCTAAAGAAACTTTTAGATTTTATCATATTGTAATGGAGAAGTGGGGGATTTATTCATTCCTATCAACCAAAATAAATAATTCTTGGATTGAGTATACAAACTGACTCCTTCCTTTGCCTATTTTGGGATGCAACTACCCTGACCACAAAAACTCTTTGTACATTATTACAATGCTATAGACATTAAAATATTGTTGTATTGATATAAATCTGTTTTTTTTTTTTTCTATTGGGTTACTGAGTGTAGAAAAATTAGAAAACAGAAACATTACGAAGGAGCGAAAACAATAAAAGAGTAGCAAGAAGATAGTAGATAGCAATTGACATTGCATTCAACTCTACATATTTCTTTTTTGATTTTACTCAGTCAAGGTAATAAAGCCACTAAGACAGAAGAGTTTACTGGGTGTGGAAGAATTAGAAAACAGAAACATTACGAAGGAGCGAAAAAAATAAAAGAGTAGCAAGAAGATAGTAAATAGCAATTGACATTGCATTCAACTCTACATATTTCTTTTTTGATTTCACCCAGTCAAGGTAATAAAGCTACTAAGACAGAAGAGGTTACTGGGTGTTTAATAATTAGAAAATAGAAACATTACTAAGGAGCAGGAAGAATAGAAGAGTAACAGGAAGACAGTAGATAAAAATTGACATTGCATTTAAATATTTGAAGATTGGAAAGCATGGAGATGGACAGGAGTTCAACAAGTGAGAAGTGTGAGAAAAAGAAACCATTAGCATAAAACTAATTCAGCTGTAAGTTGATGAGACCTTGTTGCCAATCTAGTACTGGGCTTAAGTTCAAAATGTCTAGCACCATACAGATGAGCTCACCCAAAGAATCACCATGTAAGTATTTATAGAAATTGTACAGGGATGTGCATTGTGGTGTAGTGGATATCAACTCGAGATGAGAAATCAGGGAGCCAAGTTCAAATTCCTGTTGAATTCATTGCATTCACTTATGCGCAAATACCCTTGGGAAAGGTATTAATCAGTTTCTTCTCTCCAGTTATGGGTTAAATAATAGGACAGATTGGGTTCTATAGCCTTGGTTGGCAACCAGTCTATCACAGAAAGCAATGGCAATCTACTGCGGGATAATCTTCTGCCCAGTCAGTCAGGTCTCTCTCGAGACATGATCGCCCAAGCATGTATCATGTATGGCACTTAACTGACTGACAGGGAAGCAACTTTATGGCAGTGAGAAAGTGACTAAAGCTGAGATGCTAGATCAGTGCCAATAATATTACTGATTCTTCTTTGAATTTTATTAAGAATCTGTAAATATAAAGCAGGAGAAATGAATAATATGTGGCAACTATTTTGAAATTAGATCTTATCTATTACCAGAGAGTCACTAGCTATTTTGAAATTAGATCTTATTTGTTACCAGAGAGTCACTAGCTATTTTGAAATTAGATCTTATTGTCACTGAGCCATTATTTATAACCAACCTTTTAATTTGCTTATCATTCCCAAATGCTAAATCATGTAATAAAAAATCCAGATATATGAAACATTGTGTGCGTGTGTATGTTAAATTTGCAAATGTAGTTGAAAACCAACAAAAGTTCCTTTTATTCATTTTCATCATCAGTGCCGGTCATTTTTCTGATTTTAGGATAGAATTTGAACATAAATTGTCCAATTTATTTTCTAGTGCTTTAAAATTTTTTATATTCAATACAAGGCCCAAGAGCTATTGAAGGTGTTGTGTTATTGAATAAAGTTGCTTTGCAGGCATAAAAGGAGGGTAAAAAGTGTATGATAAATAACAAACTTAGTGATGGAGAGAGAGTTCTCTAGGAAGTCTGTTCCTCAAAGCAACAGCTATTAGGAAGAAGCTATCTGAATAGAACTTCGTTCTTACCAATAGAATACAAAAGAAGTAATAGTGGTTTGCCTCTGTGTACATCATATAGTGGGTCTTAGCTCTGATGGTTTGAATTAGTGGAACTAGGTAATGTGGCTCATCCGAATATTTTTGATGGATATAGTTATAGATTGGCAAGAGGCTTGCAATGTTTTATCTGGTAGGGAAAGATGTTGTAGGGTGGAAAATAATTCATCATCTACAAGGCAACATAAATGCTTTTGAACTCTCAAAGGTAAGAATTGGACAGCCAAATGTGGCAAAAATACTTCATTTTTGGTCTGATCTGACTCTTGTAAAGTGGATGGAGTCAGGTAATTTCTGAAGCAGTGTAAGAAGCCAACCATTTTTCCAGCATCATTTAGTAATTGATCATATATATTAGTACCAATTCAGATCTGGGGTAAACTTGTCCCAGTAGACAGTGTAACTTTTCATTGTGATGAGAGAGAATTCAGGATATGTTTATTGATGACAAAATCTTATTAGCTTGTGTTTTGAGATCTTGAAAGTGACAAGCCAGATTTTACTTCATTGGACTGTTAGAACTTGGTCAGAAGAGAGGTCAACTGTCAGGTGCTGATCAAGATTTTAGAAGGTACACACATAAACTGTGTTCTCATTTGCATATTTTACTGACGATTTGTTCTTAAGCAGATTCTTAATATAAAGCAGGAAGAGAGGAGGGGTGAGAAGTGAACATTGAAGTGTCAGAATTAATCTCATAAGTTTAATGAGCCTGACCATTGACAATGACCTTCAAGGACCTACCTGAAAAGAAGGACATGATAATTACAATGACTCTTCATGAGATCTCATAGATGGAGAGTTTGTGTAGTAACCACCCCTGTCACAATTTGTCAAAAGCTATTATAAGACGTTATCAAAGAATATTTTGTGGGTAGATATGTATAGGATCATGTCCATGGGTGTCATGCTGCTTTTTAAAAATTTCATATATTTATTTTTACAATTATTTTTTTTATATTTTAATTAGTTAGTTCCTCTAGTTCCCTATGGAACATTGGGTTTCTTTTGACATTACATCCAAATAAAAGCTGACCAAGTGTAACAGAGGTCATATTCATTCAGATGTGGACAAAGTCATATTCATTTGGGCATGCAACTAGTAGGAGTTTTAAATTCAGAGTTTTCCTTCTCCTACACTGGTTGTTACCCAAGGCTATAGGACCAGTCTGTTCTGCAATTTTACCCATAGCAGGGGAAAGAAGAGATAGATTCATACTTCTATCAAGGGTATTAGCATATAAGTGAATGTAATGAACTCAACTTGAATTTGAACTCAGCTCTCCAATTTCTCAATCCAAACTACTAACCATTACCCCACTGTGTCTCTATTTGTTATATTTTATTTTGATATTATTTTTAATATATTTAGTATGTTTTTTCCTAAATTGAATAAAATTTTATTTGAATTATTTGTTTTTTATAGTTAAGACATCACATAATTTGTAGCCTAAAAATCATAACATTTCTTCCATGAATCATAAGAAATTATGCATTTTAGAATCATAACTCCCTGCCCATCAGGACAGATTATTGAATAAAACATCAAAATTAGATGACATCAGTATTTTTAGAACTGGGTTAAATTTAAAATCCAGCAGACATTAATGAGCTCAGCACAATGATCACCAATCCTTTGGTTGCAGTACCTCAATGATATTTATTACCTCTTTTCCATCTATTTCTTTTATGCTGGTCAGTCTCTTACACTAGTCAGAAGACAGTTACTAAATGGTGGCTCAAAAGTTACAGTCCTGTTAATTAAAAGTGCATGTTTACAAAGCAACAAATGTAGGATATTTGCATGACATCATAATAATCCAATAAATTTTCCATCTAATATATTGTTCTATACCAAAATATTTCATTTATTTAATAAAAAGGAAAGTTACACAGTTATGAATTGAGTTCAAATATGGATCAGAATCTGATAGAATGGTATAAAGAACAATTTGGAGACGTTTATCAATCTAACAAGGAGAAATGACACATCCTTTCAAAGTTTAAAAAAATTAACGAATTCCAAACATAACTGAAAAATTAAATATTGCTTTATGTATGTAAGTCTATGATAACTCTAGTTTGTCTATGTGGGACTGAGAAAATAATGTATAATTGTAAGTGCATGCATGTGTGTGTGTGTGTGTATATATATATATATATATATATATACATACTAGCAGTATAGCCTGGCGTTGCTTGGGTGTAATGAAAGCTTTAAAACTAATCCATGGTCCTGGAGCTCAGACTCTTTGGACGTTGACATGAAAGACTAAAAAGTAATAGTTGCTTCCAGTTAAAACGAAACCGTAGACTGAAAGAAAAATGAATGGATGTAAGTCAAATTTTGATTTCCAGGTATCGATATCAAATAAGTTTTTTTCATCGTAAACTGAATTTTGAAGGCTAAATAAGTCCTCTGAGTAAATGGTATCATGGATGAGACTAAGAACTGCAATTATACCTACTTAGTGCCAAACCCAAAGCAAAAACTAAAATAAAAGGGCTGAAAAAATACAGACATACAGGCAGATAAACAGACGCACACACAAATATCTTACCTTTTATATATATATATATATATATATATTATCGATTTTCTGCACTATTGTAAGAACTGCAACCTTGAAACTTCTGAATATCGTTTCTTATGTCTTTGTCTATGAGTGTTTCAAATTTGATTAAAATCAGACCACTCCTTCTATAACTCGATTTTTTTCGATTTTTGATATTTATTGGGGGTACCTTAACACAAAACCTAGCTAAGAACACTCACAGACACTTATAGTACAACTGTGTAAATTTTCAAGAAAATCGGTTCAGCCGTTTCGGAGTCTATAGGTAACAGACACACACACACAGTTCCATTTATAAATAAGTTTTATATATATATATATATATATATATATATATATATATATCCCTTTGGTTGTGGTAGATAAACATAGATTAGATGCTTTAAGAATGGATTTAATAAAGGTTAATTTGATAAAGTTACTCAGTTATTCAATGATATTTCAACTTTTGTACTACCCTATATATACCTCTTAATTGCTGTTGTTCCCAAGTCCACCCTGACTTGGGATGGTAGTATCTGTTAGGGTCCCAGCTATAGGCAAATAGTGAGTTCCTAAACACTATGAAAGTATGTATGAATATACAAGTGATACATTTTTATATAAAAATATTACCAACAGTATGTATTTATAGTAAAAATTACCAACAATAACTATTTACAGTAAAAATTAACCAATAATACATTTTATCTGTGGATGAAGGCATACAGTTGCATTCAAAACATTTAGATTTTAGCATTAAAATAACCCATAGAGGTTGATATGCTACTAAACAAAATCAACCAACCAACAACACTAATATCAGCATATAGTTGTATCTTTCATTTTTTACTTGAGAGTTTCTTGGAGCTGATATTCAGTTGATAAACATGATTCTTCAGCACATTTAAAGGGTTTGTTTTTTTTTGTTTTTAACATGACCTCCATCAAGATAATAGAACCCATAATTCCACACCACACTGCAGTTAATTGTGAACACTTTGCCAGGGTTACATACTAATACTGAATTTTTGTCCTTCTCGTAGATTGTTTGCTAATCACATCTAGAGAGTCTTGTCTGACTTGCTATCCAACCTGTAACTAGGGAAGAAGAAATGGATTCATACCTTTCCCAAATGTTTTTGGGAGGAAGTGAATTTAACAAAATTGTCTGGAATTTGAACTCTGCAAATTCTCTTTCCTGTGGATCTTGTAACACTAACACATATGACCTACAGATCCATTAAATATTGGTCTCCAGCTTTATACTCAGTCAATGAATCACTAGATAATTGAATTTAGTTTTAAAAAGAAAAAATCAAGAAAGATCACAACAGAGAAAGAGAAATGATGACAAAGGGACACAAGCTTGACAGCAAGGCTACAGCAGCAGAAGAGTGAAGAACATTAGGTTTAAAGTTGCAAGTTTAGGGCCATGGCCTACAAGATTAAATCATTGATTAGTGAATTTTGGCGATATAATAATTATAGCACATAATAAAAAAAAAATAATAATAAATATTGTTGAAGGTGAGGGGAAGAAAATATCAAAATATTGCTATTTGTCCATGCGAATCAATTCTGTATGCATAAACTAAAATCAATTTTAAAGAATATAGCTTTGAGAGTCAAGTTGATCACACAGTCTAGGTCAGAAGGCCAGATTTGATTATCATCAACAAGAATAAAATAATTGTCAAAAAGCAGATTTTACTGTTTCAGCAGATCTAAATCTAATCTAAACTTATTTATAAATGGAACTTTGTGTGTGTGTATGTATAGTCCATTACCTATAAACTCTGAAACAGCTGAACCGATTTTCTTGAAAATTTACACAGTTGTACTATAAGTGTCTGTGAGTGTTCTTAGCTAGGTTTTGTGTTAAGGTACCCCCAAAAAATATCAAAAATCGAAAAAATCGAGTTATAGAAGGAGTGGTCTGATTTTAATCAAATTTGATACACTCATAGACAAAGACATAAGAAACGATATTCAGAAGTTTCAAGGTTGCAGTTCTTACAATAGTGCAGAAAATCGATAATATATATATATATATATATATATATATATATATATAAAAGGTAAGATGTTTGTGTGTGCGTCTGTTTATCTGCCTGTATGTCTGTATTTTTTCAGCCCTTTTATTTTAGTTTTTGCTTTGGGTTTGGCACTAAGTAGGTATAATTGCAGTTCTTAGTCTCATCCATGATACCATTTACTCAGAGTACTTATTTAGCCTTCAAAATTCAGTTTACGATGAAAAAAACTTATTTGATATCGATACCTGGAAATCAAAATTTGACTTACATCCATTCATTTTTCTTTCAGTCTACGGTTTCGTTTTAACTGGAAGCAACTATTGCTTTTTAGTCTTTCATGTCAACGTCCAAAGAGTCTGAGATCCAGGACCATGGATTAGTTTTAAAGCTTTCATTACACCCGAGCAATGCTGGGCTATACTGCTAGTTGCAGAATAAAATTGAAAGTAAAAAGTTTGGCAAATATTTAGATCTAAGAATTGAGAAGATTGTGGTGTATAAAGGAAACTATTGTACTTATTGTTTTTGGAACACTTGGCGTAAACCCAAAGTTCCAAGAAGAGGAGATGCTTGACAAAGTGGTTACAGCGTTAGTAGTATCCTTGAAATTGTGAGGTTTTGAAATGATCTAACCACTGAACTACTTTCATTTACAATCTGTTTTTGCCATTAATGTGAATTTTGAACCTCTTTACCACAAGTCAAATGCTCTAACCAGTGTCAATTTGATTCAAGCTTTGAAATTTGCAACATTTTTATCCATTACTTTAGTCCTCATGATAGAAATCTGATTAATATCGTCATTCTTTCATCATATCCTCTACCCTATTGTCTTGATCATATATTTATAAACAGATTTAAATCTTATGTGACTGTCTGGTTCAGTTTTCTAACTCCTGAGCTATCACTTAGTGATAACAAGAGTTCATTGTCTAGAATTAAAAATAGGAAAGTTCTATTTGTTCTGTAAAAACCTTGTTGGTTTCTCGTAAGTGCATTTTAAGTTTTAACTATTGTATTTGTGTAGACAAAGACATTTGGAATTTCAGTGGCTCTTGTGGGTGGAGGTCTGTTGAAGATTGTTAAGATAACAGACATAACCACCTACTTCATTTCTTGTGTATGTTCACAGAGAGCTATAATAAGACAAATTGAAGCTTTTAAATGTAGGTCAGATTCTTGAATAAAAAGACAAACAGTAATTTATAGTTGATTTTTTACGTTGACCAAGTTTCTCATTAAAGATACTAAATTTAATAAACTATCTAGTTACAGTGTTCATTAGTAAAGGTTTTACTAATGTGATAGGTGAGGTACCATCAATTATTTTTTTCACCTCTTGGATCTTTTGAACAGAAGTAAAGGTTTTTCCCTTTCTTCCTGTTTAGAATTGGTTTTCCAGTTCCTTCTAAAGTTTACTTCAACTCTAAAACCTAAAAATTGGAACTTTTATTTTCTATTTATTTTCATTTTTTTTTTTGTTCCTCAATAGTAGTAGACAGGTTTTCCCATTGTCCAGTTCACACTCCTCTCTTTTCTTTTGACCAAAAGTCAAGGCTTATCCATTGCTTCCTGTTTAGGATTCAATTTTTGTATCCCTGTAAAGTTTTTTCCTTCTATTTCACTTTCAGTGGTACCTTATGCTTTGGTGGCATTATTAGAATGCTGGGAGTGGTGCTTTTTATTCTGTAACCCTCTACCTCAAATGGCTCTTGGGTCTTGTACAGGGTAAACATCATTGTAAAAAGTTATGATTTTTTTTTTAATGCATTGTGGGTTACATTTTATCACATTTTTAAAGTGTTTTCATGGTGTGTTAATTTTAATAACACCTTTTTTCATTTTAATATATCTAGAAGCACAGAAATTTATATTTTGTTGCACCATTTTGTTTTGAATTTAGGTTGAGGGGAAGATGGTTGAGCAATTCAAAGTGGAAAAGAAAAGAAAATGCCTCAAAGAATTAATAGATATGTTTTGTTTTATAAATCGTGTTCAGCATAAAAAGGATAAGTGATGCTAAATTTTTGGATGCACATTTGTGGTGCAGGGGATATCGACTCAGGACAAATTGAGGATCTGAGTTCAAATTCCAGTTGAATTCCTTGCATTCACTTATGCACAAATACCCTTGGGAAAGATATTAATCCGTCTCTTCCCTTCAGTTATGGGTTAAATAGGAGGACAGATTGGGTTCTATAACCTTGATTGGCAACCAATCTACCGCTAAAAACAATGGCAACCTATTGCAAGATAATCTTCTGCCCAGTCAGTCATGTCTCTTTTGAGACATGATCGCCTGAAGTGTGTATCACGTATGGCACTTAACTGACTAACTGACTATAAAAACTTTATTCACAATGATCATGAAACATATATGAACGAAAAGTGTAGTTTTGTCTCTATAATATTTTACTCTTTATTAACATTATCTTGAGACCTTGTGACATGACTAATTTTTTTATAAAGATCCCTACCTCATTTGAAATTTGAAAGCAAGATCAAATTTCAGTAGAGTTTGTTGCATTTACTTATGCACAAGTTCTTTGAGAAAGGTATGAATCCGTCTCTTCTCCTCACAGCTATGAGTTAAATTGTGAAAAAATCTTGAAAAAAATTATCTCCAAAAAGTTGTTAATGTAATATTCAGTCAAAAATAAAAAGAAAAGAATTATTTTTACAATCCAAAATATGTTTTGGCTTTAAATAACCCACAAGGGGTTGATGAATTGTAAAAATAAATCATTCAATCAAACCCTACCTCATTGACAACAATCAAGATCATAGAGTTCACAATCCTACACCACAGTTAATTGTGAACTTCATAATCTTTTCTATGGCTGTACAGTAAATGCTTTGCAAAGATTGCAGACAATTCTGAATTTAGAATTATTCTCCTAGACTGATTGCTAACCATGGCTAGAGATCCCTGCCTTGCATAACTGGTGGGTAAAAAAGATAGATTCATACTTTTCTAAAGGGTATTTATGCAAAAGTGAACTTGATCAGAATTATAAACTCTACTCATCGATTTCTTATTCCAAGCTGCCTATTATTATATCAGATCATTGCACAAGTTTGTGGCCAATTTTCATTGTTCATGTAAAAGGACTACAATTTGACATTGGCATTTGTTTTGATGCTGATTTCTGGTGTGTTC
Source organism: Ascarosepion bandense (assembly GCA_037127315.1). NCBI lineage: Eukaryota > Metazoa > Mollusca > Cephalopoda > Sepiida > Sepiidae > Ascarosepion > Ascarosepion bandense. The sequence continues at coordinate 1,894,217 of JBBBDQ010000768.1, read as the reverse complement.
TAGATTGAAATCTTTCATCATTTAGTTAGAAGTCAGACTTTGTTGAATGTTAACCACAAATAAATGCCTTATAGATGAAGGATGAAAAGTTACACTTTCATCATATTATGCTTTATGGATTTTGAAATGGAATAAGCATTGGAACTGCTGCCAAAAATGTTCAGAAAGTTTATTTGGATTGTGCTATGGCTCTTCATACATGGGTAGGTAGATTTTGTTAGGGTGGCTGCTTTAATCTAAATGATCAACCACATTCTGAATGAACTTCTGATATTGATGAAGATGCTCAGCTTGCCATCATAAAGTGTTGTAATGGAAGAACCTGTCTTCTCCTAGCAATGGACTGTCACCCATTATAAATACACCACGCAGTAGATTATGAGCGAGCTGATGACCAAAAGATGACCAGGAATGGACAGAAGTACTCTACGCTCTATTTTGATACATAGTGACTATTGTGTGGACTCTTAATATTTGTACCTCTAGTACAATAAACCTTATTGTCGATTTAATCATGTGTTCCTTAGTCTTTACCACTCGGACTAACCACACATTTGTTTGTATCATATTTTCACAACACAACATAAAGAATAAACTGAAAATTTTGACAGAAGAGATTGCTAAGAGTTTAAAAATTGATATCTCAACTGCCTCTCATCATTTAAAGAGACTTGGGTTCAAGAAAAATAAGTGATTTTCACAAATTGAAAAAGTGTCATCTTTCCACCATGTGAATGCAAGATTGCATGTTTCAAAACAGAAACTTAAAGATTTGAAATGGTAAACCCTTCAGCACCCACTGTATTCTCCAGACTTGGCTCATTTGAATTTTTATTCATTCTGGTCACTACAGAACAATTTAAATGATAAATAATTTGACTCTGTACATTTGTGGTCCAGTGGATATCGACTCGAAACGAGAAATTGGGGAGCTGAGTTCGAATTCCAGTTGAATTCGTTGCAATCATATATGCGCAAATACCCTTGGGAAAGGTATTAATCCGTCTCTTCCTTCCAGTTATGGGTCAAATAACAGGACAGATTGGGTTCTATAGCCTTGGTTGGCAACCAGTCTACCGCAGAAAGCAATAGCAACCTATTGTGGGATAATCTTCTGCCCAGTCAGTCATGTCTCTTTCGAGACATGATCGCCCAAGCGTGTTTCACGTATGGCACTTAACTGACTGACTGACAGTCAGTTGAAAACTACCTCATAACTTTCTTTCGATAAAGAACACAAAGTTTCTATGAAAATGGCAACATGTGGAATGATGTTGAGACAGTTGTTAAAAACAATGGAGACTATATACTTGATTAATAAATGTTTTTTTGTGAGTATGTATAATTTTTTATTTCAATTTTTCTAATTGGTCACAAATTTTGCAATTATCTAATACTATGCTTCTATTATAAAGATATAAATGAATAAAACATTGGCAATGAAATGAAGCAGAATTAATGAAGAAAAGAATGTGAGTAAAATTCTAGCAATATTTTTTTTTTTTTCAAAGATAATTTTGTCATTTAATGCCTTCATTCTTTCATATTGTTCTCTACTCTATTGTGTGTATTTACCACCAATGAAAAATGCATTTAAAGACACAGAAAATTTTAGTGGTTAGGACATCAGAAAAAAACCAACAAAATATTTTAAATTCTGTTGACATTACATTAGTATTATCTATCTATATAATATGTCAATTCCCATCTCTTGTCCACTTGACTCCAGTTCTTCTCTTGTTTTTCCCCCACCACCTCGTGTATCTTGTTCTTTTCCTTTCTTGTTCTACCCTTGCAACTGTCTTCACACTGGTATTCCCATCCTTCTCTTGCCCTTTTTCCTACACCCCTTGTAACTGATTCATCTTTCTCTTTGCTCTCCTTCTGCTTAAACTTTCACTCTTATCTTATGTAGTCCCTTGTGCAATAATGGCGGTACCACCTTGCTTGGGGTGAAATGATTATAAAAAAAATATAACATGTATGGCTGGCCACTCATATCCAACAGAGCCGACTAGCGGTTTATACTGCAACTATGCTGAGTGAACCTTAGTTAGGGTTACTGAGAGAGAGTGCATTATCTAGCATGAACAACAGTCTGAACAAGGTCAGGACACTCAAACCCTTGGTCACAATGACTTGTGACTTTGTAATAGCACAATTATCAACAACTCCCAAAGGATTCCATCAATCCGATTTCACTCACAAGGTTTGGATCAACCTGTGGTATAGTTTTTCAGGCACTTTCCAAAGATGCCACACACTGAGATCACCTCCCCCAGATCAATAACATCAAGAAGTCACTTTCCTGATAAATCAACCATGGTGAGATTTGAATCTGGGCTTCATGGTCAGAAAGTGAACAATGTTCTTATTTACTTGGCCACATGCCCATCTATATAATACATTCTGTGTATTTGTATTTTTTGTTTGTAACTTTTTGATGTAATGAAGCAAACAAATGAAATAACATGTGAATTCTGCCCTGATTCAAATATTTAACTTGGAGGTAACCAGGCAAGTAACACATCCATTACACCAGTGTTCTGCTTGGTACAATCAACTTGTAGATATTTAATTAAGCAGAGCACACAGACTTTACACAGATAATACGTTGATCCAAAACAGAAATGCTACTCTATAAATCAGTGATTCTCAACTGTCATGCCATTGCACACTAGTGTGTCGCAAAATATTGTCATGGCACACCTACATATATATGTGTGTGTGTGTGTGTGTGTGTAAGTGGTGATGCTACAGCATAATATTTGTATAAATTAATAATTTTTTTTTCTAAATAATTCTTTTCACTATTCTTTGATTGTTATTTTAAACACTTTGTTTTAATATTCATTTTTTAAAAATGTGGTATATGTGTAGTTTTTAAAAATATATGGTTTTACGCCATAACATTTAAATATATACTCTTTAAAAATCTTGCTAAGTAAGCTGATATTTTCATGTGTTCTTAGGTGTGCTGTTGCTTAAAAAGATTGAGAAACATTTCCATAAAGAAATAATCCAGTTTTTTTATTATTTTTACAAGTACTGTATATTTATTTCTTCATATTAAAAAGTTCATATAAAAACCTAATGATAAGGACTGGAGAAAAATATCCTTTCTTTTTTCTTTTTTTTTTGTCAAACATAAGGAAACTAATTATTTTATTAATACAACTAACAGGGAACTGAATTGAAAAACTTTTATTATATTAATGTGTACTAATATTATTATGATCTGAATAGAGGTCAAATAGAAGTCAAAAAGAGTTCAATAAATTTAGCCCTTAATTGGATTGTCTTTTATCTCTATCTTGTGCTATGATCAAATACTCTGTCCAGTTGTGTACATGCCCACATCAATAAGTGTGTAGATTAATGATGGATTTTATCTTTCATTTTTTTTTTACAGCATAATCTCCTTCCTTTTCAATGCACTTAACCCATTAAATTGAATCTTATACAGTGAGAAGTTAAAAACAAAATTTACCCATTGTATCACACCACATGTTTATAGATCCACTTTCATAAACTGAATGATTATGCATACTTTGTGTGAAATAGAGAAAGAGTGTTATCATTGTTTTAAAAGATACAAAATACCTTAACAATATTAAATGTTAATAATTAGGATTTTAAATTTTGTTTAGAATTCTTGAACCATGTTTGCTATATTGAAATAAACTCTGAATGACCTTGTTCTGAAAACATTGATCTTATCCTTTCCTAGTAGAATCAAAACTAAGATCTGTCAGCACTAATCTTTGTTTCAAATAATACCAGTCTCAAGTCAGGGGATAAAAAAGAAAGATAAATGGAGTAAAAAGGAATGAAGCTTGACAGCAAGGCTACAGCAGCAGAAGAGGGAAGAGCATTAACACTTCAAGTTTGGGGCCATAGCCTACAAGATTAAATCATTGGTTAGTGAATTTTGGTGATATACTAATTATAGTACATAGTAAAAAATAGTAATAGTAAATATTGTTGAAGGTGAAGGGGCAAAATTACCAAGATATTGGGATTATAACAACAAATATATAGACCTTAGTGTGATTGTAAATAATGGTAACTCTTCATTCCAGAAATTCAGATAGAAATCACTAGGATTTGTTCTTTGCAAACCAATTCTCTATTCACAAACTAGAATTAATCTTAGAGAATATTTAAGAGTCAAGTTGATCACACAGTCTAGGCCAGAAGACCAGATTTGATTATCAACAAGAAAAAAATAATTGTCAAAAAGCAAAATTTCGGTTTCAGCAGATTGTACTCATTGTTTTTAGAACACTTGGAGTCACCCCAAAGTACCAAGAAACAGAAAATGTTTGGTGAAATGATTAAAGCATTACCTTTCTGACCTTGAAACCCAGGTTCAAATCTTGTCAGAGTTGATATGTTAAAGAGGTGACTTCTTGATAATATTAGACTTGAAAAATGATCCCAGTGTGCAGCACCATTGGGAGATGCCTGAAGCCTATACCAGATGTTCGTAGATGCTTTGTGAATGAAATTTGGTAAATGAAACTGTTTGGAAATTGTTGTCATACTGTATTGTTATAATTGTGATCAAGCATTTGCAAGTGAACCTGTTTTTGACATTAAATGGCCCATGAGGAGTTGATATACTATTCAACAATCTAGGCAAATCAAAACCAAGCTAAAAGGCTTCAAGAACTGTGACTATTATTTAGATAACTTTATTTAAAATAATTAGAATATGAATGATAATGCTGGAATATAAAGGACATTTGCTGTTACTTTATTTCTACTGTACAGCACTAATTACTACTGGAATGGACAAATCATAAAACAAAATCTTTGAAAAAGTCAATTGATTCATTTTCTATGGCTTCTCAACCCTTTGCAGGTTATTTAAAGCCAGAAAATATTTTTAGGTTGTAAGATATTTCTTTGGGATAATAATGATTTAGTGATACAAGTCTTATTAATTAGCCCATAACTAGAGGGAGAAAAGATGGCTTCATACCTTTCTCAAGAGTATTTGCTTGTAAGTGAAAATAGAACACCCAACAAAAATTGGAACTTGAATGCAGTAGAAAGGGAAGTAATATTAATAATACAAAGTACTAAGGGTTAAGAAAGATAATGTGCTTTTTATATAATTTGTTTCCTTTATATTTGAAAAGCTTTTTGATCAGAGAGAACTTCTATGGAAATCACAAATTAAAGGTAGACTTGGCTATTAATCTCTTTTTCAATGTCAGTTAATTAAAATTTTTAATAAGAAACAGTTAATATATAAGTAAATCAAAAATGTTTCTTTTTGTAGATGGTTTTAAACAACACTAGCCTGTCACGGCCTTCAGACCCCGGAGGTCAAAGCATGAACAAGTACCATATCCTTGGAGTTGTAGGAGAAGGTAAATCAATTTATTTTATACTCTGTTCTAACTAATATCTCCATCACTGTCTGCATATTGAATGAGTATTAAAAAATAAACGGTTCATAAAACATTGACTTTCATAAAGGCAGCTTTTAAAATACGTTTACATTATTTTTTTTAGTAATGTTTTTATTAGCATCAAGTAATTTTAGCTGAGCCTGGCCATGCTTAGCAAATTCTCATGTTTAAGCCTTATTTCATGCTTAAACTATAAATCTCATGACGATTGGAAATTTCAGGTATTAATACTTAATAATGTTGCATTAAAAACAATCTGAGACTCATTTCATGCTTAAAATAGACTTCATCTTTTAACTAATCTGAGCCATGTCATGCTTATCAACATAACACAAATAAAACCAGGAATAAGCATTAGTCAACAACAGAATAATAGACAAAATTACTAATTAAAAATGATGATACAATGGTAAATGTTTAAATGAATAATTGGCAATCATGTTTATGTCTTCACAAAACTTACATTGTTTGTTGTTGATGTGTATATATACATTATCAAGAAGTACTTGTTTTAGCAGCATTACATTGTTGTTGATTGTACATCAATAAAGTGCGATGGATAAATTGTATAAATTATGCAAAAATGAAAATAGCACAGATATTTCATTTTAACAGATATATTTACCAAAATTATACAAAAATATCTTGAAATACTAAAGAATGAATTTGTTCATAAAATCACCATTAATTTCAACAACAGTCTCTAGATGGCTCCAAAACCTTCTGAATCTCTTCTAGACAAATGTGGTAATTTTCTAAAATGTTTATAAAAAGAACAGATTTTTCATGCTTTAATGCATGTATGACCATGACATTACAACATAAAGAAAATTTTTTGGATAATTTTCACGTTCTAATGAACACTTAGCAATTTGTCAACCATTTGAAGCAAGAAGAAAATTTACAGTAATTTTTAGCAACACAGTTTTGCAGTTACTTTTTGTTACCACAACTCACACCCCTGAAGATGATCTTGGAAGGAGATTGAAAGTACTTGGAAACATTGAGAAATAAATAATAAAATCATCTGTCAAAGTTACAACTCATTTCTTATATCTTTCAATTATAATATGCGAAAGATTATCCATGAGTATGAACAGATTTTATTAAAAGTAAGCAGACACAATGTTTGCAATTTATTTAATCTGATATATCTAAGAAAAAATTGTTGCCTAAATACATACATGCACACACACACACACACACACACATATATATATATATATATATATATAGCCACACTGATTAGCTGTGATACAGCGAAACAGGCTTGTATGTGGATGACTGACGCAGACACACACACACATATATATATATATATATATTCAAGATATAGTCATGTTTTAACAAAACTTACATTTTCTGCTATTGATGTGTATGTGTGTGTATATATATATTCATGATGTACTTGAGTTTTGACAAAACTTACATTGGTTGTTGTTGATGTATTATGTTTTCAAGACACCATGAAATATTAGTCCTTAGTATTTGTGTTATAAATTAACAAGCATTTAGTACTATTTCCAAGCTAGTACAGTAGTATGTAATACAACCTATTTTGTGACATTTTTGTTGTAAGTTGGAGATTTTTTTTAGATTAATCTCTCCTGGAGAGTGTCCAGTCAAAGTCAATAGTGGCATTCATGAAAAATTACATCATCTTTATACTATTTTTTTTTAAATAAGTAGAAATTTCTCAATTTTCCAAAAACAGACCAACACAACAATTCAGCATTGACAGTGTCAAAAATGGTAAATAAAATTCTTGGAATTCTAGTATACAACTGATAATTTTGAAAAGTGAGTTTTGAGTTAAATATAAAGTTTAAGATAAAACTTTTAGTGGGAAAACTAGAATTTTTTTTCTTGAATTTTTAACTAATTAAAAAAAACTTAAGTTAAAAATTATGGCCAATTGCATTCTATTTATTTGACATGTTCATTGAGACAACTATAAATTTAAATCCTCATGAATAGAAATTAGTATGTTTTTTTTATATCACTCAATGAACAAGCCCTTCTAATTTGCCCTCTCAGTGTTCATGTTTTTTTTGGTCTTAACTTAAGTCTATGTTAATTGTTATACATACAAAGACTTGAGCTGTGTTAAAGTGGGATTTTTAATTCATACTTTTTTTTTAAAGATATTTAATAAGAACAATATGTTGATGTATTGTAAGGAAATCATTTTAAGAGTAGGAGAGTTGCTATTCTACAATGGCTTGGCAAAGATTTTGGGAAGGGAGCCAGGTTGGCAATGTTTTTGAATTTGTGGGCAAAGCCACAAAAACTATGGATCTCTCTTTTTCTCTCTCTCACTTTCTCTCAATATATGATCAAGATTGTACTAAATCATATCAAATAAATTTTTCTATCATAAGCATAAACTGTAATACAATTTTAAAAAGCATTAATGCTAAAGCTGAATTCTTAAGAATAAATGAAATTCTTTTTACTGTGGTTCAAAATTTGTGTTTCCTAGCATTAAAATTTTCTCATGAAATAAACATACAACGTAACCCTTATTTATGCTTTCCATCAACTGGTCAATAATCGCCCTATGTTGAATTTCAGTTATTGATCTTCTCAGTATGCACTAAACACTGGGATAGGGCCAAGTTAACAAGATGAAAGATAAACACCACATTGAAGAATAAGAATGTAAACCCTATTTCCCATATTATATATAGATGTTTTATTCAGAGCTTCACCTGCTCACCTAGGTAGGTGACACTTTTGAAAACTTCTATGTCAATCTCATGGGTTATCTCTTCTTCCTGCCAACACCTTGTCTGGCATTTGGCAATGAATGGAACGGGTAGCATTGGAACTACATGGTCACTTTTATCTCTTGCCAAGGGTGAATCAAAACTGACCACCAACCCCGTCCAAAGCATGTTTTATATCAGTGGTTCTCAACATTTTTTTACCCATGGACCACTTTTACTTTTAATTTTTTTTGGTGGACCTCATAACCATTCAATGAAAAAAGCTTATCTTATTTTTTGTTAATAGATAAGTTTAGGAATTGTATTATAGAAATAGTAAATGTATCTGCTTTATTTTGATGTAAAACTAATTTAATGAAAATGAATTTGTATTTAACTAAATTCTATGGAACATTTATGAACACTAATAAAATAACTCACAATAAAAAATTTTAAAATGGACTTCTGTTGACCCCTATAATGTTACATGAACACTTCCCACCAAGTTTGACATGGATCCTGGTTGAGAACCACTAATTTATATAGCCCAGCAATGAGATACACCTTGTGTTTGGGTTTTGTTGTCACTTGGTCTTCAAAAACACCATTCATTCTTCCTTTGGTCAAAGAAAGTAATCTTTGATGAAAGAAAACTTCAAAAAATTATTTACCGAACATAAAACAGATACACTTGAGATCAAAGATAAAATCACATCTTCCACCTCTACATGGATGTCCATAGTGCTACAATGCCATCATGTATTCAACATCCATACTTTATAGTTTGTCTTCAGTAATTCTTGCCTTTCCCTAATATACCATAAATTATATCAACTCAGCACATATTAGACACTCTGGTGACTAAATCCAGAGGATACAAAACAAGATTATGGCGAACTCAGATATGAAATCATTATACACAAATATACTCATTATGAAATGTCTCGAGGTATTGAAAAACCACCTCAAAAATTCCAATGAAAAATTTCCTCTACCTGTCCATAAAATTATAAAACTATGTAAATTAATTATGTAATCAGTTTCTTCCCTTTCAATAAAAGTTTCTATATGCAAAAATTCAGCTTACCTATGGGATCACATATTAATAGTGTTCTTGTTTGTCTTTTTCTTGAATTTTAAAGTTCAGTCTATTTAAACACATCATACCTAAAAAAAAAAAAAAAAAACTGCTTACCAAAAATATATAAATGATATTCTTTTATCTTATCATCATAATAAAAATCTAGTAGACATAATAATAATAAGCTTTCACCTACCACTGAATTCACACATGAATTTGAAATAAACATATCATATGTGCTTGTGTATAAGCTGTCTTCATGTATAATGCAAATCCTGAATTTTTTACATAAATTTTAACTCCCTCCATAAAAAATTTATTCACCTTGTCCCTCCACTGAGACATGATGTGACACAAGGTCGAGTTTATTGTGGGGAAACCTGAGCATATATGCTTGGTCCAGGGCCAAAAATTGGCCAGTCCCTGTAACCATTGGTTGCATTGGCCTCGGTGGCAACCACTGATCTACCCCTCTAATACAATGGGGTGTTTCAGCCTCAAGCATCTTTTCCCCAGGACCGGGTACCTCTAAGTATTTATTTTTCTCAGAAGCATATCTGTCCTTGGACAGGGACACAACTGAGGTGTACTTTGCCTGAGGACAGAGACACAACTGAGATGATGATCCCTACCTGGCAGGCACCTGTATAGAGTGCAACCAATCACTGAAAATGCATGAGATTTAAACTCTTGAAAAAATTACTTGTGTATAGTGTGAGTCCCTATTTTTGACATTAAAAACAGATCATAAAAACTCATACTTTACTCTAGTATATAAGGTAAGTAATTTTGTGAATAAAGAAAGATGGTTGTATCAGCAAATGTTATTTATATTTGTGTATTTTTTTAAAATTAGTGTTTCATAATCTTTGTAAAAGTTCTTATCTATTAAGCATATATATTATCTATGCCACTATACTGATTTTAAAGGTTGTATTGATTTGTTTATTTTTTTGCAGGATCTTATGGTGTTGTATTAAAGTGTAAAAATAAGGTAAGTTTTCTTTCACTATTTCCAAATAGCATTCTCATTTTCAAATGATAATAACTTATTGAATGTTATTTCATCAGCAGCTCTCGGCTGAAAGTTATAAAGTTTCAGTTATAAGTTTATATATATCAACACTACCCATATTGTGTCAGGTGAATTTATGAATAAATAACCAAATGTGTTAGAAACAGGATTTGCATCTTTGTTTCTTGTCATGTTATTTTCAACTTTCATTCCCTTGTATGCTTGGCATTTCCCAGATTTTGTTTACACTGATGCCAACAAGAATCAAAACACAACATGGAGGGAATTGTTCATTTAGTGATAGACTGTGAGAGAACTCTCGTGTATGTTTCTACTGTAACAATTTTTACCTGATCATAAAAGAACCATTCAGTCAAGCATTACCTTGATAGAATATTATGCCCTTCCTCTTAATTCTGTATAATTTTAATATGAGGTGTGTTTAAAAACACAAAAACTCTTTGGGCGTGAAGTGAAACCAACCTTTCTGCATATCTGTGAATTTTTTTTTGCACCAATAGGTCATGTCAGTTCTCAGTTGTTATGCTTAGAATACAGATGTGTAGTGCACACCTGTCAGATTTTCGTTTTCATGCAAGACAACGAAATGCATCAAGCAAAAATGTTGTATCAAGTTTTGCAAAATGCTTTGTGATACTCAAGTACAAACTATCCAGTAAATTCAACAGGTCTTTGGCGATGATCCCATGGGCAAAACTCAGATTAAGGGGTAGTACAACGGTTTAAAATATAAATGCACATCAGTGGAAAGCAAAGCACGTTCAGGTAGGCCATCCACAAACTGAAAGGCAGAGACAATTGAGAGGGTTCAGTCAATAGCCATGGAAGATTGCCATGTAACAATCCAGAAAATTTTTCACAAGGTCAGAATAAGCACATGATAAGTTCCATTCCATTTTAATGCAGAATTTGGGTATGAAGTAAGTGTTGGTGGAGCAGCAGAAGCTACTACATGGATATCGTGCTGGACATGCTGGACTGTGCAAACTATGACCTAGACTTCATATATGTATATGCAGACACACACACACACACATTAATAAATATACATATTATCCCTCACCAATAGCACAACTCAGAGTTTCATGAACAACACAACTTTCAACACAACTTTTGTGTTGAATATAAGCTGACCGTTACTTAATTCAAATTTCTGGTTATTTGCAATGTTGGTGTAGCTATATATAAATGCTGTGATTATATTTTTTGATTGAAATATATTTGGTATCTAAATTAAACTGGGTTTGTATATATAAAAAAATATATTTTAGAGTGGTGAATAAAATTATATATAGTAATATGTAATTACACTAACTCTGCAATAACCAGATATTTAAATTAAGTAACGGTCAGTATATACTCAGCACATGAAGATTGTATTGTGCAGAAAACTCTGAGTCATGCTATCAACAAGGGCTAATTTGTATATTTATTAATATATGCATAATTGCTCTCTTATATTACATTAAACCCTGTTTTATTAACACCAGTACTATATATATATATATATATATATATATATGATGGTTTCATTTTCATCAAATGCTTTGTTTCTGAGTGCTTTCAGCTTTACTTTTAGCCATTATCAAGGGTAAATCTTATTTTACATGTAACTGAATATGTGTAGAGTTTATGCATGTAGAGTCATGTGCGTGTTATATTCCAAACACAGTAAGTATAATTGATATTATTAAGTGTTGGATTTTTCTTTTTTATTAGCAAAACCACTATTTTCCTACCTTTTTTTTTAATTGTTTTTTTCTATTTGGTTGTTATTATGTGTGTATTATCAACAAGTATGTTGTGGATAGAACTTGGTACATCTGTGTGTGTTAAAATGAGATGAATTTGGATTGATCAAGAACTCAATTCTTGAAAAGACATGTAAATTCATAAACAACACTAGCTCTCTGCATTTCAACTATTGCAGATGAACTGCTATTCTTGATGATGAGGTTAGCAGTTTTAAACTTTGTGTAGTAGATAATCAATTTAATTTTCTTGTTTAAGTCATTTGGAATTGCTAAAAGTATAGCCAAAATCACTTGGAAAAACAAAATGTTTGAACAATTCCAATATAATTTGTGTTCTGAAAAAACCCACAAAAACACACAAAAAATTATATAAAAAAATTAACAATAATACCTTGTCCACCATTTTCAATGAAACATGCATAAAAGTGAGCTGCCCAAATACAATATATATATATATATATATATATAGATAGATATTTCAGAAAAATATGCAGAAAGTGATATGGAAAATAAGAAAAACAGCATCCCCTACAACAATAAATCCAAAAACGGCAAGAAAATAGATATAATTACCTTCACAATGTAACATAAAACAATCAGAACTCATCTCAAAATGCAGCCAAAAACCAATTTTTTAAAAACAAACAAGGATAAACAAAAATAAACAAATAAATAAAATAAATTCACAAAAACAAGTAAAATGAATTAATCCAAACCAATAAATAAGTAAATAAATATCAAACTACAAACACACACATAAACAATAAAATAATCAGTAATAAATAAGAGTTAACAAACAACACTATAACTAGGTAAAATACTGTATTTGGATCCATGATTATTTTGACTCAATAGCCCCTAGAATAATTTGAAACATGACTGTTACCAGCCGCTAAAATAAATATCAGACTATTACTCACAATGCATCATTGACCTATAAATATAAATAGTCAAGCAAAAACATAACACGTATGGCCTGACAATTGGGTTTAAGACTGAAACACTGTTACCTTTGGGTGTTGACATCAGTGTCCACTTTTATATTTACATACACTCTACTCCTGATATTGAGCTCTTTAATCCATAAATATAGCAAACCTTAAAACTAATATATATATATATAAGTTTGTGTCTATACTATGACTTAGTTTCATGCAGTATTCAATCATCAAGTGCATATTATAAACTCATAAGTTCATAATATGCACCTGGTGATTGCATGATGCATGAAACTCCAAGTCGTGCTATAAAAATAAGATTTTATATATATATATATAATGAAAATAACTTGGAAGAATTCACAAATCCATTGGTGATAATTTATTTTGAGAATATTTTAAAGAGATGATGATCTTTTTATGAACATTTTTTATAAATAAATCTCTCTTCAGACCAAAATTTTTACAATTTTTGTAAAAATTTTGTCTGAAGAGTTTTATTTTTTAAAGGAAAAATGATTTTCATAAAAAATTTTTCATAAAAGATCATCATCTCTTTAAAATATTCTCAAAATAAATTATCACCAATGGATTTGTGAATTCTAATTTATTTTTATTATAACATTCTGTTAAATTCTAACACTGAGTTCTCATCGGATTATGATTCACTGTGGAATTTACCTCGCAAATTACCAAGAATACTACTTTATATATATATATATATATATATATATATATATATATGGAACAAATAGGAGACATTAATCTAACATGATTCACTTTTTTTAAAGCTTTATCAAAGAATGACATGTTTAAAAGGAAGAAACAAAATTTTTATCTTTTTATTTTTGTGCTGTTTGTTGGTTAATCAGATTTTATGTGCATTCCACTTGTTAAACATTAGTATAATTTATGGTGTTCCAAATTCTAGTAGAGATAATGCCAAACACTATAAATTATATTGATATGTCACAATTCAATTGCAAACAACCTTTTCAAATGAAGTTAGTCAAAGCTAAAAGCTTTCAATGCCATCAAATCACAAAAACAAACTTATCTGGGTTACTTAATATACTCAGTTATATAATAACATTCACATCCTCAAAGGTCAAGAGGTAATAAATAGACATGTTCGTTTACTAAATAATTCTTGTTTTATCAATCTCCATTTTTAGGCATATGTTTAAAGAGGTGTTCAAAAAATTATCAGTCTGACTCATTTTCCAAAATCAGCATTTTAATGAGCAAATATCAGAAATTTTTCAATGATTAAAAAATCTTGAGAAATGCTAAGCCAAATTAACTTGATTTTCATGAATGACTCAGATGTTCGTCCATCCATTATGTTATCCAATGTTGCTCTATGTTCACAAATAGAAACTGATGTTGCCGAATCAGTTTTTATCTAAACCTTTGTTCAAATTGCGCATTTCCCTTGATGTTTACTTGAAGGTGATACTTTGCTTCCATGTTTTTAGCCAATGTTGTGTAACCAAAGAGAAAAGATGCAGAATCTTTTGCATTTTTTTCTCTCCAGTTATGCAGCACTTTCTTCTTTAAATATTTTCTTGGCAATTTTTCTCAAAACTCTTTTTTCTTAAAGCTTAATGTTTCTTCAATTTTTTGGCATTTTTGTATTAATAGCTGATAGTATACTATTTTTTTTTCCACATTTAGTTGCATTTCATTTGGTCTAGTGGTTAGTGCAACACACACACACACACACACACACACACAATACAAAATTTGTGACTTAGCTGTTTGATGTTATTTTCGGCATAATTTCATAGACAGACCCTCCAGTAATTGCTCCATCCACTCATCAGAAGATATCAGCACTTGACTGTTTTTCTTGTTTTTTGTCACTTTTATATTTTATATGCACTTTTCATTGGTGCAAGGTTGATTTTTTTTTTTTTTTTTTTTTTTTTTTTTTTTTTTTATTCTTCTCATGTGTGTCTATGTGTACACACTGGGATCAAATACAGATCAAATATTGATCAGAATCAGACAGAATCATAAGAGCAAAAACAAATAGAAAACATTTATAACTCTAACGTTTTGCTTTTATTAAAGCTTCATAAGAGAATGCAATATGAAAAAAACATTTTGGATATTTATTTTTGTGTCGTTTGATTTTCATTGTTTAATCAAACATGTGCATTTAAGTAGTCAAGCAGCATTTATGTGTATAATTTACATGTAGAAGTGTATCATAATTCTAGTTTGATTTTTTTTCATATCTCATTCTCTGATGAAGCTTTAATGAGAGAGAAACATAAAATTTATAAATATTTTCTTTTTGGTCGATAGAGCTATTGGTGTCTTAAATATTCTGGTTTCAGTGGTTTGATTTAAAATCCAACTGACTCTAAAAACAGCTCTAAAAGCAAACAGACACTTTCTGGTTGTTGGATCTGATGAAATAATCCGATTCATGGCCCTTCTTGTCTTCATAATTCTTAATGCATTTTTGTTACACAGTTATGTCCGTGTCTTTTATTTTGACCTGAAGAAACCAAAACAAACAAAAATGAAATCGTTTATAGTTTTTTGACTTTGTCTCATCATCTCAACTTTTGCTTCAGACTATTATACATCTTGCAATCATACACACAAACTAATATGTGTCTTGCAAATGCACACACACAAACTATTATACATTTTGCAAACATACACACCCACATATACACATATTGTTGCCATTTTATATTTTTAATTTTGCACTGTTTTTTATTTTTATTTTGTTGATTGCACAGTATAGTAGAGTCAGATGGACACAGTCAGTGAGAAAAAAAGCACCATAACAATTCACTCTGCCAG
The DNA here is from genome assembly GCA_037127315.1 of Ascarosepion bandense. NCBI lineage: Eukaryota > Metazoa > Mollusca > Cephalopoda > Sepiida > Sepiidae > Ascarosepion > Ascarosepion bandense. The sequence goes on along the minus strand of JBBBDQ010000768.1, from coordinate 1,878,454 downwards.
AAACTTGAAAATGTCATGTTGTACTGCTTGGCATTCACACTGGAAGCTTCAATACGAAAATTTCAGAGTGTTTGAATATCAATCTGAAAACAGTACAGAGAATTCAGAAAGATTTGTATGAGTCTAATGGTGATTACAAAGGTACGGTAACTCAGAAAACTTACTTTGATTATTCTGATAAGAAAAGGATTCCTGAATTTGTTTGGTGAGATCTAGGCTATACCAAAACCCCTTTAAGTCAATCGGGTCTATAGTCAAGGATACAGGAGTGTCTGAGTTTCTTATTAGGCAGGTAGTGTATAAAGACATTCGTTATTTTTCATACAAGGTAAGAAAGGGTCAATTTTTATCTCAAGCCATGAAGAACAAAAGGGAAGACTGCACTATAAAGCTTTTTGAACACTCAAGCATCCCCTCTAACTGAACATGCTTTTGTTTTTCTCATACAAGAAAATTTCTGCCAGGATCAGATGAACACAGAGAACAGCCATTGGCTTGTTGTGTTCCCCAAAAGATGTACTGAAAGTGATGAAAACCAAATATTTAGTCAACATTATGGTGTTTAGAGTGATTACTAGTAATGACAACATTACACCTCCATTCATCTTCCCACAGAGTGTCAGACTTAACATGGAAGCCTACATCAATTGACTTAAGAATGTAGTGCTGCCCATGGTCAAGAGAGTGGCTGTTGGAAGACCCTGTATTTGGCAACCAGACTCTGCACCATGCTACACAAGCAGGAGAACCCAGTCATGGCTGTCAGACAATTTCACCCCTTACAACTGGCCACCCAACTCTCCAGACTGCAACTCCCTTGATTATTGTGTGTAGGGGACAGTTGAGGGAAAAACCAACAAAATTTCTTGTAACACCAAAGATGAACTGAAGGCAAGGATTATGGCAGTGTTCACCAACTTAAACAAGGAAACCATCTAGAAGAATTGCAGGAGATTCCAAAATTGTCTAGAGGCCATGGTTGAAGCCAATGGTTATTTTGTTGAATAAATTTCCTATTCAGTATTTCAGGATATTTTTGTGAAATTTTGGTAAATATATCTGTTAAAATGAGATGTTACTGATTTTTTTCTTTTGTTTTTGTAATTTAGACAATTTATCCATTGCACCCTGTATATATGGTGGATTTGAGCAGTCAAATTTCATGATCATTTTAAGAACAATTCTGTATATTTCAGTTGAGAGTGACACTGCTTTGTTAATGAATGCCTAATGTTTTTTGCCTAGAATACTTTTGTTCCCCATTACTATTCCAGCGGCTACATATGGTTAGTTTTGAACCTGTACACTGATATCTGACCTGGGGAAGAATATACAATCTTTTCATCATTATTAATTCATATCCATTTCCTCCTACCTTCTTACTTGGTCACCCAGGAGATGAGTGAAGGCAAAGGATTATTAATCATTGATTTCTTTACCTGATCATTAGATCAGCTCATTTCAGGACTTAATGACCTGCCAACATTATTATTATTATTGATTTGTAATGTTATTTTTTGTGCAAAGGCCAGAGTAATTTAACAGAAAGACACTTTCATGCTTAAGGATGCTTGCTTGGAATTAATGTTGGACTGTTATGTTACTGTTAAGAACTACTATTTGAGTTTTTATATATAAAATTAAGTGTGTGTGTGTGTGTGTGTGTACATGCAGCCAGCTTAATAATTGTGTTAATTACCTGCTTAAATGTTTTCATCAATATATTTATAACTTCTTAATTAAATTTACAACAAATAAAGATGTTGATATTTCTTGTTAATATAAATTAATATTTCCAAGAGAAAGATGGATATATAATCTATATTATGAAAAGAAAACTGATTCTCTGTCCATCACCCACTGTCTGCATGTGATTTTGCATGTGTGTATGCAATGTATAACATATACAACGAGTGTGCAGGTGATGTAATGGTTGGTAGGTTGGAACAAGAAATCGAAAAAGCAAGTTTAAATTCCAATTGAATTTGTTACATTTACTTTCCTGCAAATATCCTGACAAAAGTATGAATCCATCTGGGCTTTTTTTCCCCTTCAGTTATAGGTTAAATATCTTAGGAGGACAACTCAGAATTCAAAACTAATTGGGTCTGGGACTAAAAATTCACTTGCTATGGAAACCGTAGAAGCTATACTGAGTATAATGAGAACTGTAGTCCCATGCTCCCCAGTAATGTTTATTGGAGAGAGTAATGTAATGGATATGCACATGTCTTTCTTTTGTGTACATGAGTAACTTATGTGCTTGTGCTATATAATGGTCACACACACACACACACACACACACACAACTACGTTAAGATTGCTAAAGATCATGGTTAATTCCCTGTCTCGATCCAGTAAGTTCATGACTACTCTTGCTATTCTCTACCTTTTTATAAGATCCAGAAAAGTTGAAAATGGAGTATTGCTGTCATTTGTTGACAGGAGCTGCTCAGTTCTCATATGCCCTGTTGGTGGGGCATCAGAATACGCCAACTGCCCCTCTGCAGAGAGTAAAAGTCTCTCAATGGGGCCACCTGTTGGCCGTGGGTGGCAACCTGTGTCATCTGGGGATGGGATCCTGGTGATTGAGCAGGCCATGGCTCGGGTGCAAAGAGGTCATGGTTCTGCATCACATCACTTCGACCCTTACCTGGGCTAGACGGGCTGTCGGAGAGACCCGATCCGATCAATCGGCTGGTCAGGTCAAGCCCTAACATCTACTCCCAATCATACCCTCCAAAAACATTTTCTACCGAGACTGATGTATCCTACCATACATCTACCCCCCCTAAAAAAAACAAAAAACTATCAGACCATGGAAAGTTATATATAAGAAAACTACCACCAGCTTTCTATGAATAGATGTTAGAAGGCACTGGCTAAGGGTCAATTGGTGGTGCAAGATACATAGGCCCGGACATGGCTGCAAGCCATCCAGCTGTGCACCTACATTATGGGGCAGTGCACAGAGGGAGGAGACAGGTGCTCCGGGTCTCTCGCGCCGTCAAGTATATTGGAAGGGGAAGTCCCTGATCTGTCAGGGCAAATGGGTTTCTCCCCTGACAGATCCCATTCGTGGGCTCCAACCTGATTTGGTGGGTGGGGATAACCCTCCAATGAATAATATATTACATAGTATGTCTAATAAATATTCCAAACGCCCCCATATAGAATTTCCATCAGACTCAGAAAGTGAGTTTATTATTACAAAACATTTTCCTCAGTTTATTGTTTTGGAGTCGTTAGAAGAAAAACAATTAACAAAGATATCCCCATTTGTTATTGAAAAAGTACTTTCTGGTGCTATAGTACCAAAGATGGTAAAGAAACTTAAAAACGGTACGCTACTTGTCCAAGTAGAGAAAAAAATCATATTCTGATACACTTTTAAAAATGAAAATCTTTTCTGAAATAAAAATAAAAGCATATCCACACAACATACTGAACAAATCTAGAGGAGTAGTCAGAAGCACTGGGCTTTCACTCTGCACTATCGAAGAAATTAAGACTCAGCTAAAAACACAAGGTGTGATATACGTACGACACATTCAAATTAGAAAAGGAACAGATATCATCGAAACAAATACATATATATTCACTTTCAACCTCCCCAAAGTCCTGAAGGAATTAAAAATAGGATTAACAATTGAAAAGGTCAACCAGTACATCCCAAATCTTCTACGGTGCTTCAATTGTCAACTTTTTGGACACCATAAAGACAGGTGCACAAGATTTCCAACATGCAGAAGATGTGGAGAAAGAGACTCTGACCACCATGGGCAAGAATGTAACAAAAAAGCAAAATGTGTTAATTGTCTTGAAGATTACCCATCAGACTCCAAACAATGTATAATCTGGAAAAAAGAAAAAGTGATCAACACTATCAAGTTTACACGTAATATATCCTTCTCTGAAGCTAGAAAGATAGTCGAAACAACTGGCTTATTCCCCACTAAATCATACGCGTCAGTTACTAAACCAAAACCAAACAACTTTGAAAAACAAGAATGCAATTCTTGCAAACTCCTATTCAGTAAATTATCAAAACTTACACCAGAAACACTCCCCACTTTCTTGAAAGAAATTAATCCACTCACTGAATCTGACAATAACACTGAACCTTCAAGCATAGAAAAACCATCAACATCAAATACCTCTATGGTGGAACAAAAACCTCTTCTCCAGAGGGAAACTATCCAAAAAAAGTCAACTTTACGGAAGGAATCTAAGTCCCCTCCTCCAAAGAAAGTCACTACTACTCAGGAGCAGACTGTACAGAGATCTTCTTCTAAACAAAGAACTGTAGTGGAGAAAAACACCAAAAAAAAAAACCGATGCACATCTGTAGGTTCAGAAGACATGGAAATGAAGAGTATCCCTCCTGTAGAAAACAACCATTTCAATACTCATAAAGATAAACGGAAATCAAATACATAAAATTTAACCATGGCCAGCAAAATAATTCAATGGAATTGCAGAGGTATAAAAGCCAATCTGAATGAACTTCTTCTACTAATATCCAGTCTATGTCCTTTAATAATATGTCTACAAGAAACTTTTTTAAAACCGTCTGAAAGCATTAAACTCCGCAACTTCTCTAAATACAACCACATTGTAAATAACCCAAGTAGAGCTTCTGGAGGAACATCCATTCTTATCAATAACAAAATAGCACAAAGCCAGATAAATTTACAAACTAATTTACAGGCAATTGCCGTTACAACCACTTTACATTGGACTGTCACAGTTTGCTCCATTTATCTACCTCCAAATGACCCTATAGACTAAACAGAAATAGAAAATCTTATTAACCAACTCCCTCATCCCTTCCTACTATTAGGTGACTTTAACAGTCACAACACTAGCTGGGGATGCTCAGACTCAAACAGAAGAGGAATCATAATAGAAAATGTTATCAACAATAACAACCTATGTATATATAATAATAAGAAACCAACTTTTATTCACTCTGCTACAAACACATTCACAGCAATTGATCTTTCTATAAGTGATCCAAGTATCTTTATGGATTACGACTGGACTGTTCATGAGGATACATGTGGAAGTGACCACTTCCCAATAACATTAGAACATACTGGCCCTGAAATAATATCAAAAATACCTCACTGGAACCTTAAAAAAGCCAACTGGAATAAATTCAAACAATTATGCAAATATAAACTCCTACCTGGAAAACATGAGAAAGACCTGATCACTCATTTTACAGATACTATTATTTCTATAGCTGAGGAATGTATCCCAAAAACAACTTCTTCAACTAAGTATAACCGGCCTTGGTTTAATGACGATTGTAAAAAGGCTATCAGGCTACGGCATGCTGCATTAAGAAAATTCAACCACCAACCCACTGCTCAGAATTTAAACCATTTTAAAATATGCAAGGCTAAAGCACGCCGAATAATAAAAGAAGCCAAACGGGAGTCATGGAAGAGCTTTGTTTCCAAAATTAATAATAACACCAAGAGTAAAACCATATGGAATATGGTGCGGAAAATTTCAGGAAAAAACATCAGTTCCCCCGTCATGCACCTCTGAATAAACAACAACAAAATAATCCAAAAAAAGGACATGGCCAACCTACTTGCAGATTCTCTTGCAAATAACTTGTCGTCCAAAAATCACAGTAAAAAACTCCAGACTATTAAACAAGAATCAGAAAAAATCAAGCTGAACTTTAAAAGTAATAATGAAGAAGAGTATAATAAACCTTTTTCTTTTAATGAACTGAAGGATTCATTAAAGAAGGCTAATAACACAGCTGAGGGACCAGACGAGATATCGTATGAGTTCTTAAAACAACTACCTGATCAATCATTGAAGTATTTACTATCTATTTTTAATGACATCTGGATCAGTGGTAATATACCTGCCATATAGAAACAAGCCATAGTCATTCCTGTAGTAAAACCAGGAAAAGATGCATCTGACCCCTCCAATTACCACCCCATAGCACTAACAAACTGTGTATGTAAGACTCTTGAAAGAATGGTTAATAACAGATTAGTTTGGTTTTTTTAAAATCAATAAAACAATAACCAATCTTCAATCTTTTTCTGAAAACAGCGGAGTACTATGGATCATTTAATAAGACTGGAAACTTTTATTAGGAATGCTTTTATCCAAAAAAAACATTACTGTTATTTTCTTTGACTTGGAAAAAGCATACGATACCACATGGAGATATGGTATCATGAAAAATCTCAAAGAAGCTGGACTGATGGGAAGTCTACCTATTTTCATCAATAACTTTTTAAACAACAGATTATTTAATGTTTGTGTAGGAGCATGCCTCTCGGACCCCAAGGAACAGGAAATGGGAGTCCCATAGGGGAGTATTTTATCTGTAACATTATTTAACTTAAAAATCAATGATATTGTTGGATGTATAAACCCAGGTGTGGATTGCTCACTGTATGTCGATGATTTTTTTAATCTGCTACAGCTCAAGGTATATCCACATAATTGAGTGGCAGCTTCAACAATGCATTGACAAAATAAAAAAATGGTCAACCAAGAATGGATTTAAGTTCTCCACTAACAAAACAAAATGCATGCACTTTTGCCAGCTTAGAAAATTACATCCAGATCTTCTGTTAAAACTGGACGGGACTCAGATTCCCGTTGTAAACCAACATAAATTTTTAGGACTAATACTGGATAAAAAGCTCACCTTTATTCCACACATCAAACACTTAAAAAACAAATGTAACAAAGCTATCCAGCTGGTGCGAGTTATTGCCCACACAGATTGGGGAGCTGATAGACAAACCTTACTGAAGTTATATAGATCATTAGTGCGATCGAAATTGGACTATGTCTGCTACATATATGGCGCCGCCAGAATGTCATATACAAATTCATTAGACACTGTTCATCATCAGGGGCTTAGACTGGCCTTGGGAGCCTTTCGAACTTCTTCCATTGATAGTGTATATGCAGAAGCCAATGAACCGCCATTATCAATTCGCCGCAACAAACTAGCTTTACAATATTTGACCAAAATCCTCTCTTGCCCATCCAATCCTGCCTACGACTGTCTTGTAAACCCCTTATATCACCCTCTCTATGATAGGAAAAAGAAAACAATTAAAACATTTGGCCTAAGGATGAAAGAAATCATCAGAGAATCCAATATAAACCTGGAACAAATCCACGAATCACTCATTTCAGAAAGCCCTCCATGGGAAATCATCCAACCAACAGTATTGCTAAATCTCACCAAATTCCCTAAATCAAAGACCAACCCTACTGATTTCTACGAAGAACTGAACAAGATTGTCGATAGTTTCCCTTCCTATAAACAGGTATAGACAGATGGATCGAAAGAAGGTGAGAAATGTGGATGCTGTGCCCTACTAGATAACGTCACAAAAAAAAGACGTCTACCCGATGGAGCATCAATTTTTAGTGGTGAAGCCACAGCTGTTGAGCTGGCACTTGATCTCATCACTGACAATGTAAGTGACAGCTTCGTTATATTCTCTGATTCACTCTCTGTACTATTGTCCATCCACAACAAGAATCTCAATAACCTGATTATCGTTAAACTTTTAAATCGATTAAACATGATGAACAAAACCAAGAATATTGTCTTTTGTTGGATCCCCAGCCACATTGGCATTCGTGGTAACACGAAAACGGACATGACTGCAAAGGAGTCTCTGAGAGAGGATATCTTCAATATGAAGGTCCCATTCACAGATCAAAGGCCTGCAGTAAAAAGATATATTCAACTCAAATGGCAAAAACGTTGGGCGACCTGTCAGAACAACAAACTCTTCCAAATTAAACCAAATTTGGGAGAGTGGAGAGGTGCATTAAGGAAATCCAGAAAGGAAGAGGTAATACTGGCTCGAATTAGGATAGGACACTGCTTTTTTACCCACTCCTGGCTGTTAAGAGGAGTAGATCTGCCCAAATGCTCTAAATGCCAGATGAATAATAGCATAAGACATATACTAATTGATTGTACAGACCTGGTAAAAATTCGTCAACAGCTTTATAAAGTACAGAACTTAAGATCTTTATTTGAAAACATCAACATGGACAAAATACTAGCCTTCCTTCGGAAAATTGACCTATTTAATAAAATTTAACTTTATTATATAGCTTCAACATAGACATATAATCTATAACATTTCCTCCTAGTTATGGGTAAAATAGCATGCCATGTTCCGAATAAGCCTGTTTCCAGGGAATAACTCTCATTTAAAATAAAAATACGCTTCCGGCCTTAAATGACCCTTTAGATGTTGATAGGCCGTTAAACAGGAACAAACAGGAACAAACATCAGTTCTCACTTTCCAGTTTTTAGTCCAAAAGTGTCTCCATATCCTTGTTGGTAATGAATTATTTTCCACCTTACAACCTCTTTCTCACTGACAAAACAAAGCAGGCCTCTTGGTGCTCTATTGCTATTGCCATGGAAAGTGTTTGATAAACTACATTTCTTAGTTCCACCAGTTCTTAGTTTCATAGCTAAGACCTACTATGCCATGCACATTGCAGTGAACCATCCTCATTCCCTTTGTATTCCTTTGGTGAGATGTAGGTTCTACCCAAGTAGTTTCTTCTCACGAACTGCTGCTCTGTGAAACTGACTCCCAAGAGAATACTTTCCTGATCACTACAATCTGTAACTCTCTACCTCAAGTAAAACACGGATTCTACAGGGTGGACATTATAGTAAAAAATAAAATTGATGTTCACTCATCCCTATTCAGTTTTGCAGAGATTGTAAAATTTTACAATCAAGACCACTGACATGTGAATGTAATATCTGAAACTCTGGACAGAGATAAGTGGACATTTAATTTTATTTCTTATGATTAAGGGTCTATTGCAAAGACTGACTTAAAAATGTAATCTTTCAGAAATACCTTGATCAACCGTGTTTTTCTTTTTTTCTGTGAAACAACTTTTGTTTTAATTATATATATTTTGATTATTATAAGCTCTGGGTTTACCCATTGAGCACTTTATACTGTACTACAATGGAACAAATAATATTAGATTGTTCACTTAAGGATATACCTGTACCTAAAAAGCATATTTATGAATTAGAATTACTCCATAAAATTGAAGCTTTTATAGTTAGATTAAGATGGAGAGCTTTCTTTTTTTTACATAGTTTGAACGCTAACGAGAATTCCAAAGATTATGGATTTAAAACATATAAACACCCGCCTTATTGTAAACAACTGGAAAATTTTGAAAAAGACCTAATTGGATTAATTAGGAAAATTAAATATAGGAAAATAGTGCAAAATAATTTCCAGCAACAACTTAAAAATACTTTAAAATTATGTAGTAAAAATAGTGATATTTATATAAAAGGTGACAAGTCGAATAATATATATTCTATGTCTAAAACGCAATATAATAGAGAATTAAAAAATTCTGTGACCAAGCATTATAAAAAAATAGCACCTGACATTATTCCTAATTTAAACAAGGAGGCCACTTCATTAGTAGCTAAATTTAATCTACTCAATAGGGTTGAAAAATTAACCCTAAAAAATTCTTTTTTAACGGTTAAAGATCATAAAAATTCATTCCCTAACCACCCTGAATTCAGACTTCTTAACCCCACTAAAACCGAACTAGGAAAGATAAGTAAAATTATTATCAAAAAGATCTGTAATAATTTAAGAATGTTTCTCAATATTAACCAGTGGAAATCCACAGGCGATTGTATTAAGTGGTTTAAAACTCTAAAAATTAATAAGAAATCTGCCTTTGTTAAATACGATATAAAAGACTTCTACCCCTCTATAACTGCTGAGCTGCTTTCTGAGGCTTTAACATTAGCTAAGGAATATAATGATATCACCGAAGCAGAATTAGAGATAATTTGGCATTGCCGTAAAACCCTCCTATATTACAATGATGAAATATGGATAAAAAAAACTGATGCCCAGGGATTTGACAATCCTATGGGGGCATATGATGGTGCGGAGGTATCGGAGCTGACTGGTTGCTTACTGCTTCATAAACTAAACGCCATTATAGATTTCCATAATCACGGTTTATACCGGGATGATGGCTTAATTATAGTATATATATATCTCCTGTAACTTTATTAGAGTTATAGGGGTGCCACATGTACTGCAATTGCAGTTGAAGTGGTGTTTCTTTGGACATGATAGCCCAACAAAGCCTAACCCTCTCCAGGCTGATTTGATTTTAGAGGTTTTCTTCTTCTATACTGGTTTTCACCCAAGGCTACAGAACCCAGTCTATCCTGCTATTTACCCATAGCTTGTGGGGAGAAGAGATGGATTCATATCTTTTCTAAGTGTATCATCACATAAGTGAATGTAATGACTCTACGATGCCTCCTAATGTGTGTGTATATATATATATATATATATATATATATATATATATATATATTCTCTTTGATCTGAGTAGCATTTTCATGTCAAAATTGTGGTCATTCTCATTATGGTACTACATCTAAAACAATAAAAGATTTAGTCAATACTAAACAAAACAATAAGTTAAAACTTGAAGGAAGAATTGACTCAATTGCCTGTAATAATTGAGACAAAATATACATAGGAGAAACCTTGATGTATCTAAATCAAATATTACGTGAACACAAAAGTGACATTTTTAACAAAGCAATATATCAAATGTGTTGGTTGCCCACTGTAATTAGACTAACCACACACACACACATATTGTGTATTTACGCAGCAATCTCTCTTTTATGTAAGTTTCATTAAAAATGAGAGACATGGTGCTATGGTTAAGTTGTTTTTATGTAATTTTTCATGTGTCGGATTTCATAAAATTTGATTGTATGGAAAATTCAAGCTTGCACACACCTATACCTTTTCATGGGCCAATAAAAAAAAAAAGCATATACATTTATACATTTACTAATAGAAAAGCTTTTTCATAAAGACAGCTCACTAAATTTTACCATATGCTGACATCTGCAAAAAAATAAATACAGCCTCTTATTTATTGACCAATCAGGAGCAAGGAAAAAATCTTAAAATTATTTATATTATGAAAAATAAGATTGGCTCAACTTTTAAGCTTTTCTATTGGTGAATGTATAAATCTATTAAATCTATATGCTTTATATATATATATATATATAAATAAATTTTTTCTGATATTTTCATTTCATGTTTTTTTAATGTTATTCAAGACTTAACATAGTCACTATTAAGCATTCAGTCAGTTAAGTGCCATATGTGAAACACGCTTGGGCGATCATGTCTCGAAAGAGACATGACTGACTGGCAGAAGATTATCCTGCAGTAGGTTGCCATTGCTTTCTGTGGTAGACTGGTTGCCAGCCAAGGCTATAGAACCCAATCTGTCCTGTTATTTAACCCATAACTAGAAGGAAGAGACGGATTAATACCTTTCCCAAGGGTATTTGTGCGTAAGTGAACGCAATGGATTCGACTGGAATTTGAACTCGGCTCCCCGATTTCTCGTTCCGAGCCGATATCCACTGCGCCACAACGCGCATCCTATTACAATATATGTATATATATAAGTCATCCACATACAAGCCCATTTCATTGTATCACAGCTCATCAGTGTGGCTAGACATATCCACTTGCTTTTGGCCGGGTTTGAAACTTGACCGATTTGGTATCAGTCGGAGTCTCTACTCCCTAAGCCATCGGCGCATGGGGTCATTGCAGTGTCTATATTCACCCTATCGATAAATACCTTTTAAAATTCATTTGCATTTTTCTATTTCTTGTACCACTTTAGTAAAAACTTGTTCATACAAAATTTGTTTGCACAAAAATATTTTAATCTGAGGTTCGCAGAGATTATATATGCATTTTGTAGACTTTGTTTGGCATTCATAATATGATTTGGTATGAATATTTATCCAATTTTCATCCTCTTTTCATTCCACTGTTTTTATTATAGTCAATTGTTTTTCCTTTTTAATTTTACAGATAACAGGGGATACTGTAGCTATCAAAAAGTTTAAAGAAGGTGAAGGTGAGAAATTTAATCTTTGTTGCTTTGAGATGTAAGAGAGACTATAATATTTATGTCTCTTAGGAATATAGATTAAACAAGAATTAAATATTGAATAATCTAAGAATAGAATTTAAAAGTATATTTGTTAAAATAGGAAAGTCTTTATTTTGATACTTACTTCTGCATTACTTTTTAAATAAACTTTATATTTAACCCTTTGTTGCATATTGGTTACAATTGTAACCAATATACAACAAAGGATTAATGTTTTTTTTTTATCCTCCAAATTTTTAAATGCCTGTTTTGAAATTGTTTTTGCATTCCTAAAAGATGTAAAGAAATGCTTATTTATGTTATTCTGATTGTATGTATGACTGTTATGATCTATCTCAGATTAGAGTGTAGTATATGCTCAATTTCTGGTATTTCTTACCAAGAAACTTGCATAATAATTAAGTGGAATCAAATTGGAAAGAGTGAAAGAAAGAAGTGTGAAGGAGCAAATCTAAGAAAAATGAAAAAATGTTGTGGACTAAACCTCTCCTCAGAGGCTAAATGAACTAGTCTAGTTGCTTAAATAAAGAATTCTAGTGAGTGTGAAAAAAGCTTGTTGGAGCCAGTCTTGCAGACATCACGAGAGTGCCTAAGCAAGATAACATTATAATGAATAGAAGCTGAGTTATAAGAGTAGAGACAAAAAATCAAAACTCATATGAGTTATAACTGAAGTTATGAAAATATCAAAACTCATTCTGAGTATAGTGAGTAGGAAAAAATATTTGTTGCTTTAGTGCACAAGATACCAATGAGGATGAGAATTTGAACCAAATTTTTTTGTGTAGAAAAAAAAAATTCTTGCAAACATGGAGAAAATATTGACTTCTGTAGTACAAATTCAACATCAGCACCATCGGAACTTGAGAAAAAGTTTATTGAAATAATATAGAAGAAAACAGGAAATTCTCCAAATCCTTTTACTCTCAACACACTTGCAAATACCATATCTGAATTTACATACCATCCAAATGATGGACTTACCTTTGACTTAAGATATAAACAAATTATCGGAGAAGAATGTAGCAACTGGGAAGACGAAAGTAAAACAAGACTTTTGTTGAAGAAATTAGTACAAGTAGAACATGAAAATTACTGTAATTTTGTGCTATTGAAAAAAAAACAGATGAGATTTGTTTTGAAGAAACAGTGAATATTCTGTCAAAAATTTTTAGCAACAAAAGCTCTTTATTCAATACTCATTCAAAATGGGCAGCATCAGCAGTATATAAAAAGAAAAAAAAATTTGTATCTGTGCTGATTTTTACACAAGATTAAACAAGTGTTTAGACATCCATAACTACTCATTACCAAATCCAGATGAAATTTTGGCAAAGATATATAGAGGAAAAAATTTTTTGAAGCCAGATCTTTTTAAACATATTTACAAATACAGGCTGAAGATGAATATTCAGAGTTAACAATTATAAATATGCATAAGGGATTGGATAACTTCAACCAACTTCCTTTTGGTATAAAGGTGGCTATATTTCAACAAGCTAAGGATACCATACTTGCAGATTGTAAATTTTCAGTATCTTATGTGAATGATATATTAATTAAAAGTGTATCTAAAGGATAACATATCAGGTATGGGAAAAGTTTTTGAAAAAAATTGAGAGACTGGATTCAAACTCAGTGAGGAAAAGTGCAAGTTGTTTTTGCCTGAAATTAAGTACCTAGGACAAATCATTGACATAAAATGGTCACCAACCAGATTTGTTGAGGACAAGTGTAATTAAAAATATGCCTCCCCCAATAAATGTTACTAGGTTACAAGCATTCCTGAGACTAGCAAACTATTATCCAATTTATATGCCTAATCTGCAGAATTTGAGAGCTTCGCTAAACAATTTGCTTAAAAAAGGCATAAAGTGGAACAACTGGTAAGTGTCAGGAGTTTGAAAAAATAAAAAAAATACTAACATCAGACTTATTATTAGCTCACTACAATCCAAAAGCAGTAATTGTTGTGGCTTCAGATGCGAATGATTTTGGGATAGTAGCAGTAATTTTACGTAAGTATGCTGATGGTAGTATGAAAGCTGTCACACATGTTTCATGTTCGCTACTACCAGCAGAAAAGAAAACTACAGTCAGATTAAAAAGGTGCATTAGCAATAATAGTTGCAGTTAAAAAATTTCACAAATGCATATACAGAAGAAGTTTTTGGTTGCAGACAGACCACAGACATCTATTATCTATTTATCATTAAAAAAATAGATTACAGTGTTGGGATATCATCTTATTAAATTATGATTTTACAATGGAATGCTAACCCTCCAAAAAATTAGGATAAAAATACATGTTGGTGAACTTAGCAGAAAGAGGAGGTGGTGATCATTAATGAATAAAACAAAATATTTGTTAATAACAGAAATCTCAAAAGGGAGAATGTTGTGGAGTAAATAACATATCACTGGTGACTAAATAAAATAGTCTAGATGCTTACATAAAGAACTCCCGTGAGTCTAAAAAAAAAGAAAACTTCTCATTGGAGTCATACTTCAGAGTATTTCTTATAGATGTCATGGCAGGTACCAAAGCAAGTCTTAACATTATAACCAGTAGAAAACAAGTTATAACAAAGAAAATCAGATGAAATGAAAAATTATACATTTATAGAAATTGGAAAGATATGGAAATGAAAGAAAGACATTGACAGGTTTTCTGACTGAATACAAAGAGAGAATAAATATAAAGATTTAAAGGTAGATAGGAATGGAAAGGTATAAAAATTGCATAAATTAAAACTCTTTATGGAGATATAGAGCTAAAGAAAGGTGAAAGAGAGGATATAGTAAAAAATATTTGTGCATCCCTCATTCCAATTTTGCTTGGCTGGAGCTGCTCAATTTTCACTTCTTCGCCTTGATAAATTCAAAATCATTTACATGGTCTTTTTTTTTTTTAATCACTTCACTCTAAGCAAGGCAAAAGTGTGTGAAAGAAAAGGAAAAACATTATTAAAGGGAAGCAACAATAAAAGAGATTTCAAAAAGACAGTAGATAACAATTGACATTGCATTTAAATTTTTGAAGATCAAACATTGCTGGAAAGCATGAAGCCAGAAGAGAGATCCACAGGTGAGATATGCAAGAAAATAAATTGTTAGTAAAAAACTTAGGGTTACACCTTGCTAATTCAACTGTAAAATGGTGAAACTTACTTGCCAATCAAATATTACTCTTAAATTCATGAAGTTTAGGTACCATAGAGGAAAGTTCACTGAAGATAAGAGATCACAAGATCATTGACAGAAGGCGAGATGTTAGGTCAGGATCAATAACATTGCAGATTCTTCTTTGGATTATATAAAAAATATTTGAATATATAGCAGAAGCACAAAGCCATATGTAGCATCAATATTTGAAGCATGGATGAATGATAGCTTTATAAATGTTAGATAGATTCTGGAGAGAAAAATTGTTTAGCACAACAGAGCGAACCAACTTTTCTAGCAGCAGACTTAGCAATATCTTTTCCCTGGTGCCTCGTCCATGTGAATTTAAGCATGCTACTAGATTGGCATCTAGGTCTCATCCTCCTCATTGAAATAGTTTAACGTATCTGTCACTTCTACTCCAATCGTTTCTTTCCTCACACTTCCCGCCTCTGGAACTCCCTTCCATTTACTTGCTTCCCTGATAGCTACAATCTTCAAAAGTTTAAATGCAATTTCAATTGCTATCAATACCTGCTGTACCCAGTCTTTTTTTTCTCACTGTAACCCTTGTAAACGAGTAGTAGTTGGGGAAGAGTTTTTTTTTCATTCTGAGGCTTCTTTCCCATGGACAAATTACCAGCCTATTGCTACAACATTTCCATGTCAAATGTTCAGATGAGATTCATTCTTTACTTCCACCAGTTTAGATAACATTTACAGAAGTTCCACTCTAAATTTTCCAAAGAACTGCTGCTTTGTGGAAAAGACTCCCCCCAAGTCACTTTCCTGTCAAGAATCAATTGTTATCTATCCACCTTATCAAATAATCTTCATTTCTTACAACACACATTATTCATCATTATCTTTTTAACAGTAAACCTCTATTTTAAGTGGCTTGAGATTTGTATTGGGCAAATTTTAATTTTAAAAGTATTAATTCATGTTTGTGCCACTTTTAGATAAAAATATGCCTATGAAGCAAACATAAGGAATAAGGAACCAAATAAGATGATACAGGTAAAGGATGAGAGAAAGAAGAAGATGCATAAATAATGTCAACACGTGTAATTTCTATAGGTTCAGCTCATTAATTATAAAAATACAGACTGACCTCTTTAATCTGGTAACCTTGGCAACAGGCCATTGCCAGACCACAGAAAACAGCAGTTGACATGAAATTACCCTTAAAAAAAAAAAAAAAAAACTATGTAAATATACTGTTATCAGCTCATTCCACATATAATATTGCAGTGTTATCAAAGGTAACACAAAACTTTTGACAGGAAATGAAACAATCAATAATGCTTCCAAATAGGGTTTTTATTGTTTCATGCAATACACAGGCTAAAATATATCTAAAGCTAACAAATAACACATACTTACTATCCTAAATAGGAAAATATATATATATATATATATATATAGTCAAAATATTTAAATGTAACTGCCTCTTCTACTCTTACAGTTTCTTTTCCTGCATTTCCTGTTTCTAGAACTCCCTTTTGTTTGCTTGCTTCCCTGAATCTCCCAAAAATTAAATGCAATGTCAATTGCCATCTTCTATCTCCTTGATGCGCATCCTTCTCTTTTCCTTTCTTTGACATCTCTGTACCTTGTTTTTTCTCTCATTGTAACTTCCTGCATACCAGTGCCAGTCCTGCCTTGCTTGGGGCAAAATGATTATAAAAAATAAGAATTTAGCAAGACCATATAACCAAAACACTCTACTGCTGTTGGCAGCCCCCATAGCCACTCAATGAACTAATGGGGCTGATTTTTAAAAAGTGCTGGACCCTCCCTGGGAGTTACCAAACCACTGTGTGCTAGATTAAGGAGATTGAACTGTACTGCAAAAGATATGAGCTTCTTTTACACTCTTTATAGGCTATTAGATAAAATTTCAGTCTTAATTTGAAATGATGGCAAAGTAAGAAATTGTATCTAGTCTTTTGTTTTTGATGGTTGGTCAACTTGTGTGTGCATTAACTTGCAATTTTTATTTTATTTTTTTTATACCAGATAATGAAGAAGTGAAGAAGACTACATTGCGGGAATTAAAAATGCTACGTGCTTTACGACAAGAAAACATTGTTGAACTGAGAGAAGCCTTTAAAAAGAAAGGGAAACTTTATCTAGTTTTTGAATATATTGAAAAGGTATATCATTTTGGGTATTTAATTTTTTTTTTTATGACTTTTTTTTTAAAGATTTTTGTGCCCTACCCTCTTCTTTTGTTATGTTTCTGTTTAACCATTACTAGTTCCACCAATTTTAGCAATGATAATACCTAATATATATACATATATATAGTAAAGTTTTGTAATTTGCTTGAAGCATTGTGTAAAATAGTTGTATGGGTTATGTCTTGAAGGCTGTCACAATGCGTTGAGTGAAATAAAGGAAGGTAAGGAAGTGTTTGTATTACCTATTTATTAAATATTAATATTTCGAGATTAAAATCTCATCTTCAGAATGGCAGAGAAGCTTTTGACTGTCCAAACTTCTTCACTCTCTATGAATAGTTGTTGAGAGTTGTCCACTGCTGCTGTACGTGTGTGTGTGTGTGTGTATTCTAGCTGCTATACATGTGTGTGTGTGTGAATGTGCATGTATTCTAGCTGCTGTACATGTGTGTGTGTGTGTGTGTGTGTGTGTGTATGTATTCTAGTTGAGGCCTTTGTGATGTGATATGTGTATGTCTAGTTGGGGCCTTTATGGTATATGTGTGTATTCTAGTTGGGGCCTTTATGGTCTGATGATATCAGTCTGCTTGTATGTGTGATTTAT
Organism: Ascarosepion bandense; assembly: GCA_037127315.1. Classification (NCBI taxonomy): domain Eukaryota; kingdom Metazoa; phylum Mollusca; class Cephalopoda; order Sepiida; family Sepiidae; genus Ascarosepion; species Ascarosepion bandense. Next base: position 1,860,453 of record JBBBDQ010000768.1, on the reverse strand, counting down.
CTTAATGTGATCTGAAAGTTCACTTGACTCTTTGACCAGGTCGAAGAGTATCAGTTTCATTACTGTTGTTTTATCTATCTGATTTATCTGGTGGTGTTTGCATGTTGTGATTGTGTCATGTGTGCGTGTCTATGTGTACATGGTTATTGTAATTCATTCAACTTTGTTTGTTATTATCTTGCCCGTGTGTATGAGCTTTATTTTTGTGGTGAGTTTGTGTCATGTACGTGTTAGCGTTGCCTATTCTGTTATGTAATCTAGGTTAAGCTCTTGTCAATTGTTGATTTGCAGGTGTAATTTAGCTATTATTAGGGACTCTTTTATGTGCAGGTTACCTAGGTTACGCTCTCTAGCCTCGATGTTGACGGTTATGTTCTTGTTAGTATTTTTGCATTTTTTAAATGTTTTTGGAAAGACGACGCTTGCGTGTGTATGTGTTCTTTTATCCTAATATGTAATGATCTTGTGGTGCTGCCAACATAGAATGCCTCGTATTTGGCGCATTGTATGCGGTACACGACATATTCTGGTGGCATATGCCGGTGCCTGCAATAGGGCAATTGGCTAGTGTGCATGTGGTGTTGTTATTTGTTCTGTGGTTGGGGTTGAGGTGTCTGCAGAAAGTGGGGCTGTAGTGTGCCAGCTGTATATCCAATCCCTCTCTGTGGATAGCTCTACGTATTTTTGATGTTATATTTTCACTGAAGTGTGGTAGCATCTAGAAGCAGGTGTTAAATAGGGTGTGACGCCTTGGGCCTTTACTACCTTCCCGTTCCAGGCGTCCCCCAAAGGACTGTGGGTAGCCGTTAATCTCCAGTGTTTCCTTGAAAAGTGCAGTGTGGGTGTTAATGTGCTCTTCTTTGCTGCACTTGTTTCGGATACGTGCGAGTTCGTTTTCGATGTAGCCAGTCTTAGCGCTGAGAGGGAGGGCTGATCAGTAGTGGACAGACATATCCCTGCTGGTAGGCTTTTTGTAGAAATTGGTGTGAATTTCACCTCTATCTGATACTTTTAGCCTGAAGTCCAGCAGTGATAGGCATCCACTGGCATCAGGGTGCTCAATGGTGAATTTTATTTTGCCGTCCATACTGTTGAATGTCGCTGCCATTCTGCTTGCCTCGTCACATGAAGAAGTAAGGATAAGTATATCATCAATGTATCTCATGAATAAGGCGTATGAATGGCAGGTGCTGAGTGCGCGACGATCCAGTTGGTTCATGTATGTGACGGCAAGTAGTCCCGATAGGCTGGACCCCATTGGAAGGAAGGTGGTCTGTTTGTAGGTGCGTCTTTGGAACGTAAATTAGGTGTTGTCTACTATGGTTCTCAGGAGTAGGTGTATGTCCTTTGGGGTGAAGTAGTAGCAGTGTATTCTTGAAGTGTATCACGTATTTGTGTTTGTGTACATATGCTTTATATTATTTATTTAATTATTTTATGTTTATGTATATGTAAGTTATTTATTTATATTTTTATTTATATTTTTATTTATATTATGCAAAGCAGTAAAGCCACTAGGACACAAAGAGTTATAAGCTGTGAAAGAATTAGGAACAGAAACATTAATAATGAGTGGGAAGAGGAAAGAGTAATCAGGAGAACAATAGATAGCTATTGATACTACATTTAAATTTTTGCAAATTAAAGTTGGTTGGAAAGCATGGAGTCGGAAGGGAGTTCCAGGTGTGAGAAGTGTGACAAAAGAAACTGTTAGGCTAGAATTTACAGTTACATTCAGCCAGTTCAACTGAAAATTGATGAGATCTCAATGTCAGTCTAGTACTGCACTTAAATTAAGGTATCATAGCGAAGAGCTCATCCGAACAATTACCATGAAAATATTTATAGAAAAAGCACAGAGAGGCAACTTTATGGTAGTAGGGAAGTGACTGAAGCCAAGCCACTAGATCAGGACCAATAATATTGCTGATTCTTCTTTGATTTTATCAAGTAGCTCAAGGTAAATAACAGGGGCACTGGACCATATGTGGCAGCAATATTCTAAGCATGGACAAATTATCTTGACAAAAACCTTTTTGTAGCATTTTTTTTTCTGTTTAATCCTATCAGCCCTTAATAAATTTCAGTTGCTAAATCTCTGGAGTCCTGACTGAATTGTTGAAAAATCTGAATATCTGATGCTAGTACAATTAAAATGCAAGTGTTAAAATTGATTTTATGTGAAAGTAAATTGGTTTCTATTTCAAGTTCAATTTGGTAGTTTTACCAAATTTACCCAGGTACTTCAATGTGGCTTTGCAGTAGATCAATTATGACTGAGTAGTGAGTTTGATCCTCATAAGATGCACTACACTTTCAGTCTTGTGCCACATCTAAGCATCTCTTAGAAAATCATTTGGTGGCGGGGTGGACACCTCAATATGGTGTAATATTTAGCAAGCTTGTCTCGCTAGAACAATTATGACTGAGTAGTGAGTTTAATCCTTACTAGGTGTCTCATACTTTAGGCTTTATGCCACATCTAAGCTGTGCTTAAAAAATCGCTATACCAAATTTAACCTCTTTCATATTTCTAATCTTGGAATTTTATAATTTTTACAGAGATGTACAGAGTAATTGAAAAGTAACTGTCTATTTTATGTATGAGTTGCCAGCCAGGAGTTCTGACTTAACATCCTGTGACATTTTCTTTGAGGTTGGTTAAAGGAGCCAGTTTACTATAGCAAACTAAGACTTTGGAAGAACTTGAATGTTGAATACAAGAAGTTATGTGTTCTATCCCACAAGAGTTCCTAGTAAAATCAGTTGACATGATTCCTGGGTAGTTAGAAAGCTGGTAGTGAAATTAGGTGCCCATATTGAATTTTAAGTAAAACGTCATGCTAAACACTTTCCTCTCATATTCATTTTTTGTAAAAAAATTATAGCTAATAAATAGATTATAAGTATTTTGAAATAGGGAGTTACTTTTTAATCACCCTGTCAATATCTGGTTGATCATGTGATGGTTGTTAACAGAGTGTATTTACATACAGTTACAGATCGCAGGCACATTTAGATGCTCCAGTACTGTAAGCATTGGGTGCTTTTGGCCCTAAAGGATTATTTAATATTCAATTTGACAGTTTTAATCCAATTTGACAAATACTATTGACATAATTTTAGCTTGATGCAAAACTAATGCAATAACTATTTTTTTTTTCTGGAGGCAGTTAGTGATGTTTGTTTTAGTTAATGTCAGTGCATTATTGCATAATGCAGGGATCTACAAACAAGGTCTAAGCGACCCCTAGGTTGTTGATGAGAAGTTCCAGGGGGCCGATGATAATCAATGGCTCATAATGAAAGGCACTGAGCTAAATTTTAGCTACTGTACATGTACAGTGGGTAACATGTGAATTGTTGCCATTTTATATTTTTAATTTTGTGCATTGTTTGTTTTTGATTTTGTCAACTTCACAGTATAGTAGGGTCAGTTGGGTACTGTCTATGAGAAAAAGAGCACCATGATGCAATTCATTCTGCCTGAAATTTGGAAACTGCATACTAAACTGCTTGGCATTTGTGCTGGAAACTCCAATACAAACATTTCAGAGTGTTTGAGTGTGAATCTGAGAACAGTGTAGAGGATTCAGAAAGAGTTGGATGAAGTCTAATGATGATTATTAAGAGACGGCAGCTTGGAATACTCACTCTGATTGTTCTGAGAAAAATAAAACAAATCCTGAATTTGTTAGTGAGGGCATCAAACTACTGGAAGACCTTATGTCTGGCAAAAGGACTCTGCACCATGCCACACAAGCATGAAAACCCAATTATGGCTATTAGACAATTTCTACGACCATATCATTCTTTACATCTGGCCACCCAACTCTCCAGATTGTGACCTTTTTTGTTATGTGTGGAGTCCAGTTGAGCGAGGGACCAACAAAGCTCCTTTTAATACCAAAGATGAACTGAAGGCAAGGATTATGACAGCATTCACTATCTTAAACAAGGAGACTATCCAGAAGAGTTGCAGGAGATTCTGAAATTGTCTGGAAGCTGTGGTTAAAGCCAACGGCAATTTTATTAAATAAATTTTAATCTTTAGCATTTTAGGATATTTTTGCGTAATTTTGGTAAATATATCTGTTAAAATGAGATGTCAGCGTTATTTTCATTTTCGTGTAATTTAGATGACAGTTTACTCATTGCACTCTATATGACGTATTATTTGGTGGAGATGAAAGTAAGGCACTGAGCTTGATGAGCAGCAGAATCAAAAGCTATCCAAATAACTTTTAATTTATTTTGATGAGACTTATTCAATTCTGCATTGAGCATTGCTGGCTCTTTTTTAATTGTTTCAAGTTGATTTTCTGATAACACCTCTGTTTTTCAACCTCTAACTGTAAAATAGAGTTTATGATTATGAAGGTAATTTAACTGATTAGAATGATTGCATCTATTATGGTGAAATATTTGTTTATTTAATTTAATTCATACTGTTCTGTGCAGTTTTTAATATATTTATTTACTTGATTTATTGGGATTATTTAATATATTTTTGGAGGGAAAATTTTTAAGCTTATCCAAATTTCTTAACCTTTTATATATTTTAGTTAACATTTTAATTGCCAACATCAGTGCGAATTTTAAGATTAAAAAATATTTTAAATGAGGGTCGCTGGAGAAGAAAGAAAAACAAAAAGGGTCTCTTGTTGATAAAGTTTGATGATCCCTGGTGAAATGGATATCAGCTCAGAATGAGAAATTGGAGAGCTGTGTTCGAATTACACTCAGATTAATTACATTTACTTATGCACAAATACCCTTGGAGAAAAAAAATTATGAATCCATCTCCACCACCCAGCTATGAGTTGAATAGCAGGATAAACTCAGTTCTACAGTGTTGTATACCTACCTGTATACAGAAATGGAATGTTCCTATTCTCTTAAATACATAGTAGAGAGAGTGACTGTACTGACTAGCAGTTCACTACTTCATGCAGTGTGTGAGTCTTGTACTTGTTGATATACTATTATTCCCAACCTCCATTTAGGTGATTACTCATGCAGTAACCTTTTAGGGTTACAACATATAGCTTTGGTTGCAACCAGTCTACTGCAGGAAGAAACAGCAGCCTACTGTGGGAATATATTCTGCCTTGTCAATCATGAATTGGAAGAGACATGATCATCCAAGTGTGTATCACACATGGTCATTAACTGACTGACTGATTGAAATACAACTCTAAATCTCTGTGAGTTTTATTGATATTTCTTTATTTGAAGTCTTAATTGGAGACAGAATAAAAAATGAACAAGGAATGAGATTTCCTCACTAATCTCATAAGTAACCCATTTTGTCTAACCACTGCAAAAATGCTCTATAATCCTGTATATACATAAATCAGGTGACAAGATCATGTACTCTGCCTTCATTCAATCATGTGTTACATTGATGTATGCTTCTATCTTTTCTTCAGCCATAATGTATTACATTGATGTAATTCTTTATTATGTGCTTCAGTCATAATGTTGAATATATTACTTCTTCACATGAATAAGTTTCTTTGAATTTTTAAAAATGTACAAATAAATTATAGCGTTGTCCTAGTTAGTAGGAAGCTAAAAAGAGTGACAGTCTTATTGAGAGCAAAAGCATATAAGGCAAGCAGTCTTTGCAATAAAGTGCTTGATATTGAAGATAGAATATTAATAAAATTAATATAAGTAAAAATTTTGTCACTTAGCTGATTGATGTTACCTTTAGCATCCTGACTCCAGAGGCATACTTGTCCTTAGGGGTTATTAACAATTTCACTACTGATGTTATTTTCCTTTTTTAATTGCTAATAACCCCTTAGGAGTGGACAAACAAGTCTCCCAACGAAACTTGCGAGTCAGGATGCTGAGGGTAACATCAATCAGCTAAATGAAAAATAAATTATATAAATGTGGATGTTTTATTACAATAATAATTAAGCTGTTATATCTAATATGAAACTTATTTTTCAAGGTTTCTGTATGTATAAATTTTTATTTCACTTTTGAGCTTCTGTACATCTTAGGAAAATTCTTGTGATTCAACCTCTTAAAAATTGCCTTTGATTTGAAAATTATTTATTATCATTTAAAATGAATTTGAATGTAAGGTTACTCAACTTGGCTCTGCCAAAAGTGCTTACTAGGGTGCAGCCTTTAAGCTTATAAATAGGCAATGATATTCTCACTCAGTCTCTCATAACCCTTTTCAGTTCAGGCTTTAAGATGTAGCCACACATGGGTAAAGTGTCCTTCACTATGGCATGTTCATTTTTATGGTTTTCTTTCTCTCGTGACTTTTCTGCTCTCTCTCACACACACATATACAGACATGTGTTTTTTACACACACTTGTTACATACACACACACCAGCACATTCTTATGATAGCTTCATGTTTTTTCCTTTCGTAACAAATTGTTATTTGTTTTATATTCATTGTTTGTTTTTGCTCATAACAAATGTATGGTCTTATAGAGATTAGTGTATTTCCCACTTTTTTTTTCTCCATTATGTTAATGCTTTAATCTTATTGTGTTATAAACATGAAAATTATTTCTAACTAATATTGAAGAAAAAAAATTGTGACATATTTAGTGTTTCCAACTCTATCGACTTCACTGAATGTTACCCAGATTGACAAACTTCTGAAGAAGGTGGGATAGAATAATGATCAAAACATTGTGACAATAACAAAAAAGATGAGGATATTAGTCCAAATGTAAATAATGTAAGTTATAATAAAGAATATAAAGAAAAATATATAATTAATAATTTTTAATTTAATTCCTATAAAAACACAATGAAAATGTATGTTGTAGTGCAGCGGATATTGGCTCAAGACAAAAAAAATCAGAGAGCCAAGTTTGAATTCCATTTGAATTTGTTGCATTCACTTACGTACAAACATCTTTGGGAAATGTATTAATCTGGCACTTCTCCTTCCAGCTATGGCTTAAATAGCAGAACAGATTGAGTTCTCTAGCCTTGCTTGGCAACCAGTCTACTGCAGGAAATAAGGACAACCTAATACGGGTGACAGGCTCGCACAAATCTGTATCATGTACAGCACTTCACTGACTGAGATACATGATATAGATGAAAATAACATTGGTGGATTCTGAAAAATAGGAAACAAAGGGCAGAGACAGAAAAAAATAAGGGATTGTTTTTTTTCCAATGAAAAGCAGTTGCAAAGTCTAGGCATATTATATATGGCTTTTGACTCACATGTGTGTTCATAGTATCAAATAGCATTTCCAAGAGGGGAAAAAAAGAAAAACAAAGCCAGTCCTCATAAAACCATATTTTATAGTTTAGTTAATTTTATTTATCAAAATCAAACATAAATATTCTTGTATATCAAGTTCAAATATCCAATTCCATAATGCTCATGTTAAAGTCAGACTAGAAAGCTTCTTGTGGGAAAATGAAATAAAATCAATAAAATAATAATAAGGAATAAAAAGAAATTAATTTTCCCATGATACAAGTTATAAGGAAACTGGAAAGGATTTCTAGTCACATACATGATTTTATGACCCCTTTTCAGAAAGGACTGAACCTTTTCTCTTTTTTCAGTTTCCAACAACATCATTCAGACATGTTTTCGCAGCCTTATTCATGAAATAAATGATTTGGTTGTTACAACTTGAGGTGAAGCTGACTTGAACTCCACCACTTTAACTATTATTATCCTAACTTCTGAACCAAAAAAGAAACGAACATATCCAAGAGATAATGTGAACTTTGTTTCACTATAAAAAGAATAAATGTCCATAGTAGAAACTCAAATTTTGTATGTTTCTATCTTGTTTAGATACTGAACACACATATTCACTTAAAATACACACACAACCCTACAACCTGTTAACCACTATATTCTTTTTATTATTAGTAGTAGTAAACAAAATGTTTTGCTGATTCTAAAAGTTATTTTGATTACTTTATATTTTAAAAATTCTTTTTCTCCACAGAATCTACTAGAACTGTTGGAACTTAATTCTTCTGGTCTTCCTTTGGACAAAGTCCGTAGCTACACTTACCAATTGTGTAGGGCAGTACACTGGTGTCATATCAACGAGGTTGTCCATCGTGGTAAGAAAAGCAATAAAATTCTGATTTTCTGTTTATACCTCCATTTGAAAATATTTGCTTATCAAATTAGTGTTTACTATAAGGCTGATAATAGCCATTACCATATTTTTCGGAATATATGATGAATCCGTGAGATTCAAGATTTGCCTTTATTTTGAAATATTTTGGAAATAAATAATCTACAGTTGTATTTGAAAGATTTTTATTGAAGAAAAATTCAGTCAAATACTTTAAAAATTAGTGTAGATTATTCTGAACACAAAAGAGCTCAAAAAGGTAAAATAATGTAAATAAAAAAAATAGTTTAATGTTAAGTTTGGTTCAAAATCTACAACATTCTCATTGCTTTCACTTTTACTTGGGAAAGATTCAAACACTTCATCATTGGATCCAATATCTTGATCAACAAGAACGTCATTCTCAGTCCCATCCATTGAGTTACTCATACTACACTTCTGATACAACACAAATGACTTAATCACTATATCATTCCTTTTGTTTAACATTATAATATTTGTATCTTTTGATATGTGTATATTGTTGGTGGTGTTATTATCATAAAATTGATATTAATAATGCCATGAAGTTAGTGCCTCTACATGAAATAAACCTTATAGTAAAGGAATATAAAAACAAAAATATTTCTGATAAACCTTAATACTTCACTTTCTATAAGGATATCCATTTCTGAAGGTAATCATTTTCCCAAATAAATTATGTTGTCTGAATTATTGTTCCTTAGAAAGCTTCTCTTTATTTTCATTAGAATGATCAACAGATGAAAAATGTTGCATATTGCTTTGTGGATAAGTCATTTTGTCATGGAAATTCATTAGAAACTGTCTTCTATTAATTTTATTTACTTTAGTAGTCCATCTTCAAAGATAATTAGTACAGAAGGATGAAACTGTTATCAAACCTAATAAAAATGTACTACCAAAACTAACTTTTGTATATCCAACTCTAACCTATGAACAAAGAAACAGTTTCAGATCACAACAGATTGAGGATCTGCAGACTCCACATGATTCATGATAGTAGAAATATTGATTTCAGAACTGGTCATTTTGTCACACTTGGTTGGTTAAGACCTGGGAGAAATGTTACAATAGGCACTTGATTAAATACTATGTAATTTTATATCTCCATGGTAAATTTATTGAAAATCACTCCAGTAGATAAGATCAGTTATATGAAATTTAATACTTTTGCTGTTATAGATATACTTTTATGTCTTCACAAGACTTATATTACATGCTTTTGATGTGTATATGGTTACAAGATTTATTTATATGTCTTTAAAAGAACATTATCATTAATCATTTCAACCCAGGAAAGCCACTATGATGTAAAGGGTTACTGTGAGTGAAAGAAACTGATAAAACTTAGAGGTAAAAGAACATTAAAAACACAGGATCCAGAAAGACAGATGATGACGATTAATGTAGCATTTATATAATGTAACACAAGTGAACAAACTATTAGAATAGAACTTCTATTTACTTCTAGTTATATCTAGCAATTTCAACAGTAAAATAATGAGACCTAGCTGTCAGTCTAGTACATTATTTAAATTCATGAAGTTGATGTACCAAAGAAGATTTGGCTTGAAAGTTTTTTTAGAAAAACTGCAGAGATACTACATTATGTGATGGAATTAAAGATTAGATGACAAGTTAGGACTAATATTTCTGCAGATTTTTCTTTAGATTTTATCATGAATCTCTAGATATATAGGAGAAGCACCAGATCATATGTGCCAACAATATTTAATGCATGAACAAATGGTAGGCTTAAATAGGTGCAAGCTAGCTAGCATCACACAATGAACCAATTTTATGAGCAGCTGACTTAGGAACTGTCTGCTGTTATATATTAGTCATCCATATACAAGCTCATTTTGTCTTGCAGCTCGTCATTGTGGCTAGACATCTACTTGCTTCCAACTGGGATCAAAATTCAACCAATTTGTTGTCAGTCAGAATTCCTACTTCCTAAGCCGTAGGTGCATGGAATGAGAGAGGGGAAATTTTAGCATGTTAGATATGTGCAGTGTATACACACACAAGTAATCAGGAAAACTTAATTCATTACTGATGAGTAACGTGTAAATCGCAAAAGTGGTAACTGTTTTAAAAATTTTCCTCTCTAGAGAGCTCAATTGTAATGAGAGTATAATATATTAGTCATCCACATACAAGCCTGTTTTGCTGTTTCACAGCTCATCAGTGTGGCTAGACATCCACTTGCTTCCAACCGGGAATGACACTAAACTGATTTGGTGTCAGTTGGAGTTTCTACTCCCTAAGCCGTAGGTGCATGGAATGAAAGAGGGGAAATTTTAGCACATTATATATATGTGGTGTATACACATGTCAGTCACTGGTAGAACTTAATTCATTACTGAAGAGTAGTGTATATATGTGTATATATATATTCTTCATTTGTAAACAAGTTATGTCTTCAGGTGATTTGCAATAACTGATTTTGGCCGGTTTTTTTTGGTTTTTTTTAAGAATGCTCATGTAATAGAATTTTTGAACACACAGTTTTCAAAATTAAAAATTATAATGTTTTCATCTATGGTTGTATACCTAATAGGTATTTTCTGGTATGGTTACACTTAGTCATAATTTCTGTTCTCTCCTTCAGTAATTCATTTTTGTTTGGAAATAACATATTAGCTAACTTTACTTCCTGGTACAGTCTATATATTTTGCCACCGTTGTAAGGCTGTTTTTTTGCTATACTCTACGTTATGTCTGGGTTTTTTCCATATTTTAATTTTAATTTCCACATGTGGTTAGCCAATATTATACAATTCTTTAAGTTTTCTATTTTAAATGTAGACCTGCGATTGAACCATCTGGTCTTAAGTGTCTTTGGTTGATCCCAAATATAAAAAAACAAGAAAAAAAAAGTAAAATCAATTATTGCAAATCGCCTGAAGACACCACATGGTGGAAACCTAGGTCATGTAATAACTTGTTTACAAATGAAGAATATTCAAAAGTTCAACAATATAGTCATATTGAACACTTTTTAATACAACTGTGTACTGGTCTAATTTTATTATGACCAAAAACTAATTAAATAATATATGTGTGTGTGTGTGTGTGTTTCCAAAATCCCATGTAATGGCTCTCTTTAGAATTTGTGTTATAAATTAACTAGCTCTTAGTGCTATTTTCAGTAAGCGTAGACATATAATAGTGTACAATATGACCTGTTTTGTGTTGCATTTTTATTGCACATTGTGTGTTGTAGGCACTGTTGATGTGTGTTTATATATATATATATATATATATATATATATATTTTTACTGTCCCAAGTACTTTCATCCACTTCTGTAGCCATTTTCAAGACTGCTTTGTCTTTGGTGTTATTTTTTTTCTCATGTTATGACTTTTATATTGTAATTTACAATTCATAGTATTGAAACATGAAAGCTTTTGTGTAGTGATGAAAAATGTTTTTATTATAATAACTTATAATAAAAATAATATGATATATTGCTCTACTTTGTATTGGGCACTTTTTAAAAAAGTAAATGATATGGACTGTGGATCTTTACTCCATTTGTTCTTACACTTATATCTGTCCCTATAATACAAGGCTCTGGAGCTGCTCAAAGTAGAGAATTATTGTTAAAATGTAATAATGAATGAGGTGTATGATATGAATGAAAAAGACAATAGTAGAAAGTTAAGGTTATGAAGACAAGGAGATAATGTTTGACCCTTGACTGAAGAGGCAAAGAGTTTTGGCATTCAGGGAAGCACTATTATGACACCATAACCCCTCCTGGTCTCAAAACTATGTTACATGCGCCAACTGGCTGTAAGTTACTCACACCTGAGTCTGCAGCTGTTTCCTTCTGTTTTGCCCTAGGTGATCGAAAATGTCAAATGATCAGTCAAAAATCTTTCACCTCTTCTGCCACATTGTGATTTTTGATCTCAGAGGAAGCTACAGACATGGGAAAAAAAAGGAGGATGGTTGAATCCTTGTGCTGTACTTCTCAACAACTGAAATCAAGAGGTGCTTGGGTGCACATGCAGAAATAAGGGAAACAGGCAAGAATAAAAAAATAACAAGGCAGTAGCAAAGGCCTGTCTATGTGGATTAATGATTATATTGTAATTCTCTGTACATCAAAAAAGAAAGAATAATAAAAATAAAATAAAAAAATAAGAACTAAAAATGAAATACAATCCAATTTTTGCAGTGTCCACAAACTACTGCAGCTACTATGTTGTTGTTGCTCACGTGTGGAAGAGAGAGAAAGAGAGGATTTTTCCATGTCTTTTACTTCACACATTCTCTCATCTGTCTGACATATCTCTCTGACAACCTATGGTCTGTCTACTTGATTTTCATATTCGTTGTTTTTGTTGAAATCATTTCAATATGGTGCGGCATGGTGAGTGATCAGAATTAAAATCTAATGTCAGTTTCAATCGTCTGGCTTAGATCAATCACGTGCAATTTCTACCATGTTGACACGATTCTGTTGACCTTATACATTCACCTGTCAGCGTCAATTACAGTTACATCCTTATGTTGGTGGCCTTTTCCCAAAATTTCCCCATAAATTTTTTTCACTTTGGTTGATCCTTTATTTTCTTTCTCCAAGAGAGGTGAAGGGGAGAGCAACAAACAATGAGGAAGAAGAAAGAACCAAGATTCTCTCCCCCTGCAGGCCATCTGTGTTTTTTGTAAAATTATTATCATATCAGTTGATGTCACCTTGTAAACATCTTGTGTTTCACCTCCCTATCTCTCTTAGCCACCCTAGCATTTATTTTCTTCCTCCTCCTCCCCCCTCTCTCTCTCCCCCCTCCTAAGAAAAGAAAAAAGTTGATTTTTCTGGAGAGAAAAAATATATATACACACACACAGACATATTTTCCATGTATCTATTCCTGGGTTTGACTCCAGGGTCCATCAATATTCATTTAACGTGTGTGCATAAGGAACACTTACAGTGTTACACCTATGTGGGAGTTTGTTCCACAAAATGCCAGTTCTTGTGGAATAAGTTATCTGAGTGGAACTTTCTTCTTACATTTAGAACACAGGAAATAAGGGTAACTCATCTCCATAGAAGTAGCATGACATATCCTAGATGAAAAAGCCTGAATTGCTGAAACAAAAGAATGGGTAGTGGTCATAGAAATAACAATAATGACTAAGACCAAGAGGCAAGCTACAAATCAGTACGGAAGTTCAAATTTCTGGAAAGTTCTTTAAGAGAAGATGAAAAAGGTGGTACCAAAATCTGAAGGCACATTGGAATAGCAAAAGATGCCTTCTGAGATATAAGCAAACTATTTATATTTATAAATCCTCTATCTTTGTTATTGAGCACTCTTGTTCCAAGGAAGGTAGCAAACTTTGAACAAATAAATTTAAAAAGAAAAAAAAATATTTTCTATGTTATATAATTTGCTTAGAATGTAATTGTCAGTGTGGGAATGAGTTAAACTGGTTAGTATATTTACCAGCATTTTTTTACTGTTTACCACCTTTTTCTGATAATATAAAAAATAAGATACATTTTTCTCTTTTTTTATGAAATGTACACCTGAAAAAGGCCACAGAATGGATCACAAGGTAGCAGCAAAAGTAGCAAAAAAATGAGTTCCTTCACCTGAATGACTTTTGATGAATTATTATTGTTATTATTATGGCACTATTTAAGAATAAAACTTCACTCTCTTCAGTGTTGGATACATTTAATTATGAATTGGGATCAAATACATATGGATCAAAATCTGACAAAATAATAGGATAAATGACAAATAGGAAACATTTATCAATCTAACATGTTTCAATTTTATTAAAGCTTCATCTGAGAATGTGATATAAAAAAAAGACAAAATTCTGCTATTTTTATTTTTTGTGTTGTTTGATTTTCATTGGTTAATCAGGTTTCATGTGCATTTGACTTGTTAAGCAATGTTAGTATAATTTATGGCATTCTAAATTCAAGGATAAGCAACTCATCCTTTTGAAGCTCCAAGAAATTTAATGAATTCCAAACCTAACTGAAAAAAAATCCGTAAATATTGCTTTATGCATGTAAGTATATTATGTACAACTGTATATGATATAATCGTTTTCTGTGTGTTTATATTTTTTCTGAAACTAAGTAATCAAAGTAAAACCCTTATTTAGCAAAATAATTTATCACATTTGTATTTTTAATTTTATTTTTGTATTTTGAAAGATTCTTCAAATATTTTTAAAATTGTATTTTATCTTGATTTTGATTCAGATATTAAGCCAGAAAACTTGCTGATTACATCTAACAATGTCCTCAAATTATGTGACTTTGGTGAGTATAATAATTAACTGAAGCTTTAAGAAATCTGTTGATGCTTTTCTGATTTTCTTGTCTCCACTTTGAATATCTATTATTCACATAGTATCCAGGTTTATTTGTACATGGATTGGCATGTTGCATGGCATTAATATCATATCTGTATGCTTTGCTAAGACTCAAAGCTGTATCTGTGTACTCTGTCTTGAATTAATGTCATGCACTGGTCTTCTAACTAAGATCAGTATAGTATCTGTGCAGTTTTAATATTTGTAAGTGATTTTTACCATGCTATTCAAACTGCAAAATGCTGAGGCAATGAATGACACCTGATTATTACCATACTGGAAATTCGAATCAGGATAATATTAACTTGTTAATTTTATATATTTATTTACCATTATGTGACAGAAGTTATGAATGTGGGGTGACTTATCAAGTGTGTAAAGTGGAATCGGCAAGCTAATTTCAAATTTTTGCCAAGTTTGAGTTTGTTGCGTTCACTTTGCATTAATGCCCTTGGAGAAGGTAAAAATCCATCTGTTTTCTTCTCTGACTATGTATGGATTAAATAGTCTCCTTAGTCTTGAGTGACAACCAACATTGGAGAAAGAGAACTCTGAATTCATACTGGTTGGGCATACACATGCCATGAAGGGCAAGAAAAGTTTTTCCTTGTATTAAACATGGTTTGACCATTAGCTGTAACCAATTACTTCAACAGTTATCTTGAACACCACCTAGCCACTTTGTTCTGGAGGAGATGACAAGAGGTTAGGTTACATCTGCAACCTTTTGCTAATATAAGAAAAAATTCTACTCTTGTACTAGAAATGATCATCATTGTTTCTTAAGATGCATATTAATAAAAGGTAAGTTAGGATATCGACAAAAACATAAAGAAAAAAATCCTACTGTTCACTATTATATATGACAATAACTTTACTGAAACTAGTTGCCGTAGTTACTTCTTTTCTGCACTTGCTTATTCTTTTACAAATTCTTTTTATTATATTTAAAAGTAAGTATGGTTGCACATACTTGCTATATAATCTAAAAAATTGGCAAATGTTAAATATAAAACTGCATTACACAAGATAATTCTTGCTTAAATACCAGATTTAGTATTAGGGCAGATCTACTTCCATACATGTAAATACATGTTTGTGTGTATAATTATAAATTTACAAGGGTAAAATACTCGATGCTAATAATTAGTAGAAATTGTTGATTCATTCCCAATGGAAAGTGAAGATTGTCATATAATTAAAAGTGAAATCTTTGTTTTATATTCATTTAAAAAAAAAACTTATTTTAATATACCACTTTTTTCAGTTTTAGTGTGTTTTTGTTAAAACAAGGGATTATTAAAACAAAACTTATTTGGGCAGAAAATTAATATAGCTTTCAATTTCTCCAGAATTCTGATGAGAAATGTGATAATATAATAAAAATAGTAAATCTATTATTTTTACTGTTGAAATCTGAAGGTACATTGGAATAGCAAAATATACCTTCTAAAAGCTAAATTAAGTATTAAAAAAGAGAAAAAGTTTGTTAGAAACAAAGAAAAAAATCCGAACAGCTATGCAATATCTATCATCCAATATGGTTATGAATGCTGGACAATTTCCCACAGATAAAGAGGAAGCAGAGACAGAGTTGTGGTTCTATAGAAGGATGCTGAGAATACCATGGAGTATGTGAGCAACAAGGAAATTTTATGGAAAATAGAAATAAAAAGTACACTTACAATGAAAAAAAAAAGAGAAATTGAAATCTCTGGATTATATAATGAGGAAAAGAGGCTTGGAAAATTTGGCACTCATAGGAAATATTGAAAAGAAAAAGTGAATAACCTACCTAATGTGAGCTACTGTAAATGTTGTATTATAGATAACTTGAGATGAGTTGTACCCCTTGGATCTGACACCTGTGGCACACCCAAGTCAACACAGCGAAGCAAACTGCCTGAGGTGATTCAACATGAGAATAAAATCTCCTTGTATATATTAAAAGCTGGAGTCACCGTGTTGATTTAGAATCAGCTCTGTTTGCATCTGAAATGCAACACATAACAGGTTACAGAATTTGGAGTGGGAACGATAGCAAGGGCTAGAAAGGAAATATGAAATTGTGAAGAAAGATAGTTGCAAAGTATCAAAAGTTGTGGAGAACCTTGATCGCTATGTTCTGAAGAGATATGGCACAATCAGCATGTCTTTTGGTTGAAGTCATCATCATCATTTATCCATCACATCCAATGGTGCATAGGGCAGCAACTTTTTGTTGCTGTTTCTGTAACAAACTGTTTTTTATGGGGCAGTGTTGTTAACCCTGCACCCAACCCCCAAACCTGGAGGACCGGTGGACCATTCTTGGTCCTTATGTTTACAGCACCTGGTATTCCCAAATGGTCACCCATTAAGTACTGACCAGGCTCGATGTTGCTTAACTTCGGTAATCGGACGGGAACCGGTGTATTCAACACGATATAGCCGTAGACATTTTTCGTTGAAGTAGTCTACCTGTAATTCTCTTGCAACTCTGTTGCTTTGTTATTTAAAATAGTTGAATAATATTTATCTGAATTTCTTAGACAAGGTGGCCTAATCTACACTCTGGCTTTCCTCAAGTGTTCATTGAATTGGGTCACCTTCAATGTTGAATGAAATGTTTTATTCAGTCTGTAAGGATATAATAGTTTTATTAATTATGCTGTCATGTTACTGGGCACATGACTAAATGGTTAGAATTGTAACATTCTGACCCTAAAACCTGGATTTGAATCTCAAGATTATTGATTTATTATGAGGTGGGGGGGGGTGATTTCTTGATAATATCAATCTAAAGAGTTCCTGAAAGCCATATCGCGGATTGACCCAATGCTTGTGAGTGTAACTGGGTAGCTGGAATTGTTTGGAATCTGTTGATGGTTGTGCTAACAGAAATCACAAGTTTTCATTACTGAGGGTTTTAGCATACTGACTTTGTTCAAACTGTTGATGTATATATATGTGTGTGTGTGTGTGTATATATGTATATATATATATATATAGGTTTCAGTTTTTCCAAAACTTTGATGAAAAAAGTGTTGATTTAATGAAAATAGTATATTTAGTATTTGCAGGATGCACCTCATCGATTGAATGGTGTCTTACTGGGGATTGGGTGGCTTAACACAAACCTCCTCACTAATTCAAATTGTGGCAGATATATCCTCTTCCTCACTCATCAGTATAATCTTTGAGTGCCTCCACTCATAGCTAAAGACAGACCTCTGTGAAACTGTCATCTTTGCTTGAGGATTTATTCCACTGGACCCCTTTCAAAAAAATTTCTTTCAGTTTCTCTGCAATTATGGCTGCCGTTTCTGTTCAAATTTCCCTCCAAATTACTATCTGACAAGGTCCACACTCAGTCAATCATTGAAAGGTATAATTTTTCTCTGTAGTCGGTCACATCTAGTACTAACCTTGTCCAATTTGTTTTCACCTGGATTTATCCAGTTTCATGCCTGCTTCATGTGGGGATAGATGAACTGGCATCAATCACATTCTATGACAATTCTTTGAACAGTCTCCCTCGTGACATCCAGATGTATCTTCTGTACCAAAATCAAAGTTCGGTCGACCACCATGTGATGTCTGTAATGTAAATCTTTGACTTTTGTTTAGACAGCATGTCTCCCTTGTTGATCATCTCTAGTTCTTTTCCACCCATGTCAGGATATCCACTTTATTTTTCTCAGACAGTACAAAACTCACAGAGAGATTAAAAGTTATAAAATTATATATTATGTTTTTCAATGATGGTATACCAAAAATACTTTAAAGTGCTAAAAAAAAAACAATACTATCAAATTATTTCAATTTTTCCTCTTTAAAACAGGTTTTGCTCGTTCGATCAGGGGAGATAACTCTGGATTGTTTACTGATTATGTCGCTACACGATGGTACAGATCTCCAGAACTTTTGCTTGGGTAAGAGCAAATAAAACTTTTTGATTTAGTCTCTTTATTTGGACGTATTTTAATACTGTGATTTTTGGGGTATTTTAATTTAAAAAAAAAGATAAGTCTCTGTATATATTTAATAAAAAATGTAAACGTTTAAATTAAAATGACCTCTTAACACTTTTAAGGAATTAATTTAAACTTTTTTTTACATAGATGTAAATTATCTTGATTTTTTTTAAGGTCATTATTTTAACAATTTAAGTTTTGTACTAAATTATTTCATTTGAATATATTTTTAAATTATTTTTAATTGCTTTAAAATTGATGTGAATTTATAATTATTTTTTGTAGTGCTCCTTATGGTAAACCAGTGGATATTTGGTCAGTTGGTTGCATTCTTGGAGAAATGGCTAATGGCCAGCCTCTGTTTCCTGGTGAAAGTGAAATTGATCAGTTGTATGTAATCCAATCAGTTGTTGGCTCATTAACAGCAAAACACATTGAAATGTTTCATCAAAATCCCAGATTTAATGGATTAAAGGTAAAATTGATTTTTTTTTACACATAACTACACATATATACATTTACAGATGCACAAGGTACTCTCTATCATTTTGTGTTCTTTGTGGCTCTAAGCAACATTTGTTCCCTCATGATTTTGCTCAGTCCTTTTGTCCTCTTATAATCCTGCTCCAGTCCCTACTCTGCCATTCATTTATGTAAACTCTCTAGGTAGGCTATTCATTATTTTCTTCTTGCCTTCAGTATGACCTGTTAGTGTCAAATTCTCCAAGCCTTCTTTTTTCATGCCCTGGAAATTTCAACAGTCTTTTTCTAAATATTAATTTCCATTTTATTCCAACTTTTCTTAAACCTTCTTTGTTGCTCACATGCTTTTCCATAGTATTTTCAGCAGCCTTCTCTAGACCTCTAGAACCACCAGGTACTATAATTGACCTTCTACAATACAAAATACATTTTCACTTGAAATAACCCACAAAATGTTGATAAATTGTAAGAAACAAATAAAATCTAGAACCATATCTCTGTTAACCCAAGTCCCTTTTCCATCATTATTTGCTGTTGGAACTACAATCCTTTAAATAAAAATGCTCACTTCAACATCCACAGCTTATATGACAAAAACAGACCTTAATTTTGTCAAGCTCTGTGCATGCACTTCCTGAATATGGATCAAAAATATCAGTTATGAAACATCTTTTCTGACCAATCAGAAAAGACATATATGATTTTTTTTTTTTTTTTTTTGTAGCAGGTATTTCTGAGCCACTGACTCACAATAAAGTCAATACTGATTTCACCACAGAGGCTGGCATTAGTGATGGTCTCCCATGACAGGTGAGCTTAACCAGGCCATCAACAGTGACATCAAAGTGCTTCCATCCACGACAGAAGACTCTTATCTAATACAATTCAATAATTGATATAATATTTTTCC
This sequence comes from Ascarosepion bandense, assembly GCA_037127315.1. Taxonomy (NCBI): domain Eukaryota; kingdom Metazoa; phylum Mollusca; class Cephalopoda; order Sepiida; family Sepiidae; genus Ascarosepion; species Ascarosepion bandense. Next base: position 1,840,624 of record JBBBDQ010000768.1, on the reverse strand, counting down.
CACAACTCTAACTAGATTACATATGTGTATTGATTTTTTCCACATGTCTATCTCAACTACTACCTTGTGTTATTGCCCTGTTGGTGGGGCTTCAGAATATACCAACTACACCTCTGCAGGTGGTAAAAGTCCAAGAGAACCACTTGTTTGATCCATAATACTTGTGGACTGGATCCTAGTGGTTGAGGGTTTTAGAAGTTGGGCTATACGCACACTCTTAAACTCTAACACACCATTTTGGCCCATACTTGAGCTTGACTGGCAATTGGAGAGGCCTGATCTAATCAACCGACTGATCACATCAAGCCCTAAGTTAGACTAACAAAACAAACAAAATGAGCTCACATTTACCATATCAATCATTAAACTGACTTAGTAAGTGGTGGCTGTAGGGTCAGTCAGACTGGGAACAAAGGAATTTGACATGACTGTTTCAACCTCTGAGAAAAGCCCATACTTAAGTGAACAATCCTGGATATAACAAGTGCTTTGGACCCCCACCTACACACCCACACATACACACATTTGAGTATACCAGTCATGTATCCCTGGAAGAATGAGATGAATGGAATTTGCCTCCTCATCATCTCCTTCATATGAGGCTTTGAGGTGGGTGGGGAGAATGGCTGATTAATATTAATAATAAATAAAGTATGAGAACAAAGAAAGCAAGAGACTACACCATGATATAGACACAGAAAATGACACAAAGAAATTTTTTTTAAATTCATAGTAACAGAACCAATAGAAGACAAACTAAAAACTAAGTTGTCACTTTTTGTAATAGAAAAAATCTTACATCTCAGATGCTAAAGCAGTTTAAAAAGCTAGAAAGAATGGCACTGATAGAAGTCAAAGAAAAACATGACACTGAAACTCTATTAAGAGTGACCAAATTTCATGCTATAAAGATAAAGGTTTGCACACATTAATTTTTAAATTCCTCCAAAAACATGGTGAGAAGTACTGAACTTTCCCTGTGTACACTGCATGAAATTAAGAACAATAAGTCTATAAAAAAAATATTACGGACATAAGAAGAATATCTATTAAAAAAAAATATAGATACCAACATTTATATCATGACTTTTGATGCACCAGAATCACTACTGTTAATAGGATACTTAATTCTCATAGTCCAACAAATAAAGTATCTAGGAATCATAGCAAAGAGCAAACTTAACGTCAAGGTGCACATTGATTACCAAAATGCTATAAGGCTTTGACGTTTCTAAAAGTAATATCAAAACTGAATTGGGGTGTTGACCAAAAAGTAATGCTCAAAATATATCAATCACACATCAGATCAAAATTATACTATAGATGCATCATTTACAGTGCCATACATAAATCCTATCTTAAAAAATTATAAACCATGCAAAATCAAAAACTGAGATTAAGTCTCAGAGAATTCCGGACCACACTCATGCAAAGTCTCTATGTGAAAGCCAATGAACTGTCTATATCTCTGAGATGGGAAAAATTATCCCTCCAGTATGCACTAAAACTACAATCCAACCCAAATAACTTAGCATACCAAAACCATATGAAATTCAATATATCCAGTTCTATAGAAATAAACCAACAGCCATCCCTTCACTTGGACTTCAAATTAACAAAGGACTAGAACAAATAAAAAAAAATTCTGATGACATAACACCAGTCACAATAAATAGGGTAGCTCTATGGACAATCTCCAAACCACGCATAGGTCTAACATTGATACAAACAAAAAGATATCAACAAAAGTATGTACAGAGAATTAAAAGACAAATATCAAGATTATTAACCATCCTACATGGATGGATCAAAAATCCAAGATAGAATAGGCATAGCAGCCATAAACAGGCAAATTCGTAAACAAATCAGGCTACCAAATAATGCATCCATTTATACAGCTGAACTACAGACCATTAAAATAGCACTTAAAATAATAGAAAATTCAAAAGAAATTCTCAGACCCCCTACCTAGTTTAACAGCAATTAAAGAAAAGAACACAAATTATCCATCTTTCAAGAAATCCTAGAAATGTGTCATCAGTTAATAAAGAGCAAAACAATAACATTGGCTTGGATTCCTAGCCACATAGGCATCAAGGAAAATCTTGAAGCTGACACACTGGCAAAGAGGCAATGAAAATGAAACTAACCAAAATCAAAATCTTATATACTGATTCTTAAAACAAAATTATATGACAGATCAAAAGAAAATGGCAAGCAATTTGGGACATGTTCCCAAAAAATAAACTATAGGAAATTCAACCCAAAATATAAAAGAATATAGAGCCATTGGATGATCATAGACAAAACTTAGCACTCAATAGAATAAGAATTGAACACACACACACACACATTCTCAAAGTAGAAACTACACCTCAGTGTACCCACTGCAATCAATTTCTCACTTTGAGGCATAACTTGATAGAATGCAAGAAGCACCAAAAATACATAGCAGCTATTACCAAGCAGAAAATCTTAATGTGTTCTTCTAAAATGTATCTATTGCCCAAACTATAAGATATTTAAAAAGAAAAAACAAAATACTTTCAACTTCTATAGAAAGTAAAGCTTGGACTAAAAAGATATTTTTTTGAAAGAAAAATATTACTGTTACAATAGAGACAGACAAACCCCCAATTTTGTTGTGATATTAGCATCGGACGAGCCCCCAATTTTGTTACGTGTTAAGTGTAACAAAAAAAAAAATGACTGACCAAAACTCAGAGCTAAATCACAGACAAATATCTAATTTACAAAACACACCAAATAAAATATTTACAAATATACAATTTTTGTTGCATTCAAAACAAGAAACATAGTTTACTACTGGTGAGTGTTACGAGGAGAGAAAGGGAAGGTAAGGTGTCAAATATCTTTACCCAATTAAATTGGCAAAGTACAATACTTTTTGGAAATCCTTAAATGAGTATATAAAAAATAATTATTAGTTTGGTCAATGAAAGAGTCAAAAATATGTATTTACCCATATAATTCCATGAGGTTCTATTTCAGGTTTTAGTTGGTCAATGACTTTTCTATGAGATTCTTTTGGCTGGATCTAAATCCTTAATCAAAGCCGAAGTTGATAATGTCAGCACATCCTGTTAACAACTAACTACTCTCTGTCCCAAACCTATTTTTATGGGGGCTAACATCTAATTTGCATCTAGAATATTCTGGCATCTTCCAAAACATTGTATTCCTAATTTCTCTTTTTTTTATGACTACTCCATGAATTAAAACCTTTTTGTCATAACAAGTAGGACTCAATAGAGTCCCTTACTACAACTTTTTAGACATTATTAATATTATTTTTATATATAAATGCATCCTTGTAACAATTACCAACAATACATTTTTGAAAAATATTTCTAGCAATGCATTTTTGGAAAATATGAAAGGAAAAAAATATTACTAGCAATACATCTGACCCTTGACTAAACCCTCTCTACCAAAATACATCAATGAAACCTGATCTACAAACTGATTTCTGACAAAGAATACATATTCTATTCATACAAATCTGTTGTAAAAATTTTGTTGGCATTAAATAACCCATAGAGGTGTTGATATGTCATAAAACAAACCAAACCATATTTGTGTTATACTCTGAATGAACTCTCAGTCTCCCATGACTTGTTTTATAAATTTCATTTTTTTTGTTATTGTTAAGGCAGTTGTTACACCATCTGTAAGAAAAATTTTCAACATAATAATAGTATTTTAATCACTATATTTTTAAAAGCTATTTTTTTTTTTAGTTTCCCTCTGTTAGCTTCCCAGAAACTTTAGAGTGCTTGTATGAAGGAATCCTTCCTGAAGTTCTCATTCACCTGCTTAAGGTAAGTGTCAGTTTTTTTTTGTTTTTTTTCAGCCATTTTTTTCAGCCATGCACCTTATTTACTTTTGTTTTATAAACAGGAAAGAAAAAGTAAAGAAGAAAACAAGATTCATAGAAAGTCAAATAAACAGGGTCAATTTGATTAGTTTTCGCTGCCTTTAATTTATTCAAAATTTCTTATTCAGAAATCTTTGTTGAAACAGGAAATCCTAAATTGGATTTCCTAGCATCTGAAGAAGGTCAGAGCATACAAGAGCCAAAATGGTGTATAAATGGCAACCAAGATGAAGACAGTAGTTTGAATGATGTAAATAGTGTAAATACTACCTCGTCTCAGAAATATAGATAAATTTCAGATATATAAATTTGGTATGTTTGAGTAGAAATTGTTCTTTTAAACAAGTATTGTTTATTAAAATGAATGCAAGTTATCACAAATAATATAGTCCTTTTGCAAATGTGGTTGTTACATACTATCAGTCAGTTAAGTGCCATATGTAACACAGGCTTGGGCAATCATTTTTGGAAAGAGACATAACTGGCTGGGCAGAAAATTTTCCCACTGTAGGTTGTTACTACTTCTACAGTAGACTGGTTGTGAACCAAGGATATAGAACTATCTGTTTTGCTATTTGACCTGTAGCTAGAGGGAGAAACAATGGATTAATACCTTTTCCAAGAGTATTTGCTCATAAGTGAATGCATTTAATTCAAGTGGAATTTGAACTTGGCTCCAAGTTTTGAGTTGATATCCACTGCACCACAATGCACATTTGGTGTTGTATACTGTACATGAACAAAAATTACACTTAGGATGTTGGCAGATCCTTGATTTTAATAATATTTATTTTCTTTTAACTTCTCCATATAGAAAATATCAAACAAAATGCAAATGAATATATATAAGCTCATTTGGTTGTAGGACTGTTAATTCTGAACATGTCCATCATTTTCTTGAAAGCAAATATGAATGCTTCTGTTGAATTAATCCTGTTTTCTAATCTTGTAGAGAGTAAAACTTTGTTGTTGAGTAAACAATTTCAAGTTCTCACTTATAGAAAAAAAAATATTGGATATTTAAAAGGCTGGTGTGTACTATGCCTGAACCCTAAGCCATCAAGCCTGATTGTAGGCCCCAAGTAGTACTTTGTGACCCTTATCAAGAGTTGCTTTTTTCATATTATATATATATATATATATATATATATATATATATACACACACACACACACACACACACACACACACACACACACACACATCCTACATCTATAGCATGACTTAAAGTTTCATGCACTATGCAATCATCAGGTGCTTATTATGAACTGACTGTTCAAAGATTTAAATTTTTGGTTCTCGTGTTGTTGATGGTAGTTATATTTTATAATGCTTGGATGTTATTTTTTAATTTTTTGATTGTATAATTTAATTTGATTTGGACTAAAACTTAAACAGCAAATTGGAGACTAAAATCTTAAAAGTTAAAATAAAAAATTTATATTAATAGTTAGAATGTCCTTACAGCAGAGGTTATACATTTTGTGCCTCTGGGTGAAGGGGGATTACTTGTGATATTTATTTATTTACACACACACACACACACACACACACACGCATATACATGTTACAAATTAAACAAAGCATCACTGACTATCAAAAGATAAACATTTTTTGTGGATTTTCACATCATTCTTTTTTTATTTATTTTTTGTTCAAATCTGTGAATTTGTTTTGCTCTACTCATGTTAGTCTTGAAAAATACTGTATAAAATTCACTATTTTTTATCTGTAATGTTAAATGTATTAAAGTTGTTTAACTTTTTAACAAGAAAATTCTCAAGCTCATGTTAAAAACTACCACAAAACATTGTTGATTTTTTTTAAGATTCAATGATCTTTTATGATATGTATTTATTGTCAATTTTTCTAGTTGAATTGTTCACCTATATTGCACATGATCCATTATTGTACATAATCAGGTTACAATAAAATGTTTATCTTATATGAATAGTACCTTATAAAAATTGATATGTAGTAAAGTGACAGCCCTATATCATAGAGCATGAGACCCTTGCACCAGGTCTGGATATTTATATCTGATACATATTAGATTAAGATAGACTCTACTAGATAAGTATGTGTTGAGGAGAAATAGTTACCTGGTAGTCATGAGTTCAATTCCAAAGTCAAGTAAGGAACTTCATAGGCTCTAGTTTAGTAGAAAAGCAAAAACATAGTATTACAAGAAAGAAAGATGGTATAAAGATTGATTGATTCATTTCCCACAGCCTATGAACTCTTTGCAGGTTATTTAAAGCCAGAAAATATTTTTAGATTGTAAGAATATGGTTTTGAAGATAATAAAAGTTTTGTTATAGAAATCATACTAATTAACCCATCGCTAGTGGATTAGGGGAGAGAAGAGGAAGTGCAATGTGGAATGAGAAATTGGAAACCAGAGTTGAAATTCCAGTTGAATTTGTTGAATTCACTTACATGCAAAAACCCTTAGAAAAGGTATAAATCCATCTCTTCTCTTTCCAGCTATGGGTTAAAAAGTAGAACAAACTGGGTTCTATAGCCTTGGTTGGCAACCAGTCTACTTCGCATGGAGGATAAAAGAGACAAGTTATCCTTGCCTTGATGGCAAGGGTTTGTCAATGGCCTATGCTCCACCAAGATTGATGGGGTTAGATTAAGTAGGGAGGAAGAGGTTGATTTTTTACCTTTGCCAGGGGTATTTTTCATGTAAGTGGATATAATGAACCCAAACAGAATTGGAACTCAGCTCCCTGATTAACATTTATGTGCCATTATCTATTATACCATCTGTATATCCAAATTCACAGCACCTGGTATTTCCAAGCAGTCCCCCATCTAGATAGTGACCAGGCTCAATGTTGCCTAACTTTGGTGATTATACAGGAACTGGTGTTTCAATATGATGTGGCTGGGAGCTTTGAATAAAGGGTTTAGTGGACAATTTCTAGAAGGTTTCTTGAATGGAGAAAACTGCTGAAGAAAGCTGGTATGTTCAATGGTTGAAAAATTGTGACTGAAACAATTGAGATGGTAGTATAGTATAGACAAGGTTGCGATAATAAATGAAGAAAGGCCAGGTTTTATTAACTATACCACCATTTTTATTTTTGACTCCATAAGTTTACATCTTTTATTATGTGAATGATTATCATTTCTGTTGTTTTTGTATTTTTGTGTCTTTGATATGTTTCTTGTATAAGCCAGTGTGGTATTCATGTGAATGCTCATTATTATATATGTATTGCTGTGTTTGGGTTATAAAGAGATTTTCTTTTATGTATATATATATATTCATGTAAATATAACATATTTGTCCCTACATGTGTGTGTCAGGTGGAATGTATCAGGTTGCTCTTTGTGCTATGTTATATTATGTTTTGAGTATTTGAGTGTGTGGATTGTACTCTTGAATTTATTTCTTGGTTTTTGCATATTCTTTTTGTGAAGATTATTTAAGCAGATCTGTCATTTGCACAGAAGTGGTCTTCTTTTTGGCTGGTTGGTATATTGATTGAATCTCTGATAGCTGACTCAAACTCTACATGCACTGTAGATGAACTGTGAACCAACTGCTATGCACGTGTTCACTATTATTTTTATATTTACTTAACACTTATGCATTTCTGATTTTATTTTATGGGAGTGTTAGTCATTGGTTGACTTCACATGATATCAGTTGACCAAATAAGCTATGCCCAGGTTAATACTAGGTTACCAGAAATACAGAATAATAGTAGAAGAAGGGAAAGGGTGTATGTGTTGAGAGAAAAAAGAGATTCTCTATCATTCTATTAATAAAGAGGAAAGGGTATATTTCAATATGCTTTAACTACAACCTATCTACTCACCACAGTAGCACTAGTCAGAAGAGATGAATTGTATTATGTTTTTTGTGTGTTTTTCTGTTCTAATAAATTTATTTTTTGTCAGGCAATGCTTCACCTGGATGACAAAGAAAGAAATACTATTGAGGAATGTTTGCAACATGAAGCTTTGCATACAGAGCACTTGAAATGCAATACTTTGTTCAGTTTGCCAAAGACAGAGCAATTGCAAAGCAAGACAGGACAATCCAATTATCGACAACAACAGAAAGATAAACTTCCTGAACTTAACCATACGTAAGTTTATCAACATGAAATTCTTCAAGAGATCAAGTTATTTTAACATTTCTGTTTTGTTTTGTTTTTTTGTTTTTGTCAGGATGAAGTTAATAAATATTTATCTCTATGACACTGATAACATTAAGTTTTCGATAATGATTGAGATATTCAAAAGTACTTTATCTCTTTAATATATATAAGGTGCAGCAGAAATACCACTCACTTAATGGTAAGACATTAGCTAGATGAAGTCACTATTGCCACTAATATCTAACCATTATGTGGGAGATATTTCTGCCACATCATATATATATATATATATATATATATATATACACATACATTTCATGTTTCAGAACTTAGTTGTTCTTCTTCACCTAAAGAACAACAACTAAGTTCTGAAACATCAAATTTTTTGTGTAATGATAAAAATGTTTAATAAATCATTGTAATAAAGATATTACAATATTAAGCTCTACTTAGTATTGAGCACTTTTTATAAAAGTAAATGCAACAAATGGTAGTTATATATATATATATATGTACTCAAACAAAATTAAAATGTGACATGCCTTGACACCAGACAATTCTGCTTCCTTTCGCAACCCAAATCTTCAACTCCTTGGCTACCTAATTCTCAGTTTTGACTGAACAATATTGACACACCTGCAAGCATATTCTCTACCTACTCCTTCTACTACTACCCCTTCAGTTTCTAAATAACCATGAATTCATCTTATATTTTTTAAATAACTCATTTTCACAATTTATTTTAAATTATCACCTGAAAAAGAACAATATTGTTCTGAAACATGGAAATTTTTGTGTAGTGATATACATTTATAAACCATTGTAATAAAAAAAAATTACAATATTAACTTTACTTTGTATCGAGCACTCTTTATAAAAGTAAATGCTTGAACAGTGGGTTTTAATCTACCTGTTTTTTCATTTACTTATATATCCAGGTGAAGAGAACTAACAGTTTTTTGAACTCTGAGTTCTCCGGCATTTACTTTTTTTTAAAAAAAGGTCTCACTGCAATATATATCATAGAGCATAATATAATTATGATTAAATTTGTTATTTTTTAAAATGAATACAATTTACATTGTGACATGGAAATTTCTATGTTTCAAGTTTTTACCTCGTCTTCAGGCAATGTTAACTCATTGTTATGAAAATGATTTTCATTTGAATGTAAGAAACCATTTGTTATTTATGGTTGTGGGAAGACAGAAAATTCATGTGTGTGTTTAATTTAACTAGAATGAAGTCCAACTTTTAAAACTTGAAAATATAGGTTAAATTTTTGAGTAATACAGGATTTCTTCTTTCAATCTCAACGGGAAAAGGTTCAGTCATTTGAGTCACCATCTAGACTGCTTTTTTTCATTTATGTATACAAGATTATTGTCTTAGTTTTCTCTGTATTCCAGTATTTTTTTTAAAACAAAAAAGAAAGAAAACATTTTATATTTTTAATCATACTTAAAGGGACCTTTGAGTGTAATTATACTCAATTGGTGGCTCAATCGACTGACACTTTTTCTGTTAAGATTGAAAGAAATCTTGTATTCCCCCAAAATATAACCTATATTTTCAAATTTTAAAAGTTGAACTTCATTCTGATGAGTTAAATTGAATACCTGCACAAAATTTTCTGTTTTCCCACATCCATAAATAAGATATATTGTTTCTTACATTCATATGAAAATTGTTTATCAATGAGCTAACATTACCTGATGATGAAGTAAAATCTCGAAACATGGAAATTTCCTTGTTGCAATGAATTTTAATTTTAATAAAAAACAAATCTAATTATATATATATATATATATATATATATATATAATTAATACAAATAAAAGGTTAGTCACTTAGCTGATTGTTACCTTCAGTATCCTGACTTGTTAATTCTTGAGCATTATATGTAGTGTTTGGTCATTTGCTCAGATTTTGGGAAGTGGGTCAGGCTGAGAACTTTTCATGTCTTTATTAACACACACAACTTAGACTATAACAGAAACCATGAAAAAAATATGGTAACAATTTGTTGCCAAAATCAAAATAAGTAATTTATCCATTTTCTAATGACTGAAAAAAAAAAAACATTATATGACTGAAATCTAAATTCTGTATTTTTCAGGGGTCCAGGGTATGTACGGAGCACAAAGAAGAGCCCAGCAGATACACCTCCAAGGAAAGATAACAATTCACCATGGGAATCATTATCAGATTCCATTGACTTTTGCCAACCTCCACTTCCAAAAAAGTTTATCAAATCCTCCAAATATCGTGTGCCCACTGCTTGTCCCCAACTGCCCAGCACTGACCATTTAAGTTCTCATGAAGGAGAGTCCATGATAGTAACCAGTAGAAAGAATGGACACAAAATGGCACAATGGACTGGACAATTAAGGAATAATGCAAAGGTCAGTTTAAATTGCTTGGACTTGGTATTTTAGTAGACAGAATTCTAAATGAAATCATCAAGTCAAAGCAGCATTGAATAAAACATATTTAGTGATCTCCAGTTTATTTGCAGTTAAACTCAGAAATAAAGAATTATCAAAATAATGATTTAAAAGTGCAATAGATGCTAGTAATTAATATATACTATAAAGTGCATTTTTTAAGTGAACAACTGAAAGTTCCCAAGTTAATAAAGAAAAAAAACTATATTATTTGCTGAGGTTGCTAATGATTCATTCATTCATTTTCTATAACTTATTAACCCATTACAGGTTATTTATAGAAAGAAAATATTTTTAGAGTGTAGATTTTTTTGTTGAGATAATAATGATTTAGTGATACAACACTTACATCTTCTACTCCCAGCGATGAATTAATTTGTAAGTTCAGACTTTTCCCAAGGGTATTTGTGTGTAAGTGAATATAATGAACCCAACTGGAATTAGAACTTGACTTTTCAATTAACAATTCTGAGCCATTATCCATTACACCATATGCACATCCAAAATTAGAGCACCTTGTTCCCATCTAGGTACTGACCAGACTCAATGTGCCTTAACTTTGGTGATTGTATGGAAAGCAATGTTTCAACTTGATATGGCCGTAAACCTGAGATTGCTAAGATCTACAGTAAGAATGTTTGTCTTGACATGTTTAACACATCAAAATTGAATATTCTGCAATGTAATTAAGTTGATGAATGAACTGGTGAATTCATCGGAACACTTCCAACCACAAAAAAACGCAAAAAAAACACCTTTTCTCTAACTCATTGAAGTTGTGGCAACTTGGTTACTTTTTATGCATTTTCCTGGGCAAACCTGTAAGACTATTTGGCACTAAAGGGCTAAAAGATTGAAGGAAAGACATCCAGATAAAGTAAATGAAGATTTTTCTGTTTTGTTAGAAAAAGCCAAATCTCAAAAACCTAAAGAGATTTCCCACGGAGAGGCAGAGTGCAAAAAGGGTCATGTGGCAAATATAGACAATTGATTAATGACTTTTATCTTTTGGTACAAGTTATCAAAACACAGGACTATATGGAGAGATTTTATACAAGCAAAAATTGAAATAATAAAAATTTCTCAGTGACCAGCCAACTTGTGACGGTGAATGAAACTGCACTATCACTATAAATGGGGTCAGAAATAAGGATTTCTTTGTGGCATCTCGGCTGGCTGGCTGGCTGGCTGGCTGGCTGGCTGCCCCTGGTTCGGAAACTGCTGTGATGATGATGATTGGAACCTGAGGGGGTTGATGCGGCACCAATTATGACGACGCTTTCAGACCACTAGTCATGATGATGTTGTCACAGTAGCTGGTCCTCCAGACGTCTATTACAATGATGAAGCTCTCTGCCCACGCTGTGTTCTTTTGATCTCAGAAAAGTCACATTGAAAAACCCGGTAGTCGTCTCTCTACCATATCAAACCAGATCAAACACTTGTGTACACTTGTGTTTTAAAAAAACTTGTGTTTTAAATACGGCACCAAAAAATAAACGAATAAGTTCAAAGATGCCTGGATGAGTTATGAAAGAAAGTCTTTATATATGAAAAAAATAATTATAAAAGCAGAATGTACAATCGCTGAATTTCAAAGTTTACAATGGAGAGAAGGATTTAAAAATAATCAGAGTTTTCAAATGTTCCAAATGAAAATAAGTCTTTTTATAACAGTACGTAGTTTCATTAAAAATAATGAGCTTTCAATTCTCTAAATAAAAACACGTCGTTTCATAACAATACAAAGTTTTGTTAAAAATTAATCAGAGCTTTCAATTCTCCAAATAATAACACGTCTTTTCAGGGCTTTTATCAAACTTTACGGAGACAATGGTGACTGATGATGATGTTGGCGGCAGTGGGGTCGTTTTGTCTCTGTCGCTCGATAGCTCTGAAAAATACACAAAATCTGATTTTTCTCACTGAGTCTCTACTTTTTATTGTTATCCCCAATTCTTTTAAGGGATCTATGTGACTCAAAACCTTGACCAATGAGATTATTTTCCACCCACAAAATTTAAGAGGGGGTTATGGCTCAACAAATGAAATATCAACACCTCACATGACAGAATGTCTTTTTGTCTTCTTCCTCTCAATTACGTCACCTATTTTTCTGACTTTAGAATCTGTTCTCAGGAATAATTTTGAGGATTTAACCTTACCTGACCTCATCAAAAGTTTATGACAAGCCTGAAACAATATTCCAGCTAAAGTTTACTTTTTTTGATTTTACTAGCGGCTAAAGCTTCCGCTTTATATCACACAATGGCCGACAATATGATGACCCCATCTGACCTGTTGCTTTACATCTGCCAAAATGTTTTGATCAATTCACTTTCCAGCGAATTTCCAAGATTTTAAAAAATATGGATTTGCAATATATAATTTTTTTTATAATTTCTTAGTTGTGTTCATATTGCGATCGACAATAAACAATTTTATCATCTATTATATCTATTTTTCTCTCCATTCATATTGTAATCTGCAAAATTAACAATACCACCAATAACAATTTCCCTCACCCCGTTGTATTAAACTAAAAAACAAATATCTATGATTATTTTTTATTTGACTCTATTTTTATGAAATTGTATTTAGTTATAATTTGATTACAACAATTTTGACCATGTTGGAACAATGTTGTATGTTCTACTAGATTCAAGACTAGTTTTCTTAATTTAGACTTCCCTGTGGAATATAGAGCCACAGCTTCACCAAACTGTGTAACTGCTCTGGATTCTGTACCAAGTAGGTTTTTACAGAGCCAAGTCGTCAGGCTCATGCCCAACTGATTTTAAATTCAGAGTGGTCCTACTTATAGACTAGTTGCCAACCAAGGCTAGAGAGCCCAATCTGACCTGCTATTTAATCTCTAGTTGACTGAAGAGATAGATTCATAACTTTCTCTGTGTCTTTTCTTTGTGTGAAAGTAAATACAACAAACTTGACTGTAATTTAAACTCTGCATGTTGATTCCATTTTCTGAATTGATAACTGCTACACCATGTACACATCCATTGATTTTTAACAATTTTTATTTTTTTCTTAAATATTTTCCTTTTTGGAAAAAAAAGTTTTTCTTCCAGGAATTTCCTGAAAACAAAATTTCTGGCAGTGCTAACTCAAAAAACGACCATGAAATGACCGGAATTATTGTAATGAGTGGAGGAAAATCAAAAAAGAACTGTTCAGCTGTAAGCAAAAATTCTCCCAGGACTTTGGAGCATTCTCAGGTAGATTTTGGATTTAACAATTTCGCAGAAGAACTCCAAAGAATTAAAAGCGGGAATATGGGAAAAATGTTGAGCCCCAAAAATATTGGAGCAAAGAATGACCAAGAAAGTCGGACATTACGCTCGATTGACAGAAACGTTTTCCATACTTTAAGCCAGAAGCCAGTAGAATCTCATCTCAATGCCTGTAAATGTTCTCTGGGTTATGGATCTCCTAATCTGGAGACTGGAAACCAAGATGCACAGCTACATGTAAGCATCTTTATCTTTTATCTATAACCTCTCATTTCATGATGATCTTTAAAGATCTTAACCTGTTTGAATTTCTTGGACAATCTATTGTCATTATTAATTTTTAACTATTTTTTTCTTTTTAATTGTATTTTTATAGCAACTTTTTTTTACATTCTCTGATTCTTAAGAAAGCAACATAGATTGGAAATAAACAAGTAGCCATAAATTGTCTTAAATTGTCTAAATTTTTTTTGATGAACTTTGTCATTATTCATTTTGAACTAGTTTTTCTTTTCATCATCCACAACATGTGTTGACATTGTGAATCTTTTAGTTACTTTCATATTGTGAACTTTATTATTTATTTCATAACAATATAGAATCCAAATAGAAAAAGATATAATAAAGTAAACTTAATTTAAAAAATGTTTTGAAAGTATGCATTTATACTTGAGTGTGAATTAATAAATTCATAATGATATAACACTGTCTAACAAAATTTTGACATTTTTTTTTGTCTTTGGTCAGTAAGTGTTATTTTACGAATTGATTCTGTGTAGAAAGTAATGGAAATGACTATTATTCCCTTCAAACTTTCATGATCTGGACATTGGCATTTTGAAACTCACCTATTTCCCATTATATTCCATACAGATTCAGTGCTGATTTGTGGAAGAAAAAATTTCTAGAAGTTTCTAAAAATTTCAAGAATTTCTAGAACATTCTGGCAACATTGATGGCTGCATAAACAGAGGAAACATAGGCTCAACAGTTCAGTTTACTTTTAGCTGCCTGAGTGCAGACATGTTGTCATTGATAGATGCATTACTTATAGATTGCATCAAAAGGCTGTAAGCATCCAGCAGGTGCATTTTGCTATGTTTAGAAAATGTACTTTGTGATAGCATCTGCAATGAGGAGAGAAACTAATATAATCCCAACCAAAAATACTTCAATGACCTAATCAGAGATCTTGGCTCTCACAAAGTTCAACACTGAGCTTTTTACATCAAAACTCAAGCAGTGGAATTTGTTTGATGAAAGTGTGCAAGTCACAGGTCAGAGTAAGCATCATCTGTGTTTTTCAAGGTTTTTCACCTGTCAAGATTAGCTTTGCTTCTGCCACAATGTGACCAGTCTGTTCAAGGCAATTGGAATCACCTGTAATCCCAGCAAGTGGTGCCCCCTCATTGGTAACTTATCTAGAAGTTTCAATGCCATGCTCCTTCATTAAGAGAACATGTATCCATCTCTTCTCCTAACTCACTTGGTACAGCTCAAAGTGTCAAATTCTTTCTAGATGCCTTGAAATATAAAAAGTACAGTTGGGAAGTTATCAAAGATTTCAAAATGGTGGCCTTTTTGATGGGTTTCCAAGGTGGCTTTACCAAGTTTCCATATTATCTTTGCTTTTGGGGTAGCAGGGATACCATACACATGACAAGTGGGACTCACCACAGTGGACTGATTTTAGTGTGAGGAGGAACAACATCAAATGGGAGCCACTGTTTAACCCTCAGAAAGTAATGTTTCCTACACTCCAGTTGGGCCTTATGAAACAGTTTGTTATAGCTCTATAACATATGCTTGTACTGGACTGTCTAAAACTCAGACACAGATGGTGTACCAGTATGAGTGCTACAATATCACAAGTTTGCAGCTTTCAAGTACCTTCAAAACTTCCTCCCTAAGCTGTCTGTGGTAAAAGTCAAAGTTGGTGTTTTTGTTGGGCCACAAATATTCTCCAAGAAGCTATGATAGAGAAAGCAGCATGGAACAGCTTTGTTGTAGTGGTTTGGGGCTTTCTGGGGAGTTACAACGAGGAAAAATATGTGGAGTTTGTTGATATCCTGTTGAAGAAATATGGCAAAATGCACAGTAGGAGGCCTCTTTAAGTCCATATCCTTGATGTTCATTTTGATAAATTCAACTCAGAGGAGAAAGGCGAGTGATTTCACTAAGATATAGTGGATTTTGAACACCATTACCTAGGATTGTATAACAAAAACATGATTGGAGGGTATATTTGGGCTTGATTCATGAAAGTAATTTAGAGTATAAGCATAAATTGTGAAAAACTACACACTTCTAAATCTTTTGTGGTTTCTTGTACATAAGAGAGACTGCAAAAAATCCTAGAATAAATACATACTACTTTTGAATCATGTTGTCATGTTTCTAAACAAGAATGTTCACATTTGCCAGTTTTCCCAATAGGAATAAGTAAATTTCAGAAATATTATCTTGCTCACAAAAGCAAAATTTGAAGGAAAAATTAGCCATTTTTCATTCTTTCTAGGTGCAAGCAAATAGAAAATAACAGTCTCTACTCCAGGATAAAAATCATGTTACACAGTGTAATTAGCTATAGAATATTTGATTTTTGTTTCATGAGGCAGAAGACTGTTGACAAAGTATTTGTTTATACAAAATACTCTTTTCATCAATTTAAGTTGCATATTAATTGATGTAGATTTAAGGACATTAGCTTGATTGTTTTTTTTTTCTTTTAGTTTGTGAGTCCATCTATGCAGGAGATGTTCAGTCGGCACAAATTGCACAAAACAGATTGGAAGGAATCACCTGATGGCACAGATCATATTGGGAAATTAGCAGAACAGCTTTTTAAGACTAAGGTAGGCAATGACACAGTCTCTCCTCATCGGGGGAAAAAGAGATGGATACATATTTTTCTTAAGTGTATTTGTGTAAAAATATATGTAACAAACTCAAATGTCTCAGAGTTGCTAATCATTAGATTATATATCATAGATATATATCTTGTTGAAAAAACTAAACTAAATACAAATTTCAATATTTTGATGTTTATAGCTATTTTACTATTTTATGCAAACACATGTTAAATTAGTTAAGATTGAATTTTTAAGTGATTTTAGTGGTGAGTTTATCATCTAATGTAGTATCTACCAGTTTACAGATTGACTGACTATATATAATAGTGATTTTTCACACTGGAATAAATAATACAGTGATGGAAAATAAAATTACAACACTTTGAAGAACAATATCAATTTGATTTGGGCTGTAGATTTTCTGATATGTTTGTAACACTCATACTGGTGCACTATCTGTGTCTGAATTTTAGACAGTCCAGTGCAAGCATATGTTATGTTAGGAAGATGCACACATGCTACTTTTCAGTCATTTGAAAGGGGTTTAGATTTAGAAGCTGGATGATATTTTTGGAGAATTGCAGCATGTAATCTTCTAGTGGAGCATCTATGTTGACGACAACTGTCATTGAACATCTGTGGGTTATTCCACTTGGCTTTGCTAAAACGCTTGTCCTGTTTGAGAACACTCATTAAGTCTATAAAAAGGAAATCACATTCTCTCTCTTCCTCTTTTTTAACTCTTGTTTCCAGATGTAGTTGAGGTACATAAGAAACACTGCCACTGAGATGTGTTCATTTCCATGGTCTTCTGTTGTCTTTTCTTTTCATTACAATTGTATATACATGTAATTCTTTTTTTTAGTAACATGCATTATCATTTGTTTTATATTCATTGTTTTGTGGGGTTTAGTTTTAATTGGACTCAGATAAGTGCACCAATATTGTTTGTGGGATAAATATTTTAGAAGCCAATAAATATTTAATATGAAACGTCTATACATAGCACAACTAAAGTGATGATACCTGCAACATATTATGGTGACATAATTCTACTCAAACATTATACTAGTACCTAGCATGGGGCATGATGGAATAACGTTTGACTTCTTCAATCAAGTTCACCTAAAACTTTTGATTTATTGCATGAAAAAGTGCAAATAGTATGGAATAATGTATATCGGGATGCTATTTGTCATCTATATAATTTCATGCAGGTGAGAGTACAGGCCAAAGTTAAAGCCCAGTGAGAGGAGGATATACCATGTATTAATATATTAATTTCAGTAGATTTGATATGCTCCTTATTTTGGGGCTTAGAGCCACATCACATTGAAACACTAGTTCTTGTATGATCGCTGAATTTGAACAACATCAAGCCTGGACCTTGACTTAGATGTGATGTAATAGATAATGGCTCTGAATTGTTAATTAGAAAGCTGGATTCCTATTCTCATCAGGTTTGTTATATTTACTTATGTGCAAATATCCTTGGGAAAGGTATGAATCCACTTCTTTTTCCCCCAGCTATGAGTTAATTAATGGGATTTGAATCATTAAACTATTATTATCGCCCCACAAAAAATTCTTACAATCTAAAAATTATTTTCTGGCTTTAAATAACCTGCAAAGGGTTGATAAGCCATAGAAAGTGAATCAATAATAAAAAAAAATAAAAACTTATTTTGAAACCTTTACATATATAGCTGTGATCATTTACTGTAATCAAAGTGATACCTTTTATAGGTATTGTCTTCTCTGTAAACCATCTATATTACTCATGTGTTTAATCTTGTATAATTTGGAGCACATATTTTATATTTCATCAGTCAGTCAGTTAAGTGCCATACGTGATACATGCTTGGGCGATCATGTCTCGAAAGAGACATGACTGACTGGGCAGAAGATTATCCCGCAGTAGGTTGCCATTGCTTTCTGCGCTAGATTGGTTGCCGACCAAGGCTATAGAACCCAGTCTGTTTTGCTATTTAACCCATAACTGGAAGGAAGAGACGGATTAATACCTTTCCCAAGGGTAGTTGTGCGTAAGTGAATACAATGGATTCAACTGGAATTCGAACTCGGCTCCCCAGTTTCTCGTTCCAAGCCGATATCCACTGTACCACAACACACATTATTGACTAAAATACACTGATGAAATATAAAATATTGTTTTAAGAGAAAGATATTTTAAATTTCAACTGATGATAGTACTGGCTGCTCGGTCAATGAATACTAAATGCTTCCTTATTAAGAAATGGATAATATTACCATTGTGCTGAATCTCATCTATGTCATTTTAACTTTTTGAGAAAAAGGGTAGAAATTATTGACATTAAATCAAATCTGGGTTATAAGCAGACCTGGCAGATGATATGTTGTCTGGATAAAAGAAAAAATATTTATTGGCTTGGTCATTGTGAATATAAACAATCAATGGTATTTCACAACCAACCAAGTAAGCCTATGAGAGAATGTCCTTGTAAATGCATAGTAAGGTCATCCCTGAGCAATTACCAAATAAGATCAAGGTCAGTCAGCTAGTTCTTAAAAGATTCATGCTGTCTGAATATGTTTTGGACACATCTATACTACAGCCAAAAAGCTTGTTGAATTTGAACAGTTAATAGATTGGATGTTGTAGAGATTTTATGTTAGCCAGTGTGAAAACAGTATAGAAAATAGAGAAACTAAGTGTTGGATTATGTCATTTTTTTTTACATAGCCTTTTTCTGATTTCATTTGTGTGTATCACCTCGTATATGGCATCACTCTTATTTTTTTTATTTTTTCACCTCTCCTGTTGTTTATTCAAAAGGTGTTTCTATATTTTCTTTTCCAGATTCATGTAGATTCCAGTTCTAAAAACAAAGATCTTCCTTCTCACCTTCATTCGAGATTTTTTCACAATGAATGTCAACGTAAAAATTCTTTCAAAGGTATAAATTTTTACAAGTTTGATTTTTTGTAGGGGTTAATTTTATTTAATAGTCATTGTTTTTGAGAATATCTGTATTCATTTAGATCTTAAACATTTAGCTATAAGCATGTCGCTGTTGAATTATTTTGTGCAGGGTTTTTCTTTTATCCAAACAATGCAGCATCTGTCAACCCTGCTTACAACCCAGATTTGATTCTCTGTTAATAATTTTTACCATTTTTCTCAAAAAGTTAAAATGACATAGCAGAGATTCAATAAGGGTTCAAATCTGGGTAATGGTCAAGTTTCAGTTAGGTTTTTTGCCTTACTCTGTATAGATTTCTGACAAAAATATTTTCTCTTAATTTCAGAGTGTTAAATTAAATTTTTTGTGATTTTTTTTATTTTATTTTATGATTTCTTGAATTTCTTTACTTTTTTCTTTGTTTAAGAAAGAAAGACAACAAAATTGCAATCATCTTGTTTAGTGCAGAGTAGAGTTTAAAGAAATTTATGCTTTGCCTTGTGGCTAAAGTAGTCATGTATTTCTCAATAGTACCAAAGATCAGTGTTGAAGGTGAGATAAAAGGTGAAATTTTTTATTTCATGGTCTGTATGTATAAGTGTATGTGTGTGTGTGTGTGTTTAAGAAGACAGGTTGTTCCCTTTTGAAAGATTATCACAACACTATATCTCTACCTCATTTGGCTTTGTTTTTAAGCTTAGTAGATATAAAAAATGATGATTATAAAATATCATTGGAAGGAAAATATATATATATATATGTATATATATATATGTGTATGGTGTTGAGTTGTGATGATGCTTAGTGTTAAGATTGTTGTTTTTTCAGAGGTTCAGTGATAAAAAGAAAATTTTGGCAAGCAGGATTTTGTTGTAAAGTGCTCAATATTAAGATAGAGAATGAGTGTTTATATGATTAATGCAGAGAAGTTTATCACTTAACTAAGCAGAATCATGCCAACTTCAAAGTTTATTGAAGGCACCATTATGATATCTTCATTCTTCAGAGCTTTTTGAAAAATGGATTGAAGAAAAAGCCCTGAGGAGTGAAGGCATCACAGTGGTACCTTCAAGAAACTTTGAAACTAATAGCATGACTCTGCTCAGTTAACTGACAAGCGTCTCCACATGCGCACACACACACACACACATATATATATTATATATATAATTATATAGTTATGAATTAATTGTACATTGTGACACGGAAATTTCTGTTTCGAGATAGATTCTCATCATCAGGCAATGTTGATGTTGGTTGTGCAGATGATTTACATTTAAATGACAAAAACCTTTGGTTTGCTGTGTATGTATGTGGGACGATATAAAATTTACATGTGTGCTTCTTTTGACTAATCAGAGCGGAGATTCATATAATTAAGCTCTATAATACTCATTATATTGAGCACTGTCCGTAATAAAACAAATGCCAGGGCACTCAAAATAATAAAACCCTGAGTCCTCTTCACTCGGAAATATATATCTAAACTTATTTATAAATGGAACTTTGTGTGTGTGTCCATTACCTATAGACTCCGAAACGGCTGAACCAATTTTCTTGAAGATTTACACAGTTGTACTCTAAGCGTCTGCGAGTGTTCTTAGCTAGGTTTTGTGTTGAGGTACCCCTGATAAATATCGAAAATTGATAATCAAAAAAATTGGGTTATAGAAGGAGTGGTTCAATTTTAATCAAATTTGATATACTCATAGACAAAGACATAAGAAACAATATTCAGAAGTTTCAAGGTTGCAGTTCTTACAATAGTGCAGATAATCAATAATATATTTATAAAAGGCAAGATGTTTTTGTGTGTGTCTGTTTATCTGCCTGTATGTCTATTTTTTTCAGCTCTTTTATTTTAGTTTTTGCTTCGGGTTTGGCTCTAAGTAGGTATAATTGTAGTTCTTAGTCTCAGTCATGATACCATTTACTCAGAGGACTTATTTAGCCTTCAAAATTCAGTTTATGACAAAAAAAACTGATTTGATATCGATACCAGGAAATCAAAATTTGACTTACATTCATTCATTTTTCTTTCAGTCTACGGTTTCGCTTTAACTGGAAACAACTATTGCTTTTTAGTCTTTTGTGCCAACGTCCAAAATGTCTGAGCTCCAGGACCATGGATTAGTTTTAAAGCTTTCATTACACCTGAGCAACGCCGAGCTATACTGCTAGTATATATATATATATATATATATATATATATATATATATATATACATACACGCACACACATAACCATCTTTCCACAGATCCATTCTTCATGAATCTAACTTATGTTTACCAATACATAAGAATAAATAATACTAATTCCATCTTCAATGAAAAATTCCAACCAAAACAAGTTTATCACAATTAAACTGCATTTCAGTGACCAACATAGAAGTGACAACATACATACTCACACATACACGTTTATATAAACTATTCAAATACAAAATCATTTTAACATCTTGCTACACTTTCAACAATTTAATCAGAAACATCTATATACCTTTTCTCACACACATACACTTGTATTAAATAATGTTACCATCTAACATGCACCCAGAAAGACAAGCCTTTCTACATAAATACATGCATACACCATCACACACTTTACCATTCAAAATATTCCTCATATATATATATATATAAAAATTATCCATTGCTTTAATACATGTGACACATATTTGACCAATAAGAACTAACCCCAGATCACAACAAACCAGTATAATGTCTCTTTCTTATTTTTTCTCTCTGAAGAAGCTTTAATGAGTAAAACATATTAGATTGAGATATGTTTCCTATTTGTTCTCTTTTCTTTAGTCTATCATATATATATATATATATAATAATAGAAATAAATAAATACTGTCAAAAAAATATATTTTTAACTTACAACTTTTTAGTAGTTTTTCCTATATATATATATATATATATATATATGTGTGTGTGTGAAAAGTGTATGTATATAATTATAAATATCAATATATTTATGCAATTTGTTATATAAATTATATTATTTATATATTATATATGCATGGTACTTATTTGAAAGCTCTCAATATCAATACTAGAGCTGACATATTCATATAGATAGGTGTGAGTTTGTAACCCTGGGTTTCACGCTCTTGCGATCATCAGAGTTTTTATATATACTCCAAATTATTGACAAAGTGTAAAAATATTGTGTGGCATGTTTCATCCTTTAGGTCTTCAATGGTCTGAAAGTAATGTTTTATTGATGGAATTATATAGTTGGAAGGAGGAATGTAAAAATACAAATTTTGATTATAATTATGCACAGACAGGAAACAATGCTGAAATTTTAAACTTTTAAATTTAATTTGTTTCTTTTTTTTAAATTTTTTTATAGATGTGTTTGGATATGTAGTCTAATCAGTTTCATTCAGTTTTCCACCTTGTCATTAATTTGCCTAACATTGTTTCGATATATGGAAATTTCTATAGAATATTCTCACACACACACACACACACAGGTATGTATGTAAATATTGTCAGAGTGTATCTGTAGAAAAGACAAAATGAATAAAAAAAGAGACAAAAGGAAAAACTGGACTAATTCACTGCGTTACATCATCTGAGGAACTTTATCAAGGCAATGTAGGCTTTATTATGCTTGCATGTGCTTATCTATACAGAGATGAGGATGTCATTAATTTACCAATTTTGTAAATTTGAGAACATTCAGGAATATTCATCAGGTAAGTGAAAGGTAAGTCACAGCATGAGAAGCGCACAATGTGTTCTAATTTAAAGTCTGGGGAAAAGTAAAGTGAGCGAGTAATATTCAAACTTTTTTTATTTTTATGAATATTGTTTGGATTGTGATTAGATTGTTATGGTATAAGAGAGACATTTGTGCTGTATATATTCAAAGGTTGAAGTGATGGATTTAACCATTTCCTTTTGATTTTTCAACATATTTGTTGTTGTATATGTTGGCTTGACAAACTAGTAATTATTTCGAAAAACGAGATTGTGAATAAACCTGGGCAAAGATTGATATTTATATATATATATATATATATATATATATATATATATATATATAAAATGACATAAATTAATAAATATACATATGAGGAGGATGTACATATGTATAGTATTATTATTATTCAGGTGTTAATAAAACAGTTCTCAATGTATGAACAAAGCTGCATTGTACATATATTAATAAATATACATATTATCCTATGTCTATGCCACTATATATATATATATATATATATAGAATGGAATTTTTATTAATCTGACAAATTTTTAACACTCTAAATGTTATTTTTAGTGGATACTTGCATTTAGTGTATAATTGTATGTTTAAACAGTATATTTATTTTTTGTCTACCAGCCTGAATGAGAAATCTTTGCAGCCTGACTAAAAAAGAGCTAACATTAAGCCCAGTACACTTAACCAATTCAGCCACAAAGAGCAGTCAGCTGAGGCCAAATTTTGTGCCTAAAAGTGAAATTTCTCTCATCATAGATTTCTTGAAATTTTGATAAACAAAAAGTCCATTCTCAAATTCTCTTTCTTTGTTTTGGATATGAAAATTTCAAGAGAGAAGTTTTGCTTAAAGGCACAAAATTTGGCCTCAGCTGACTGACTGCTATCATGGCTAAGTTGGTTAGAGCATGATGAGCTTAATGGTAACTCCTGATGCAGATTCAAATCCTTCTAGCGTGTGCAAATCTTTCTTTAATAAGGTTTCTCAAACATTCAGGCCAATAGACAAAAACAAATATACTGTTCAATAAATAAATGGAATGTCTAATCAAGTATGTGTAACCTCTAAAAATAACGTTTAATGTTGTATATATATATATATATAAAAAGAGTGTCCCAAAAATTGACAGCATTATGTAGTATAATAACATACCCAATTCTTACTCAAATAATCTCAATTTTTACACATTTTGTTAAAATTTATGTTGACTGTACAGACTTATCTAAGTGAGAATTTAACGATGGATCAGGCGTGCCAGTCATGACAGCATGCTGTTGAAATAACAACCACATTCACCTGATCTTGTTATTTTTTTCTATGAGGTTCTGTGAAAGCAACCCTCTTCCTACAAGCCTAGAGAAACTTAAGCAGAGAATTGCTGAGGTGCTGAAGAATGTTACGCAAGACATGCTACAGCATATTTAGCAGGAGCTGGACTACCAACTTGACATGTATCATGTCACAGGTGGTGCACATATTGAACATTTGTGAAATTTTCTGAAATCGGTTATAAAATCTACATTCATATTTTAAATGATGTCACTTTTTTGGGAGGGGACATATATATATATATATATATGTGTGTGTGTGTGTGTGTACATGATTAAAGTGTTAGTGTTCTGATCATGAGACTCAAGTTCAAATTCTACAATGGTTGAATTGTCAAGGGAGGTGACTTCTTGATAATATCAGCCTTGGGGAGACAATCCCAGCATGTGGCATTCTTGGGTAAATTAAACTGGTTTTGGTTTTTTTTTTTTTTTTAATAATTGTTTCACCTCAACCAAGGTAGAACTGCCACTAGTGTGCAGGGATTTTAAGAGAAAGAGGAACAGGTCACAGGGGGTGTCAGAGGATGGATAAGAGAAGGATGGGAACACTGGTGAGAAGAGA
Organism: Ascarosepion bandense; assembly: GCA_037127315.1. Taxonomy (NCBI): domain Eukaryota; kingdom Metazoa; phylum Mollusca; class Cephalopoda; order Sepiida; family Sepiidae; genus Ascarosepion; species Ascarosepion bandense. Next base: position 1,815,483 of record JBBBDQ010000768.1, on the reverse strand, counting down.
GCTGTGTGAGAGCAGAATGGGAAGGGAGAACAACAAGATACCAGGGGTGTCAGGGAAAGAATTTGGAGTTAAGGAGATAACAGATGGCAATTGATGTTGCATTTAAACTCTTGGAGATTGTAGTTATCGAGGAAGCAAGTATACGGAAAGAATTTCCACAGGTGGGAAGTGCAAGAGAAGAAACTGATAGAGTAGAAGTTGTGGTTACATTTGATTCTTTTCACCGTAAAAGAGTGGGACCTAGTTGCCAGTCTAGTAGCTTGAGTAAATTCATACAGTGGGGGCACCAGGGAACTAAGTTCATTGAAGCAGAAGCTATGAAAGTATTTGTAGAACAGACAGGAAAGCCACATTACGTCAGTGAGAAAATGACTGGAGTTGAGCTCCCAGGTCGGGATAAATTACATTGCAGATTCTTCTTTGCAATTTGCCGAGAACCCTGAGATGAATTGCAGTATGGCTTTCGCTTCGCCAGGTCTACTACTGATCTGCCAATGACCATCACAGAGTACATATACCAGGCTCTCAAGATGAATAGCATAGCTTGAGTTGTTGCCCTGGATATCTCCAAAGCATTTGACACAGTGTGACATGCTGGCTTTTTGTGCAAGCAGCAGGGCTATGATATAACTGGACGCTTATTTGATTTAATCCAGTTGTTTTTATCAAATCACATAATGAAGGTTGTATTGAATGGTCATACTTCCAAATCCTATCATACTGCTTATCAGAAAATAATTTGTTCAATGTGAGATGCTGAATCATTTGAGCATTAATAACAGCCTCGAACACTTTGGCCAAAAAGGGTAAGAAGTTAATAGATTGATAGTTAGAAGGATCTTAGGGTCCTCCAGAGTTTTTAAAGACATGACTACAGAGGAGGACTTTCAACAAGTAGGGAAGCAAAAAGCGGCAAGGCAATAGTTATAGAGTTTGAAGAGGACAGGAGAGAGTTCAGGGACATTTCTTAAGGACAATGAATGGAATACCATCACATCCATTTATTTTATGGGAGTCAAGCTTAGAAATAATGTTAGTGACCAGAGAGGGGGTTATGTATATATCACTCAGCTGGGCCTCAGTTCTAGGAGGGAAGTCAGGTGTGGGTACCCCAGATGAGTCAAATGTAGAATTCTAAGAGAATTTGGGAGCAAAGCACTCAGCCTTGTCTGTTGTGGATGTGAGAACCTCAAAATTTATTGAGCCGTGGAGGGATTGAAGGTTTGCTATTGTTTAGCACACTTTTGAAGAGCCGTCAGTTGTCCTTAAAGCCAAACTTGTGGAATGTTATATGCTGCTTCATTCTGTTAACAAACAACAGTTTAGCATCACCTAGGACTCATTTAGGATTCATTGTGAGCAGAAATAAAAAGGGGCCTATTATGGTCAGACACATCACTCCAGTAAAGCAAGTGGTTCCTGTGAGCAATAGCAAATGAGCAAGCAAGAGAAACCAAAGAGAAGAATGAGGTTTGAATTAGAACTTTCTGGATGAGATGAAAGCATCAGTACTGGCTTTCAACCAAGAGGAGACCTCAGATGCACAGTCTTCATCAGAGAGACTAAAAACTTTGTTCCAAGAGACTTCCCAAAGGAAGTCACGAAATGCCTCCAAGTTCACTCTTTGATAGCAGTTAGATTTTCTACAGGTAGGAGGTTCCTGGAAAGAGGGAGAGTGGAAGTAGATATTAATGCAAACCACAACATGATCAGAGTTGCCAAGAGGACAGAGCTGCATGGCATGGCAAGAATCGGAGATAGAAGTGAAACAGAGATCTAGCAGTGAGCCAAGTTCATTATGGTTACTGGGGAAACACATGGGGAAATCCACCACTTGCGTGAGAGATTGAGTGATTGAAAAGTTCATGGTATAGATACCAGCAAAATCTGTGACAGTTTTCCAGCCACTTGGTGTGGTGGGCATTAAAGTCACCAAACACAAATATGTTAGCGAATGAATGAGAGGAAATGACTTTGTTTATATTGTTAGAGATGCTTTCTAGTATGGTACAGTCAGAAGAGTGGTAGAGAAAGAAAAGATAGCTAACTGAGCTTAGTAGAGAGAGATGGAAACACATGTAGGAATGGTCTGGAGATTCAAGAGAAATCATCTTGGCTAGAGGGAAATGTTGACTGACATAAATGCCAAGTCTATGCATATGGACATTCGAGTCCTCCCTGAAGATGGCAAGGTAACCAGGGATATAGAAATTAGAGGAAGGGATAGAAGAGTTAAGATTATTTTCACAGAGAGCTAAGATGTTAGGTGAGGTTTTGTGTTGAGAAGCTTTAATGATGTGCTAACCTAAAATTATAATTTGTTGTGACTGAGGTTTTGAATGTACTTGATTTGTTAAACTACTGATCATGTCAGATGTACTTATATACAAACCAAAGACTGGCTCTGCGGATTCTAAAATAATCCAAATATATCTGAGCATTAACAAGTTACCCTGTTGTGAAAAAACATACTTGGTAAGAAGTAGCCAGATATTATACACACACACACACACATACTGTTTTACCGTGAATATATAAATAATTTTACAGTGACTCTAGATGCCATTTTATAAGAGTTCAAATCCAAGGCATTGTTTTAGTATACTTAGTTACTACTTGTTCGATCGATAATAATATGACCTGCTAAGTCATCTCATATATTTTCTACCTGTGAACAAACTAAAACAAGATCAGATCCAGGATTTTAAATGCTGATTTTTTAAGCTTTCCTCATTTGGAAGACATGCATAGCCAGCTCATTCTATATCCCACCATTTCTAAACCAAATGTGATCGATTAATTGATTATGGCTTATCAACCCTTTACAGGTTATTTAAAGCCAGGAAATATTTTTAGATTGTAAAAGTTTTTTTTTTTTTTTTTTTTTTTTTTATGGGGTAGGAAATAATAGGTGATACGAATCTTACTAATTAACCTACAGCTTGGGAAGAAGAGTTAGATTCATACCTTTTCTAAGTGAATATAATGAACCCAAACAGAATTGGAACTCAGCTCTCCAATTAACATTATCCACTACACCACCCACACATCCAAGTTTACAGCACCTGGTTTTTCCAAACAGTCACCCATTTAAGTATTGACAAGGTTCATCATTTCTTAACTTCAGTGGTTGTACAGGAACTGGTGATTCAACATGATGTGACCATAAGCCTTAAACCACACTTGGTTTAAATAAAATTATATTAAAATTAACTGCTTGTTATTGAAGTTTTTTTAAGACAAACCTTTGCTATTTATTTGTATTTTTTAATTTTATTTTATTAGTCACACCCAAAACTGGTGAGAAGAATTCTTCATGCCACAAGTGCCTCCAAACTTTCTCGACCAATGGAAACTTAGTCTCGTGTACATCCGCCATTTCTTCCACTTCTTCACAGACACTGCGTAATAAACATACAGATTTGCTCAACAGGTATGCAAAATTCTGCTCATTTTCAGAAAAAAAACTTCTTTTTCTGCCTTGTGGAATTTTATTTTATACTGTCCTGAATCTGAAAAATTGTCTATCATATATTGTCTGTGTTCCACACTTTGTCAGTAGACCCTATTTATTGAGATTGAATATAACTCCCAATAGCCTTTCTTCTCTTATATGCTGCATCCCTTCTGAACATGGGGTGATCATGGATTGCCACAATTTCCATTCACTTGTACCTCTAAGCTGAATTGGACTCTTTATCATCCTCTTTGTCCAAACTTTTCTATCAATTTACACAAACTAATTAGGTAGGTTACTTGCTATTTTCCCTTTGTCCCACCTTTCTTCAATATTCTGTGAGTGTTAAATTTTCCAAGCCCTCTTTCCTCATTGTGTGGCTCAGAATTTTTGGCTATCTCTTTCTGCCCTTTTAGTTCCCATTTTCTTTAATCAAGGCCATTAGAATTATTAAAGATATGTTGATAGTAACTTGTAACAGTAGCATCAACACTATGGTCTTAGGTTTCAAAACTGTGGTGAAATAAGTTCTCTTATATAATATGTAATTAATATACAAGGTGTGATATGTAAATCGTCACCATTTTACATTTTTTATTTTGCACATACCTGTTCTTTGTTTTTGATTTTGTTGATTGCACAGTATAGTAGGGTCAGTTAGGCACTGTCTGTGACAAAAAGAGTGAGGGCATCATTATGCTTTCGTTCATCTTCCCATGGGACAGATTTGGGATGGGGTATTAATATAAATACATGGTGTCATCATTTATACTTTTAATTTTGCACATACCTGCTCTTTGTTTTTGATTTTGTTGATTGCACAGTATAGTAGGGTCAGTTAGGCACTGTCTGTGACAAAAAGAACACCATGAAGCAATTTACTCTGCCAGAAATTTGTGAAATTATAACACAAAACAAAATCATGCCATTAAATATTTATTTAAGTAAATATAAACCATTTTCTTGCATAAACTTGTTCCATTTTTTTTCCTTTAACTTAAATATTTCGTCATCTCAGAAATTCGGTGGTTTCTTGGCAAAGAACTCATTCCAAAAGTTTAAAATTTTTACCATTGAGATTACTTTGCAAGGACCTAAATATATGCCACTACCTGGCTGGTCGTAGATTGACTCTGTCAAGATGATTTCCCCTGTCTCACATTGTGTTGATTAATCACAAGGTAGTCATGTGAATTCTCCACTAGCTGTCTCTCTACCAAACTAAACCAAACTGGGAAGCGTGCACACAATTGAGTAATAAAAGAAAGAAATATAGAACCAAGAAAAATAAGTGGACTGATGGCTGAAGTGTTGTAAAATTACGTCTTTATATACAGAATATACACAATAGTCTCTTGGAAAATTTTCAATCCCTGCTTCCATCAAACTGGTAGCGGAACGGAAGTCTCTTAAGTAAATCGAATTATTCCCTTAAGTAATAGCTCACTGCTCCGAACAGAGTTCTAAGTTCGTTGTTATTCCAGTCAACTTGATGCTTGTTTTCCGGAATCTTGCGGAAATTGCCGAAGTGCTAGGTTGTGGGTAGCTTAGTGCGGTTCATCTTCAGAAATGGAATTGAGGTGGATTTCTTGTTCCGGGTTGGATCACTCTCACCAAAAACTCTCTTCATTTGGTAATTTCAAACTTTGTCTGCAAAGTCTCTTTGTGTCTGTCTCTTAACTCTGGTTGGTTGATTGGAAACAGGCTTCTCTACGGTCAGTACCCAACGGCATGGCAATCATCTCTCTGTCTCTTTACTTCTTCAGCTGGGAACTGTCTTTGGTAGGCGGCGATTTTCCAACTGTGTGGCAATTATCTCTTTGTCATTACGTCTCTGGACCGGGAACTTGAACTCTCTGCCACTCGAGCTGCAACTCAACTCCGATTTTGGTCCCTCGAGACCCTGTATTTATGCCCCTGCCATGGTATGGGGCTGACAGATGCTGGGTATCTAACCCCTCATCGTGGCAACCAATAGAATACTGATGTTAGCTGCTACACGTTGCTGCCTTTGGTTTACCCAATGGGATTAGTCTTCTTTCCATGACGTTAACTGTTGATCGTCTCTCCCTTTCGGTGCTGGTTCACAGAATCAATGAGATTCCTCTCAGTCTTATGACGTCATCTTCCCATACTCCTTTTCTGGGTTGGACTTAACCGGCGAATTTTCTTTCTCATGAAACAATTTCTGGGATTTTTCCTTAATCAATCGCTATTAACCTTTTTGAACTGGCTTCGCCCAAAACAAACTGACAACGGTCTATTGACATTGTCACTTAGACAAGAATTTTCTGCATCTGTGTTTTTAATATCAATTTCTGAGTCACCGACATTTTTAGGTGACAGAAAATATTTTCGTTATCTGTTCTACCCTTCCTACCTGCTTGATGTCAAGCTAAATGTCTCTTCTCTGAATTACTTCAACTCGGAATCAGATATTTGTTATCTTAATTCTTTTCACAATTCACACTAGCAAAACAATGCCTTTTGGATACAATAATAAAAAGTAAAATCTCTTTTCGGCTATTACTAATGCCCAGCGAAAAATAACAATTGAATTTATCTTTCTTTTAGGTTTAGAATGACAATTGTTAATTCCCATGGGTAGCCGAAACCAGTGTCTATTGTTTGTGGCATTCCCTGACATAAAAACAAATCTAAATCTTTTCTTTCTTCCTCTTTTTTCTCGGGTTTAAAATGACAACAGAGAAATACCATCTGTTATTTTTTTTTGTTTTCTTTTCCTTTGCTCCTATTTGGAGAAAAAAAGAAAAATGTCTTTTAGTACGTTCTCTTCTTATCTATAATAGTAATTAGAAGATTTTTCCAGTTATAGTTAATAATTAATTAATAAAATTAATTACCTCCGTTTTCCTTTGCTCACATTTGGAGAATAAAGAAAATTTTTTTAGTATGTCTTCTTCTGATCTATAATAGCAATTAGAAGATTTTCCAGTTATAGTTAATAATTAATTAATAAAATTAATTACCTCTGTTCTACCCAAAATATTGTTATAAATAAATGAAAATCCAAAGGAGCACTACAGACATTGCTCCTTTGGTGAATATGGCAGGTGGGGTAACAAATCCGAGCCAAACTGCAGCTATTTTTGCCGGGCTGCCAAAGAAACGTGTATTGAATACTGTTACCATTTTTGTTTGGGTAATTCCGCTATTCACCTTGAGGTTCTTGACAAAACCAAAAAGCAATCTGCAATATAATTAATCCTGATTTGGCATCTTGATATCAGTTACTATCTCACTGATGTGGCATGGCTTCCCTCTGTCTTTTCTACAATTATTTTCAAGCCAACTGCTCTGATGAACCTTTTTTTCCTGGTGACCTGACAACATGAATTTAAGCGTACTATTAGATTGGCATCCAGGTCCCGCTCTTTTTACCGTTGAAATAGTTAAATATAACTGCCACTTCTGATGGAAAGCAAAACCTTTCCTGTTTGCCAATTGTGGGCATTTTTCTTGAATTGCTGCCTTTAATTCATCCAGTTGCAAACAGTACTTTTCAGAAACAATTGACTGGTTATTGGCAGAATCTCATAGTACAGGATTCCTTTCCAATCCCACCAGATGTACAGCATGAATTTCTTAGAATGAAGACCTACTTTTAGAGTGGCTAAAGTTGGATCATGTCACTTACCCTAGGATATTTTTCACTGAATATTGTTGTAAATGTTCCATTTTTCATCACCTTCACAATTTGCTTCAAAAAGGGTGCATTTTTATTGTATTTATGCAGCAAATCATAGATAGAAATGTGATCCAAAAGATTGTTTTTAACTCAGATCATGTAGTAGCCAAATATTGTACTGATTTGAGTATTCAAACTTCACAAGGTGCTCATGGATGGTAGATTTTGATAAATTTGGTGTTTCTGCCAATTCTCACATTGTGTAATGTGGGTTACTCTCGATCAATGTTTTGATTTAGTGGTCATCTGTAGTGGGGGATGTACCTGAGCGTTCTTCATCAATAAGTCTACAATCACCAACTCTAAACTTAACAAACCACTTACATACAGTTGTCAGCTGAAGCATCTTTCTTGTTGCTTGTGAAGCATTTTTGTTTTTATGCTAATAAAAAAAGCATCATATAATTTATAATATTCCATATAGGGATGCAAAATTGACACAAAATAAGTAATTTTAAACTTTCTTTCTCAAGAGATATTTTGAAGTGTTCTCTAATCAAAAATGTAAGCATATTATATCAGTTGATAAATTTGACGTGTTCTAATGTGTTGAAACATGGATGACTAAAAATTGGCATGAACTTTCTGGACAATCCAATAATTTAATGCTATATTTATGTATAAAAGTGCTCAATATCAGAGATATAGTGTATATGAAAACATGTTTTGTTAAAAACGACTGGCAAGGAAAATTTTATTAATTTTTGATTTAATTTTTCCAGTATTTTACATGATTCCTTTTTGCTGGAGATAAGGAGTGTAAAAATGTTCCATAATTTCAACTTTCCAAGTGCTTTCAGCCTCTTCACAGGCCATT